>JANFPS010000003.1:15888015-16488015 GCA_024703675.1 Drosophila nebulosa
CTTGGTCATTGATGAGTGGCATGATGCCCTCTTGCAGAAGGATCGTAAACGTAATGCCATAGCTGCTGGCTCCTTGATGATTATCAATGGAGCTGTCTTCCTACTGGACACGCTCTCAATTTGCCGAACGTAAACTCTTCCTCCTCCAAAACGAACAAAAAAAAAAAAAAAAAATGAATATTCAACATAATTTTTTTTTTTTTTCTGTGCTTTTTTTGTATTGTGAAAATTCTCATGGCTTCTGTGTGGGTCATCATCGAATGCTGAAAAGAAGAATCTTTGTAAAATGTTTTTTTTTTTTTTCTATATATACATATATTTACATACATACATACATATATACACATATATAAATAGCACTTAAGCTAATCTCAGCCTATGCACTTGAAAACATTCTGCTAAAACGAATATCAAATGAAAATTGTTTACAGGAATCCATTAAGAAATATATATACATATACATACAAACATACATATATGCTTATGTATCCACATACATACATATATACCACAACATGTGGTCATGTCTCTTGTATCATGCATAATTAAGCTCTGAGAAAATTGCTCATAATTGGCGGGGGCACACGTGAGGGAAGATTTTCTGGGAAAAACTCTTTCAGCCACTTGACATGACGTGATGTGATGTGATGTGACGTGACATGACGTGACGTCACGTGCCAAGTGTATCACTCAGATCCATCTCCAGCCAGAGATCTGAGATCCATAACTGCGACTTTTACTTATATATATTAGCTATATAAGATGCCGATCGTGATTGAATATAGTTTTCTTATTGAAAGAAGAGTTTTTAGAGACTAAGTAAAGTTTGGACTAAATTAAGTTTCTGGAATAATCGGTTTGAAAGATTCAGGATCTATAAGCTAATGCATATTGCAGTTATAACCTTTGGAAAAGAGTGTATCGTGAGAGAATTTTCCTCTTCTTTAATCATGTAATCATGTTGCTTTCTGATGTTTTTGTTATTGTTGTTTTTGTTTGTTTATGTTGTTGTGGTTGCTGCTGTGGTTATAGTTGTTTAGTTAGTGTTATGTGTAATTAAGTAATTCATTTAATTTTCTAATTATTATGCACTTCTTATCCCCTTTTGTTCATTCAGACGCACTGTAGTGCCGGTGCACGCGGAAGTCACAAATAAGAACAAAGTTGAGATAAATCGCTTTTAGGCCCTGTGAGATGAGAGAAACAAAGAAAGAGAAAGAGAGAAAGAGAGAGAGAGAGCAAAAACTGGACCCCCAAGTACATTTTTTTTTTTTTGTTGAACCAAGAATGTGATTTTTATTTATTTTGATATTAAGTTTGTTTGCTTTTATCGTTGTCAATCGCCTTAGAGATATCGTTCATATTCCATTCAGTATTGAATTTGTTTTTTGGTTTGGGCAAACACCTATCAAGCAACATGGCAACAGGCAAACCCGAGATAATGCAATGCGAATTCGAAATACGTGGCGATGTGCCCAAGGAGGCATTCCAACTGTTTGCCATAGCCCAGGCCCAAATTCTGGGACTACGTGGATACATACAACAAGTTTCTGGCGATCTGTACCGGGGCACATTGGAGGGCGAAGGCAAGGTTATTGAGGCGTTTAAGCAATTGATAATATCGGCAGCGGAGTATGTGGCAGCCGTTAAGGAGTTTATCATCAAAAATTTGAAGGTCATTCAGGAGTATACCTATAAGACATTTGAGATTAAAACCGATAAAGCCAACGATATTGCCAGGCCATAGAATAAAATTCAAATTATAAGTACAACATTACGCCCAATTTTCTCGGTGGGTTTGGGGGTTGGAGGTTTGGGGGGGAGGGATCATAGGTATGTAGATGCGCTTCATTTGAACCTTAAAAATGAAGGAAGCTGACCGCAACACGTTTTCATCGCATGCTTCGGATCCCAAAATAAAACTAATTGGCATGCAAAACAGAGCAACAAGATCGTGTTAACCGACACGATCCGATTGAAACTCCTCAACTTTAACTGCTATAATACATACACATTATCCATAAGTACAATTGTTATTTATGTATGTTTGCCACCAGATAATGTATCGAGAATGATATATAGTAGGTTCATATGTGTAGAGGCAAGCTAATCTATCATTTTATAGGTCAATTAGCTGACACACACACCGACAGACATACAGACAGACAGACAAAGTGTATGCAGTAGCATGTAACAGGTTACCTGGCATCTCCCCATCGACATCGCCATCCATTCAACAAATATCGTCATCGCTAACCCATATGCCGCAAAATTAGAGGAAATTAACCGAGGCAACGGCAACGGCAACTACAACTTACAACTATGTACATACATACATACATATACGAGCTAATCAGCCAGGTAATGGCAAAAACAACAACTTCGACTTGGCACACACACACACATACACCTGTATAAATATATATGCATTTGTATACATTTATCCAACGGTTGTGGTCGCCGCAAATTCAAATCAGCCGCAGCCCCAGCCGCAACCACAATCACAGCTAATGTAATTGCAACATAGTGGCAACGCCAACAAACCGGAAAAAAACCCGTCAAAGTCCAGCCCCAGTGATGGAAATTGGAGTCCAAGAAAACCTTTTGGAAAACTAAAACTTTCGATTTAAGTTCGTTGCGTTTTTCATCAAGCACATCTTGGAAATTTCGAAAGGTGTAACCAACCTATTTATAAAAAAAGTCTAATGTTTTGTGTTTTTAAATCATTTCGAATTTGTCTAACAACTTTATACTCAATCCTAAAACCTTTCTATAGCAAGTCAAATACTTTTAAACGGTTTTTCAAACTGGCAATCTGACTTTAATTGCAATTTAGCCAAACAGTTGCTGTTTTGGAGATCAAAAAACAAAGAATAAATGACTGCTTAATCAAAAGTTTGTATATATACATAGAAACTATTTCTATTCAAGCCGATATGTGACGACAGTTTTCAAAGAAGTTCAAAATGTATTAACCTAATCCAAGGCTTTGAAGAATGAAAACCATAATATTATTTTGTCAAATAAAGTTAATTGAACTTTTGTAATAAAATATTAATAAAATTTAAAAAAAAAACAATCGCTCATCTATCTGAAGACTTTTGCATTTATTGAGATACTTTCAGAAGATTGCTTTTAGCCGTAAAACGGCTAAATTGCTCAGCACCGATCCACCGAATCACAGCCTTTCCTTGTCTCTGATCGCGCGCTGTGTTGTTGCCCATTCGGTTCGGTTCGCTTCAGTTTGCCTCGATCGTTCGAACGTGAAAGTTGGTTATCGAATGGGCATTGCGGGCACTCGTTTCGCTCCTTCTCTCTCTCTTCGATAGCTTAGGACAAGATATTTTCAAATCAGTTTGAAAGCGCAGGCGTGCAACGGTTTTTGCTTTTTTTTGTTTCTTGTGCTATTGTTGTATTTTGGTTTTGTTTTTTGTTTTTTTTTTTGTGTGTTAGCAAAGTGAAAAGCAAACTGAAATTCGTGCATAATTTATGGAATTTTTTTTACAACAAAAATTAAATTTTGGTGCAAAAAAGAAAAAAAAAAATGAAGGGAAAAATAAACCAATAACAAACAAATTATGCGGCAACATTAATCAAAACAGAATAAACAACAGCATCGAAGGAGAGGTCGAAGAAGTCGAAGAAGAAGCAGAAATAGC
This sequence comes from Drosophila nebulosa, assembly GCA_024703675.1. Lineage (NCBI taxonomy): Eukaryota > Metazoa > Arthropoda > Insecta > Diptera > Drosophilidae > Drosophila > Drosophila nebulosa. The sequence goes on from JANFPS010000003.1 coordinate 15,891,675, forward strand.
AAAACAAGTAATAAAATAACAGCAAATAAGTTAACAACAATTGAAAGGCTAAGAGGAAGAGGTAAAGTAAAGTAAATATGTATGCAATTGTTTCCTTTGGCTATTTGTGGTTTTGGGGCAAACAAATGAATGAACCAAACTTGCTGCCAATCCCAGTTGACATAGATATGTATATACATACATACATAAATATATACATACATACATATACATACATATGTGCCGAAGTATCTGTATCTTTATGTATATAGCTAGACATAACCTCATTAAAGTTGTCGCTGATGTTGTTGTCCTCATTTATCCAGACTCGAAGTTGAAGTTGGAGCTACCCGCTCTACCTACCCCCAAACCCGTACACCATCCCCACCCTCCGTGCACCTACCGCTATCGCTACGGCTACCCCCGTCCCCTGAATCATTGATTATTGAGCCGTTTGACTTTTTCTCCAACCTCTCTCTCTCTCTCTCTCTCTCTCCTCCAACAACGAACCTGTTGACCAAAGTAGCGAAAGAAGTTGAAAAAAAAGAGACGATAAATATATATATATATACATATATCTATATTCTTATTTTTCTTGGCTTTGTTGCTGATCTTTGTTTATACCCTTGCCAACAAAGTGTCCATTGATTTTGCGATCCTTTTCAAGGATCACAGAAAGGCCCGTATCATTGATCATCGTTCATAATATTTCTAGGCTTAAGAATTTTGATAAAAGATCACTCAAATAGTGATCCAGGAGCAGAGTCCTCAAGCAGGACAAGTTGCGGGTTTTACATTTGATTGAAATTGGTTTAAACAATTCCAACAAGCCGGAAAAGGAGCTTCTTACACTGGAATAACCTATTTGAACTAGAACAGAGATTAAAGGTTTTTAGAGGGATCACACGCAAGGGAAGAAAGAAGAAAATTCGTTATTGATCGCAGTCCAGACGCCAAAACCCATTTCGGGCACGTTTTAAATAATAAAAAAAAAAAAAATTCGAATGGAATTATCTTTAGAAATTACAATAATTTGATTTAAGCACGTAGAGAACATTCAATTACAGCAAATAAAGGTGGAAAGCATCTTTAGATACACCATTAATCATTTTGCATACTCAAACTTTGTTAAATTTCCTCTCAATTTATGTTATAATTTTTTTAATTCTGAGTAATTTAACGTTGCCTTGAACCTGTTAACTTGATTGCAGAGAGCAATTTTCGTTTTGGCTAAGCCCCCAGTCCAAGTGCTCCAACAAACGACCACCGACCACCGACCACCGATCACCGACCGCCGACTGAATCTCTCCTCCAGGCATTCATTCGCGCACACTTAAAAATTATTACAGTCGAGCCGCATCATTATCGCCGCCACGTTTTAAATCTAATTTTCGTGCTCCATCTACAATTTGCCACACTGAATCTGATTCGAAATGTGAATTTGAATCTCTGAATATGAGTGCCTCAGATCTGAGTCCGAATCTGAATCAGTCAAAGTCCGAAAGGAATTGAAAGTGCGCGAGTTGTGCGCGCGCGCATGCGCAATTAAGGCCAAGTGCGCAAAAAAAAAAAAAAAAACCAAAAGCCAAAACCTCAACAAAAAAACACACACACAGAAACCAAGTCAGAAGTCAGTGGAGAAAAAAAAAAGAGAAGAGGCCACATAAAGAGGAGGAACTGAAGTGGGGCGGCTTGTGTCTCTGGTCCGACAAAAACAAAAAGCATTAAACAAAAATTCACTTTTTTTTTTTTTTTTTTTTTGTTTTTTTTATGTTGGGGGCGCGCACTCACTTATGGCGGAGTGCTGATATCGTATATAAGGCCCGGCAAGTTGGTGAAAATCCCCCATACAGGTTAAAAAGATTTATGATCGCTTTTGATCGCCTTTTAATGTAGGTGAAGTTGTGAAGTGAAAGAAAGAAGACGACAACGATTGGACTCTGGGACATATGGCTTTCAGGTAGATTAAAATCAAACGAAAGGAGGTTAGGAATAGGAGGGGGCCAATCATGAATTTCCCATAGAGTGTACAATGTTTTAGACGATAAATCAATGCGACGTATTTAGCAACTAGTATAGCGTTCGTTTATGAAAAACACTTCAAAAATTATTAAAGATTTTCTTTATGTTATAGTCGATCGTCTATAACTATTCAAACTGCAAACTTTAGAAGCAAGAAGCCACAAATGTGCTATGTATTTCTCTTCTTTAATCTTGAGAAAGATTTAATTTTTTCCTGCAGTTATTTTTTGAGCATCTATCTATATATCTATCTATATATCTATCTATCTATCTATCTATAATAGGTTTGTTTGCAGAATTTGATCTTATGAATTTAAAGTTTTTATCACATTATACTTAATGCATATATCTGAAAGTAAGTTTGGATAAGATTTTTTCAATTTAAGCATTATATATATTCAGTGGCCATCATTCAAGCCGAAAGGAAGTAGGCACAAAATGATATGGAATTAATGAATAAAGAAAGAATTAAAAATATGAGTACCTGAAAGTAATTTGTTCTCTTTTCTTTATATTTTATTGAAAGGTTTATGAATAAAGGTTTTTGATGACTGCAAAAGGTTTGAAGATTCTTTACAACAATTTGATTAGAAGTTTCGAAAAACTTAGCAGCAAGCATAGCAAAACTAACTCCGGTTGTGTGTGCAGTGGATTAGCTATTGTTTTCTCTTTCGCACTTATGAAAATTTCTTAGCTTTTGGCTAAAACTATATGTTATAGTGGTCCGATTAGGTTGGCTCCCACAAATGCTTTGTCTGCAGCAATAAGAAGAAAAATTACTAAATTTGGATAAAAAAAAGCTTGAAAACTGAGAGATTAGTTTGTCTAGGAACAGACAGACGGACAGAAGGTCACTGCAAGGGTAAAAAAAACAACAAATATTACAGTTATTTAAAGTGTGACCAGTTGGATTTAATAAGCTTTAACTGTGAAAGCCTTTGGCTAAGTCAATTTTTTTAAGTTCCCAAAAGATTCTATTCCTATTTGTGAAAGGGAAATAAGTTATGATGAAGAATTTAAACTTTTAAAAGTTTGCCTAAAATTTTAAGAAAATAAATGGATAATTCTCGAACTAGAACTAGAAAAACTCATTTAGGTTTTTACAAAACGGTAGGACTAATAGATCCTTAGATATAAAAAAAACTCTCACTATTTGGGTTCATTAGTTCATTTGATTTCCTTCAAACGAAAAGAAAAATGTACAAAATTTAATGAAAAATGAAAAGTAAAAAGAGATCAAAACAAAAAACAAAACAATTTACAGCTTGAAAAAAAAAACTCATTAATAACTTGCATGCCTTTGTTTTTTGTATTATTATTATTTTTTTTTTTTAAATTAAGTTTTAGTTAATTTTTTTTGTTTCTGCTTCATTTTTGTCTTCTATTACAGTTAATGTTAATGAGAAAACGGCATAAACTATTCATGAGAGTAAACGGGTTAAGTTTAAAATGAATGGCAATTGTTATTGGGGCTTTCTATAAAGACACACACGAACACACACACACACACACACATTTATATAAATAGTTTATATATATAACAAATATCTACACCCACTGACCAAGTCCAAAAACAAAAAAAATAATAATACTGAATGCGGGCAAGCAAATCAAGTTGATTTTTTTGTTTTTTGTTTTTTGTTTTTTTTTTTTTTTTGGCAAATGAATGGGTTACCCTTAACCATAACTACACAATAAGAATGGGTATTAAGAGATCTCGATCTCTATATATAGAGAGTAGGCTCGAAAGCGAGAGAGAGAGAGAGAGAGAGAGAAACCTCATTGACCTTAAATTATATATATTTGATTTGATTTGTCTTTGATTCAAGTTGATATATTCAAACGTTGGCGTAATGTTTCAAAATTCTTTATAATATTATCCAAATTTGGCAAATGAATGGACAAAGAGAGCATAACAGTGATAGGTGGAGAGGGGGCATGGGAGGGCGAGTGGGCTGGAAGGGTGATGATGATGATGATGAGTTCGCTTGGGTTATGCGATAAGATTCGGAATTGGGCTTGATATTGGCATTCGAATTGCCATTTAACCATGATCGAAACATGCAAATCGAGTTTTTATTTCAGTTTTAATTTTGTTTTTTTGGTTTTTTTTCTTTTGCTGGTTTTGCGTTGCGTTGTTTCGTTGGTCAATTAACTTGAAAGCGAAGAGTTTGGCTGGCTGACTGGCTGACTGGCTGACTTCAATATCCGGGCAATTAAACTAAAGCAAACGCTTGAGTCGGCACCAGAGCAACAATTACGATTGCAGAGCACAGAGCACAGAGCAACAGGCACTGCCACTTGCCTGCTACTTGTTACTCTGGCTGCTGCTGTTACTTGCCACATGCAACATCAACATCAACAGCATTGCTGCTGCTTTCACTGTTGCTGTGTCCAGTAAATCCTAGCAAAAGCCAACTAAAAACGTGGGCGAACTTTCCCACATCGACCCGAGAGCAGGCTTGGTCAGCCATTAGTCACGGTCCGCTCCGCTTCGCTCCATTCCGCTTCATTCCGTTTGGCTCTTACTTTTTGTTTATCTCTATCTATCTCTTTGGCAAAGAACTCTAAATAAATAATTTTCCAAATATACATTTGGTCAGCAAAAAAAAAAAATAATAAAAATAATGGCACTGAAACATGGTATGCACAATGTGCATGTGTGTGTGTGTGTCTGTGTGTTTACCATAGCCAATTCGTAACGTTTCGTTCTGAACAATTTTCAATTTTCTTAATTCTGTATAATTCGCAAAATTATATGCCACACAGCAGGAGCGGATTGTCATTGCAAATGGGAATGGTTTAATAAAATTCTAGATCTTAGTCCGCTCCTGGTAAGTGGCAGAGTGGCAGAGTAGAAGGTGGCTGCACCTTTCACTCGAGCAACAGTTTCTGTCTGTGTGGCTTAGTCTCCGTATCCGCCTCAGTGCCGGAAACGTGTTGGCTTGTGTAGAAAGAGGGTTGGGCTAGCTGGCTGGCTGGCTGGCTGGCTCTAAGAAACAAGTGCTTTAACCTTATATAAATATGATTTTGTGATGAAGCCTAGAATGGCGACTTTATCGATAACGATAACGATATATAAACTCGATTTGTTTGACTTTCCAAATCTCTGCTCCACCTTTTAAGCTTCTCTTGAGAAATGTGCGAAGGCGAGTGCGAATGCGAGGGGCAAACCCATAAATATCAATGGTATCAATCTTTTTGTCGGCCCGAGCCCCACTTACACATTGGCCCCGGCCCGTTGACAGCATAACCTGCTTTTACTTTTTTTTTTTTTTTGCTTTTCCTTTTTTCTTTTTTTTGTTTTTTTTTTTTTCTTCGAGATGGGCAGCTCAAGGTCATTGCTAGTTAACTTCAAATGCAACCTGAAACTGGTTGCACTATGGTGGTCGACCGACTGCCACGCCTTATGCATTTCCATCTGCCATTTAATTATGATCAAACACACACACACACACACACACACACACACCTATGGAATGTTTGATTTTATGTGTGGCAATAATTAATAATAATGCATGACGACGTTACAGCATATCAAGTTGACCTTTTGCAATTGTTTAGCCTCTCATCATCATCATCATCATGATGATCATGAATGACTGAATGAATGATTATGATAATGCAAAATGAAAGTGATTGGTTTCCCAATCCGAAAATCCAAAAACCGTAACCTGAAATGCATTTCTGCATTTTGGTTGCTATTGCATTGCGTCTGTGTCGGCGATGGGGAGTAGGGGAGGGGGGCGTTGGAAAACTGCCAAAGCGATAAATAAATAATAATAAGGTTTTAAAAGAAAAGTGAGTGAGGGGGTGGGGGGGAGTTTGCTTTCGTCACGCTTATACAATTTCTGTGAGACTAGCGCAACTTTAATTCCCAATCCGAAACCAACTCCAATTTCGCTATCGAAGACTCTTCATCTCCAATTTCAATTCCCCTTTCCAATTCCCATTTTTGACTGCAATTATTGATTTGTTTATTCTTGGATGTTGTTGTTGTTGTATATCTAAATGAATTCAATTAAAAATTCACATTCAACCATAAATAAACTCAGTGCCGGACTTTGCCAAACAAATGCCAAAAAAAAAAGACAACAAAAACCAAAAACCAAAGCCACAACAAATGAGGAACAAAAAAAAAGCATCAAAATTAATTTGCAACACATTTGCCGCACAGTGGTTAAACATTTTAGCGTATATCCTTGCCACAATTTCATCTATCATTCACTTTTTAAATTTTATTTGTTTGCTATGGAGATTTCCGCTTTGTTTAGTTGTTTTTTTTTTTTTTTTTTTTTGGGGGAAAAGGTTCTCTAATCATTGCCCCAATTGATAAGTGGAGTTGCATTTTTCAATCTTACTATTTTCATATAGAAGTAAATAGTCAGTGTTTTATCTAATCAGCCATTGATTGGGCTAAGAGCAAGGAGTCTTAATGTTGTTATGAAATTGTTTATTGAATTCGAGAAAACAGATCTATTTATGTAGGTGAATTTAGGTCTAGATCAGGCTCCACCCTTGGCAACGCTCCCGTTGAGTCCATTTAGTCACAGTTTAGTTACTAACCACTGTGCAACCATAAAACGAACTCAAAAGCGACAACAAAAAAAAAAAAAAAAAAATGGAGGTAGTTAGTACACGGTATGCATAAAAACTGCGACTGGCGAGCGTGGGAAAAAGCATTGGGCAAGTCTCAGATAGTCAGATAGTCGGACGCAGTCGCAGTTGAAGTCGCTGATTGCGTTTACCCCCCTAATCTCTTGACCAACAATACGAATTATTACTCATACGCCGCGTGGCAAAAGCAAAATCATTTGCCTTACTCTTCTCTCTCTAACTCATCTCTCTCTCTCTCTCTTTCTCTTTGTCTCACCTTGCTGTCCCGTCTCTGTTTTTTTTTTTGGAGGTGTCTACATTTTTTTATGATTCTTTAGGGTCAAAAACACTTTTTCAAAATCGAATTCATATGGTTTGGTCATTGTTCGGTTTGCGGATCTTTTTTTTTTTTTTTTGGTACGTCTTTCGTTGCTTTTTTAAGACTTTCATTCATAGAGACGACTTTCAAAAGCATCAAGAATATATCATCACAGAAATTTATATAGATGTTTGTATGTATGTATAGGAGAGAAAACCAGTTTTCTGCTTAATTTTGCGCCTTTATTTTTTTTGCTCAAGTTTTGTTTTTTCTGTTTTTTTTTTCGATTGGTTTGCAGAAATCTAACAGTTAGCTGCTAATGTGAGTCTTTCGCAAAAGCTGAAAAGTAAATAAATTACATTGAATTGTCGTCCGATTGGCGGCATCGTTTGAAAACAAAGTACGAGTAATTTTTCAGATTTCCGACTCGGATTGTTGCACTCAGGCGTGTTGCAAGTGTTGCAAGACCTTATTCGGATTTCTATGCCTTTTCACAACCATCAAAAACAATTAGATAGCGACAACAGAGAAAGGGGATGGGGGGGGGGGGGCATTTAAAAATGCATATTAAATTGTTAAACAATTAACAATAGTTAGTAGCTTGGTTGGCAGAGCAACTTAGCCCAATGTCGTTGCTGTTGAGTTGGAAAACTTGATTGACAGTTATCTAACTGCTGGTTAAATGCCACACACATACACACACACACACACACGCACACACAATGTAACTGTTAACTGAACCAATTTTAAAATGGTAGATAACAAACATATCCACACATACATTTCAGTTGAATTGTTTAAACAACTTTTATCTATGGTTAACTGAAATCGGTTAATGAAAAACGTTACTGATATAGATCTAGATCTAAAGTGAATATATGTATATTTAGCTAAACTTGAACATATTATTAAAATACTTATATCATTTCTATTTCGTTATAAATTTCATTTAAAGTTTTAAAACTCACAAATATTAATAATTTTCAATTCCTACAACAATTCTGTGTATGAGAACAAAGTTCAAAATGATGCTATATTATGATCAAATTTCAAAATATTTCTAATTGAATCAAATAAAATTGTAATATTTTATCAAATCTAGTTAAAACTTTTATCAGTCAAGAAAAATAACAAGATAAACTGCTTCAAGATCAATTTACTGTTTACTGTTGATTTGTTTTGCAAATTTGTTGTTTTTATATTACAAGATAATCTGAGAAAACATATTATAGCAGAATTCTAACTGAATTCTGAAAAGGTTTTCATTCCTCTAGAACTATGATATTTGATTGTCTCGATTATAATGCTGTCAAATTGAAGCCATAATACATCAAATGAATGAGAATCTTGATGAATGCCAAAGAAATTCAATAGATATTTAGCTGGACATTGTTTTAACGACAGTTAAGAGGATAATTTGCCAGAAGCTTCCGAGGCCTTTGGAGCGGGGGGCGGCTTCACTTGACTTGGTAACCTTAACCTTAAACGATTCTTTGGAAAAACCAGTTGGCAAGGGTTCTGTGTCTGGTCGAAGCAATGAAGCAAAAACAAAATAGCCAAGTAGAAAAACCAAACAAGAATGAAAGAGAGACAAATTCAGATGGACAAGAAAAACACAAAATATGGGTCGTGCGACAAGAAATGAGAAAGTGCGAGAGTGTCTATGCGGTCTGCACCGTTAGTTTCTACTTGGGTTTGGCTTAGAAGATCGAACTGAGGCTAAAGCTGATGCTCAACCAGATCGGCCAGTGATGAGGTGAGGTGAGGTGAGGTGAGGAGAAGTCGTCTCCTCTTTCTCTATGCAGAAAGACCACCAAAAAAGCATGTAAACCCGCTAACGAACCCAATGCGAATATGGAACGATACAAAAACAACAACAAACAAACAAACAAAAAAAAAAAGTAGAAAAAAAAACGACAAAAACTGATGAACGAAAGAATGCTGTAAATCTTGTGTACAGAAATGCGGAAAATGCCAACATGGATGTAATGAAATAATAATTCAGGCTACTTTTTTGTGTGTTTTCAAAAAAAAAAAAAAAAACAATAAAAAAAATAAGTTTTTATCTCTCCTGTTTTATCGAATTTTTAACTAGTTTTCCAAAAAAAAAAAAAATAAATGATTTTTGGTCATGATCATTTGTTTATCATTAGTCGATGTCTTTTGGCTTTGATAAATGAAATACCATAAATTTATTTAAAACTTTTTTCTTTTGGCTTATTTCGAATTCGTTGCTAGAGAAGCTTAGTCAAGGTCATGTGATTATCAGTTAGTTAGATCGAGGGTTAAGATACATAATTTTGTGTGTAAGAGAGAGAGTCGATCGGAAAGTAAAAGTAATCCCCCTCGATCCTTTGCAGTTACCTCGCAATAATATCAGCATGTCAGCAGCAGCTGCCACTCACATGGCAATGCCTGCCCATGCCGTGGCACCAGCTCCAACTCCAACTCCAACTCCGACGCCAACTCCCATGCCAATGGCAGTTCCCGGCACACCGCCAGCGGGCTCCACATTGAGTCTGCCGTTGGGCAAACGTGGTCACAAACGCAGTGTCTCGCTGGAGAATAATGCTCCACTGGCATTGAGAAGTACCCCGAATCTGGGTCAGTCGGCACTGGGCTCGCCTCTGCTGCAGTTTAACCATGCGGCCGGTCAGCACTTTATTCCCCACACGGGCACTCTGAAGTCACGTCAAGAGCAGCGACGTCTTAGCCAGAAGTTTGGCAGCCACAGTAATCTGGATGATGACGGCGTTGCTGTTGGTGGAGGCGGCGCAGGCGTTGGCGGTCTTGGGGGAGCCGCCAGCTCCCAGTTACGTAGCAAATTTCAAAACATAAGACAAATGTTCGAGCTGAGTCGAAGTTGTGTTGTGGGTGAGGAGCGCAAAATGACATCGTCTGTGGCAGCGGAAGAGGCGCTTCAATCTCTGCCAGCCACACTCAGTTTACCCAGTCAGCGGAGAACCACACCTATAGCTGGCGGAGGGGCGGCGGCGGCGGCAGCGGCAATGGCTGCTGGTGGCAGTCGTTTGGCCATTAATGAGCCAACACACACATTGGGCGAGACAATGGAGCAGGTGAGGTCTTTATGGGCGAAGTCACTTTGGCTATGACTTATCTGGTTTCTTCTTCTTCACATTTCGTTGACTTAGATCCAAGGCAATGGAAATTTCCTTCGACCCATTGCCTTTAAGCCCATACCCTTTGAGCCGGACTATCGTATACAACAACAACAGCAACAACAACAGCAGCAGCAGCAAAATTATCAACAGCAACACCAACAACAACATCAGCAGCAACAGCAGCAGCAGCAGCAACAACAACAACAACAACATAATCAACAGATTTTCCATCAACCACCAATGGTCAATGGACAGTCAGAACGTTATGGCTACGGATCGACACCTTCACTGGTTCCTTTACCCACAGCAGCTACCCAGAAATTTGGCAGTAAGTGAAAAAGGAAAAACTCTTTGAAATCTGTTTTCAAACATTTTCTCCCTCTCGCTCTTGGCTTAGGTACTACGGATTTACGACATTTGGCGGCTCGAAGACGGAATCACAGGATAATGCAGCGTTCCGGCCAAGACGAAGCCCTCAATCTTGACTGCATAAGTGTGGCACATGATGCCAATAGGTTAGACTAGAATAAATCCCATCTATCGATCCATATAATTCACATTCTTGCAGTAAATCCAGCAACGTCGTTAACGGCAGCGATCTGACACCTTCACCCTCGGACTCTGGCATATCGGAGCTTGAGGCTGCCCTGAAAGATCGTGACTCTGAGCTATCGTATCTGCGTCAGGCCATGGAACACAATGAGAAAGTAATTTTCACAGTACAAAAGGTTACATACAGAAATCTAGCGAACTGCCCGTCAAACTAAACACTATTTTTCTATCATCTCATTTCATTTTGTCATCCCTGCCCTGCCCTGCCCTGCCAGGACAAAGAGCTCTACTGGGAGCATGAGACACAACGTCTGCGACTCTTCTACGAGGGACAACAGCGCGAGTATCAATTGAAATTTAAGAAAATGGAACAGCTATTGGCCCTGCAGCAATTCCAATTGAAGCAGCACAAGTTGCGCCAGTCAGAGCAGGTGCAGAAGCTGCAGCAGCAATTGGAGCACGCTCGGAGCAGTAATCAAAGTTTGCAGAATTCGGCTTTGACTCTGAATCAACAGCTGGATGAGGCCCATCAGGCGGTCGCCAGTCTGCGTACTCAGTTGGAGGATAGCGAATGGAAGGTGTGCGAGCGAAATGGCGAAATAGCTTTACTTAAAACGCAGCTTAAGGAGGCGCATGTAAGTCAAATGTCGTCGGGGTCACCAATTTGTATAAACGCATCTAATTCGATGAAATTTTCACTATTTTATTTTTGTTTTTTTTGTTTTTGTTATATCTTTAGCTTGATATTCATCTTAAAGATCATGCCATTGTCAGTCTAAAGCACAACAACAATAATAACAACAACAATAACATTAACAATAATAATAACAACAACAACAGCAACAAATGTGAGACAAGTCTATGCCAAAGTCAACCAAAGGAAGAGCCTCAACAGGAGCAATTGCATAAGATAATTGGGCTTAAGGATCAGGTCATAAGTGCCCTGACCAATGAGCTAGCCAAATTGCGTAAAGAACTATCCGATTTGGCTATTGCCCACGAATACGGCGAAGAGCCATGCGGCCGATACACGCGACTGAAACAGCAATTGGACAATCTAAATGAGATATGCCAGAAGACACGAAAATACTCGACAGTGCCTAACATCGAGGAGGCGAGAGATGAGCACGAAAGGCAACTAAAACGGGAGGCGACCCAAGCACTTCCAGCACCTCCAGCACCCCCAACACCCCAGCACCATCAGCAACAACAACAAACGCTGGACACTCTCATCGAAGAGTCGACCACATATGCTGGGGATATTGCCAAACTACGTCAAAAGCTGGATGATTTTCGTATCAATCTGGAGCTCGAGAAGCGCCAATGGTGCGCCGAGAAGGACAAGGTATTGGGCTATCAGAAGCAATTGCAAGCGCACTACATCAACATGTATCAGAAACTCAGATGTCTGGATAACACTGGCATTGCCATCGACAGAGGAGCACCGGGTACAGTTGCCGCCAAGTCGACTAATGTGATTTGAAGTGCATTGCCGCTGGCGTTGGTGTTGGCGTTGGCTTTGATGGTGCTATTGCTTGATCTTGGATCTTCTTGGGCAATTAAATCAAACATAATACACGATTTTAAATACTACATTTTATATTATACATTAAATATATTGATATTTTGTATGTTTTTAATATTTTACACTTGTATACATAATTATAATTTATTAATTGTAATTTAAACACAAAAAAAAAAAAAAAAAAAAAAACAGAAGTCGAATGAAAACGAAAAACATTTTGTGATTCTGCATGAGTACGTTAAATATATATATATATATATATATATATATATATATACATATATTGTATCGTATATTGTTCCATTATGTGCATATGCAATATATAGAAATACAATTTTCGATAAAAAATATTAAACAAAAATTAAAAAAAAAATCATATGTTATAAACAATTGTTTTATTTCAGAGTGCCGAAGCATTCACCATCGATGACTAAAATTGGGTCAATGGTTTGTTAACGAAAAGTTTCGATTTTTCTTAGTTTTCAGTTTCCTTTTTTTTTTTTTTTGTTTTCTTTGTTAAATTTGCATAATTATGTATTTAGAGTTCTCCAACAATTTCAGGGAATTTGTCAGAAAGGCAGAGAAAAATGTAATCTTAGGTCCTAAATATGAAATTCACACACAAATCACACTCACTCGCCGCACACTCACACACATATTGATTTATATAGAAATTGATGTATGTATGTATGTATGTATCTTATGTATATGTGATCCTTAAGAACTACGAACACTCCTCCACATATGTGGCCGGAAAGATGCCAATGTGATTTCTCAGGGCTCCCAGCCACCAGCCATCGTCCTGCTTGGCATGAACTTCAATGATATCGCCGGGACTCAGTTCCAGTTCATCGTAAAGTTTTGGTGTATAGCTGTATAGGGCCTTGCATTTGCCCAGCACATGGTTGTCCTTGTCCTTGTCCTTGCTGGTCTTTTGCAGCTCCTGAGCATTCTGATAGAAATGCTGCGTTGCCGGCTTTGGCATTTGGCTTGGCAACTTTTTCACTGGCTCAGCGTTCTCTTCGTTCTCATCGTCGTCGTCTTCGTCCTGCGAACTGAACTCATCAAAATCAGAGTCCTGTTGATTAGAACCACCATCGGCTTGGCCACGATCCTGTTCCTGTGCTCCTGTTGCTGTTGTTGTTGTTGTTGTTGCTCCTGCTGGTATAGTCTTCGATTTGGCGATGGAAAGCGAAGGGTTTGTCGTTGAGATTATCTTTGGTTGACTGGTGAAGGTCTCGATATTGCTTTTGCTGCGATTGAAATGCTTAAGCAGCGGCGCCATTAGACTAATGTCCGCACAGGAGCTATTCGTTGTCGTCTGCAACTGCAACTGTGAGCAATTCTCATCGACAATATCCTCGTCATCGGCAGTGGCATCACTAAGATCCTGTTGATTTGCCGGCCTGTTGTTATCATTGTTCTTCAGCCATGTGGGTACTTTGAGAATGCTTTGCTGCAGACCAGTCCGATCGCGAGTGATCTGAAAACGAGAGATCATCACATTAGTCATCACATGGAATGACCCAAGATGGCATTTGGGAATGAAACTCACCTGTATATGCTGGGCGAGCGGATGTGTGGTACGAGGCTTATGATCTAGCTCCAGCAAAGCCGAATGAAGCTTGAGACGTGCTCCTTCCAGATAGGTAAGCATAGATCGTATCTGGAAATAAAAGTTATTGCAAATTGTATAGAAATGGGATCCAAATCCACTCACATGGTACAGTTTATCGGTGATATTCTGATGTTCCTGGTTATTCAGCGATTGGGATAGGCCCCTTAGGCCATCCCGCGAGCGTCGTTCACGCTCTAGATCCGTTTTCACCAATTGCAATAGCTTAATCAGGGCATGTTTACGTCTCTCACGATTCATGGCTAGTGTCGTGTGCTCACAATAGAAATCCGGAAGCAATTGCTCGCTGGGACCTTCCGAATTGCGGCGAATATTGCGCACCACCTGCATATCCTTGGTCACATTACAGGCATCCAGCTGCGGCTGCAAACGACTGCTCAATGTGCCTAATATGGGATTCATATCGGAGATGAGTCGGGCATATTGCTGGGCAAAATTATGCATGTTGCCGAGACGTTGCTGTTCGTTGCTCTGAAGTTGGGAACTACCGCGGAGTACGGCCATTTCCCAATCGACTCGAGCACGTTCGGCCCGCACACAGAGCGTGTAATACTCGACATCGGCACGTTTGACCGCCTCCTCGGCTTTCTTTCGCTTATTATCCAATTTAACGCAATCTTTTTCAGCCGATTTCAGTTCCTTTTCGGCAGCCTGTTTGTTCGGACCCTGATGGAGGAGGGCAATCGATGGAGATTTCTGTATGCGAACATCTAGCATGGCATCTTGAAGTTTTTCATTCTCTCGTGCGGCCGTATGGGATGCCTTTTTGGCCTTCGCCTCACTCACACGCCACTCCGAGAGAACTCGAGCCGCTTTATCGACATTGCTCTCGACCTGCAAAAAAATTGTCCAAGATGTGGATTAGTTGTCTTAACCAAATGGTGTCATAGATGGGAAGTCTTACCGCCTTGCGTGCCTTATGATGATTTTCCACCACACTCTTGAGTGGTTTGACTATCTCATCCGTTAGAGAGGCTGCCAATTGGCGATGAATATCGCTACGACTTTCCATTTCTGTAGCCACACCACGCCAAGCATCGGCCACACTGCCAGGTATTTCCCGTCCAGCCTTATTTAGTTTATTGGCCAGCTTGGATAGCGATTTTGAATAGATTAACTCGGAATCGGCCCTGTTATTAGTAAGCAGATTAGCAAAATGTCAACAATCTTATAGGCAGGATCTAGGGAATTATTTACCGTTCCTGCAGCACAAAGATTAGCTCCTTGCTGAAATCTCCACCTTGCTTAACATAACGTCTCAGTTCCTCAAAGCCGTTTTGTCCCTGTGAAAATGAAAATCAAAAGTGATGTTAGGTTTACATTTCAATTGGCTTTTATAGAGAGAGGGATTTCATGGATTCCAGCCTAGACCTCAAAATAAATGTCGTCAACTGTCATTATACCTCATCCTTGAACCTTTTGGCATGTGGCGACAGGTCCTCCTCACTGGCCCTCTGTGAAAGGGAAGAGTCAAATTCCGTTCGTTGGGTCATGTCGTCACAGCTTTCGCTCATGTCCCGATGATTTTGACTCCGACTTCGACTTCGTTCCGGTGACATGCTCTGTTGCCGACTCCTACCCTCCGAGACCGATTGATTGAGATTGCTGCGCGATTGGGCCAAGCGTTTCAGCGGCGTCTGCTGTCGCACCACTTCCTTTAAGCGTGTGCTTTCCTCGCCCAACCAGTTTTTCATGCCATGCCATCCTTTGCGTATCTTTTCCTTATTGTGGCTGAAATTTATCAGGGCTTGATTCTTATTCTTGAGCAGCGTAATCCGTCGTTCACTCGGACGCAATTGATCGCGATGGGTGCAGTACTCCAGATCGATTTCGCGACTGAAGTCTTCGGTTTCATTGATTTGTCTGGTGATCTCTTGCAGTTCGTCAATCGAAACGAAAAGATTTTGAGCATTTAGACTCTGATAGCTCACCGACTTGAGATCATAGTCGAATTCCTCTTCCTCTTGCTCTTCAACATCGTGTGCCAAGCTGCATTGTGAGCTCATTAGACTTTGCTTGGAACTTTGTTTGGATGCGTGGCCGGTGGGATTTGTGAGGTGAAAGGAGTCAATACTTTTGAATTGGGTTTGCTGGGCTAGGAAACCGCCGCCGCCCTGTACGACAGGTGTGCAACTTCCGCTGCTGGCCGGCGGTGTGGGAGGCGATATCGGTGATAACGGTGCACCAGACGGCAGTGGCGGTAGTGGTGGCTCATTTTCTGAATCGAGAACATTCTCCTTGTTCTCGCTGGCTGCCAGACTCAGGTCACTGTTGCCATAGAGCTCTGGCAATTCGGGTAGATTCAGTAATCCCAAATGAGCTGGCGCCGTGACATTCAGATCCAAACTCATGGACGAAGATTTCTGAAGATAGACTTTCAGCTCGGAACGATGAAGATTTTGTACCGATTGCGATTGCTGCTGCTGACGTCCGATGCGTGGCTGCCGCATCGGTGGTTCGATGGGCGGACTGCCCACTGGCATATCCTTTGCGTCATCCTTGACCTCGAATTCCGCCTGATGTCTGGGTGTCTCAAATGCGTCCTCCTCTTCGTCCACATCTCTCTCAAATTTTTGCGGTGTACTGCGAGCATCCACGTATTCCTCTTCATCCGAACTCTTAGGCGTAAGGGTACGCACTATGTGCGATGTCTGAGCTATACCTCCACCAATTTGCTTTAGTCTCGCTTCTGTCACATCAAAGCGATCTGTATCCAAGGTTGTTGTCGATATCAATATGGGGGCACCGATCTCTAGACGATGATCTTCCGAATTGCTGCCAGTCATGTTATAGCTGCCTGTGGCCAGTTTACTAGGCGATCCTGAACCAGAACCAGTTTTTCCCGTAGATTCACCTCCTCCTCCTCCTCCTCCCACACCGCCTGGCAAAGTCATGCTTCCCAAATGGCGACGACTTAGCTTATTGCCCAGTACAGAATAGCGCTTAATGCGATTTAGAAATGATCCTTTGTGATTGTTGTTATTACTGTTGTTGTTATTGTTGTTGTTATTATTCTCCGCTGGAGCCTGAGGAATGTCGGCCAAAGCCGCATTATCCTTGCCGCCCAATTTAAATTTGTGCACTCGCAAATGGTTCATGGTGCTACATAAAGTTTCAAATAAAATTTTTAATAAATTGCTTTAAGATTTAATGCAATTAAAACGACGAAACTTTGCTTGCCTTTCGAATATTCACATTGCGCACCAAACACCGACACTCGAGTAAGTGCGTCTGCCCATATGTCAGAGCCAACGGCAACTCTGGACAAGTGCACAAAATAATTGTGTAGGTGAGCACGCGTGTGTGTTCGTGTAGAAGAAAGAACAGGAGAACGAACAAACTATATGTATGTATGTATTTGTGTTAAAAGGGTATCGGTAGACTGGTTGATGGTCATAGAGAGGGGAGCAGAGAAAGAGAACAGAAACAAGAGAGAGTAAAAGAGAGAGAGAGCGGGACACAGGTAAGGGGGAAAATAAACGAATGTACTTTACTCTATTTTAAGTAGGCCAAAGTATCAAAAATAGAAACTTTGGTGCTCCAAATCATAGTTTGACATTTGACTTGCTTTTACATATGTAAAATTATTAAAGAAATTAATATTTCAGTTTAAGTCCAAAAACTGCTTTCGCAATTCCAGTCTTGGAACATTGAACTGGAATGGTTCCGGTACAATCCATCCTCATCTCTATCTTTAATTGAATTCCATCCCTAGCTGATGACCAAAGAGACCTTTCAATACCCTACAACAATGAAAGAAGGGTAAAAAGGCCAAGCCGATGTTCACCTACATAAACAGAAAGTGACTGATAATATAAACACACAAATATGCCAAGCAGAAGACGAAGACGAGGAAGAAGAACAACAACAAGTACAAGAACAAGAGCAATGAAATAAAGAAAGGTAGTGGGGCAGAGGGTATACGAATCAGGTGAAGCAAGGGCTAGTACTGAGGTTGAAAGTAAAACCCGGTCGTGCCCTCTCACACTATACACATTCTTTATATGTGACCCTTTATAGTCATATACATATGTACATATGTACATATTTATGTACCAACTACACACACAATATAATTGAACTGAACCCCTTGAAACCACAGACCTTTTATTCCTCTTTTTCTTCTTCCTTTGCCTTTCGTCTATGCCATCTCTGCTTTGCTCCAATTTTCTTCAATGCAGCAGGTAAAGATTACAAAACGGTATGGACGCTAAGAAGAGTAGAGGTAGCAGAAACAGAAACAAATCGACGCGTTGGCCGCTGTCGCCACCGCCGCCTGTGGCGCCCTCAACATCGATTTGGGGCCTCTCACATGCACACACACACAAAAACATGTGCGTGCCTATGTGTGTATGTACGGGTGCCCATGTCTTTCTTTCTCTCGTCTATTGCTGCAGTTGCGTCTCTGCCGCTACCGCTGTTTGTGCCTCTGCCTGCATGCAGCTAATGCTGATCATAATTTTACTGCCTGCGCTTCTGCTTTTATACATCTCCCTCTCTCTCTCTTTCTCTCTCTGCCGTATTGTAACTCTGTTATTTTTTATTTTTATTTTTTTTTTTTTTTATCTCTTGGCTAGCATTTCGTGTTGGTAATTATATAAATCATTTATTTATGAACTATTTACTTTTGAGTTAAGACACATAATCTATGTGTACGTCTGCTGGCATACATACAAAGAAATGTGGGAAGGGGGCGTGGGGGAGGAAGGAGCCTAAGCAACAAACAGTTGCCGCTGCTTCCCTACAATCAGTTAAATCGGTTCCGAAATGCTGAAGAAAATATTTTCAATTTAAATGAATTCCATTTCTCTTCAAAGACAATTAACATTTTTAAGGGCCTTCTCAGCCCCAACAAATTCTAGACTAATTAATTTTATGTATATACATATATATGTATGTATGTACATTAATGCATTTAATTTCTCTGCTTTAAAATTGTTTGTTTTAATTTCCGAGTGGGAAGTAATTTTTTGTTTTTAAAACCGTTATCAGTAAGCCTAACCAATTGATAGGTATAAGCATTTCCATTACTCAGACAAAATGGTTACGGATGAAAAGTTAAAATAATAGTTTGGCTTGAAAATTAATAATAACGCGTAATTAAAATGTATGTTTAATTAATTGTTTCGACCACATTACAAAACACTCAATTCCAAGAAAATTATCGAAATTAAATAGAGCATCAAGAAATTCGTTTTCAATTTCCATTTCGAAAAGTGTGTGAAAGTTTTTGCTCGTTTAAGTTGTTGTTGCTGCTGCTGCTGCTGCTTTCGTGCGATGAGAAGATTAAGTAATGCCTTCTCTTACCCCCCGCTGACTAAGTAACCAAATAGGCGAGTGAGGGCGAGAGAGAGAGAGAGAGACGATCCGCTAGAATTGCAAAGGAAGTAAACGGAGGAGGAGTGCAAGAAGAAGGATAGACGGTGGACGGTGGTGGGGGGGGGGGCGTTCTCATTAAGCTGCAGTTGCATTCGCAATTGTTGTGATAACTGTAGTTTGTTTCGTTCGCTCGTTTGTACGTTTGGTTGGGGTTGCCATCTCGTCTGATTATTAACTGAACTCACCTTTGTTACACATTTTCTCTCATTCTTTACCGCTTGCCCACTCTCGCCCGCTCTCTTTGTATCTTTCTATCGGTCTCGCTAACGTCTCTAAGCCTACGACATGCGAAACCGTAGTAAGTAAAACAATTTAATTACATTTTGCAGTTTGTTTGTTGTGCCTAAGCTAATAGCATTTACCAAGAAATAAGAGGCACAAGTAAATAAAATAAATAGAAGTCGTTCGGAAGGGATTGGACGATATGTCACGTTCCTCAAAGGGAAGCATTTCACAGAGGCTCGATGGGAGGGGGGCTCGATGCCGGAGTGCAGTTGAAGTGCAGATGAAGTGGAGCGTGTGACAAGTCAAAAGACAATCCACCTAATGAGCGGGCTAAGCCAAACGCCCAAAAGAAGAAGCAGCTTCTCCCTATTTACCTGCTCTTCTTCCTCTTTCCATTTTGCTACTTCAATTCCTTGCATCATAAATGGTGGAGCATCAAGAATATGAAAAAGAAGAAGAAGACACAAGAAGGAGAAGAAGCAGCATCACTGCAAGCATAACCTGCAATTATGTGGCCCAGGTTTAAAAGTCAAATAACATAAATTATTTGCCAGACAGATGAAAACAATCTTCTTTCTGGCTAAAGCAGCAGCAACAACAGTCAAGTTACTGCTGGCCCTTAGGGCTCTTCAGTCTATAAATAGCGAAAAATGGTTAATAGACGAATCAAATCAACTTCCATCTCGCAATTGCAATCCACAATTGCGCATCCTTTGGACAGCGAGCGGCATCCTTTATGGGCTCGTCCTTACATTTATGGCAATTTATGATTAATAAATACGTGGAAACTATAATTTGAGCCCAAACAGAGAAAACGAAAAGACAGACAGACAGAGAGTGAGACAAACAGTTGTCTTCTGGCTTCAGAAATTAGTTAAACTTGCAGTCCAAGAAAGCAATTTCTTGAGGCGGAGGAGACATTTGCAGTAGTTGATAGTTAGACTGAGCTCAGAAAAGAATTCGCAGTACAGAATTGAAGGAGAAGTTTGCAGAAACTGAAAGCCAAAGAAGACTTCTCCATCTAAAAATGGTCAAAATGTAATTTCTTACTCATTTTTTAGGCATAATCTTGCTTAGTTCTCAAATAGCCTACTGAGCCGAATTTTACCAGTTCCTAATATCCCAATATCTAAGAATAAAGACATTGCTTTAAATCTCAAAGTTAAAGTTCTTGAAAATCATTGTTTTAGTCTTAAAAAAGATGTCAAAGTTTAACAAAATACAATTGTTATTAAATAAATAAGACTCTCGTCTTCACTAACAGATAATTTAGCCTCTAGCCTTTGGGTACAAATAAAGTATCTAAATATATTGTATTTAAATAGAATTAAACCCATTTGATAGCAACTTAATTCTTCTATAGGAAAACTAAAGCTAATCATTGTGACTAAGACAAACTGTATTCTACGAGTTTTGGCTAAGAACTGCCTCAGGAATAAAGATTTGATAGGAATTACAATGATATAATCATATCTACTATGTATCAAATATTAGCACAGCTTTAAACAATCTACAATTGTTAGGCGGATTGTATTTGGTGTTTCTTTTTTGTTTTTTAATTAGCAACTGTTTACCAGTTTGCCATTTGAGAAGGTATTCCGACTAGTGATACATATTAAGGAAATGGCGTTGTACTATACACAACCATTGCTTGTCAATACAATTGTTTATCTAGTTCATCTTTCAACTATTTGTGGCACTAATCTATTTTGCTGTGCAACCCCATGGAATGGTTTATGATTCGCATTTATCTTGAATAATAAACAAAACAAGTTGCCAAAAAAAACGAAAAAAATCTAAGTTTTGAGAAAAACAGAGAGGGATGGAGAAAGAGAGAGAGAGAGAGAGAGAGGGGGGGGGGGGAGAGTGTGGTATATAGAGGAAGAGATTATATATGTAGGTACTCAAAAGTTTTCTGCGCTTAACACTCTCGGGGGCAGCCGAAATTATTTGATCTTTGTATAGATCTAGAGGTAAGAAGAGAGATCGGAGAGAGTGAGAGAGAGAGAGAGAGGAGTGTGAGACAGAGGTGGACGGATTGAGCGTTAAAAGCACACGTAATAGTCTCATAGACTACATTCTGCGGCCTGTGCCTGTGTTGTTCCCTTTCTGTTTCAGTTAAGTAAATATTTTCCCAACTTATCAAATGCGCAAGGTCTGCGTGCTGAATGCAAAAAAACATATTTTTAAAAATTGCTATTTTCGAGCAATTTGGGGGCACCGGCTTTAAAATACCCTTTGTCTATTTTCCACAAATAAAATTGGAATGACTACTATTAGTAAATCATTTGCTGAATTCATTACAAACTGGGGATCCCTTCTTAAAGGTACTTATGTAAGTTTGGTCCACGACCTATGATCTCTGTATGTCTATATAGTCATAAGAAATGCTCTACTTAGGAATATGCCAAATGAATGGAACGGTATTATTCGGTTCTCTAAAAACCATTCAGCAATTTGACGAATATAAGACATTCATATCGTATCGTATCGTTTGTATATTGTATGTAAAATTCGTTTTTAATCTCTTCAATTCTGATTACAACGACCGATAAGAACGAGATGGCTCATTATGTGATCTTTTTTGAAAATAATTTCCTTCTTTTTTTTTTGTTTTGTTTTGCATTATCTGAAATGGCAAAAAAGTGATAAAACTTTGATATAATCGTATCACATGCTCGTTTGTAGCTACATAGATACAAATGTATCTTTATGCATGTGTGGAAAGCTCTGGCCCATCCACAACGGGAAAGACTTTAAGATTGAAGAAAATGATGAAAGGAAAATAAAACCACTGACCATTTAACACAATTAACCTCCTCCACATGACCTGCTCTTCAAGGGTTAGAGCTACACATGCCAGGAGTGGCTGACAGGAGAGGGGGCAGAGGTAGGGTATATGGAAGTGGTTCAATCAATTTGGACAACAAGTGTCATTGACATGGATGGAACTGGGGGCCAAGTGTTTTGTAGCTGCCAGTCGATTGGCCCGAGCCCATTGGGCAGACAGAAGCTGAATGCCGTTACACCTCCTTTGCTTTTGAGGTTTTTTTTTTATACGTTTTTTTGCTCTTCGTTTCGTTTGTTTCGTTTTGTTTTCTTATTTCATCCATCCTATGCATGTGTATTTCTTCTATTCGCTCTCTTCGGATTTTCTTGTCAATCTTATTAGAAATGCGTTTGTTCTTCTGAAAAGGGCAACATTGCTGCATTTTATTTTTATTCGACATTCGGTCATTGGGCTTATGTATTTTGTTAATCTTTTTTGTTCTTGAGCAAAGGGTATATTGATTTTGGCCTGAAGTCTGTTAAAGCAAAAGATGCATAGGGACGGGCTCCATTTGTGAGATGGAAACCATTGAAGTTTCAACAGAAAGCCCAAACAGATTGACATGTTAAATTTAAACTCGCAGATCAATATAAAATTTAGCTAGAGTATAGAACTTTCGTCTATCTTTAAACAAAGCCAGGCTAACCGGAGTTTATGTGCTTTTTGTAGGCTTTTGTCTCTTTCTTTTCTATTGGATGACTTATGCCTAATTAACTATAGTCTCTATGTATTTATTTTTCTTTTGAAAATATCTAACGGTAAGTTGGCCAAAGAAAAATGTAATAATGAAAGGGCCTTAGAATGATCACATAATAGCTATTAATATAGATACACGTATATATAACAATATATACCTAAATATATATACATACATATATATGAATACATATGTATGTATATACCTAAGCGAAATGTGTGCCAGATACACCAAAAAAAAAATCTGAAAAAAATGGTTGTTCGAAATTTGTGAAAACTTTTATTGTGTTCTAATTTGAGAATTTTAATTGGCACATTTTCAAACAGCGAGACGAATTTTGTTTAGATTTGGAAAATGCAGTTTTGGCCATCTCATGGATACAAAATAAAATTTGTCGTATTTTGTATTTAGAAACTGCAACAAGGTCAAGGAACGTGAATACATATGTATATATAGATATACATATGTATATGTACATATATCTTTCGGATCTACACAATTTTCTGTGAATATTTGTGAATTATTTGAAGGCAAAGCAAAAAATTCGTTTTTCGGCTAAAATTTTTTTGTTTTTCGATCGCACTCTAATTGTTTTCAAAATGAAATCATTCATTATTGTTGTTTCCATTTCTTCGCACATTAACAGTCAAAACAACACAGCAAAAAAAAAAAATTCAGAAAAAATTCATTTCTATGTATATGTTTTGCATATTTCACACATTTGCGGCTTATGTAAAGCATGAGAATCGACAAAATATTACCGAAAATTAATTAAATTTTAATTAAGTGAACAAATAAAATATGTTTTTGTCGCGACATTAACTACGCGTAAGTTAAGTCTCACACAGCCTCGCCGACGGGGCGCGACTAAATTTAGAACAGACGTCCGTCCACGAAGCGCATTCAACGACTAAAGCGGCCGCCGGCCGGAGAGAGGAAGAGACACACCACACACCAGCCGCCAGCCGAAACTCGCAGTCGCAGAAGAGTAAAAAACGGGATGGCCGCTGAGGGCGACATGCAGATACCCTGCTCCAAGGTGGGTTACGTTTAGAATTGAATGAAAAGCGAAGTCAATACAATTACCCAAAATGCAGGGTATTTTCTATGACTGAGCGTCAGAATGGGAGAGCGCAGCAGCAGCAGCAGCAACAGTGGGTGAAAGAGAAAAAGAGCAACAGTGAGCGAGAGAGCGGAAACCGCATGCGGATTGCAAGTGTTTTGTTTTCTTCTTTCATTCTGTTGCGCTGACGCAGGAGAGTTAGAATGGGTGACGGATGCTGATGCTGCTGCTGCTGCGCTGCACCTGCTGCAGCTCTGCCCCCAGCTCTGCTCAGCTCCTGCTGCGATGCTCGGTGACAACGCGTAGGCCAAATATTTGAATGGAGTGGATGGATGATGACCGCGCTGCGACTCCGATCGTCTTACGGTATACACAGCATGACGACCGGGCATGCAAAGCAAAGCGGTACTTCGCTGATTGGGCGACAAATGTACCGTTTCCAAAACACAGTGGTAAATATTAAATATTATAGAAACAAATTGATAATCGTTAATGTTAATTAAATGTTTCAACTCAAAAAAAACTCTTTCATCATGTAGACATTTCTAAATTCCTTGATTTTTACTTTAATTAAACAAATTGGTTTTGAAAAGTAAGATACCAAGTAAGCAAAGTAATTACTTAAGCTTTAATTAACTTGTATTTTTGAGATTGGCAGCGGAGAACACCCAGCTGGAAAAATGATAAGCTTTTCTTATCAAGTCTCAGGAAAAAAAGTTTTAGTTTTCGAAAAATCGTGGACCTTTACCCGCTATAGGTGAATATATTAGACGACTATAAGTCGGATATGAATCCTAATGGGAAGATCAATTTTCACAAATCTTAATTTAATGATATAACAAGTTATTAGTTTCTTTTTTTGCTCAACTAATTACCTCGGATCATGATGTTTCAGTGTCTGGTGTATTTTGCCAATACTTGTCCCACTGTGCCGCCTGTGGCGTGAGGTGTTGAGCCATTGCAGCCAACGTCTGTGGCGTTTGCGTTTGCGGCTTTCGTCTGTTACAATAAATTTAACCAGGCAAATGCACGTGCTGAGTTAAGAGTAATGCGCTGCCTGGAGTCTGGTTCTGAGAGCCAAGAGTCCGTTGACAAGGTACCGGTATTATGGGCCATGCCAGTTAACCAGTTGCATAACCGACTGCCAATTTATGCATTAGCATAGACGAGACGACGACGGCAACGATGGTGACGATGGTGACGATGGTGACGTTGACGAGGGGGAGGAGGAGGATGTTGTTGATGCTGATGCTGATGCTGATGACATTCACAGTGCGCTGATGCTGCACTTGTTGCTTGACCGACATTCGCAGGGTTCTTGCACAAGCGTTTTGGCTTTTTGTCGAGTATCTCCTTCTCCATTTCGAGTGACAATAGACCCGAACAACAAAAAGTTGCCCATCGGGTTTTCATTTTAATTTGTGACTGTTCATATGACATTTACTATATGGAACCTAATGATGAGGCTTTTGTACAAACTTAATTGCCAAGTCATTGTCTTGTCTTGGGTCTAGGCTGGTATTTTACATTAAACGTATCACAATGATGCTTACCTGTAAAAGAAACAGAAAGACAGAAAGAAAGATGGAGAGATTGGAATGGGGGAAAAGATGTATTATTAGAGATTTATGAATATTCTTGGAATTGGATAATGGGACAAAAACCTTTGGGATACATACATATAAATGAAGCGTTTTTCTTTTGAACCAACACCAGATTTCAAAAAACATTAGGATTATGCCATGCAAAACACCAATTTATCAAATGCTCAATCAAAATGGATAAGGTAAAGAAGGTAATTACTGTGTGAATGGTAGGAAAGTATGTGGCGATTGTCAAAATGTATGTAACAGTGAAACAGGTAGTAAGATATAAATACATATATACTCTCTATCAGCATCACTTAACTTTGAGGACAAGAACTCTGAAACTTTTCTCCCAAAGAGCATTTCTCGTCCTTCGAGGTGAATGAGACTGATTTCAATTGGTTCAATCATTCGTATACTTAATGTGGTAAGCTTAATGCCAGGAATCAAATTAAAAGCACTTTATTCGACATTGACTATGAAGCTTTCTAGCTTTGCTTCGGCGTAAGCTTTAGCCAAGTCGCAAACCCACTTCAAACGGCCTTGCGCTGTTAGCTTTGTATCTCTTAGATGTTATCTTGTATCTTTTGGCCTGGCTAAGGTATTGTTTTTGTTTTTCTTTTTTTTTTTTTTGTTAAATAAATTGCACTTACTTGCTAAATGACGACAGGCAAACGAGTTTAACAATCGCCATAAATTTGTATGGAAAGATTGGGGGAGTGAGTAAGAGAGTTTATACATACATACACACACACACACACACACATACATATAAAGGTGGATTTGTGGGTTGATGGGTTGGTAGGTGGTTGCGGTGCGTAGAGCGTGGGGGAGGGGGAGGGTTCGAGGTGAAGGGCAAAGATATAATAAAATTAATTTTCATGACAGGTTTAGACAGTGATTTAATTGTAGCACAAAAAAAAAAACAAACAAACAAACAAAAAGACACAATTAATGTTGATCGATGGAGAATTTTGGGTTGAATTGTTGTAGCTGTTGTTGTTGTTGTTGTTGTTGAGATGTTAAATGGATTCAGGGCTGGATAGACACATGAAGATGGCTTTACGCATCGAATCAATTCGATTCATCTTACCTGTGCATTACCCATTAGAACATTGTCTTCGGTTTCAATTATCTCATCAACATTTGCATAAATTGGCTGATCATCAGCCGGCAATGGTTGATTCTCCTTCGTTTGTGGCTGTGATTTTGATTGTTGTTGCTGTTGCTGCTGCTCTTCAAGTTGTTGCTTCTTTTGTTGTTGCTTTAAATGAGCATTCAAATTGATGGCCGATTTGGATTTGGCTTTGGCATAACGTGCAGAACAGCGTAAACTTTTCAATACGCCATAAGATCGTGCATTGGCGAGCTTTGTAAGACCAGAGAAGAGTAGAGAAAATAGATAGATAGATAGATAGATAAAAAGGGGAAGAGAGACAAAGAGGGAGACGAAAAAAGGGTGGGACAGCGGTTTCAGGGAAGCAATTAAGAAAGCAGTTAAGCATTTATACAGTCAATTTTAATTTCTAAATGTTCTTAACTATACTATATAAATATTTATTTTCAAATTTTTCTAAACTTTTCTAAAGGTGTGGGCAAAACAGAAAGTATATGTTCATATATATATTTATTTTTTTCTACGAATTATGAACTTTTCAATTTTGAATTCTTTCTGCTTTGTCCACATATTTATTGACATTAGTGTAATAAAATATTTTTATTTATATATCAACTTATTGTATCAAGTGCAAACAGAAATGAGTTAAGCACAAACGATAAATGTCTTTATGTATGCGAAGAGGTTGATATTGCAGTGGAGTGTGTGGAGTATGGAGGGTGTGGTGGTTAGTGAGGCGGGTAGGGGTATATAGTATCAGATCAAGGTATGTCCATGTCCACTTTCTATTGACTACGTGTCGGTATGACCGTATAAGGTACTATAGCCATTGCGGTCTCTGAACTCAAACCCAAAAACAGAGAGAAAAAAAACAAAAAGACATAAGAGTTTGGCTGGGCCAGGTATTCGAGGGGCGGGGGAGGTGGAGTCTCGTTTGTCAATGGCTTTGCGCCAACTTCCGGCACAAGGCAAGACAATAACTTGTCTTTTTTCGAGCACCTCCACCCACCTTTTGCCCAGGTGTAAATAAGACGCTGCTACTAACTAACCAATTGGTATGATGAATCAAGTTAATGTGCATATTGTGGCTAGGCTATATATAGACATATGACCGATTCCAGCGATAAAACTGAAAACTGTTCGAAGCAGTAACTAATGACAGTATCTAAATGTATATAAAGCTGCGCATTAAATATATATATATATATATATACTTTCAATAACACACAAAAGATACAAAACAACATTGCACATTCTGAAGTGGGCCAACAACTCAACTCAAAGAGAGAGAGAGAGAGACTCGTACTCGTTCTGGTACCTCTCAATAATTGTTGAAAGAAAGTTCAGCAATGATTCCATGTGTAGAACAAGTCTAACCAGTCAACAACGACAACCACATCAAGAGTCGGTTGACTGTCAGTCGGTTAGTCAGCCAGTCAGCCAGTCAATAGTTGCCAGTAATTAACTGGAGCACTAAATTGCGCAAAAAAAAAAAAAAACAACACACGGCCATGATGCGCCCTCTGTGTGAAACAAAATGGCTTGACTCTCGACTCAACTCGACTCGTCTATATACTAGAATGGGGTATGGGCTATGGGCTATAGGCTATGGGATGGGATCAACCTTGCAAACGTGCTCATCGTCATGAGGCACTCTCAATGCATCATCATCATCCGAGAGTTGTTCCTAACTTTGGTCAATTTTTAGCGGTTTCGTTTGTTGCCACAATTCAGGTTATGTTAATGCCACTTGTTGGGTGCAATCCTTATGCAATCGGTTGACACTTTAAAATCAACCGGAAACTCCACATACAGTTCACTTTACAGTTGGCAATTAAAATATCCAGTTTATACAAAAAAAGAATACCAATTTGAAAGAATTAAGAAGTTTATTAAGACGCTGATCATTGGGTTTTCATATGGCATTCTTTTTACACTATCTTCGATCGTCTAATCGATAACTTAATTGCATGAAAAAGGGTTGCAAATGTTTGGCGAACTTTTAGAAATCGATACAAATAAATCGTTTATCGGTTATCATGGATCAACAAAGAACATAGTGATGGCATGATCATCGATAAATAAGGCATTGCTATTAGAAACTTTTTTATTGTTTCAAGTGCTTAATACTTGTACAACCCTCGCTTGTTTATGTATATTTATATAGTTAGATATGTATGTATAGAAATACTATGTGCGGTATTACCATAAAGCTTTATTTTCCGAATTGCATTTCATTATACGCTTGAATGAGATTTCGACTCAGTTTCTGAATTTATCTATCCAAGAAGTGCGATGAGGAAATATTGTGTAGACATTGAAGGTAACTAACCCCACCGAATCACCAATACACCACTGGGTGAGGTGAGCGGAAGGGGGGGGGGGCTTATTATGTCTATTCATTCGGATTGGATTGTAATCGCTTGGCATTATTACCAATTAATTGGCCATTGAGCTAATAGTTTTGATAATTGTTACACATTTCACACACAAGTCAAATTCAAGTTCAGCGAACTGCTGCGTCTACTGCAATTTTCCTCGGGGGCAAGGAAAACACCACCGCCACCAAAAGGTCGACAAGAAGAATTATTGCCACAAATTCTTATCATTTGGGTCAATGACAATTGACTTGTTGTTTTTGACTAATGACTAATGGTGTCTAGAAAAGAAAAGCCACCTAAAATGCCTATGACAAATCAAATATTGAATATATGTATGTATGTATGTACCTATATATTATATATTTTATGTTCTTACAATTTGTATTTTGTTGTTCTTGTTGTTGTTGTTATTGAACAATTGTTTATCACTTGTTGTCAACAATTAAAGTCATTCAACGTAAAAGTTGAACAAAGCGAAGCGTTCACTCTAAACACTGCGAATGTGTGGGTGTGTGTGGGTGTGTGTGTGTGTGTGTGTGTGTGTGTGTGTGTGGGTGTTGAATGAGAAATTTGTTTGGAAAGAGTTTTGAAAATGGGAACACTTCTTGAAGCAACTACTACACATGATCGAAATGAGGTCGAAACTTGCTCGATTTCGGGCCTAGAGGCCAAAGTCAAAGTCTGGGCACGTTTTTGTTACCAATACGACTTGAAAATCAATTACCGTTAATGTCTGCGAGGTGATCTATATACATACACAAATACATACATACATATATGAAGATCCAGAGACTTGGTATATGTATATAGCATTGAACGTGACTTGGCGGCTCTAACAAAAGCAACAACAACAACAAAGTTTCATCTGCGTTTTGTTAACCTAATTTCAAGGTCAGTGCATTTTTTTTGGACCCAAAAATTATAATTATAATAAGCATTAATTATAACGTTCGGCTTAACACATTTTTCAATTTTCATTTTTCTTTTGTTGGTTATCATTTTAATTTTCTTTTATTTGCTTTGCTTCTTTGTACCAAAAAAAAACAAATAAAATATTTCGTTTTTTTTTTTTTTTTTTGCTTTTGCTCTGATGAAATCTGTCATACGAGAAAAGAGTAAAAAAAGATGAGTGAACCATTTTTCGACTTTCACTAACTTAATTGTTGCAAAAAGCAAACAAACTAACAACAACAACAAGCAAAATAAAAAAACAACTTTAGTAATTTGTGCGACTTTACAAGATGCAAAAACTAATAAAACACTCACACACACACACACATTTACACACAGAGACATTGCAAAAATAGAAATTAATGGCAAATAAACAAAATATTTAAGTTATATAAGTCACTTTCATCCTGGAAAGAAAGCAAGTCAGCTCTGTCTTTATCTCTCTCTCTGTCTCTCTTTTTCTCTTTCTCCTTAAAACATGCTGGATCAATTCTCGTTTATTCTGTTTAGAAAGGAGAAAGGAAAAAAAGAAAATGATCTGCTCTGATCTCCTTCTTTCTTTAGGTTTTAAGAAAGATTTTTGCCAAAAAAAAAAAAGATTTCCATTTCAAGTTCTTTTGCTCTGCTTTCCTGAAAATCTAAGTTTAGATCAAATCAAATCTTTCTCTTGAAATAGCTGTCAAATTGTAGATATTTACTCCTCTCTACCTGCTTTTTGTCTTTTTCAATTGTTTTTGCTGATATAGAATAAAAAATCGATTTCACATAATTTCACAATCACAAATTTATATTACCGAAATTTGAACAAAGTCAAATGTCTAAATATATTATAGAGCGTCATTAATCTTTGTGTATAATGAGTATGGATCGAGAATAGAGAGCAGATAAGTCGATAAGTCTTGTCTATAATGTTCAGTGAATGATCAGGAAGCGAAACTTGAGATTTGTCTTAAAGAAATTGCGGTTTAGGTAGAGTGCCGCATGTACATATATGCCATATGTGTGTGTGTGTATGTATGTATGTATATATGTATGATAGATCTAGTTCATACTCACATCTTGTCTCGTTGAAGGTCGCTTTCTTTCTAAACAACAAAAAAAAAGCAATGAGCACTAAGCAAAAAAAAAAAAAAAAACACCAACAGAAAGAACTTTCATTCTGTTATCTACCTTTCTCTCTCTTTCCCCCATTTTTCTCCCACACTTTTTCTCTGTGTTATTCTCTCCCTCTCTTGGTTTGTTTTTTGTTTTTTTTTGGCTCTAATCATATTATGACCCATTATAATGGCTTTTTGGCATTGTTGGCATGGTTGATAAGAGAGTTACCCAGTTCGGCGCACCCGCAGCGCAACTTAGATTGCGCAAAATATCGTGACTGCAAAAAAACAAAAAAAAATTCAATTTTGTCTGCGAAGATTTTGTTGCTGCATCAAATACGGCGTAGACGTTGCAGGTGCAGCATTGTCGTCTGCTTCCTGGAAGCGGCCGTCTTTATGACACGACTCCAAGTTCAATTACAGCAAATTGTCATCAACTTGGTAGCGCGTCATTGGCCATGGCCCAAACCGGCAAACCACCAGCACCAGCACGACCCCCCCATCGCACTTGACCCCCAAGTCAACTTTCACTTGATGACGCTGCTGCTGACTGGGTTTGACTTCTGCCTAACTCCCCTCTCACACAAACACACACACACACACACACACAATTTTGTCATAATTTTCATGTGGGAAAAATTCGCTCGTTGGAAGGGGGTGGGGGTGGTAGGTGCGGATTGAAGGGGAATCTCTATCTGAAAACGTTTTGTTAGCTTTTTGGCCAGCAGCCTCCATCAACTGGTTTGCTGGGCAAGTTTCCATTTGATTTCATTTTGTGTGTGTGAGTGTGTGTGTGTGTGTGTGTGTTTTGTTTTTGGGCATATTGCAAAATTATTTCCACAGCCAGCGACAATGACCTTTTAATTACCCAAGCAACAACAAAAAAAAAAAAGAAAAAAAAGAGAGACTTGTTTCGTAAAGAGAAAAACGTGTAAAGGAAAAGCCAACCATAATGCAAAAGTGCGGAAAGACTTTAGTGGGGTTTTTTTTTTTTTTGTTGTGTTGGGTTTCGGGTTTGCATGTTGATGATATGCAATTTGTTTTGGCCAATTTGGCCAAGAGAGATGATAATGAAGATGCAAATGCAGATAATGATGCAGCCGATGATCATAATGATGGCAATGCCAGGAAACTTTGCTCCTCCGACAGTAATTTGCTTTGTTTCGATTAGATTGCCGCCTTAATCAAATTGTGAATGCAATTTCTAGCTAATACCCTAATCTACCCTAATCAAAATTATTTGAGACGAGAGGGAGAGGCAAAAAGGCAAAAGGAAACTGGCATTGGCATTGAATGGGAAAAAGACCAATAAAAAAGTGAAGATTACCTAAATTAGAAATGTATATAATATAATTTCGAATTAGAAACTATAACTATAAAGATTTGGCATCATATTGGCTTCAAGACTAAAGAACTAAAGTCACATTTCATTTATTTAGGCAAACTTTTCTGACTTATAAACAGAAAGTATTAAAATTTTTAGTTAATCCTTACGAAAATGTTCTATTATTAAAATTTGACAAATAAAACTTAAAAAGTTTCCCCTATTTAATTGACAAAAAATTTAATTATTATGGCCAACTATAAAATGAGTGATTGAAACTGTAATTAAGCTAAAAATGATCATGTCAGTTGGGAAGAATGTTTTCAATTTGATTTTCAGTCAACTTAATTCAATTTACTATAATTGCTTAACCCACTAAGTCAAATGCCGTTTAAAGTTCATAATTTATGCAAAAACTGTTCGACTTTCGTTAAAGAAACAAAAATGTCAAGCAAAAAAAAAGAGCGAAACACCGTGTAAAATCATTTAAGACTAATAAATTAATTTGTTTTAGATTTGGGTTTGTTGTTGTTGGTTTATTTATGCATTGACCTCGACATTTTGTGGTGAACTAGTTAAGGGGAAATTGATTTCTCGTAAAATCTTAAACCACTGTGCAGCAGCATTCACATCAAAAAAAAGAGAGAGAGAAAGAGAAAGATGAAGATATCATTGCATCTACAAAAGTAACTACGATATCTACTATATCGATAGATATATGTTCATATATGTCTTGTCTGTGCAATGAAAATCGGGTCAGAGACTGTGAGATGATGCGTGGGGGCCAATTGGGCCATAGATGGCAACACAGGTTAATTAGTGATTTGTACTTAATTAAGTTTTTTTTTTTTTTTTTTTGCTCTCTTTTTGGTTGAAAATTGTGCAACAAATAATCACCCAAAAGGGAGTAGGCAAAAACCAAGCAATGGTTGTGGCATGTTGTGATATTTAGCGTACTTTCGCAGTTTCGAATGTGCAAATATTGTAATAAGTGTTTAGTAAGTTGCTTAGTTAGTGGCTTGTGGTCTACTATATACTCGGTTAGTTATTAGGTAAAAGATATGTAGAACTAAGTAATCTCGGAAACTCACCCATGAATTATCTCGGAATTGTGACATATTTGGCGTGGACATAGACCGGACGGGCCACGGGGCCAGACCCAGTCAGACGAAGTGTAATTCTGTTTCTGTATTTGGTAAGTTTTATTTTATGTGATTATGTGATTTTTGAGATTTTATATATGTATATGCACATATATATTTCAAGATGGTATTTTCAATTTCTATAACATAATACAACAGACAAATAAACAAACTCAGGTACACACACACACACATAGACAGACTGGCTCACAGATGCAGCTAAGCGTAACGCATTTTGAGATACTTTTTTGTATCGTTTTTTTTTTTGCAAGCACTCAGCCGAAACTGTGAGCAGCACGATTATGTTAAACAATGGGACAACTATGTATAACACACACACACACACACACACACACCTGCACAACAAGAAATCACAGTAAAGCAATTAATTTACATTTGCCAGTTTGCCAGTCAATGCAAAATCAACCAAAAAGCAAAACCAACAAAATGATTACAACAAGCGACTAAAAACAAAAAAAAAAAAAAAAATAAAAATAATAATAAACACGTTAAACGTTAATCGTTACCAACAAAACGCGCGCGCGTCTCCCGCAATCGGAGCGAACTGAGCTTGTTGAGTTTGCGCCGCTAACTGAACTAACCGAACGAAAGCTGAATTTTAACGAAGCTGAAGCTCACTTGCTGGGGTGACTCGACGGAGTCAGAGTTATCGTCGTCGTCGTCGTCGCTGTCGTCGTTGACGAACTTTCTAAACGCTTTTCAGCGTTTTTGTCTTCTCTTGGTTTTTTTTTTTGTTTTTTCTTTTGGAGGGGAATTTTCATTTAGTCATCGTGCTGCCGGACAACGTTCGCTGGAAATCTGGAAAGAATAAGAAGCCACAAGCAGAGGGCTTAATCGTAACTTCAGAAGCTTTGCTACATAAAAGTTTACCACGTTGTCATCTAAATTTTGATTCCAAAGGTAAATAAGTTAAGCAATCTTGGGACTTGAAATCTTTTCTTTAGATTTACTTTTGAGCTCTTAAGCTTTACGATCAATTCTTTGGGTTTGCCAACGACCAAATAAAAAACGAAACAGGTCCTAGAATAACCATAATAAAGTTTCATCAAATAAAACGACATTTTGGCCAAATAACAAGATTCTGTCATTAAATTTTCTTAAAATTCTAACTTTTGCTTTCTCGTAAGAAGTAAACTTAAAAAGACCTCTAAAGGACCTCGAAAGGAACTCTTTATGACCCTTGCAAATCTCAGATTTCTAGAGACTTAACCAAATGAGTTTTGTTTTAGAGTCCTTAAACCTCATTTCAATTGTCTTTTTTTTGCATTCCAATCATGGAATCATTGCCGACTGCAAACGACAACATTCCCAATGAGCTAATGCAGGTGTCATCCGTTGTTACCAAGCCCACAATTTGTTGTTGTGGAATTCGATGAGTCATCAACAATAGAACCAATTATAGCTGCGAGATGCGAGCTGCTCAAATCTTTGTCTATTATTTATTTTTAGAGATTTTCTTTTAGAATAAAACACTTTTTTCAAATAATTGTTGGCAAACACTTGGAGACTTACCTCCTAAAAGTATGCTAAAGACTAACTAACAGCTGACAACTGAATACATAGTTAGTTATTGAAATTTGGCTATATTCATGCCGTTTGCTTAAACTCTTAGAAATTGCTTTGCATTTCAAATGCTCTCTCTATGAAAAGTCAAAGTAAAACAAAATTTTGAAGTTGAAATACCGAAAAAAATATAGGTTTATTTACTCCATTTATAGAGGTGTTCAGAAAATGTAGATATTTATATATATAATTTAGCAATTTTTTTAGTTGTTGTGGATGCAAATCCTGCTGTGTGTTTGTGTGTGTGTGTGAATTTGGTTTTACTTAATTTAATTATATTTGAATTTTTTTAGTTTTCTTTAGCTTCTTTTGCATTACATTTTGTTCAATAGCAGCAAGTGGGCCAAGTATATATGTATATATATGGAATTTCTACATTGAGTGTTCGTTGAAGTCTTTAGATAATGATTATGAATATATATATATATATATTTATATATATAAGAATCAGGACTGCAGCGTTAGGTGATGAGGTGTGTCTGCGTGTGTTTGTGTGTGTGTGTGGTGAATCAATTTTTACAGCTTTTTGTGTGGGTGTGTATGTATCTACAATATTTACCTATTTATGTATATATATATACATATAAATATTATTTCAAACCAATTGCCTGTCACTTGCCCTTTTTAAAAATCGATATTGAAAATGAAACCGAAGAAACATAAGACAAAGCGAGAGTAAAATGAAATAAAATTATTAACTGCGATTTGTAATTTTCTTTGCTTTTCTTTACTTTTCTTTTTTTCTTGAATATTGTTAATGCCATAAATTTTCGATTTTTAAATACTATTTTGGTTTGTTAATTTCGATTTGTTTTTTGTTTTTTTTTTTTCTTTTTTAATCAATTTTTCTCGTTTCCTTTAATGCTTAAGTAAAATTGAATCAAATTCCTCAGTGCTTGCAGTGCATACTTAATTTTTGTTGACTGTTTTTTTTTTTGTTTTTTGTTTAAATTTTCCATATTAACATTAAGCTTAGGGCTAAGACAAAAAAAAAGCAATAGTTACTAATTTCTCTTTCTTTTCTTTAAATATTTTACAAGCTTAAAGTTGGAATTTTTAGTTTTAGTAATTAAATCTGTTTTATATACACACATTTAGCTGATTTAAAGTTAGAATTTACTTGACTATTAGTTTAAGTTTTAGTTTTAGTTTAAGTTTTAGTTTAGTTTAGTTTAGAACTTTTCGATAGCAATACTTTCAGACTTGCAGAGTTTGAATTGAAAAATATATATATATAATATGCCATATATAATATGTATGCATGTATGTATGTATGTATGTATATATAGTTGTATATGGAAAAAATATCGGTCAATCTCGATCTCAATGTATATGAATGATAAATGACGTAACCAAAATTATCTATTTACACACTTAAAGAAAATTTCACTTTTTGCTGTTTGCTTTCGTTTGTTTTGTTAGTTTCGAAAATAAAATTTTATGTTTATTCTCATTAATTACATACATATATATATATTTATATATACATATATATTGATTTGATAGATCTTGATTTCCATATACCATACACCGAAATTTTTTTTACAATTTCTGTTGACTTAAGAGCTAAAAAATGTTTCATAAGACTTGCGTTTCATGGGGTTCTTCAATACATATATAGATATATATTATTCATTTCTCATATCATATGTATATATCTATATATTTTGAGTTTATTTTTATATACATTTATTTATGTGTTTGCATTCAAATTGCTGTTTTTTTTTTTTTTTGAAAATGCATGCAAAATTTTTGTTTTGATGTATATAATTTATAGTTTGGCTTTTGGACCCGGTTGTTCTCCGAACAGGTGTGTGTGTGAGTGTGTCTCTGGGTGTGTATGTGTGTGGGTGTTACAAGGTAAACTTTTACCTTTCATCCTAAAACTACAATTTCAACTTTAGCTTTAAATCGACAACAAAAAAAAAATAAAATGAAAAAGAAGACAAAATTTTAATGGCAAAAATTGAATGAATTTAATTAGCAAACGTTGCTAAAATTCTCTAGATTGTCATTTGCTAAATATATATGTATATTTAAATACATATAAAGATATATATAATTGCATTTGCATTTTGTTCATTCTGTCGTTTAGTTGTTCTTTGTTCTTCCCTAAAAAATTTCTATGCCTAAATCGGATTTGTTTTTTTTTGGTTTTTTTTTTAACAATTTGGTTATAAATTTCATTTCCATGTCTACGGGGGCATTTTGCTGCACGAAATGAAATTTGAAAAACCAAATTTTTGTATTGTGTAAAAATTTGCTTTTGCTTTTGAAATCCAAAACATAATTACGCTAATATACTTATATATCTCATTTGCTTGGACTCCGAATTGGTCTTGATTTTAGTGCCAAATGCTAGAGCCAAAAGCCGTAAGGCTCAAGGCCAATTCGGAGTGGAGCAAAACGAACTTCTTCTTGCCTTTGCCTTTGCCTTTGCCTTTGCCTGGTCAAAATGTTATTTAATTGACACATGAAATAAACAAAAAAAAAAAAAAGAAAAACGAAGGATAGAAATGTCTACTGTACAACGAGTTATTAATATTATTATTATTATTTGATAAAATATTTGATATCTTGTGTATATAAATATATATATTTATATATATATATTTAGAGATATTTAGTGTTTAATATATGCATTTATTTAGACTATTTTGTTGTTAGACTTGTTTTCGGTTGTTTTGGTATTCCTGTTTTCTGGTTTCTTTGTTTCTTTGTTCATTGTTTCAGAGTCTTTAGAGTTAGATTGGTTAAATATTGGTTCTCTAGGACGGGCCAAGTCTTAAGAAGTAGTAGTAGTAGTAGTAGTAGTTGTAGTAGAAGAAGAAGAAGTAGTCGGGTTGTGCATTCGAGTGTGTGCTTGGGACTCTTCTAAGCGTGTGTTTAAGTGTGTATAAGTGTGTGTGTGTCTGTGTGTGAGTGTGTCATAAATATATATATATAGACTTTCGATTTATATATATATAAAGAAGCTGCTGCTGCTGTATTCTGCCTTCTTACTGTGACTTGAATCCAGTGGAAATTTACATAGAGTATTCAAGCATTTCATTTAGTTAATTAAATATTTAATAGTATTATTATAATTATTGAAAAAAAGGTTTGTTTACTTTCGTTTTGCCCGTTTTAATGCATAATATCAATTTTAGTTTTTCGCTTTTGCTTTTTGCTCACAATTCCAATTAAAAAATATGGTATTAATTTAAATTTAGATATCACAATTTAAACATTATAATATTTTCTTTTTTTTTCTTGATGCCAAAGAGTAAAATGAATGAAAATCATTATACATACAAAACGAAAAACACAAATCTAATCATAAAGACCAAATGCCAAATAAGTCGGCCCATTTCGTTTGAAAATTGTTTGTAGATTTGAAATTAAGATTTTCAGTTAAGAGCCAGTTTGGCCCTTAATTAATTAAGAAAGAAAAATCCGGCCGAAGGGAGGTTCTTAAAACATTTTGGCAATCGATCGATTGAAATTCATGTTTAAAGTTTCATTGCAAAGGAAATTGCATAATTTTTTTCTATATTGGTTTCGTTTTGTTATGTGCTAAATACATATACATACATATATATATCTCTATATATGTAAGTGTGGGTGTGGGTGTGGGTGTGTGTGTTGGTTGAGTGCTTTGCTTTGCTTTGCTTTTGCTTAATTTACAAATTAATTAATTAAGGTATTTCCATTCTTATTTAACTAGAATGCATTTTTGCATTTTTTTGTTTTTTTTTTTTTTTTACTTGCTAAGACACACACAAAAAAGTCAATAACTATAATTTTGCATTATTTCTTTGTTTGTATTTTTTTTTTTTGTGTTTTTTTTCTTTTTGTATTTTTATTTGCTTTTTCTTTTTTTTGGATTAATTGTTGTTGTTGTTTTTTGTTATTGTTTAAATTCTAGTCTGAACTTCCAAATGCATGAAACGCTCTTGACCTTAGAAATTAATATGGAATGTTTTGTGTGTTTTTTTTGTTTGTTTGTTTCATAATTTATGTAATTAATTATATAATTAATATGTATTTAATTTATGTAGAGATATTTAATTTTACAATTATTTACAAAAAGAGTAATTTTTGTTGTTATTTTTTCCAGTTTTTTTGTTTTTGTTTTGCGGTTGGCAGAGAAAGGAGAAAATTTTCAAAATTAGAAATTATCAGTTATCAGTTATCAGTTTGGAGTGCATGAGGAGGTGGCGAAGGAGGCGAAGGAGGAGAAAGAATGAAAATTGTGAGTGTGTGCCTAGCCAGCGTCTAAATGTTGGGATCTAATGACAATTTATTCGAGTCGGATGCATTGGCATTGACATTGACGGCCCAGCCGCCGATGCCATCACCATTTCCGTGATCGAATTGGATCGGGTAATGCGATGGCTGTTCCTGTTGGTGCTGCTCCTGCTGCTGTTGTTGCTGTTGCTGTTGCTGTTCTTGCTGCTTACTTTCCAAATATGTGGCTATCTCATTGGCATTCTTATTAAAGGCCACCATCATGGCCGTATTGCCATTCGAATCGCGTGCCTGTAAATTGGCTCCGGCTGCCACCAGCATCACACAAATATCGCGTCGATTCTGCTCGGCGGCAATATGCAGGGCTGTCTGACCACTACAACAACAAGAATGCAATAAATCGATAAATCAATGGGAATCGATTGAAATCGATCGTTTCTTACCGATCCTTATCCGCCATATTGATGACACGTCGTGTGGCACAGGAAATGATATATTTAACAATGTCCTTATGGTTGTATTTGCAAGCAAAGTGCAGAGCTGTCTGTCCATTTTTGTTCACTGATTGTAATGAGTATCCTTGTTCATGTAGTGCACGTAACTGTAAGACACAACAAAGGATAATGCTTAGTAAATTGGCTGCTAAATGGCACTCTTTCTAAATTTAGTTAGTCAATTTGTTAAATACTAATTTCAATGGCTAACTAAAAATCTGAACTACAACTAATTGTAACTAAAGCTAGTAAGTAATTATAATAGAGATCAACTACCATATTGAGATCGCCGCTCTGGGCTGCTAGTAGTACGGCATCGGAAGTTTGCTCCAGAATAGGGCTATATATATATATATATATATATATGATATTCATGTGGGGTGATAGTGTGTGTATGTGTGTGTATGTGTAAGTGTACGTGTATGTGTGTGTGTGTGCATTGAAAAGTAGAGAAAACAAAAAGAAAAAAATTTAAGCATCAGTTTTATATATTAAATTTACATTATTCCATTCTATAATGTATATATAATTAATATATTTATGTATGAAGCGATTTCAGGACTTAAAATAGACAAAGAGAGAACGAGACAGAGAGAGAGAGAGAGAGAGAGCGAGAGAGAAAAAGAGATGAAAAGTAATAATACAGAATACCTGAATCCATAACCAAAAACATCTTCGTTGAAACTGAACAAACGATCTTTATTGCTGCATGCACAGTTTAAAATTAAGAGAGAGAAAAATTAAAAAAAAAAAAACAAACAAACAAACAAACCTTAAAAAATAATAATTTGCATTTTGAAACAACAACAGAAAAGAAATTATGAAATCGTAGCACGAAAACTTTTGCGAAATTGCCATTTTCGCGTCACGATTTCAGTTAAGTTAGAGTCAAGCGAGAGAGAGAGAGAGACAGAGAGAGAGAGAGACAGAGAGAGAGAGAGAGAGAGTGATAGCTAGCCGTACTAAAAGTATATATAGTAATATATATATATACACGATTTTCATTATGTATGACAAAAAGCGCCAATTTTCAAAGAGACAGAGAGAGAGAGATATAGAATTAGAGAGTGAGCGAAAGAGTTAAACAAATGAGCAGGACAACATGAAAATTATCCTTTACATTTTGTTTTTTTTTTTTTCAAAAAATTTTGTTCGTTTTGCTTGCTGAAAATGATTGAAATGAAGTCTCTTTTTTTTTTTTTTTTTTTTTTTTGATGTTTGTCCCTTTTACCTCTTCCACTTCATCACTTTAATGGGCTTGGAGCCAATTTGCAAATCCTCATCTTTAAATAAAATTTTTTTTCAAGTGTATTTCATGTTTGTGTAGGTGTGTGCGTGTGTGTGTGTGTGTGTTTGGATGGGTTTAAGTGTGTACAAAAAGAAGAGTTATACAAAATGATTAGTATATAGAGATTAATATATATATATATAAATATATAAGAATTATTTACAAAAAACAAATAATATTACGGAAAAGGAACAATCATTTGTTTGTGTTTTATTTTGAGTGTAAGGCATACTAGGAGAGGTGGAAGGGGGAAGTCTTCTTTATATTTTCTAACTCCTCATTGCATATTAATATCCTGACCCAAACGATTTTAACGTGGCTCAAGATTATCTTTCTCTTCTCGGAATTCAATTTACAGTAACTACACATTTCTTGTCTCTAGAGAAAGTAATTGATTGCATCGTTTAGCTGAGAGAGTTGAGACGAACTGCAGAGACTTAAGAGAAAGACTCAATGAAAGTTTATACCAAAAATGAACTATCTTGAAAATGACATTCTCTTTTTATACCCTTGCCAAAAGGGTAGAATAATTTTGCTCAGAAGTGTGCAATGCATAGAAGGAAGCATCTTCGACCATATAAGCTATATATATTCTCGATCAGCACGATGAGACGAGCTCCCTCTGTCTGTCTGGATAATCGCAACCTATTTCTAAATCAAGCTAAAATTTTGCATGTAGTCATCTTTTGTATATCTGTAATTTTGATCAAGATCAGACTACTATATCACATAGCTCCCATAGAAATAATCGGTTGAAAATTAGTTTTAGACCATTAACATTTTTTTTTTTTTCAAGTTCTTTTTATAAATATTAATAATTGTTAGTTAATAATATGTTGGTTTAATATCTTTGCCAAGTTAGATAAAGATCGGGCGACTTTATCATATAGGTGCCTAAGGAGTGATCGGCCTGAATACGAATTTTGGTTGAAAAAACAAAAATACAGCCAATTTAATTGTCAATAAAAGGTTTTAATACTTTCAAGGGCTTTGGCTTACCCGTAGTTAGTACGGATTTTCTGGTTCTCGCCAAAAACTAGTTTTTAAGGCATAAATAAATTGACAAATGTATTGTCACTTTAATCGATAGGTATCAGGCATAGAGATTTTGTTGAAGAACATTAACATCGGGAAAGTATGATAGATAATATAGGCCAAAAATTAGAGAATTTCAAGAAATCTAACAAATTTCAACTATCATACTAAAGGTGGAGAACTATCGATAGTCCAAACTGTC
This sequence comes from Drosophila nebulosa, assembly GCA_024703675.1. NCBI lineage: Eukaryota > Metazoa > Arthropoda > Insecta > Diptera > Drosophilidae > Drosophila > Drosophila nebulosa. Next base: position 15,934,051 of record JANFPS010000003.1, read on the forward strand.
GATAGTCCCAATAACATTAAAAAAAATAATACTTTTTTTTATGACAATAGAAAATTGAATTGAGAAATTGTTTAAATTGTTTCCTCAATATTGTTAAAAGGTACAAAAATAAGGAATATTTTAAGGCTTTTTGCATTTACAACTGTTTTTTGGTCTGATAATAAAGCAAGCTACGTTTTAAATGCTATCGTTAGTTTTCCATCTCTAAATCATACTCCTAAATCGAAACTCCTTTTGAAATGTCAGAGCAGGGATATATTGAGAATTGAAACATGGAAACATTTAATTGAAAAGGATGTCAATTTTCTGATCGAAAGAAACTTTTGATTTGTGTCATATCCGCCGACGTATATAGAATAGGGTATAATACATTATAATTAAGATAAAGATTTAAGGCGTTGGGGTGTGGTGTGATGGGGTGGGGTAGATAATATCTTGTTTATATCTAATAACTACAGACCTACCCGTCTCTGGGGATTTTTTCTTAGTTTTTCTTTTCTTTTCTTTTCTTTTTTTTTTTTGGTTTTTTTGTTTGGGTTTTGTTTCTTTTGTGGATTGGGTGTGTAGAGGTAGAACGGAATACGGTTTAGTCCTTGCGCGTTCAACTGTTGATTAAGTAGTCATGGATTAATTAGACTCAAACGCAAATGGGGGAAAAAACTCTCTCTCTACTTACATGGCAAAGACTAAGCTGTATTCCAGTCCTAGCCGTTGGATAGGTTGGTGTGTGCTATTTTGTGTGTTAAGGCTAAGGTGGTTCAAGGTGTTTGGGTGGTGGTTGTAGGTGGTTGTAGGTGCTATTCAAAAGGCATGCAAGGCAATTTTATAAGCAACGTAATAGTAACGGTTAACGGTTAACGGTAACATCTAATTTCTGTTTTATAATTTTGTTGTGTTAATTTTGTTTTTATATTTTTTAGTTTTTTTGGTATTTTGTCGTTTAAAGCTCGATGCGCTTCTTGCGATAGTGCAGATGACAGAACATGCGTCTATCTAGATATGGCTGCTGGTCGGCCACCTGCTGCTGAATTGAATCCAAGCGCTCTTGCAGCGTCATTTGCTGTTCGAGGGACGCATTGGTCGCTTGCATGGGTGGCCAGCAGCCAGCAGCAAATAGAAGCCTACCCGTACTGCCAGCTGGACCCAATCCCTGGGCCTGATCCATTTGGCGTCGTTCGTTCTGCGCCTGCCGCTGCGAGAATGCCGCAAATGAGCGCTCCTGATCCGGTGTCTGTGGCATTGTGGCCGCCTCATGATCCAGTATATATAGCTCATCGATGGCAATATCGCATATGTAATGCAAATGCTCTTGGGCCCGATCAATGCGGAAATAGTGTTCCGCAGTGCAGGCTTTCAAGAAAAAAAACAAACAAAACAAACAAACAAATAATAAATACAAAATTATGTTTTATATAATTTTAAATACTAAACTCACCATCGATGAAACACCAATCCTGCGAGACCTTCGGATAGGATATAGATTCTTCAAATTTATTATTTAACATGTTGCGCACATGCTCGAGATCGCATTGAGATTCAATTTCAATTTGACCCAATTTATTGGCCAATTTACGTAGCATTTCCTTATCGTAATGATATTGCTCATATTGTTGCATTGTCACGCGTAAAATGTTCAATTGAAGTTTCTCCAATGGATTTACTCTGAAATTAGGTAAATTAAACATAAAATGTCAATTCCATTAAATGATTTGATAAAAAAAATAGACAAAAAACAACAGAAAATGAATCCCGCGGACCACACCCGGTTTCATTGTCCACCCTCTTTTTTTAGGGCAGGATGAATAGACAGATACATAGATGATACTCACTGAACATCGCCGCGTCCATGCTTACGCTTGGCCAGCATGAGAGCCTTGTTGAGTAACTCAATCTCAATGATTGAGGGCTTGACGCGACAGGCCTCGCCATCGACTTGCATGGGAATGGTACGCTTGGTAATTATCCTGGCCTTGCGGCATTGACAGATGCAGGTGCCATGCATGCCCGCCTGCAGCATGGGCAGCTGATAGGTGGTCAGACCCACCACCTCCATGAGGCCATCATCGATGGTGGGCTTCGATTGGGTAAAGGAATCGTTCCAGGGATGAGTGCCGCCGCTATAGCTAAGGGATTTAGATAGCAATAGTTGATTACTCAATACAATTTCACATCACTTCAATTCACTTCGGTTCACTTAATCGATTTCGTTTCCCTCACCTTTGGATATTGAGAAAGAGGACGGCATGGCAGCCAGCATCACGCAGTTTGCCGGTAAAATCTTGGCCATCGCATTCAAGTGTTACCCATTGGGAGAGATTGCGATACTGACGTAATATTAAATCCTTGCCACCCATTTGGCCGTAATACATTTTGTTACGCAAACGCGAATTGAAACGCTCTGGATGAGCCTCGCGTGCCTCATGGAATTCCAGAGCGATGTGGGCATCCACACCGAATGAGAAATAGTTATTAATTACATTCAATGGGACATTCGGTTTGCTTCGATCCACATGATCATCAGTGACATCGTCATTGGGCGTCACCTTGACACGCCAACGATCCATGAGAACGCACTGCGACATGCCAATCTCTCGCAGAATTTTACCAATTGGCTCATCAGTGTAGCCCTGCAAAAAGCCCACATCAATGAGAAACTGAAGCTACTACTCCCTAAGTACTTACCCCGCCCCAACCCAGAGAGCGAGCGAGATCATTGCCAGTGCCCAGGGGCAAAACGCCAACAGCTGGCACTGGCTGCAATGGCGGATGTATCTGATCCAGAACGGAGAGTACCCAGCCGACAGTGCCATCTCCACCACAGGCCAGGACACGTAAATTTGGAGCCTTCCGAAACATGTCGAGTCTAATGCGAATCATTTAATTAATTATGATTCGCATGCAATTTGTATATGTATGTACTCACCCCATTTTGGGACCACCTTGGGTTAGATCAAAGACCTGACGTGGATTAAGTAAATGTTGAAATTTACCTAACAACTTGACGCCCTGATTGCCTCCGGATTTGGGATTGATAAAGACAATGACCGGTATTACCTCCGGCGATGGTATTGGCTTAACAATAAAAGCACGTGGCTCCTTTTTCTCCTCTTTGCCCTTTTGGCGTTGTTTTTGAGTTTGCTTTTTACTCTTGCCACCGCCACCGCCACCGCCTCCTCCACCAGCTGAACCACCACCAGTTGCACCACCGGCGCCACCAACACCAGATCCATCTCTGCCCGCATTGTTTTTATTGCTAACACGTATCGAGGATTTGAAATTTCCCTTATTGGGTAACTTGACAATCCACGATGGTGGCACAATAATCGGTGCATAGTTGCCTAGAAGTAAGAAAGAATAATAGAAGAAGGATTCAGATGGATACACAAGGATACAAGGATACAGAGACATGGACAATGGGCACAAGTGAATTGAGCGATGAAAATGGCAAACAATCAGCTAATTGAGTGTGCGTGTTGATTTCGAGCTAAATTCAATTTGCCACCTTTAAATACAACTCAAGTCAAACGACAACAACAGCAACAGCAACAACAACAACAACAAAAGGAATGTAAAGATGTAAAGAATACTGGATAAAGACAAATATGCCAGAATTCAGTCAGCATCGTTGCTATTCTATCTCTCTTTATGGCATTACGGACATACCACGAGAGCAATTATGAATGCCACAAAAGGGCGCCACCGACACACACAGAGACACACACACACACACACTGACAGATAGGCAGACAGCCATGCAGACAGTTACACACAGAGTGAGAACAAAAGAACTTAGCACAGGAACTTGATTCCCTTTCCCCGTTCCATGCGAGATGGCATCGTGAGCTGGGCACTTTTTTTTGGGCCTTTTAGTCAATAGAATGAATGAGAATTTCAAGCATTGACTACTAATTGTTATCGATTCGAAAACGATATTATAATAATCAGCTTCTAATATCGTTTAAGCGTGAGTTTAAGGGAACATATTTTTGGGTTTTAGAAGAAAAACAAATACCTTCTAAATTAAAACAATTTAGTAATTCTACTCATTCAAAAGTATCATTTTTCATTTTTATCGACGGTTAAGGCAATCGAAAGTTTTCCATCTTTATTTCAGTGTTGAAAATGTCATTAAAAACATAATTTTTGGGACTGCAATTGAAGTGCTGAAACTTTTTATAGATTCCCACACAAGAGAACAACACTTTTGCTTATCTAAGACAATTTTGCAATGCATTAAATATTAAAGAAACGATAGACAATTATATTACTTTGGCTTTTTTTTTTGTCACGCAGCCATCTCGAAGAGTGAAAATTGTATTAGACCCGGAGATGTGGTCGGTTAAAAGCTGGCAAAACAAAAGGTTCTCAATAGATGCCGAGAGATGCGACGCGTGTCCATGGGTCCGGTTGGTCTTCTTCCAATGTCAGCAAGCGAATGGTGGGAGGGGCAGGGGTGGGGGTAGGGGTACGTGTAGGGGGTTTAACAGAGACCAGAGGGCCACCCACCCAATGTGCTAGTAATTGTGTTTTGCGCTTTATTTCGTTGTCTTGTCTCGTTCGGCATTGTCTAGTCGCCTCTGCCTTATGTCGTTTTCTTCTTCTTGTTCTTCTGTCACTGTGTATGGACTGGATAGGTGGGTGGTTGGGTGGGTGGTTGGGTGGATGGATGGTTGCTTGGCTGCGTAATGCGATGCTCCGAGAGTGTGTTAACAAGACGCTCATTGAGACACTTTATAAAAATGTGCGGGCTATGGACGGCCATAGGCCATCAGTGGGCGTGGCGCAGAGGCATCTTCATTGAGCATATCAATACAAGTTTATCTTTTATGCATATATGTACATATATTTGGCTCTTGGTAGTTCTCAGCTTGGTTAACAAAAATATAATTTTTCAATGGTAAAAAAAAAGAAGTTCCCATTCCTTTTACAAACTTAATACGCCACACACACATATACACACACACCTACACATATAGATATAGTCGAGAGAGAAAAAAAAACAAAAAAACAAGAGAAAATAAATGAAAAATTAGCTTTCTGCATTCTGCCTTCTGCTGCTCTCTAGGCTTTCCTTTGAATTATCTTAAAAGTTTGCTGCCGTTTCACAATGTAGCTGAGGGCAGCAGCAATTGTTGTGCCCGCCGTTATATACCAGACACCATGAAGCATCGGATGATCGAGATAATCCCAGATGGGTGCACCCAGACTGATGCCAATGGCGGCCAATTGAACTCCTGTATTCACTTTGCTTATCAAAGTCGGCTCCAATTGGGCAGTCACATGGGTGGCATCCAGATAGCGTGAAATTGTCTTTGGAGGCGGCAGACTTATGTAGCGTATAGCCGAGCCGGCGGCCAGTAAGAAGATGTCACGAGAGACAATAATACCAGTCAGCCACATGGGCAGTAATCCGCTATGGTAGAGGGACCCAACAAGTATGGCCATTAGAAATTTATCGGCCATGGGGTCCAGAAACGAGCCCGCCTTGGTGGCCTGCGAGGGCCAGCGTCGGGCTATCTGGCCATCGAGAAGATCACTGATGCCAGCCACAGCCAGCAGGCCCATGCCCATGCCAAAGTCGCCCTGGACAATCACATAGCCAATGTAGGGCGAGAGTATGGCTCGGCCTATGGTCAGCATATTGGGTATGGTCATTATGTTCTCACGCTCCTCCCGGATCTCGACAACCTTTTTGCGTACACGCTCCTGGACCTTGTGGCGGGCCTCGCGTATGTCCTCGACCAGGACATTGCGCCGCTCAATGAAGCCGGCCTTCTGCTTGTCAATGACGCCCTGCAGCAGATCACGGCCCAGGATGGTGCGCATATGCAGGGATTGCTTCTTGGCATCGGCGTAGAGGCGCAGCCGGGCCACATCCCAGTTTCGTCGCTGATTGATATCCAAAAATGAAATGCGTATGAAGCCCGAGGGGGCCGCATAGCGATTCAGGCAATTCACAAAGCTGCTGCCGCCCACTTCGATTACATGAACCAGGGCTGTTGATCTACCCAGAGGCAGGATACCTGCGCTCAGTGGTCGTTGTGGTATGCCACGGCAAAGGATAGCTGGCAGCATTTTCTCCAAATTTCACCAAATATCGTCGTCGTCGTTGTCGTCGTCGTCTTCAATAACTATCTACAAATTGTTTACCAAAATTTGAAATTTTTTCTTTTGATTTCAAAAGGTTTCTTTTTGTTTTGTTCGGTTTTTGTGATAAATAATTCGCGTTGCCAGAACGAGGAGGAGCCGCCACCTCAAACTGATAAATTGAAGACAATTGTTTGTTCGTTTTTGGTTTTGATATTCGGGAATTTTAAGGACATTCGATTCACGATTGACAAACAGAAATATTTGAATTGTGAGAATTCAGATCGAAATCGAGTAAATTACGGATAAAACTTTTAATAAAAACTCCGAATAAATATTTGTAGGTCAATGTTCTTTTGTTGAAATTTTAAAACTAAACTAAAACAAACCGAATGGAATCCCCAAATAGTGTATAGAAACAATTTCAATGGCCTACTAGATCGTATAATTTTTGTAGTTTGAATTAGAGGGCGAGAACTATCGATAGTCCCAATAACATTAAAAAAGTTGGTTGCTCGATACCGGAATAAAAAATAATACTTTTATTTGACAAAAGGGAATTCGAATTGAGAAATTGTTTTAAGTGTTTCCTCAATAATATTTTAAGGCTCTAGTTGAATAAACTTGTTGCATTTACAACTGTTTTTTGGTCTGACATTAAAGCAAGCTACGTTTTAAATGCTATTGGGACTATCGACTGTTTTTACTATCGATAGTTTTCCACCTCTAGTTTGAATGGCAAAAAGATTTGGTTTTCGGTTTCGATTTCGATTTCGATTTCCTTTAATCAATTTGACATTGAAATATATTTCATTTTTATTTTGTTTAGCCTCTCTGACGTTGAATGTGGTAAAAGTTCAATTTTTGGCAGAGCAAACTAAAATGTCGCCTGAAACTATGCAACACTTTTGCTCATTTCAAAGGGTAAGAAACGAGATGAGAGAGAAAGAACAAGGGGAAATCACAAAGTGGGTAGAAGGACACAAAAGGGTTAAACTAAAGACTGAGTTTGCTCTCAGTTTGGTTGGTTTTTACGCACAAATTTTAATTAAGTTAACGGGCCGCAATTTATATTTGCATTCGCGTCACGTAATTAATCAAAGGACAATGGGCAGGAGAGAATAACGAATGAACGGGCGACACAATGAAATAGAGAGAGAGAGAGAGAGAGAGAGAGAGGGGTGTAAGGTAAGGGGTTAAGGTGAGGTAGTTGAGAGAAAGCACCAACACGAATGAATAAATGAATGGAATGAAAAATGAGGAAAAGAAACTTACCCAAACGACATTCCTCTCCAATTTTTGCCTGATTGAAGCAGGACTCCTTATTGTGATAGATCTCGTGACACCAAGCACAGGACAAGGCAACAATTTCTTTCGATCCAAAGAGTTTGCTTTGCACAGCCTGCAACCAAGCAGCCAACAAAATATAATTAAATATCTGTATATAATTAACAATAATTAATGCCTCACCTTGCCGCATTGCTTGCACTTGCCCTTCTCCATTTTGCGATGGACCCAATGGTGATGGGTGGTCGTCTGCTCTCGATATTGCCGTATTCCCACATCCCGATATGTTGGCTTACACGCTAGTTGAGTCTTTTCATTCACAATTGGAATGCAATTCTGATGTGCAATCAGTTGACAGGCCGAGCACTTCATTCGCTGTCCGCTCTTCTGCAAAAACCAAAATCAATTTTCAATTGTCCGTTTTTTTGTTTATTGTTTTTCGCTGTTTTTTTTTTTTTTTTTTTTTTTGCTGGTTTCCTGTTTCGCCTAATTAAATTATCACCAGACAGCTGACAACTACACAAAAATACCTAAAAAAAAAAAACCTGCACATCTGCACCACTCAAAATACAAAAACAAAAACCACATAAAAAAAAAGAAGGAAACTAAACTTTAATTATTTATTTCTTTATTGTCTGTCAAATGAAAGTTCATTTAAGTGATGAATTGATATACTGACAAAATCCCCCTCTCATCCACCAAGTGGGTTGCCTTTCAATACAAATTATTTTGATTTATTTAAAAAGGATTTTTCATGTCGTTTGAAATCATATTATCAATATAGAAGGTTTAAGAATAAGTTTCGAAAACATTTCATTTTTGTTTACGTGGACTTGGAAAAAAGGACCTTTAAATCTAAAATGAATTAGACCAACAATAGAACAATATTTATATAGTAGTTCGATCTTTAGCAATTTTGTTACGTTTATCTATTAACTAACCTAAAAATACTTAGCTTGAGGATCACAAAAGTAATTAATCTAAAACTCAATTGTTGGGCGATCGATAATATGGTAATTCGATCTAGCTGGAGTCCACATGCCAAAGTTTAGTCTAGTGCAAGAGCAGTATGCAGTGTCCTTTTAAACTAGAACATCTTTTTTGGACTTGGACTACAAAATTGTAACTTTATTTAATTTTGTAACTAATTTCAAATATCATGTGAAAGAATGAGAATTATTGGTAATTTTTGATGATTTTGGTTCGAATTTTGTTATTGGCTTGACCATCTGCCATGAGTAACATTTTGGCTTGTGGCGTTCTCTCGCATGAGGTACCTAATTAAGTCAGCTTCATGACAAAACTGTCACTAAACACAACTTTATCTCGGTACTTCTCTCTCTCTCTCTCTGTGTCTCTCTCTCTGAGAGACCTCTTCTACTTGTTGTTCTACGTTTCCTTTCCCTTTTTGGTATTTTTTTTTGTTTTGTTTTCCTTTTGTTGAACATTTTCTGATTAGAATATTTGCTTGCCTTTGTCCAACTTTGGCATGACATACCCAACTCACATACCATTGCTCCTTCTCCGACAGTGTACCTAAAAACTAAACTCATTCCAATAGTCATACACAAACACATGCCAGCCATTCCCTTTCAGCTGTCCCTTTGCTTCTTTTTTTTCTTCTAATTTTCTCACCCACATGCAGATGAAGATAAGCAGCATTCTCGCTTTCAGTTCTCCAGCTTTTTCTGCTGGTCCTCATCAACTCATCCGCTCATCTGCTCATCTGCTCATCTGCTCATCCGCCCAGGCAACAGCCAATGACCATGACAAAGCACTTGCAACTTTTGGCAGTTTTGGTGTATATGTAGTATATCCCACCCAGTAGGTTACCCTATGGATTTTGCCACGCCCATCTTACACATTAGATTGCGTGTGCGTCTCACAGCAAAAAACAAAATAATAATAATAAAAACAAAAAAAAAACAACAAAACAAGTAAGAAGGGAAAAGAAATGTTGGACAAGCACGCAATAAATAAATTACACATGTAAGCTTTCATTTGTACTTGCTACTTTTTGGAGTTTTCCTTTTACCCTCTACCTACCCCCCCTACCACCTCTCCTCCACTCTCTCTTTCTCTCCCTCTCTCAATTACGTTTAATTGAATTGAGAGAGAAAAAAAGTGTAAATGTGTGCGTGTATACTTACAATGCACTCCTCGTTGAGGCAACAGAGGTCACCCGAGGCCGATGTGGGCTTCCAATAATGTTCACCCTGGACTGCATTCTCCGTCCAATCGGGCACAATGCGTATGGGTCGACGGGCATTGCTCGAAGAGGCCGTGCGCCTAAAAAAAAAACAAACAAACAAAACATTAATCAATTTTGATAAGTACTGAAAAAACTGAAATATTCTCCAAATATTTCATCAATTGTTAGTGAAAATGCAAATCCTTTTAAAGCATCAAATCTAATGGGATAATATTTAAAAGTATTGTCTATCAGATATTAACCACACCAAATCCTTTGTGTCCTTTACACAATAAGCTTAAAATTTTAGCTGCTTAGTATCATTTGAATCCTTTAAAGCATCTGAGTTATTTTTTGTGTTTTTTCTCTCTTTGTTAACCACATGAAGCATAGAAATAGTTGTTTGCCTGGTCGTTTGGGGCGGCAAATCCTTTGGCGGCCACTCACCTTTTGCGTCGCCAGGCGCCCAGTGAATCAAGTTTCCTTTGACGAAATGCCGACTTTCTTTGCATGCCTATGGATGAGCGTCGAAAGCGACGTATGCCCCCCGCCGATGTGGAGCTGCCGGCTGGACCAACACTAACCGGATTAAGCAGTCCCGTTTCAACCCATGAACCACCAACGCCCATGGTCATGCCCTTGCCCATGCCCATGCCCACGTTTACGCCCATTCCACGCTGAGATTGAGTTTGAGTTTGTTGTGAATGAGAAGGCAGCGGCGGCGGCAGCGTCGGCAGCGGCAACTGCTGTTGCTGATGTTGACGACTTGATGTTGACGATGTCGACGTGGAGGATGATGTGGAAGATTGGCTGCTGTTGCCCTCTTCCACGTCATATTCATCTTCCGTTTGGAATTCTTCGCGCACTGCATGAAGCAAACGCTCCATGTTTAGAAATGTTGTTGCTTCTGTCACGATGTTATTGTTGTTGTTGTTGCTGGTGCCGCCGCCGCTGCCGCTGCTGCTGCTGCTGCTGCTGCTGCCACTGCTGGTGTTGCTGCCGCTGTCACTGTCACAGTTCAAATAAGATATGAACATGGCAACAAGCAACTTTTACGAATTTTTTTCTTAATTTTTCATTCTTTCACTTGTTGTTTTTTTCTTCTTCTACACTTCACTTGATTAGAGACGCGCACACACACACACGCACACATACACGTGCTCGTCGTCGTTATATTTTTTGTTTTATTTTTCTTTTAGTTAATGCGTTTTAGTGCGTTTCAAAAGCAATTTTAAGTGTAATTCTAATTTGGTTTCTGCTATGTATATACGGCTGACTAAAAGCTATAGCATTCTCGTTCGCTATCGTGTCTGTCATTATGAATGTTCTGGATACAAAACGATTGCCGCCGTGGCGAGATACAATCTCCTTTTTTTTTGCTTTTTTTTTTTTTTTTGTTTTGTACGCTTCAACAGCTGGAAATCTACAGTTTATTCAAGCGATTTGTTAGTCACTCAGTTTTGGAAAAAAAAGTGTGGCTGCATATTTTCAATAAAATACAAAAACCAAACCATTATCATATTATTTAACTAGTGAGTTTATCTATATTGTACAAATATGGCTAGATAAAGCGCATGTGCCAGTCTCTTTTAGACAACAATACAATAGGAATTAGTGTGGCTGCATATTTTTAAAAAGATTCCTTGGCCAAATGACCATCGCCCAATACCCATTTAGTAGACTTAAGTAGTGAAATCCCCTTTTTAAGTTTATTTTAAAATTATATTCTTAACAAAGTTAATGGCTCTCCATATTATGAAATAGAGTATGGAAAACTTTCGTTTCTTCATTTCTTCAAATTCTTTTATAGAGTACTTCATATTCTTATTATATCACATATTTTTCCACTTGGTTTCATTTTAATCTCCGCTTCCATAGACCACACCATCGTTTGCTTCCCTCCTCCCTCATTTTATCCATGCTTTAGTACATTTGTATACATTTTTTGTTTATATGCATTGTAATTAAATTCTTATCAGATGAAAAACAGAAAAATGTGACTCGCTTCGGGGCTAGGCAGAGGAGAGTCACAATACAAAAGGAAGAGCAGCAATGATGAAGGTGGTTTTGGTGGGTGGAAGTTGGGGGTTCTTTTACACACACACACATCTACTAGGTGTGTGTGTGTGGTTTCTCGTTGGTGTTATTGGCCCTGGCAAATTGCAGGTTTTTATTGCAGATTTTCGCATGTCAATTGTCAACGTTTAGGGCCAACAGCGTGTGGCACGCTTCTTTTAGCCAAAAGCTTAGGCCAGTGTCCTTTGTTTGGATTGTTGGTTTTTCTGTTTTCTGTTTTCTCCTTTTATTTTGCTCCCCGTACCCCCCTCGCCGTTTTTAGAGTGCGTTTGGTTGGCTGTTTTTGACGCGCCAACATTTTTGTGCCACATTTTTGGCAGCCACGCTTGATTTACGGTTAAATGTAGCGTGCATGTGTGTGTGTGTGTATGTGTGTGCGTGTGTGTGTGTGTGCGTGTATGCTTTTGATTGACGTTGCCTTTGCCCGTGACCTAACTGCGCCCCCATATCCATTTCCACTCGTCCCCCATTTTGACGCCACCACTTCAAAAATAAAAAAAATAAAAAAAAATCTTCATCTCCAAAAAAATGCCACCGCCCTGCCCCTGCTGCATCGCATAAAATAATTCTATAGAATTTTACAATTTTAGCTTTCTTTTGTTAGATGGTTCTTAATGCAATTCGAAATGCTTTTGCGTCTTCTACTTATTGCCTTCTATTTTTAGCAACTGCAATTATGTCAAAAGGCCAGTGGTTTGGTTTGCTTTTGGTTTGGTTTGCTTTTGGTTTTGGTTAGAGACGTTGCCACCTCTGCAAACGCCTTGCCAGCCAGATTGAGTGCCGCCTGCCTAGAGTGGAAGCCTCTTTCGAAGTTGCAAAATTGAATTGCAAATCAATTTGCTGCTTTGGTCTTAATATGTCACCAAAGAGACCACAAACTAATTTTGCTAGTGACGAACTTTGTATACCCTTCGATTTACATTTAACCAAAGTTTTGAAATCCTACTTTAAGCACTCTCCTCTGCGATTCTCAAAAGTTCAAGTGATTAAGAGACCCAGACCAGACTGTTCGTTCCTATTAGAGCTATGTAAATCCTAAAGGTTGAAAGCAATTTGCGTTCATTAAGACAGACAGACAGCCAGACAGACGGATGTTCGGTGATGCTTTCTTCTTTGCATTGCCCTTTTGGTAGAGCAAAGTGCATTACGTGGGCCAGGCCAAGTTTGCCGAATGGTAGTTGGCTTTAAACTTAGTTTAATATTCCCCAAATAAAGAAGAAAAAACATTTCACTTAAGCCTCCCCCCCCCACTTTTTTTTTTAAACCTTTCTCAATTATTTAAAGACATTTTGTGGTTTCATCGCCTCCATTCATCTCGTTAATTATTTAGTTTTGGCTAACGTTTAAATATCACTTTCAGAGCGTTTTTTCTTTTTTAAATTTCTTTTGAAAATTTCAAAGTATTTTTCATAATTATTCAATCAACGATTGCCACTCAATAGAGTCTCTTTTCCCTTTTTTTTTTTTTTTTGGCCACTTGCTTGCCCCCATCGTTTTCGTTGGTGACGCCCCCCAATGCCCATCATCATCATCATCATCATCATAATTGCCCGCAAAAAGCAATCATTGCAAATTATTATCTCTGAGTTACAAATATGGAATGACCATCATAGAATTTGAAACGCAATTTCCATTCCAATGTGATTAATTTCAAAGACGGCACCGTGGCACTGTCTAGGCCAGCCAAAATGCCCAAGCGGGGGTGGGGGGTGGCCAACCCCAAAGAAACGGAAATGCTCCGTTAATGATGATGCGAGAGATGGGGGTAAAGGAACAGGAGTAAATGTTGCTACCTCAATGTAGCCTCATTGAATTGGCAAAATCAATAAAAACCTTGGAAATATTTTTACATTTTTTTTTTCAATAATGACACTTTAGCTGCAATTCTGTCTCTCTTTCGCGCTCTCTCTCTCTCTCTCGCTTTCTCTTTCTCTAACGATTGAGCATCATTTCCTTTTGACTTCTGGTCGTCATCGCAGTTTGCTTTTGCTTTTCATACCATCATAAAAGTAGAAATAAAAATAAATATTATCGTTTGCTGAAATATTAAAAAACAAAAAAAACAAGACGAAAAGAAATTCGTCCCTTTGATACCCTGTTACAGGATTGACACTTTGTACCCACTGAAATTTCACCATTTCACTTCTCTCACGTAAGATGAAAATGAGAAAAAAACTATTTCTTATTTAGAGGGAAGCAAAATCTAATGCCAACCCAAACGATTTGGGTTACAGGGTATTGAAATGTGAATGCTCTTTCATATTTCTGGCAAACATTTATCGTATTTTCGAGCAAGGTGACAAAATAAACGACAGACAAGACGGACGACTATTTGGTTAAAAGTGGCAAGATAAAACGTGAAAACGATTCTTAAACTGAAAATCTCATGAAATTTGATTCAAATTAGAATGCTCAACTATTTATTGATGATTGTAAAGTTTTTTACAATCTCAAACAAAAAAAAAATGTTCTTTAAGTGGTTTGAAAAGGAAGAAATAAAGTAGGATCAAAATATTGAGCCAATCATAATTTGGTTGACAGCATAAAAATCGTTCGATATTTAGTTGACCAATCTGAGAAAAACGAAATTAACAAAGATTTACTTAACCCTTTCGAAATTTTTAGTGTTGAAGAAAGCTAGATATTAAGACGTAATGTTGGTAAACGTTAACTATGGGCACAGACAGCAAGTCAGTATTGAAAAATGCCACCAAAAATATTACTGTAAACTTGTTTTTGTTTATATTTTGAACAAAAGTTTACTAAAATCGTATTATGAATGCCGCAGATCGACTTAACATCAATAAATTAATATATATACCAAAAGTCGGTAGTTATGCAACAAAACATGTGGAGCAAAGCAACAAAATGATGGAATAAATATTGTATCTTTCATTTGGTTCCATCGCCTAAGATTCTTTAGCTGTTCTTGTTTCCTCTAATTAGAATTCGCTCTTTACAACAAATTTCTTTAAATTCTTCTTGAATATATGCTTGATGAATCATACAAATAAATATTATATAAGGTTTATATAAGCCCATATTAAGAAGTATAAGTTAGGTAATTAAAAAATGTGCACCTCATAAAAACACTGACAATAAAAGGATTTTTTAAATTTAGTTTCAAAAAGGCTTTACTTTTCGTTGCTGACTATATTTAAGCCTATCTTGGCTGGTCTTAAAAATGAGAGAAAGAAATGTTCAATATCTAAATCTTTTTATCTATCTAACTATATTTATATCTAACTATTCTTCTATCTATCTGTCTATCCTAAACAACAAATTGCTTTAGAGCATGCACACTAAATTCACGTATCTTAAGGCTACTCTGGGCCCAAATAATAAACTGGCTTGAGCTTAAATGACAGGTAAAGGGAAGTTTGAGCGATCAAAATTGCGTATACGCAACGTTGAGCGAAAATTGATTAAAAATCAGCAATTTCAAACAACGAAAATTTTCCTCATTTGAGCCAATTTGATCTGATCCTTTTTTGCAATTGGCCGAGTTTTAGTGTCATGGCTATTAATAACGGATATACTTATGTAAGTATGTATAACTCTGAGCTTTTATGTATGTAAGTAAACATCATTCAAACATTCAGTCATTCATTCATTTATTTATTTGTTCGTTTTGCGCATTTAAGCCACTGAAAAATCCATTTGAAGATGAGTCAAAATGAAAAATTATCTACACGTCGTCCGTCAGTCCATCGACTGAACTCAACTGAACTCACATCTCGCATCTCGGTTCTCAGTTCTCAGTTCTCATCTCTCAGGTCTCATGTCTCATGTCTCACGTCTCACGTCTTGCGTCTCGTTTGTGATTGCGATTAATGGCTGGGGATGCCGTGAGGATTGAGAATGAGAACTGAACTTGAGAAAAGGATTTTGAAGCTAATGAATATTAACAATTGAAAATTGATGTGGAGGTTGAAATCCATCCCAAGATGGGGGGGGGGGGGATGGAGGGATGGAGCGAGTGGGTGTGGTGGAGTAGGAGTCGTTATACATAAAACGAGGCAAAGCTGCAAACGACATTAATATTCTTAATTGGCATTAAGCGTTGAGGGGGCAAAAACATTTGAAAATGAGACCAGAACTCTCGTCCACGACTAGCCCAAGGACTAGGACAGCGGCAGCAGCAGCAGCAGCAGCAGCAGCAGAGTTATCAAGGAGTAAGAAGAAAAGGGTGGCGTGGGGGGGGGGGGGCATACTTTACATGCGAAAGCGGAGAGAAAGACAAAGATGGAGGCAGAGTCGAAGAGTGAGCACAAAACATTTCAATAAAACACAATCTGGTTGACGCAAGAGAAGTGGGCGAGCGGATTTAGTGAATTGGACAGGCTGGCAGCAGCAGCAGGAGGATGAGGAGGAGGAGAAGGAGAAGCTCGGCTTCTTCAATGGACAAAGGAAGATATATTGTTGAAACTTTCCAGACAACCGATATGGTTTGCCATAGCAAAAGCAGACTAAGAGTTGATGGAAATAGAAATTCTTGATGTCGCCTTTTTCCATTTCAATTTTTTGGCCTGAAGCTGATTGGGTTCTCCTTCTTCTCCTTCGCTTTGTTGTGTGCCAAAAAGTTTAACAACAATTAGCAAAATTAAAATGAAATTCAGAATGACGAATAAGAAACGACAAAGAGAGCGCAAAATCATAATAAATGGCATCAAAGCAAAAAGGAGCCACAACTAGAAAACAATTTTGACAAATTGACAAAGATGCTCCCCATTGAATTTGGGAGTGAAAAACGAATTATTAGATCGTACAACTCGTATATGATAGTCAAATCAATAGGAGGCAGGTGAAACAACCAAACAATGAGAATAAACCAAATGAATTGAAATGAAACAATGGCAAAAACGAAAGCCAGACAAAAGTTTATACAATTTTTATGTAAACCAAGGCAAATTAAGGAAGTGAAATAAAGATGTAGTCAATGAGTCAATGATTGGGGTAAATATAAGTAAATGCCTTAAACAAAGTTCAATAATCGATAAAATGTAAAGACAGACATTCAAAATTTTCAACCTCAAATGATAATGTTGTAATCAATTGGATTTTTCTAGCATTAAGTATTTAACTGGCCCAAAATGGAAACAGATATTTAGTTTTCAGATCGGTAGAAAAATTAGATTAAGTTACCATTCATTAGCTTAGGACTTTAGCCTTAATATATTCACGCTGACTAGAACTTTTAATACCCTGTACCCATAGGGTAAAACGGAGTCGGTAAGACGACTTGCTTTCTCTGGACAATTTTTACTACTTTTAGTTGCCAAAAACTCAATAATTAGCTTTTCTTAATAGATTCTATTTAAATGTTTCGTAAATTAATTTTTTTTTAGATAAGTATTTATTTTAAATCCAATGAAAAATGTGTTAACCGTTTTTAGTTTACCTCTAAACTTAAATGACTTCCAGGTAGACCAACAACAACAACAACAAAAAAAACATATTTATTCCTCAATTTCCAAAAAACTTATCTAATATCTTTTCTATTGTTGTTGTTGTTGTTGTTTCTCCATTTGCTGTGGGATTTGTTTGGCCTCGTTTGCCGAAAAAACAAACCGAAATGAAAAACGAAGAGATCCCGGAAGCTAACTTTGTTACCTCGACATTTATATACCCTTACAGTTAGAATATCAAAGGCAAACCATAGAAAGATGATTTTCATTTTATTAAAGTTATTATAGCTAATGTTGCCTTTGCTAGAGTATAAATAAAATAAATAAAAATTAATGCAAACTGTTTTCTAATCTATTAAACATAATAAACATTTATCTATCCCCAATGTTTTCCCACCTTTCCCCCCTCTCTCTCTCTCTCTCTCTCTCTCTCTCTCTCTCTCCCTCTCACTCTTTTGAGTTGTTGGCCTGTGGAGCCGAGTAAAAAATTTATGAATGGATTTAGACAAACAAAAAAAAAAAAATGTCACATGGTTTTAGTATTAAGAAGTTGGTTAATTTTAGGTACCCCTTGCTTCACCCTCCTCCGCCCCACACACACACACACACAGAGAGAGATGTATATTTATTTAATTTGATCTTGTTTTGTTCTTTCTTTTCATTTACGTTGCTACTTTTTCACCATATTTTAATTGAAACACTTTGTTTGCTTTGCTTTCTTTGCGTCTCCTCTCTCTCTCTCTCTTACTTTCTCCCTCCCTCTTCCTCTCCCTCTCTCTCTTTATATATAAATATATATGGATTTATGTACGTATATTAATTATATTATATTCTTTTGGTTTTTGGCCAAGACGATATTCAACATTGTGGTTTTTGCTGTTGTTAATTTATTTTGTTGTTGTTGTTGTTGTTGTTTTTGCTAAAAATACTTAAGTTAATTATAAGAAAACGGCAAACATTTGAAAATCTAAAACATGTGTGTGACTTGATTTTTATTTTTAACATTTCTCGAAACAAAAAATAGAGAAAGAGCAAAAGAAAGCACAGACACGGACATCCGTACAGGTGGAAGAAGTAAGAGGAGTCAACAATTGAAATATTTCTCTTTCCTTTCTCTCACCCTCTCTTGACTCTCCCTCTCCCCTATTTTTCCATTCTCATGTTCTATGAGAGGAATTAAGGTGAAATTTATTTCGAAACAATTAATTGCGACTGGAAATTAGTTTGGGTCATAAATTGCAAACGATTTGTGTAGGAAATGCATAATATTACGAGGTATTTTCCCGTGTTCCTCTTAATTTGTATACCCTACACAGTTTTTTTCTTGTGGCCCATCAGTCTTTGTTTCAATCTTTTCTATAGAGTTAAACCACTTTAGTCATTAAATATCTTTAGTTTCTATATTAAATTATCGATCCTATTTATAGTATGTAACCACAATGTAACTTTCCTTTCTTCGGGAATTCTTTTAGTGATTCATTTCGTATTGCTCTGAGTTGTTAGTTTTCTGGAATCGATCTTGAAATTAATTAATATAACAATTAACTTGGCTATAAAAGACTTTGCAATTTACTGTCACACTTTGTTAGGCCAAATCGAATGGGCGTGTCTCATTTTTCGCCCATGTCTTCTGATGTGTGTGTGTGTGTGTGCGTTTTTTCTTGTCTTTTCTTGGCGCAGCTGCCAGCAAAGGAAAGAAACAAAACAACCACAACAACACAAGAGCAAAAAAGGGAAAACAAAAATCGACAATAAATCAAAGAAAATAGTCGAAATAAGATGCGTTATTTTAGTTTTGCTGATAAACGAATACGAAATTCTTTAAATGTCATGGCCTGGCAGCAGTTAGCCTTTTGGTTCAGATGATGGCTGTCACGCCGCCAGCAGCAAGTAGTCGAGAAAACATGAAGAAGAACATGCTGAACATGATGAACAATTTGAATATTTCATGTAATAAGAGACAGAGAGAGAGAGAGAGAGAGAGTAAGAGAATTGATTGAAATTCTATATAAAAGTCTCTAATCACCACACACACACACACACACACACACACACACACCCACAAGAAGCAGCACAAATAAGCCGCCAAATAATAGACAATAGCTTAATTACAGCGGAAGTTATTAATTTTATAGTAATTGAAAGTGGCAACGAACTACAGTCGACAGGCGGCCACAAAAGGCGACATAAACAAATTTTTTTGTGTTCATAGCGAAATCACGCATTGGACAAACTGTTGATGCTGATCAAGAATATATACATTTTGTTTTTGACATAGAGTGCAATTACAATCCATATCAAAGAAATTTAACTTGTTTTTTTAATAATATGCAGCCACACTAATAACAAGAAATTCTCTCACAACCATTTACATGTTGGGAAATCCTTGTGAGCATTCTTGAGTGTATCCTAAACTGATTTATCTTTCTAGAAAACTATTTATTTCATTTGAGATCTCGTTTGAAGATTGTATTTTGGTATTCTTAACATAAAAATATGCAGCCACACTATTTAAAAGATTTCTCTATCGCATGGTAAATGGTAGCCAAATGCATCTAAAGACTTTCCATACAATATTCAATAACTTTCGAGCATGTTTTTTGGTGTTTTTTTGTTTTTTTTTTTTTTGCTCAAGTTCATTGATCAAATTAATTAAAATTAAACAATTTGTCGCTCAATTAAGATACAATGAATTTGGTTTTGGCTTTCTGTTTAATTGACCCCCAAAAGGGTGGCATCTTTTGACACTTTATTTTTGATTTCTTTTTTCCTTCTTTTCTTTTCTTGTTTCATTTGTTTTGTTTGGTTTTAGCGACTCTTTCTTCAAAATTTGCACACATTTTCAGCACTTTTTTTTTTTTTTTTTATCTGCTCATGGGATATACTTTATTTTTTTTAGGGGGCCGCACGCGCGTTTTTCGCGTTTTATTTTTGCTGTTTTCTTCTTTATCGCTGTGTTTCTTTTCGGTTTTTTGTATCTGCTTTTTGGTTAGCTGGCGGCAGCGTCCAACCACACAAGGCAACTGAAAGCGGCCCCCTCAAGCGGCGGCGGAGAAGTCAAAGTCAACGTCGACGATGGCGATGGCGATGTCGATGTCGATGGGGAGATGTCGAGAGGTGACGTTCGCTACCCGGCATAGCACAGAACAGAAGCCAGCCAGCTGCTGGCGCTTTGTCACCTCGATCTGGATGGCTGTTGTGGGGCCGTCGACGTCAGCATCGGCAGCGGCAACGTCAACGGCAACGGCAACGGCAACGTTGCGCGCGGCATCGTGGTGAGTTTTGGCCTGAGGTGTCTAAGTGCCGCGTTGCCGCGATCAGTGCTGACAAGCGGCAAACGAAAGACATACATACGTACGACAAGTCGGAGAACCGTTATACTTATCTAAAATTAATAGCTAGACAGGCTTAGACATGTACATATCGGTTAAGTGAGAATAAAACTATTCAAGTTATCGTTTTACATAACACAAATCTTTATCTATTCAATTCTTTATCCTTTTTGGGGCAGTATTTTTAAAGATATTTAAACTCAAAATCAATGTTAAACATGACCAATTTTTTCTCGGTTTTAGTCAAAATCTTATTCTCATTCGTTTGTTTTTGGCATAAAACTAGAAGTATGCCAATTTGAAACATACATAGATCACACATGAAGATTATAAAAAATTCTAAAAATAAATAAGGGAAAAAAATGTGTCTTTAAAGGTAAAACTTTAAGTCTAAATATTTTGCACTTGTGGTTAGAATTGTTACAAAAAATAAAGAATTTTGAAAACAATATAATGTAATATACATTTTGATTAAGCGAACGATATTCTAGCTATTTTTTAGCTAACTCTAGATGAGCAGCAGCAGTCGTGCATTTGCTCTCTTTCTCTCTCTCCCTTTGTGGAACTCTGGTCGACGATCTCAGAGATCGGTTTGGGGCTGCTTTTCAGATTTTCATTTCATTTCTATAGTGACATTTTCTAGCGTCACCGCAAACGTTGGCAGCGCTGCTCTGCTGCTTTGCTGGTTTTTGTCTCCCGCTTTGATTGTGCGGCCAGGCCTTACATACAGTCAGTTAGTCACATAGAATTCTTCACCCATCTCTATCCCACCTAGACATATACATACATACATACATATATACAGATATATACCTATAGGTATATCTTTTCGTTGTTGTTGTTGTTGCTGTTGCTGTTTATTCGCTTTGTGCCTTTCAATTTGCATTTCAATTTCGCCTCCGTTTACCCCATTGCCAATCTGCCGCCTGCCCTCACTTGCTGACGTAGTTGCGGCTACGATGCCTCCCAGCTAAAAAATAAAACAAGCGCACAAAAACAACAACAACGCAAAAAAAAAAGCAACTCGCACACATTCATAAAACTTAATTGCGGTTGAGGTCCACCGAAGCGGCAGCTGCTGCTGCTGCTGCTGTTGCTGCTACTTTTGCTTGCTGCTCTTGTTGCATGCCGCCGTCTCTTGTGCGTCAGCAAAATGCGGAACTGGAACTGGGTAAACTGGAACTGAAGACAGATTCGAATGGTTCTGTGAATCAAATTGATTTCCGACGAGATTCAGAACAAATTATATATACATAAGTCAGCATATGCAGAAATCTCTATCGTTTTGTTATGTGCGTCAATAATTTACATAGATTTATTATGGGGAGTTCTCCAGCAGGGAAAATACTATAAGCGATGGACATGAGGGGGACAAGAAGAAGTTTTGTACTAAATTTAAGCTAATAATTGGTATAGGCAAGACCAAAAGTGACTCTTTAGAGAGACTTCAATTTCAGTTTGTTTAGAAAGACCAAGCCAACATTCATTTGGGCTTACATTGTTTCAAAATACCCAACTATACCCTACAATGGTTATATTTATCTTAGTATAGAACATGTTTTTTTTTTTTTGTTTCTTTTTTTCTGATTTATGATTTATGCGTTTCAAGGGCTAAAATGTTTGACTAAGAAATACAAAACTTTAGTTGGTCCCCGAAGTAATGCTAATTTTTGTGGTTTTAGCTTGTTGCTGCTTGTTGTCCTACAGAAAGAAAATCGTCTTCTACAGTTTATCCCTTGAGGAGTATTTTCATAAAATTATTTGCGCTATTGTCATGAAAGTTAAGTTAACTTTTTGTTTTATTTTGTGTTCTGTTCTGTTCGGTTCAGTTCAGTTCATTTTTGTATTCAGTTTAGTTGTTGTTTGTATTTCTTGCTGTTGTTTGTTGTTGCTGTTGTTGCTGTTGTTGTTATTCTCCCAAGGGGAAAACCACAACAATGGGGGCTAAAAACGAAAAGAAGACCCCAAGTCGCGTGAATGAATCGTATATGCCCGAGGGTAAAGAGATGATGATGACGATGGAAATGGAAATGGAGATGGCGATGGCGATGGCGATGGCGTTGGCGATGGCGATGACAACAAACTGATGAATGAAACTGCTAGACAGATGCATAACTGAACTGAACATAACTTTTTCCCCTCCCCTCCCACCCACCACCCGGCCGGCCAACGGTCCAAATGTCCCAATGTCGTTTCGATGTCTGGCATGCGTTGCATGATTGAATGATTTTATAATATTTTTCCATTTTATTAAGCAAAAGGTCGCTCAATGGATGGATGGTTGGACGAATGGCCGACTGGCTGACTGACTGGCTGGCTGGCTGGATGAATGTTTGTTAAATGGATGGGCTATGTGGGTTTAATTAAACATATACCACGGATAATGGTTGTAGCACAACAATCGAGAACAGATAATACCATGTCATGGTCGTTAAAATATTGTTCCCAATTTAAAATTCAATTTACTTCATGCCATCTCGCTCACTCGCTTGCACTTCTACCAAGCACCTCTATTAAAACCCATATATCTTGGTTTTTACCATCCGATTTCAATGATTTTGCATAGATAAATCTATGACAAACGTTTGCAGACTTAACCTATTAATGGTATAGAGAATGGTTTCTTGAATTGTATGCCAAAACAGGAAACATATATATAACAATTGTCTGTACTTATCCTGAGGGCAATTCGTTTAATTCAATTCAATTTGCTTGTTTTTACGTACCTGCAAAATAAAGAAAAAAAAAATACAATTAAGTAAATAATAAAAATTGTTAGATTTAAATAAGAGACAATTCTTAAATTTGCTAAAAATGGAATTGACCTTAAAGACAATCAAATAATTTCAGTTTTTGTGAAATGATTGCATCTTATGTGTCTGATTTAATTAATTTTTCATCAAATTTGTACGATTTTAAAAAGTTGTCTTTAATTTATTTGCAATGAGGTATCATAAAATGCATTTTTCGACTCTTTATTGCATACTTAAGGGAGCTAAATATGTCACAATTTTTGATTTGTATCCCCTACGTAGACAAAACGCTCTTGAGGTTAAAAACATCTTAGAATTTAAATTCTCCTTAGCCATTAGAATAGAATAGAAAGAATCAATTCAATTCAACCTAATTTGAGTTGGGGAAACTCTTGATTTTGACTCTCGAAGCTATGTAGTTCGCCATAATCAAACATTTATTTCGTTACAAGTTTGCCCCAAACACCCACACATACATATAAAGGTATTAGGGCATTGCTTTTTTCCCATTAGCCAATTGACGGACTGTGTTAACCATTTTGATTCGATTACCCATAAATTTGCTAATAAGCTTAATTAATTTCGTTCAGAAACAAATCAACTGTTTTTTTTTTTTTTTTTACTTATTTAACCAGTAAATAGTAATCTTAACTCATCGATGTACATATATACATACAAATAGATTAAGTACGTTTACTACAAGCAGCTTAATGATTTTCCTTCACTCCGTTTCCGTTCCCTCTTCTCTCTTTCTCTCTCTATCTCTCTCTCTCTTTTGTTTTCCTTCCTCAAAGTAAGAGAAAGTGCATGTCATGTTCTAGGAAAAACCAAAAAACCATAACCAAAAAAGACCAAAACAAAAAAAATAAATAAATGAGAAAGAAAAACGAGTAAGAAGAAAATTGGCCGCTTACAAACAAATTGTGGTGTCCGCCTGCTTGTCATTCTTATATCTAGAGAGTGATGAGGGGGGGAGGGGCTGGACTGAAGGGGTGTTGTGGGCTGCAAGCGGATCAGGTTGGAGCCAAGCAACGGGACACTTTGTGTTTGAGTGTTATTTATGAGCTGCTTTTGTTGAAATTCAAGGAAATCGGTATGCTAGCCAAGTCATTTGTCCGTCCGTCCGTCCGCCCGCCCGTCTGTCCGTCCGTTTGTCTGTCCGTCCGTTTGTCCGCCAGTTGGCCATAATTTATGCATAAAACCCATGATGAGAGACACAAGGATGTACAATTCAGTCAATGACCGACCAAAACTGCGTGTAAATTATGAATATCTGTCCCCCCCCCCACCTCTTCCCCCCTTAACCAAATTTATCCTTGTTATGGGAGCGGCTTTCCCCCTAATTAGGTGTCCCATCATATGTCCAAGTACACGTGTCTTTGTATTTCTTGTATACTTTTTTCTTTGGTCGTTGCTCAATTGGAAATTATGTTTCCAATTTCGTGGTTAAGAGAAATTACTTAAGAAATCGAACTAAATATTTAAAAAAATTTAAATATATACATATATTCTTTATATTTTGAAGACAAAATTAAAAAAGAAATCTTAACTTGCTTAATATGCTTAATTCATTTCTCAAGTGAAATATGTTTTAATTTTGTTGAAATGAAAATAAACCTTTCTTATAAAGGCTCGCCTCATCAGTTTGAGGTTAGGTTTTGTTTTCAAATCGGTCCATAAACTCAGTCTCTCTCTCACTCTCTCTAATTGTATTGAAACTGAGAACAACCCAGACACAGCATATATAAATACATACAAACTTGGACAAAAATAAAACACAAAATGTGGAAAGTATAATATATTGTAAATTATAAAATTGGCGCCTTAGTTGAGACTTGAGAACCATAACCCAAATATTTGGCCTAAGCTAACACAATTATAATGATCCAAAAGGTGTTTGTATTCCTTTCAGTTTCCCTTCGTTTTTTTTTTTACTAGGTCCACGTGCTGAGTTAATTCGAGAAAAAAAAGTTAACTTTAGCTAAAAATAAAGGGGTCAGGGGCAATGGAAGGGGAAATATGGGAAATTCTACAGCTGAATAAAACTTAAACTTCAAGCAAATAGAAGAAGAAGTTAAAGGGAAAAGGACTTAAAGAAAAATTACGAAGAGGACGCTAACTGAAAGTGAAAGGGGGCAACAAAATGTTGTCCAAATTAATATTAATTAAAATTTGTATATAGGACAAAAAGATATTGTTTCTTGATAAGCACTGCATACTTTCCAAATCTTTTAGAGAAAGTGACCTAGTCAAAGAAATATTCATTTTGAGATTGAAGAAATTTCTTAACTAATTTTTTTGTAATTTTTGTTTCTCACAGTTTTAAAAAAAAATTGATGGCAAGAATATAGAAACTTCGGACTTCCGAAGTTGGGTTAGAGAGCAAAAAGACCTTACCCATCGGCAAAGAGTCCTGCAGATTGGGGACCGCCGGCACCTGTCATGGCCAATGCCTTATAACGGGCCTGTTCATCCGTGGGCAGAACAATATCCACGGATCTCGATCGGGTGGCATTGATGTTCGGCACGGTGAGGAAACAACCATCATCAGAGGGTTGCAGCTCCTCGGTTTTGGGGCCCGAAGATAGTTTCGAGAAGCATGAATCCACGGAGGCAGCTCGATCACGTTTAAGATCGGGAACCGTAAGATAAATATCACGCACCACAAACGAACTGTGGTGCTGTGAGCCTTGATTTGAGGTGCCAGCGGTAGCGGCAGCTCCGGCTGCAATTCCAGCAGTTGGTGATCCACAGGTGGCCATTGTGGAGGCCTCTTCCAGAGAGTCGGCAGTATCCACCGATGATTTATTGGCGGTGGTGTCCACCTCCTCGTGAGACACATTCTCCAGGGAATTGCCCGTGGGTTCGACAAAGATGGCCTCTTGCCTGGAGATGGAGCGTCGTCGTGGTCTAACAGGTATACCCATGGCGGCGGCAGTCGCGTCTTCGGCATCGGCTTGGCATACTTGACTTTGATTTGATTGATTCTGTATGCTGGCGCAGGGGGAATTGGCTATGGCTGGCAGGGTAAGAGCCGCTGCAGCCGCTGCCGCTGTGGCACCCATGTGGGACTGATTATGGGGCGGCAACTCTAGGACGGGGCTGCCACGTATTAGCATCGAGGAGGACGGAGAGATGGGTGGCGAGGCGCCGGGATCAATGGGAAATCCATAGCTGGGAAATGGCGGATAATCCCCATTCGTTGGCGATAGCGTGAAGGTGATGCCGCACGGCGTTGTTGGCTGTGGGGGCAACAGAGTGTTACCGAAATGGGGGGATCCATGGTCGGAGCCCTCGAGACCTTCATCCTCGGAGGTGGTCACCGAACTGCCGATGGTATGGCGACGCATTTGACGGGGCAAACGAGCCCGGGACTCTTCAATGCCCATGCTGAGATTTGCCATACGTATATCCATTTCCACAGCGGCATCGTCATCATGATCTTGCTCCTGATCAATATCTTGATCATGCTCGAGGGATGCTTCACCGGTGCAGCTTTGATCGACACTCCCATCTTTGTGCTCTGTATCGGCCTCAATGCTGCTACCGGCGATTCCTCCTTGGGCAGCAGCATCATCCTCCTCCTCCTCCTCCTCCTCCTCCTCATCCTCCTCAGCTTCCTCATCCTCGTCATCATCGCCGCCCAAAGCGCCGCTTATATCCTCCTCGTCGCTCACATCCGAGCTGGTGTTGCTATAGCTCAATGTTGTCAATTCCCGATGATCGATAAAATATCTCTGCTCGGCACTCATTTGCTTTTCGTACAGGTCCAGATAGTAGCAATGGATGCAGGGCGGCGGTGTTTTGGTGGATGAGCTTCGACGCACCTTCAGGCGACGCGGCACTTCCAGAAATGTGCCCGAATCATCGCTGCCAACCGAAGCTGCCGCCGAATCAAACGAATGGGAACGCTGGGCATGAGCTGCCTGCGGCACCTGCAGATAGCCGCCTTCCGATGAGCGTTCATCTGCCGAAGAGGAGGATTGCTGCTTCAGCAGATGGGCCGAGACACGTTGGGCCTCCAATTGCATTTCATCAAAGGAGGCGGAACGCACCTACAAACGAAATACATTCAACGATACGAATGAATGATAGATTTGATCGATTAGCGAATAAAAAGGATAACTGATCATCGATAACCGGAAACAAATACAACAAAACGATAGACAACTAAAAAGCATGCATGCAAAATTGAAATAATACGAGCCAACGCAGTGACAATTGAGAATCGAACGAAACGAATAAATGACAGAGTTTATCGATTAGCGAATAAAAAGGATAACTGATCATCGATAACCGGAAACAAATACAACAAAACGATAGACAACTAAAAAGCATGCATGCAAAATTGAAAAAATACGAGCCAACGCAGTGACAATTGAGAATCGAAAGAAACGAATAAATGACAGAGTTTATCGATTAGCAAAAGAAACGATAACGGATCATCGATAACCGGAAACAAATACAACAAAACGATAGACAACTAAAAAGCATGCATGCAAAATTGAAATAATACGAGCCAACGCAGTGACAATTGAGAATCCAGCAAAAACCAAGACAACAATAAAAGTTAAAAGGTAACGTTACATATGTACATACAAACCTCGTTTAAACCGCGACTAATTGGCTAACTGATTGACTGTACCTGCTTAGGCATTTCAAGGCCGATAGTAAAACGAAACGAAATACAAATCAAAATTGTTTCATGCCTCATTTAGAACAAACTTAACACGCGCTGACTGAGTGATCACAGTTGACTGATTGCGTGTATTCCTCACAAGATCAGAGCAGATCGATAACTGGTAATCGATAATCAAAAAGTAACAACAACACAATAGTAAAATGAAACCAAATACAAACTCAACAGTTGTCATGCATCATTATATAAAGAGAGTACTGACTGATTGACGAATTGACTGACTGACTGATTGATTGACTGTACCTGTTTAGGAACTTCAAGGCTATTCTGCATTTTCATTTCGGCTCCTGTTGGGGTGCGCGAACGCGTAAAAGTGGTGCGTAAGCGCTGCATTGTTGTTGTTGTTGTTGCTGTTGCTGTTGCTGATTGTATCTTCTTGGTTGTTGTTGTTGTTGTTGTTTAATTTGCGCAGATGTTGCTGATGTTGTTGCCTATGTTGCGGCTGTTGCAATACTTTTGACTGCTAGCTGCGGATTTAATTGTTGTTGTTGTGATTGCTGCTGTTGTTGCTGTTGCTGCTGCTGCTGCTCTTACAGACGTTGCTGTTTTGGTT
This sequence comes from Drosophila nebulosa, assembly GCA_024703675.1. Lineage (NCBI taxonomy): Eukaryota > Metazoa > Arthropoda > Insecta > Diptera > Drosophilidae > Drosophila > Drosophila nebulosa. The sequence continues at coordinate 15,962,437 of JANFPS010000003.1, forward strand.
GCTGTTGTTGTAGTGCTGTTGTCTATTGTTGTTTTTATTATGTGTCTCGTTGTTTTATTGTTGTTGTTGCTGCTTATGTTGCTGCTGTTGCAGTTGATATTGCTGCTGTAACTTTTGCTATTGTGATTGTTAGTGCTGTTGTTGTTGTTGTTGTTGGTTTGTTGTTGCTGATCGTCGTCGTCGTTGTTGTTGCTGTTGTTGCTGTTGTTTTGGCTATTTCTTGTCTCACTGTAAAATATATTATTGTTTTTGCTTCTGCTATTGCAGTTGTTGTAGTTGTTGCTGTAGCTGGTTAAATGCTGATTGATTATTTCGATGATCAATTCCATTTCGATGATGATTCTGTTATTTTTTTTTTGTTTTTTTGCTTTTATTGCACACAATTTAATGTTTATCTCTTTAGTTAGTTCGTTCCCTTTTGACAAACTCAGACACAGACACAACACGAAAATCTGATGGGGGAAAATGCACGCTTTTCCACGCGTTTTATGCGCGTGTTTTTGCCACCTCGTTGTTGTTGTTGTTGTTGTTGTTGCTGCTGCTATTGGTTGTTCAAAGGACCAACATTGTTTTTTTTTTTTTGCGTTTTGTTTTTTACTTTTAATTAATCAAAAGTTTTTGCTGTAAATTGCAATTTACCAATGAAAGGGAAAGACAAAAAAAAAAGAAGAAAAGGTAGAGAATTGATTAAGTTAGTTTCAATGGCTAAAAAGCAGTTTGCCCCATTTGACCAAACTCAATAAAAAAAAGGGGCAAACACACACAAATAAATATGTACACACAGACAACGATAAAAAAAAATAAAGTTCTCAATTTACAAACAAAAAAATTTGCTGACCAATTTCACGCAGATATATAACACACACACCCACACACACACACACACACGCGCGCTCACATATGTAGATACTAAAGACTGACTAGCTGAAAAAAAATCTCATGTTGCAAAAAGTTTGGCTGGCAAAATGAAACTTTTCAATAAGATCGAACATGATATTTGATGAAAACTTCAAGCAGATTTGTTTGGGACTGAAACCAAGAAAAAACCATTTATGAAATGTGACATCATTCTAGAGTGGATTTTCATTTACCATTAAACCAAGTCAAATAATTAAGAAATCAATTTTTATTGTGCTATTCTTTTTTGCCCTTGTTGTTGTTTTCAAAGTTTTTAGGTTCTTTTTTTTTTTTAATTTGTCATTTGTTTATTTTTTATTCCATTTTAAAAAGCACACACACACACACACACACATACACAGGCAAACAGAGGCACACGCATATCTCAGATTCGGTTTCAATTTACAGACAATAGGTAAAAAAAAAAAAAAAAAATCTATTATGGTATACCTTTGGCATGTGCCGCAAAGCGCGAAGCAAAGCTGTGATGAGGTCAAACTAGACACTGGATGGAGAGAGTGAAAGGTGGAAAGGACAGAAAGGATACGGCTTTGGACAATGCCATGGCAGAACAAACAGTGCTGGGTATACGTGTGTGTGTGAGTGTGTGGGTTGGCAAATTGAAAGCGTGAAATTAAATGAAAATGATATAGCTTTGAAATTGAATTCCATAGAAATGCCAAAAGTTCAGTCAACAAGATAGCAAAAGCGAGCGGCATTGAGAATGGGCGAATTCACAAAAAAAATAAACAAAGAGGAAGAGAGGGGGAGAGCAAGAGAGAAAAAGATGGGGAGAGAAGCATTTTCTCTCTAGGTGGCAAAGGAATTACCAAAAAAAAAAAAAACGCATATTTAGTGAGAAATGTAAAATACAAAATGTGATTAAAACAATTTTGTAGTCTACTTTTAGGCAGCACATTGGGAAAAACAAATTCAAATCAAATGAGCTTCATTTATGAAGTTATTCAATAACAATACATTTACATTAAAGCCTTTTAGCCAAAAAGGCAGACAACAGCAAAGAAATGAGACCAAAAAAAAATGAAAATTGTAACATTTGACCCTCGTTCATATCCTCCTTGGCCATTGTTTTTCACTCGCCTAGCAGCCATTTCGTTCCGCCTCGTTTCAGAGCAAAAGGGAAATCATTAAAACATACATACATATGTACATATGTATGTGTATGTATATATGTATGTATGTATAAATACCAAGCAACCAACAAGCAGCTTATTACAAACATATTATTTATTTGCACTGCTCTTCCTTCAAAGTCTGCCTTCGCTCTCTCTCCCGCTCTCTCCCTCTCTCTTTCTCCATCAAACGACCTCGTAATTGTTACGAGCCCCAGTGCCACTAAGTAAAAAGTTTTGTATAATTTTTCATAAAGGCAGAAAGTAGAAGGCAGAAACAATTCTCTCAGATCCCAGCATCCATGCCCTGCCTCTCTCTCTCGCCTAAATGGAGCAACTGGGGAATCGGTGGCGTATGAGCAATGGCCTTATTATGTGACTGAGCCTGGGAATTGAGAATTCCTTTTGCCCTCTGTCTTCGGCAGTAACAAAAAGTTTTTGCCTTCTCGCCTTTTTCGACTTACATTAAAGGTGAATGAAATTAAAAGCATTTAAACCAAATTTCCCACAATATAATCCATGGTTTGATTGTGTCACTCTGCTCATCTCATGATCTGTTGAAGCCATCTTTATTGGAACCACTCACTTAGTAGTAATGTCAATCTAATATTGAAGTTCCAATACCGTTTGACCTTTCATTGAAAGGGCCTTACTAACTAACTATTTTTAGACCTAAGTTAGTGATAAGTGAGCTATCTATTTTAAGCTCCATTCACAGGGAAATCGTAGGATTTGGTTAACAGACTTTTACTGCGAACTTTGCCATACGCAGAAAAATTCTCTTTGCACAAACTATTCTGGACTTTCTGGAAACCAGCGAGAGCACTAAGCGGACCAGCGGCCACCATTAGGCTTAGCATCTCTTTCATTTGCACAACACAAACACAAAACAACAACAGCAACAACAACAACAATAACAAAGGAACAGAGTGAGAGAAAAAGTCAATTTGGAAACTTTTGGAAGGGTTTTAATTGGTTTGGGTACATTTTCTTCTTTTTTTTTTTTTGTGTAAAGGCTAAAGGAAAACTGAAGAGTGAAATCAGCGCAAGGAAATCAACTTGACAGCTGAGTTATGGGGCAAATGAAAGAATGAAGAAAAGGAATGAGAAGAGAAAAAAAAAAAACTTTAAACACAACACAGAGTAAGAGAGAGAGAGAGAGAGAGAGCGAGAAGAAGCGAGAGAAACAAAAAAAAAAAAATATGTTAATTTCAATTAATTGTTGGCAGCCGAAAGAGAATCGAAAAGAAAATTTCCAACTAAAAGAGAGTTGGAGAAAATAAGACACAACCCGGAGAAGACCCAAGACCCAATAATGCTGCGGCGGAGAGGTGGGTTGGTTTGGTGGCGACTGAAGAGATTTGGTCGGGGGGTGGATTGGGTTGGTCGCTTCATAATTTGCCGCCATTTGTCGCTGCCAAGGGTGTTTGTTTCCATTTAATGGCTGTTAGGAAATTATTTAACACGAAAACGTTTTACGAATCACATGGAACAGAAAACAGAAAACAGAAAACAGAAAAAGGAAAAAGGCAACAAGAAGTGAACCAGACTACTCAAAAGAGGACCGAGCAAAAAGGTGTTTAACGCAGAAGAGTTTCCCCAACACAAACTGGCAGAATATTTAAATAGATTTCTTCGTTTTTATTTTCATTTTTTGTAAAGAGAAACTTTCTTTTTTTTTTTTGGTTTTCTTTTCTTTTTCATTTTTTTCTTTTTTTTTTTTTTGAGTTTATTTTCTCTTTACGTGTGCACGTGTCGAAGGACGTGGCAAGAAGAATAAATAAGAACATTTTGTTCTTTGATTGATTTAAAAAAAAAAAAATACAACAAAAACAACAACAAAAAAAAGGTAAAAAGTTATGACTTTGGCAAGTAGGTCAGCACAGAACTCACACACACACACAAAGAGAGAGAGTGTGTGTGTGTGTGTGTGTGTGAAAAGGAACTTTTTCACTGTTCTTGAGAGGATCCATTGAAAACTGGAGCAGGTTAAGTGCCATATCCTTCAAGCCATCGTTGCCAATACGCTCAATTCAATATTTGAATCGATGCATGTAAATCTAAAAATAGTTATTGCAATTTAATGATTTCTGTTTTTTTTTCTCTCATTTTTAATTTCTGATTTCTGAATTGATTTTGGCTTCAGTCGCGTGTAAAACGCCTCGGCACAATTATCAGATCTGACAAAATAATGTGTTGGAAATTATAAAAAAATAGAAAATTCTTTTTTTTGTGTGTGTTTTGTTGCCGTTGTTGTTGTTGTTGTTGTTCTCGTTCGTTTGTTGTTCGTGACAGAGCGCTGAATGACCTGACCCAAACTGACATTTGACATTCCATTAATGAGAGTTATCATGTGCAACATTACATTTCATGTGAAAATATTGCAAGTCAAATAGGCCAAATTGAATTTTGTATGCAATATACAAACGATTATTTAGTTATACGACTCTCAAATACTCTACATCTGCTTTCTCTCTCATGAACTTGTTGCCAAATTAGACGTTAAATTTATAACAGATTATTGGTTGTAGTAATTTGTTAGTTTAATCGTCAAATTTATGGCTAAGATTAATGTTTATCGAGTTACTAATAAACGAGTCAAGATACGAAAATGACTTTTTCTACTTCTCACTTGAAAATAAGTAAGTAAAAATGAACTTTGACACAACGGTAAATGATAGTTTTAATTATTAAATTGGTGAGTAAGGGGACGGTAGGGAGAAGCTCCATTTTGATTGATTGGCTGATGAATCCTTCTGAGAAGACGAAAGAGAACGAAACCGAAAAGAAGATAATAATCCATATGGAGTGATATATGACATTTAAATACCAATACAAACCTAAAACCTACAACTAATCTGTTTCTCTGTTAAGCCTTATTTAAGACAGCTTGTTATTGCTTCGTTTTTGTTTTGTTTGTGTGTTTGTTTTCTTTTTTTTTTTCTATGAGTGGTTAGATCACATCACATCACATCACATCACATTGCTAAGGCGATGTCAAGTTAAATTAGGGCATTTAACATGCTAACGATAAAAATTACTTAAATACATGGCTTATATGTAGATATGTTAAATAAATACAAATACAAATACAAAATGCATATACCAAATGAGAGACCCTTGACCAAAAAGGCAATGGCTCAATGGTTTTTCTTTAAACAAGCTCTGAGAAGTGAATTCATCTTCGAGTCTTATTGGAAGTAAAGTTTAACAAAAAAAAAAAAAAACAAAAATTGAAGAGAGCGAGATGAGAAAAAAATAAGAAGCAAATGTGCTAAATGTTTGTATACATAACAACAAGCGACTGAAATCTCAGTCTATTGGTAATTTGAAACTTGTTATACGAAAAGTGTTAATCAAATTTTTAAGCAGTTTTTCGCTCCATGCCACTTTACCACTTCACTTTGCTCCTCTCTCTCTCTCTCTCTCTCTCTCTCTCTCTCTCTCTCTCTCACTCTGGTCTGTCTTTCATAGTGAACTAAATTGAAATTTTCCATACATTTAGAGTTCAGTTCATTTACAATTTTCAACTTGAACGGTTGTTGTCTAAAAAATATAATTTGTCTTTTTTTTTTCTTTGTGTTATTTCTTTTTTTTTTTTTTTTGGTGTCCTTAAACGAACAACTAATGAATTTGGCAAGATGTCGGAATAGCTGAAAGTCACACACACCGTTTTGTAATTGTTGTGAATTTTATTGATTTGAAATATTACGGCTATGCCTCATCTAGTCAATTGCATTAGTTTGATAAATTCAACAACAAAAATCATCACACAAAAATTGAGCTTTAAGGAGCGATGGACTAGCAAACAGAAAAGTGGAGCAAGGAGAATAAAGTGCGAAGGCAGGTTTTGGTTTAGTCGTCGTTATCTATCATAAATAACAATAAGCTGCAGTTTTATTGTAATATCTATTGAAAGACCAAACTGGCAATGCAATCAACAGCAGCAACAGCAACAGCAACAGGCCGAGACGCAATGAGCAAGACCAACTTTTTCCATTAATACACAAAGGAACGTAAGCCAACAATACCATACACCAACGTTGGCCGTCACCCCTCCCCCACCCCGTTCAACCAAAAACATTCCCTATCCCGATACTATTCTATTCTTACATATATGTAACCCCCCACCCACCCACTTACTACTCCTTCGCTTGGCAAATCTATAGAGACCAACATAATGAGCAACTCAACATGAGTTTTAGTTGCATTAAGAGCAGCAAAAAAAAAAACAAAAAAAAAAAAAAAAAAACCGGCAAGAGAAAACTTTATAAAGGTTAACATCATTTGTCCATAAAGTTTGAGTTAAATCTAATTTATATAGAATTTTATGGGAATTATAGCCTTCCAAGGAAATCAATCAACACAGTTAAGATGGAAATTCAATGGGAAATAAAATGTTTCATGCATGGGAGTCTAAGGGGAATGTTACTGAGACCACAAAGTTGGGTCAGTCTGTCGTACTGGCCATTTTTTCACATAAGAAAGGATACGTCTAAAATGAGAGAAAAAGACAAAACAAAAATTCATTTTCGACAAAGGAAACAAAAGTTGTAACATCAAAATCAAAAACTTTAAAGAATTCAAATGCAATATCTTTTATAAATTAAAGCTCCTTGCATCTGATATGAGTTCATTTTGAAATTTATTCTCCCCATCAACGGTAATCAAGAGTTGTGAGCAGAAACTGATTTTTTTGTTTTCTGTTCCTGCAAGATCTATAATAAGTATTCTATAATATTTTACTTTTACTTGACTTTTAACAATTGAAATGCAAATTTTTTCATATAACAATGAAAAGAAAGAACTTTGCTTTCGAAAAGCCATCAACACTTGGTCGTGGTTGTCATCGTGTTCTCTACATAAATTGTTTGTTTTTCTTTCACTTTCAATAACATCAGGAACGAAGCAACGGAAGCCTTGAAAGGACAGAAGAGTGAGAGACAAAAGAGAGAGAGAGAGAGAAAGAAAAGAGATGGAAACAGAAGCATGATGAGGACCAAAATGCGGAAAAACAAAAACACACGCACACAAAATGGATGAGACGAACGCCAAAGCCAAAGCCAAACAACAATTAAGCGCATAAAATGAGGATAATCCGGTTGAGCAAACAAAATGGTAATAGAGAGACACGCCGACACACACACACATACACACACACACACAAACACACACAACATAAACAGAGATGCCAATTTGGGGAAGGACGAAGAAAACCAAAAGAGGGAAGTAATTTCCATAAACATAAACAACAGTTTGAGCGCATAATCAAGTGGAAGAATTGTTCCCGCACAGCATCCAAAACAAAACAAAACAAAACCAAACCAAAATCAAAAGACTGGTCACAACTGGGCACAATCTAATTGCAAATTATGTTGGCCAGTGTAGGAGGAAGTTTGTCGTCTCTTGCAAAAAAAAAAACGAAACAAAATGAAACGTTGGCAAACTTTTACTTGCCCACCGATTTATATGCATTATAAATGGATTTATTGCAGCCAAGCAGCAAATACATAGAATCCCCAGCGTACAATGGGTAACGAGGCGTCGTATTAAAATACTTTAATGAATTTCGCAACAATAGAAGAAGAAACTTTTATTTATTTACAATTTGTTTGGCAACAAGTTTCATTATTTGATTTCAGTTTACTTTCGCTGTTGCCTAAAAGTATGCAGCACCAACAGTAGAAAAATGGCAACAAACACACTCACACACACACACTTACTGACTGCAAAAACTTTACCCCCATCTACGTCGACAAGCTAAAAATGTATGCCACCTACAACAATAAATTGCAAAAAAAAAAAGAGAAACAAACAAAAAACAACAAACTTGCAAGACAACTTTGCTGTATTTTTTTTTTTTTTGCTAAATAAATATACCATTGTGTGTGTGTGTGTGTGTGTGCGTGTGTGTATGTGGATGGTTGATTGTGCGAGTGTCAGTATTTTATTGCCTTGCCAACCGGGTTAGAGGTAAGCAACAGGCAAATGAATCATTGAAGTTGACATATGAGTGTGTGAGCCCTGTGAATGCCACAAATTGAGTTGTAATTCATTTTGAAGACGAGACTTCAACAGGCTGGCAGGCAGGCAGGCAGGCTGGCAGGAGAAGACAGAAGGGAGAAGGAGAGCAAGAGATAGAGAGTAGAGAAGGAATGCGGTTTAGGTGAAAGCTGAACATTTGAGAAATGCTCAATTCCAGAGCAGAGATGTGAAATAATTTGTAAGAAACTTTAATAAAAATCACGTACATACACAATGCGAAACAACAACGACCATTAGATACTCTTGCTTAGCTATTTCTCTTTCTAGTTGATATATATACTTAAGTTTAATTAATTTACAAAATCAATTCAAATTAAACATAATGATAGACAAAAAAAAAAAAAAAAAACAGCAAATCAAATTGCAAATTAATTGAAATGAAATGTATTTCGTATGTGCATGTAAATTCGATTGTGCGTGTAATTCAATAATAGAAATTACATTTAATTAGTGAAACATTTGATTGAAAATTAATAAACGAATTTTGGTTATTAGAAATTTGCAATGCAATTGAATCTATTGTTGCAATACAAAACACACATCAACAACTCCAGCTGACTGCTCTGCTCTGCCTCCGCTCTGCCTCTGCCTCTGCTCTGGTCATGGCCAAACCAATCTCAGTTGGCAAATTGAAAACGTTTTGACAAAATGATGGCATATTGTAAATTTTATTTAACGCTCGGTCAGGTCATCCTCTCGTCGTTGCATCCGGAACTTAATGTTAATGTGCAATGCACGAAAGTATGCAATATTAATTTGAACGCATTAAAAGCATCAAAAGCCGCCACGTGTGGCCCCGACTGGCACCCGGATCAGGTGCGGGGGGGTTGAATGGGGGGTCAGGGTAAATTTCCGGGTCAAGGGTTGAGCCGAGAGAGATCGCTGGATGATGATGATGACAACGATAACGGGTCCGTGTGTGAGTGCGTAATAATTATAATGAATAAGTAATAAACAAAAACATTGGCCAGACAGGCAGGCAGGTAGGCAGGCAACAGGCGGGCAAGGCGGAAGAGACGAAAGGACAGTTGCATTTTTAATTCAATTCATTTATTCATGGCCATATATACACACATAAACACACATTAAATATGCTCTAAATCGAAGCATTCGCAAATTATGTTGCTGTTGTTGTTGTTGCTGTTGTTGCTGTTGTTGCTGTTGTTGTTGTCATTGCATTGGGACATTGAAACCACAGGCAAATTTACCAAATGCTCTGACTGCTCTCTATTCACAATTGTCAATTAGTGGGCATACGAAAAAAATGTAAACTCTTATTACAATTACAACAAATTTAAAATTCCAATTTTAATTACACAAAATATTGTGTGAAAGCGAAAGGAATAAAATTCATTAAATAAGTATTTTCCACTCACAAATAATTAGAGAGTAAAATAATAATGAAATGTACATTTAGAAAGAATTAAAAATCAAGTTTAGCAGTTAGCCAACTTGAGTTGGTTAAGGCTAATTCAATTTTCAATTGTAATTTAATTTGACATTTTACAGGTAGCTGTCCAGCTTGAAGACGTTAAAGGTAAGAGAGCGAGACAAAGAGAGAGAGCGAGAGAGAGAGAGAGAGACTACAAATTGACCTTATGGCTAAGGGGCTTCTTAAGGCTTCTCATTGATAATAATGTTGATGATGATGGAAGGAAGCTGTTGACATTTTGTGGCTAATTAAAGTCGCTAACTTGTCCCTTAGGCCAGCAAGGGGACTTGAGGCGATTAATTTTAACATAAATTTTTACCAACAGCAACAGGCTTTCTCTGTCTCTGTCTCTGTCCCTCTCTCTTTCTCGCGTCATTATCTCAATTTGACCTTGGTTAGGTTTTGTTTGTCTGTTTCTGTTTCTGTTTCCGTTTCGTTTTTGTTCATTTCAAAAATTCGTTGCCCTTCCACATGTTGCGTGTATTCAGACCGTGTTGTTGACCCAATTTGCCACCTTGCCGCCTCATCACACTCCTAGTGCCAATAAATTTTGCGTGAAGAGCAAAGAGAGAGAGAGAGAGAGAGAGAGAAAGAAAAAAAGGACTAAGCAATATAATGGCCACGTCCAGAGGTGCACATACTTCTTCGACTAACTAAGTTTAATATTCACTGTTCTTTTTGTTTTTGGTTTTTTTTTTCTTTTTTTTTGCGTACTACATCAAAGTCGAAGGTCCGAGTGATTAAATGAAATTTACGAGTATTTCACATTGTTGTGTTGTCCTTTCGGATCGAGTACGAGCACGAGCACGAGTATGGGCATGGACATGGACATGGGCATGGGCACGAGTTTTGCATAGGCCCCCATGTATATTCTGTCAGAGATTGATGGGTAGTGTTTTGTCTGTGTTGGAACGTGGGGACGCTGCGGGATTCAGTTCGGCTGAGGGACTTAAACAATAACAGGAGTCTCATTGTAATGAAGTGGCCGACGCATACGTGGCGTATAAGTAATCATATTCCAGTAAAACGAGGGCAAGATGCAGACAAAGAAGAAAAAATACTTGAGCCCAATGGGCATGAAGATAATAATGAAGATAATTATGTGTAAGTGCCCATCTCTCTCGCTCTTATTGTGTGTCTGTGTGTGTGCGTGTGTGTGTGAGAAAACAATGATTTCCATAGCAAATATGCAATTATAAGAGAAAATATGAGAAAGAATGTAATTGTGAAAGCTGAGCTTCTATACAATTGCATACTTTTGGGTACACAAAAATAAGTTAATAAGGGCTCTTTGTCTTTGAACACATCCGTAGACAACTCTACGTGACAATAAGCAAATTGCAAAATAAATTCAATACTTTAACTTTCGAAAACAATTTCAATTGAAATTTTTCAATCGATTATTTAAGGGTTTCTATTCAACTAGTTATCGATATTAATAACCATCGATTTACATTATAAGGTGAAGGTTTTTTTTTGATGTTTGATTTTTAAATTTATTGACAAATTGTCTGTCGTTTCGTTAGTGGTTAACGGAAACTAAAGAGATGGATTTCTATTATGCATATTTAGCAGCGGGTAAACCATAATATGATGCGATAGTTCAAACAAGAAGTGACAGCTTAGGGCCAGTGGGGGAGGGGGGGGGGGCGCGGGGGGTATTATTGAGGTGTTATCGTAGAATGGATATGGGAGAGAGTATCGTCGTCTGGATGGGCCTCATGTTTATGAGCTGCAATGGCGACGCGTTGACAGCCATCAACTTGGCTGGGGCTTGGCTCTTGGCTGTTGGCTCTCAGTGTGCTTTTCATGTTTATTTTTTTTTTTTTCCATTTTTCCTGACGGCCATGCCTCCATTTTTTACGACAAGCAGCCATTTTATTGCAAGTGTTGTTGTCCCCCATTGCCAGACCGCGCCATTCGTTTGCTGCTGCTGCTGCTGCTGCCCGTTTTGAGGTTATTAAAGTTTCAGCTTCAGTTTCATGGCGTGAAGTCTCATTGCAAGAACTGACGACACTATGCAGCGTTGACGATGGCGGCGGCTAGAATGGTGTCCCTGGCCCGCTGGTCCCATAGCCTCTTAAGCCCCTGGAGTTGTGTGTGTGTGTGTGTGTGTGTGTGGCTATGGCTGCCTTTTTTATTTTATTGCTCAAAAGTGCAATCATAAAACGTTCAAGGCCCCCGCTCACTGGCTCACTCAACTTGCAACTAGCCAAAGCGTCGCGTTCAAGTGTGAGTTGCATTAAACTTGCACGACACAACTAAAGACAAGTCGCATAAAAGTCTATTGACGCAAATCAAAGCAATAGGACCAAGAGAAAGAGAAAGAGAGAGAGAGAGAGAGAGTGAGAGTGAGACAATGGTCAACTGAAATAAATAAATCAACAAGAACGAATATCACGCAATAATGTAACAAATAATCTTTTGTTTTGTTTCATTTCGTTCGTCCAAAGTTCTAAGTTCAATAAAATTGTCGACCTACGCCAATCATTAAATTGGTCTAAGCGTTAAAATTGATGTCCTGCTATTTTCCTTTTTAGGTCATTTCGATTGAGAAATTTTCAACGAATTCCATTTGGCATTCATTGTCCCTCTGACTAAAAGGTCAGGTCAGGTTTCTATGGAATAAAACGAAACTTAATCAACATATTGACAGAGCATTGAGAACTTTTGTATTCAAATTGCATACATACATCATTCATAGAGTCCATCGACTATGCATTCATTATACTGTGCTTTCTTCAAGCTGAGACCTTGGGAACAACTTTGATGAGGCGCAAATTTAAATAATCTCCAAGTCCAATGAATGGAAAAAAAAAATTATCTGTATAGCTATTTCAAGTACTTCAAATTTATATATTCTTAATGCTAAAACCAGTTGAGAATTACAACTAAAAGATGCGAAAAAGTGGAACGAACAACAAGAAGCGTTATATATATATGCCCGCTAGAGGTCGCTAGCATTTTGGCAACTTGCAGTGCATTTCAAAGTCGCCAATTGTCGACTTTTTCAAACTTAGACAATTTTCTGCATTATCAAAGAAAAAAAAAAAAAAAACAGATCCAATTTGCAACAATTTTTGTTTCTGGATGTTAAATTAAATTGAAAATTGAGTGAAACTCATGGTATTTTATTTCTGCCACATGCAACAAATTGAGCTAATGATAATAATAAACGCGACGAATTCTATACAAAGAGTTGAAAGCAAAAAAGGAGCGAGAGTACGAGAGAATGAGAGAGAGAGAGAGAGAGAGAGAGAGATGGACCCCATTATCAGGATGATAGACGGGAATGCAAATATTTGCTAGAAAATAACTTAAAAAGTAAATATGAAAATTGAAAAGGATGAAAAAGGATATGTGGGTATGTGTGTGTGTGTGTGTGTGTGTATGTGTGTAAGTTGCAACACAGAGGATATATGTACTATGCATACAAATACAGGCGAGATGTGAGTGACAAAAGTGGCCATTGTTGGCAACCGGAAACTGGTTAACGGAAATACATATGCATACGCACATACGTATGAACGCATACAAAAAAAAAATAACGGAAAGAAAAAATAACAGAGAAGGAAAAAGTGTAACGGAAATCTGCCATAGAATGTGACAACTGTCAGCACAACACAAGGCGAAGGGGGAAAATACACTACAAACAGAGACACAAATAGGAATAGAAATAAAATGAAGAGAGGGATCCGGAGAGGAGGTAAGAGACACAGTGACAGAGAGAAAGAGAGAGAGGAAGAGGGCTTGAAAATAAAATGTAATTAGATATATAAACAATAAAACTTTAACCATAATAAAGGCCCAGCCTCTCTGCCTCTGGTCTAAGTAAAATTAACTTTTTGCTTCCAACAGTAAACCTAAGCAAATATACCCTTCAGGGCTATCAACTTTAACTTGCCTTTTTTACACACACACACACACACACACACACACACACGCACACACCCTGTGGGTCTTACGCGCTTTGTTTATTTGAACTTCCCTTTTGGGTAAAAGGTCACAAGAGTTACAGTAATTACATTTTACAATTTTGAGCTATTTTGCTGGCTTTATTTGTAATTATTTAACAATTAGATCACAAATAAAACAACAACAATAATAATAACAACAATACACAATAAAAGTTGAGTTATTAACTTGGCAATAATATCACTTAAATAATCATTAAGGAAAGGGAATCACATCGATTCACCTAATAACTACCAATTTTGGATTCATTTGCTCACATTAGTCAGTCAGTGTGAGGGCCATCATGAGACCGAATCGATCTCTATTGCGTATTATCATAGTATCTGGAATATTCCAGCTTAGCAATCAGGTAAGTGAACGCCCCACTAAAATATCTTTGAAATCAAAGACAATAGAATACTTTAAAGATTCAAAAATTATGATATGAATTTTACATAATTCTATCGGAGCAGAAGAATTTAATGTTTTGTAAGAGAAGATTTGCGATTAGAAGAATTAGACATTACATTTTGAGAGGTACCACATCGGGGTCACCATATGTAATTGCCGTATTTAAAAGCCTTTAAAGACGTAGAAGAATGATCTTAACTATATTATTACTTCAACTTCAACTAATCATTATTTGCCTTTCGAACTTTGAACTTTTCAGTATTGCTATACAATGAAAATTCTTGGCATTAGCGCTACGGATACACCCAATTATGGCTTGGATTTCAAAATGCATGCAAACAACAATTCCATGTCATCGATGACCTATGTGCGTCAAGAGGTGGCCATACCATTATGGCGTTTGGTACTGTTGCAACATCCCAGCAAGAAGCGCACCAATTCGGATAGACCAGAGCTGCCACGTGTCCTATACAATTCAACAATAAAAACGTGCGAATTCTGGAAATATATACGACATGTGACCGCCTGGAATAATGTGGCCAAGATAATGCTAACCAAAGGAGGCAGCAACATGAGCCTGGCATGCCCCCTTAAGGTGGGCAATTATGCAATGAATGTTATACAAGTGCCGCCCGATACGGCACTCCTTAAGTTTATGTATCATCCGAATACCCTCTACACATTGGAGGGAACTGTTTTCTCTCAAAGTCCGCACGATGGTGTTACGAGAAAGCGACTATGCCATTATGAGGTCAATGCAACCATATTCAAGGCTTGCTAAGGCCAGAGAAATCAATCCAAAATTCAAACAAAATGCAAGCCCGTTCTAGTGTATTCTTTGAAATGTTGTTGTTCTTGTTTTTGTTGGTTTATTTAATTGTTTTTCTTCTTTTTTTTTTTTTTTTTTTTTTTTGTTGTTCTCCTTCTTAGTTGTAAATGTTGCTAAATAAACTGCAAGTGCGCAAAAATGCAATGAACGTCTGATGTCAGTGTGGGTTTAGGGGGAGGGAAGGATAGGGTAATGGGAATGGGGAGGGATGGAGGGGTGTGGAATCCTTTTGCCCAGTTCTGAGTTCTCAGTTCTAACGGAAACGACAACTTGCGTGTGGCACGTCAGCAGAAAAAGATTTTTAATTAAGTGCGAAATAAAAACGAAACGACACAAATAAACGCAGAAAGAAAATTTTCGAAATCAGCAAAAGAAAATTAAAGAAATTTTAAGATTATGCACGAAACGAAGAAAGAGCAAGCCAAATAAAAAAACGTAAAGATAGAGTAAACTAGAAACTGTATATGCACAATTTTGATAATAAAGTTTCTCCGATCCTGCCAGTGCCAGGACATAAAACTGCATTCAATTACCAAAGTCAGTGAATGAGTTTCAGTTTCAATTTCATGGCCAACAATCTAATGCAAGCTAGGAAGAAACTCAGTGATAATCTTTTTTTCGAAATTTAGTTCAGGCTATCGAAAGTTATCAAACGAGAGACCACAAGGTTCTGGATTTTTTTTTAAATAAACTGCAAAAAGGCATGGAAAAAGTTTGGGAAGTGATTCAAAAATATTGCATGCCAAACAACTTGAAGATTTGTTTAGGGAAAACAACTGCAAATCAACGTCAATAAGCACATTCTGTATAATTTCCAACGACAGATCAGTTGTGAGTTTTCACAATTTGCAAAAACGAAAAGCAAATGGATAAAAGATAATTGATATGCGATTCGGATCTATAATGAATCTCTAGTTAGAACAGAAAAATAGAAGAAGAAAGTTCGAATAAAAAAAATTAAGAATTTTTAAAGCTAAAAATTGTATCAAAAAACTTAAAACAAAAAACCAAAAAAGAACCAAAGTTGGTGATAAATTCTCTTGTGAAGAACGAACTTTAAGTTGGTCTTGAAGGTAAACCAATGTTGTGGCATTGCGGTTGGTTAGGGCCAAAGGAGCAAAGGTGATTCGTGGGGTAAGGAATCAAGTTGGAATGGTATATGGAGATCCTTTACCCAGCAATTGGCATAAAATATGCGCCTCTTGCATGCCTCAGACTTATTATTAAAACATAAAAATTTGCATGCAAGCCGCAAAGCTAAAGGCGTACAACAACAACCCTACAAGGAGTCACACCCCTTGGCCTCTGGGCGACCCAACCCACAGCACCACAACTCTCTGCCCAACCTTTATGCCACGCCCCAGAACATAAATACGTGCCCCGTTTGTACTTACGTTTATGTTGGCGATGGCAATTTTAACTCGTGAATTATGCACAAAAGAAGAACAAAAAAAAATGAACATGAAGGAACCCAGAAGGAAGAAAGGTGCCGAGCATGGGGAGCAAATAAGACGAAGACAATGCTAAGCAACAACAAGAGAAAAACCAAAAAAAAAGGGGTTGGGGGTAGAAAATGTAGAAGCATTAGACAAATTTGGGGCAGTTATTTACTGGCAGCAGATGCCAACCCGCTTGGGGAGTGTCTCCAAGCGGTGATTTGTTAACTTGGATTTTTGCCTTCTCTTCTTCGATCTTTGGCCCAAAGATGTGAGTGTGTGTGTGTGTGCGACTAGTGCCCTGGCAGTTGGTTAAATATCTGCCTAACTATATGTATCTGTATCTGTATCTCCTTTTTGCATCTGTATCTGTAATGTTACGGGTAACTTGCCGTTAAGTGGCAGCAACTTGAGAATGCTTTATTCAATTCGCCTGTTTTGTCGTTGCAGAGGCGTCAAAAAAGAAAGAAAATGAAATAATTGTGGCAAGGTGAAATTTCAAAAAACTCAACTCAAAATGTAGTTTAAAAGCCAACAGTTTCCAAAAAGGACATTTATGAATGTACATATGTAGCCCCCCCTGTTGGGTTTCCATGTCAAGAGTCACAGGCAGATGAAACATTTTTCTTCTCACATTTCTTCTCTCTCGGGTTTATGCAGAAGTCGAAATCAACATCATCAACAAAAAACCACAACGACTTGTGACGAGTCATGACCACAGAGTAAGAGCTGAAAACAGAAACATGCAGTAACACCGGCAACAACAGCGAATGTTAAATGCATTTGTGGCAACTGCAACTGGGATAAGTGTAACTGGATGATGGGACCGGACCATCAGAGGACAGGTGAGGGATAGGTGAGGATAGGAGGTGTAACTGCAACTGGAAGAATTTCCGTTGTACAGGAATGTAGTGCAAACTGCTGACATTGACTGCTCGATGAACTCGTTGCCAACTCAATGACAGCAATGATTCCTGTGGGTGAAGTCATTTAAGAGCGCAAAACGCAGCGGGGCCAAGTTTCACCAGTTGCAGTCGCAATCGATTCGAAAGTTATCAATCCTAAATGGCTGCTAAGACAAGAGAGCCTGGTGGGACAAAACTATCCTTACGTATTTTGCAGCTTTGTCAATTTCGTAAATGTCGCACAATGTCAGTTGTGCGATACTTTGTAGAATTGATATAATAAAAAGCAGTTAAGGTAAGTTCAAAAAAAAAAAGAACTCACACACACACACACACACACACATACATACATACACAAAAGTGTTATTAAGCCAATTATCCAATTGCAATTATTTGGAGGATTATGTGGTGGCTTCTTGAATTCAAGGTATTGACTGCTGCTGCGTATCCATTGCTTATCCCCACGTGCCTCACATTAAATGAAACTTCTCCACGTTAAGTGGATTAAATCTATGTTGCAAATGGCAGTTGCAGTTCATTAGCTTAACTCTTCAAGTATCTGCAGAGTGAAGATTTCCAGTTTCTGGTAATGACTTTATCAACTTGGTGGCAACTGCCACAGTTAGATATGATGCCTCTACACCAGGGGCGGGCAGATTCCTCGTAAGTTGAAAATTTTAAGTTCTGTAAAACTTTGGAGGACTCGAACAGGCAATTAATGGGAAATTGTTAAAATTAGCAGAGATTAAACTAAAAATAAATGAGCTCAAATGTCGATTGCATACTTTAGGGAGGGCAATTTTCTCTTATGTGTGCGCCTCTGGACTACACTCAAGAAGAACTATGCTAATCCCCAGAAGCAGGCGGTGGTCAAGTGGCTAACTAAGTGGCGCACAACCACACTAACAACGAAACAGATACACACGCCTACACACACACACACACACACACACACACACACACATACATAAATATTTACATATGTATGTTGGCATACATTTGCCTTCGCCTAAAAGCTCGCAACATATTTTTCACGCTGCTCTGCGTTAATTTTTAATTATTCGGTGCATTCCATGAAAATAAATTTCATACATATGAAGGTAAACACATATATATATATATGTATATAAATATAAAAAAAACACACACACAAAATGCATGTATATAAATTTATATAGAAATAAAAAGCCCCCGCAAACTGTGAAAACTGTTTAAACTGAGGAAAAAAAATGCTGCGCAATAAATGGTAATATAAATCACTGCAATTTGTATAGCAGCAACAAACAAAATGCCCATAAATACACACACGCACACCCACACACACACACACACACACACACACACACATACAAAATTAACCGTAGAAAAATGATTTATAAGTTATAATATATGATAAGGAAGCTGCAATTTCTACTAAAAATCAAACTAAATATCGTAAAGATAAATATTTTACCCGAAAATTTCGAATTGGCTATTCCGAAACAAATGTTGAATAATTACCTCTAAATTTGCAAATCATTTAACCAATTTTCCTAAAGTTCAATACAGAAAATACCGTTGTGGCCCAGACTTAGGCCTCAAAAACCGAAATCATATTCAATCGTTTATAATCGATGGTAAAAAAGTGGAATAGTATAAGAAACTTGTTTATGAAATTTTGGCAAACTCATTTTTTTTCCTATGGCATGGAAGCTAAACAAATTTTTGGAATAGATTTCTCTTATTAGCTTGGTTTGCTTGTCATTTTGCCTGTTGTCAGTTGTCGGTTTTCATATTAACCTGCAGCAGGAGCAGGCAAATGGGTTAATATGATCGCCATTTAACCCTTACCCTAACCTTCAACCACAATTTTCGCATGTCGCATGTGAAATAAGAGAGACCATTAAAATGGCAAAGCCAACACGCAGTGCAGTTAAATGGCGCCTCAAGTTACGCCCACACACACTCATTCACGTACACCACATACTGAATTGTTTGGATTACTCTGTCTCTCTCTCTCTCTCTCTCTCTCTCTCTCTCTCTCTGTGTGTCTTCTTTTACCTTCCTCTCTACATTTTGCTCATAATATTAACATTTTTAATGTCCTGGGTCGTAATGCTGAAGAGATGCTTTCGAAAGAGCTAAATCCCCATATTGTTGCCTTGTTTGCTTTTGGTTCCTTTCATCTTTCATCACCTCTCTCTCTCTATCTCTCTCTCTCTCTCTCTCTCTCTTGGTCCTTTAAGCTGGCAAGTTGTTGCAACATGTTGCAAGTGTCCATCAAATCTCAACCGTCCGTCATTTTGTAAGCACTTTATCATGCAATTACGAATGAAAATGATGATAGGACGCTTAAAAACAAACACGCCCGACCCCAAAAGAGGGGCGGGGTAAAAGCACAAGAGGGCCAGCCAGGATGTTTGTGGTGAACTAGCATTGGCTAAATATAGAAATCACGAGTCCATGTATCCTTATGCCAATTCTTAATGCTCTCACTTTATATAGTCAACCGATTTGATCATTGATTATTTAACTACTTAAATGAGATTTGAAAGGACTTTCTGTTTTCGAGGACACTTGTGTGTGTTTTAAGTGAATATGCCCCCATTTTGCATAGAGTATGAGAGTAGAAACTATGCAATAAAATTGAAACCTGTAAAAATTACTTCAATTCCTTTTTTAAAACTCAACTAAAGTTACGTTGTTCTCTTACTCTTTCTTCTATTGGTCTTTCTTCTATTCGCCTGCAAACTAAAGCCAAGCTTATCAAAAATTTTGATGACAAATTCAACATTAAATTGATGTACGGCAATTTGTATGGATTCAGTTGGGCTATCTAATGCGTCTTTTATTGAACGTGACGCCTTCAGGACACACGTGTGTGGGACAAAAGCTCTTAACCGAAAGGTGGTTGAGTCCTTTTCAAAACGTGTCGTTTGTCTCTTTCACCTTATTCTTTTCGCTCTTTGTTAGATATTTCCATTTCTTTTTTTCCTTTTCTTTTCTTTTTGGCTATGTAAATTATGATAGAAGAGACACACACACACACAGAGAGAGAGAGAGAGAGAGAGAGAAAGTGAAAAATAAGGCTAGACAATGATTTCATTTTTGTATTTGAGATTAAGTTGTTTTTCAAAAAAAAAAAGCCAAACAGAATTTCTAGATAAATTTAAAAGCCTTTAAAAATTGGCTTTATCAATGGCTCGAACTAAAATGGCAAAGGAAAATCCAAATGAATTTAAAACTTCAGCTTGAACTTTCAACTCTAAAGGAATTTAAGTGCGCAACAATGGAAAAGTTAAGGTTTTTCTATGCCCATTTAAACACACATACACACACACACACACATACACCGACATATGTGTCCTGCTAAGAATGTATAATTAAATTGTCTTCCATGCCAAAAACAATAAAACTAAAAACAAAATTGAATTTATTGAATTCTTTCATGATAAAATGGCAATGACATGCTGCTGCTGCTGCCTCTCGTTCGCCTTCTGACACAACACTCAAAAGGGAAAATTAAACGAAGCAAATTGACAGCAATTTACTTAAATTTCATTGCAAAAACTGTTGTGACAATGAGAAATGTTTGAGGGAATAAAAATAACAACAAATACAAATTCAAACGAGAATGATATACACAATAAAATATTTTCAAAAGTGACAATTAAAATCAAGTCAAGTATTTTTCGCATTGACATATTTTCTATAAAGACAAAGAGGAAGAGAAGGAATTTTTCCAATTTCCCAATTTTAAGCTTAGAACTGAGAGTTCAATTCAATAAATAAAGTGACATGTAATCAGGAAATGGTGTCAACCAACGAGATACCCTGTGCCTATGTTCTAATGGACAAGTTAATAGTTGGCCTAAAGAATACAGTTTTTTTCTCACAATTTTCTAGCCAAAAATTTTGTCTAATCCCTCAGTTTTGTTAAGGCCAAAATCAAAGTCAATCTTTTTGTTTTCTCTTGTTTTATTTGTGTTTGTTTTCATTGTGGATTTGGTCAAGCAAATTCCTTGACCACAACTCAGTAAGGCAGCATTGAAGTGCGGTGGGGAGGGTCTTCACTTTTATATTCCAATAGTCCAAGTAGTTTACATTTCATAGCCAAATAATATACATACATAAAGAGCAAAGAGTGCAAACAACAACAACAACAACATTGAACACATAAAAGCAGCGTAAAAACAATTTCTTTTACACTTTTTCTTACTTTTCGCTCCGTTCTACTTTTAGTATTTTGTTTGCTCATACCCTTTGTGCCTAAAAGAAACTTGGCGACTGTCTTTCTTGGTTATTATATCCACCAAATGTCATTGGCGTAGGGTATAGTCAAGTCGGCGTGCTGATAAAAAAAAAAAAGGAAAAAGAACCTTCTCCCTTTTTTGCCTTTCCATGCCATCATGTACAATGTAGCAACAGAAGAAGCAAAACGAAAGGAGCGTGGAGTAAGAAGAAGCTTGAAAAAGCATCATTTGCTACTCCCGTTAGTTTACAGGCTCTATAAAATTATCACAAATGAGCCAACAACTCCTGGGAGCATGCAACAAAGTGAACAAATGGACCAACGAACGAGTACGAACGAACCAACGAACGAACGAACGTACAAACAAACGAATGAATGAATGAATGAATGAATGAATAAACGAAAGTAATGAATGGGATATAAACCTTCTGAACCTTTTCAAGACTCTGGCTCTGGCTCTGGCTCTGGCTCCGGCTCTGGCTCTGGCTCCGGCTCCCTGCACTTAAACCCGTAATGTTTGCAATGCTTCAAGGACGAAACAATAGAACAACGAAATCTACTTACAACAATAACAATTTCATTTACTTCATGTTCCCCTTGGCTGCTTTATTATTATTTTGGTTATTTTGAAGGGTTAATTTACAAAAACGAAAACAAAAAGAAGAAAGAAGTTAAATTAATGGCCTCAGTTGGATGATAATGGTCAAAGCTATTACACCTCAAGAAAAACTTGAAAATGGATTTTGCTTTACAATGCTTTGCAATGTTTTATTCTCATTTCACTTTACTTTACTTTTTGTCATTTCCCAACCCATTTTTTTTTTTTTTTTTTTTTTTTTGAGGCCTCTTTTATAGTGATTTAACTAACTGCGCCGTCAATTAGCCAACAATAATAAGCAGTTAATAGTTATTTTAATTAGCAATTTAGTTGGGGATTGTAACAAACGAGAGACAACTAAATGAGCAGAAGAAAATTATCTATTAAATTTCTTATTTCTCTTTGCAATCAAAGGAAAACTCAAACGAATCATAATCAAATGTAAAGAAGAATCCTTTAATTTAAATAGAATCTGCTAGAACTAGGAAAGAAAACAAATTAAAACTAAAAAGAAAAGCTAAATTTGCTTGTAAATTAATTGATTGATAAGAATAAAGAACTAAGTAGTGTTTCATTTGAATTAGAAGCAATTCCATTCGATCTCTAAGATTGAATTCAAAGCATGTGAAACGAAGATTAAAATCGATTTTAGAGTTTCGAGATTTTGTTTCTTGGAAAATTACACCGATTAATAACATAAACTTTGTCTTTAAATTGGCTAACTTTGGCTATTCAAAGTGATTCAGCGATTTCTTTAATTTAAATTTATTCATTGATTGTCTGCGTATAAGTTAATTAATTCAAATGAGCAGTCATAAATTTATGTTGCCATTAATGACACATTTAATTAGTCACATAAAAATGTTGCACTTTAAATCAATTGGCAACTGTGTTTCTCATTAATTATGCCAAATAAATAACAAATTTTGTATTATCTTGAATTAACGTTTAATTTACGTTTAATTTAACTAAACACAAATGAAAAGCCAAAGTTGTCCGGTCATCTTCTTCTTGAAGAATGTTGGCAATTGTCCTTGATGGAAAATGGGGGAATGGGGAATGGGGATGGGCGAAAGGGCGTAAAGCTAATTAAGTATTAGTGTGGCTTGCAAAATATTACACATACGCCCCCTTTTCATTTTGGTTTTCTGGTTTCGTTTACACTCAAATACAATTGAGAAAATTTGAACTGTGCCAAATAAAGCAAACGTCACGCCCACTTAAGGGCATTCATTTTTTTTTGTTAAACCATCAGCAAAAATGCTGTAATACCAAAGGGAATGGAAGGTATAGAAAATTATTGCTCAACGGAAAACAATTATTTTGTGCTGCTTTACTCTCTCTCTCTTTCGCTCTCTCTCTCTTTCTTTTAACCGTGACCATTACCCACAATCCTTTCCCATTCTCCGCCCTCATTCACTGGTGTTGAGACATGCTCAACGAGAATCCGCCCAAAGATTGTAGAAGAAGCCCAAGTAGAAAATACTAGAAATTCCCTTCTTTTAGTGTGTTTAATCTGAATATTGCCGACTCGACTCGACTTGACTTGATTTGGTTGCAGCAACTCGTTGGCCATTAAATAACATTTACCTGGACAGGTAATAGACCTAAATTTTGCGTTCAATGAAAGAGCTCACCATATTTCTAATCGAATCTGAGATAAATATTTTTGTTATTATTTATATTCAATGAATTTGTATACAAAGTATAAACATTTCTGTTTGTGTGTGTGTGTTTTTTTTTTGCCACAAATAAAGAAACCTATTTCCATCTTGATTTCCATTTAAGCATCAAATTTTATTTCATGTAATTTGGATACCCTGCATTATTACAAGACGAAGAGAATATTTGTTAATTTTCGCCCCAATTTAGTTGGCTAAAGATGGCCGCTAGATGGCGCTTGCGTTTAAAATGGACACTTTAGCTCCAATCTAATTTATCTCAAGAGTAAATTGATCAAAAGTCTAAAGGACTAAATGTAAGATATCATTTAGGACATAAAAAATGTACCAGGGTATCTGATATGACGGCGCTTTAACTGATATTTTTATTCTCTTTTTGGCTTGGCTGCCACCCCTGGCGTATGTGTGATATTTGGTAATGCGTGTAATTAAGCAACACATCGCCCCTTTTTTTCTGGTCCCATTTCTATTGTCGCTGTTGCCGTTGCTGCTGGCTAGCAACTTCCGTTTGCTGTTTTGTTGCGAAACATGAAACTCTAATTACCAGGAACAACCGAAAAAGGACGACAAAAAGAAAGAGGGGGAAAACGAATAGAGAGAGAGAGAGAGAGAAAAAAAGGAGGCATGGAGGCTGCCACAGGCATAATCATTAGACTAACAAATACCAACCAGCCAACAGAATGGACAGAATGATATGTGGATAGAAAATTTCTCCTTTTTCTCTTGTGTTTTTTTTTTTTTTTTGTTTTCTGACTGGTTGGCTCAATTATCAAGCCAATTCCTTGGCTGTGTTTTTGTCATTATAATTTACCTAATGTGCCAGAGACTCAACTGGAATCAACTTGTATATATATATATATAGAAAATCTTAGATCCCATTATGCCAACATTTGCCATATGCATAATAATACTCGTAAATATTTAATGCGTATTTAATTTGCCAGTTGCTGCTCCCTAGAACTAATGACAGAGCTAAATTGTATTACTATATGTATGATTGCCCAACCAGTGATGGGCGTGGTGTGTGTGTGTATTTGAAGGGCTTCCTATGTATGCGCATATTCATGTGAATGTGTGAGAAAAGCGTATATAAAATATGCCTCTGGGAAATTAAATCTAATGGGTTCAAATTGTGGTCACGGACAATTACAGGTTCTTCAACGTAAATTACTAAAATGGGAGATTTCTGTTGAAAATATAGTCATTCATTCATTCATTCATTCATTCATGACTGCTACCTTTATGTTAGGGGTTTTCCCTATGTGCGTGTGTGTGCGCTGTGTGTGTGTGTGTATCCACCTGTAAATTGAGATAGTTGAAAGGCAAACTATTCAAATTTTATTGAAAGTTGGCAAATTGCAAAATATGCACACAAATTGAAGTGAGTTTCTTTCTCTCTCTCTTTCTCTCTCTCTATTGAAACCTTTTGGGCGTGAATAGGAGATGGGATCAACTAAATACTAAAAACCAAAGTAGAAAACGCATTTCAATTATTGTTGTAAGACTAGAAAGATAAACGTAATCTACATGATTTTCAATTAAATCTTATCTGCATGATAATATGAGAATAAAAACAGGCACTTTGTGACGTCACAAAATGAGATAAGAGATATGAGTATGATGAAAGCAAAGGGCCAGACAAACAAACAAGTATGTAAGCAATTCAATGAACCCAAAACTAGAACTGGCAGACCATCTGGCTGATTGGCAGATTGGCAGATTGGTGGCCTGTTCGAAAGCAAAGAGCAATCGACACGTCAGTTGAAAGAGAATAATCTCTTATTCGCTCTCTCTCTCTGTCTTGCTGATAAGAGCACAGTGGCACGCCTGTGGCATTTATATGATGGGCTCTCGATTGGCTCATTCAAAACAGTTCACCATGGAACGTTGGCACAAACGTGTGGCCGTGATCAGTGGCGCTAGCTCTGGAATTGGAGCGGCATGCGCCAAGCTATTAATATCCGCTGGACTTCAAGTAGTCGGTCTTGCCCGTCGTACTGAACGACTGCAAGAATTGCGACAATCCCTGCCCGAGAATCAACAGAAATATTTCCATCATCGGACATGTGACGTTTCGTTGGAGTCGCAGGTGGCCAGCGCTTTTGAATGGATTGAAAAGGAATTGGGCGGCTGTGATATACTCATTAATAATGCTGGAATTTTGCGTGATGGCAATTTAATTGATATGCCCATCAAGGATATTGGCGAGGTGATGCAAACCAATCTAATGGGTAGCATTTATTGCACGCAATTGGCAACCAAAAGTATGAGAGATCGACAAATGGCCGGACATTTGATCTTCATCAATAGTACGGCCGGTGTGGCGGGCTATAAACCGGATCCAGCTGATCCAAGTCTCAATGTTTATACACCAAGTAAATTTGCCCTGACCGCTGTGCAGGAGATCTGTCGACAGGAATTGATTGCAAAACAATCGAGAATCAAGACTACGGTAAGTGGGGGAAAAAAGGTATGCCAAACAATCAAACTAAACGATAATTAGGTTATCGATAGTTTACATATAGATTACTTGAGAATGCTACATACTCTAACTACAGGTTATCGTATTATATCAAAAGAATACTAAAGACAAAGTAATCGATAATTTATTATTATAAAATTCTTTACACCGATTACATTTTTAGTGGTAATCGCTAATCGTTCTAAAAATATCGTTATTCTAATTTATAGAGCATCAGTCCCGGCTGGGTGGCTACCGAAATAGTTCCCAATGAGACGATAGCCCAATTAGGTGAGACTATACTCCAGGCGGACGATGTGGCTCAGGCTGTGCTCTATGCCCTGTCGACGCCACCCCATGCCCAGGTGGAGCAGATAACATTACGGGCAGTGGGTGAATACTTTTGATAACAAACTGACAACAACAACAACAACAACAAACAAGACAAGAAAAACCAACCAACCAATGGCAAATAAAAATAATACTAAAAATAATAATAACAACCGAATAACAACAATGAAGCCAAGTAATCAACACTTAATAATAATCAAATAAAAACACACACACACACACACACACAAACACACACACACACACACACACCCTAACACGTTTTTACCACACAAAAATTGTTGTTGCTGCTTTGTTGCCGTTTCAGTTTTATTGTAATTGTTATGATTATTTGTTGTTGTAACTGTTAAACAATCCGGAAAATAAATAAATAATTTTGTTTCACACAAAAACATAATGAAAAAGTTTCTTTCTTTTTTCTCGATTTTTTGTTTGTTCGCGCATATTTTGTTGTTAATAAATGTAAGTCAAAAAATCATCATCAATTTAAGCCAATTGATTGGTTAAGCTTTTAAGTCAATTGAAATTGAAATAAGAGTAAAAACTTTTCTCATAACCATTATGGGCTAACAATCAAAGTAATTTTCAATTATTTCAACTAGATAATTAAATGTTAACATTTTTTTAGAGAACAGAAATTGGAATTAATAAATTGTTCTTTTTTTTTTATTGTTAAACATATTCTTTGATAATATTTGCACTTTTTTTCGTAAGATGAATTCGCATTTGCAGCGAAGTTTAAGTTTTAGTGTGTGTAAAAATATAATGAAAATCGTGAATACTTTCTTTTCTGTCTTGTCTTTGGTTTTTTTTTTTTTCCTTGATGTAGCTTTGGCATAAAAAGTTTTTGCCCTGCCCTCACACATATGACATTTGTTATAAATTTAATTAAAACAAAATGCCGGAAATGAGTGAAGTGCAGAGAACGGAGAGTTTGAGTTTCAGTTTGAGTTGTGTTGAGTTTAAGTGTGTGTGTGTGTGTGTGTGTGTGTTGGTTGGAGAACTCCCATTTCTCTCTCCCTCGCTTACTCTCTGTTTTCTCTCTCTCTCTCTCTCTCTTTCTTTGTCTCTCTTATATATCACAAAAGTTTGGCCGGAAAGCAGCGAGCTGTCATTAAAAATATCTAACCATTTTATAGGCGATATAACAAACTCGGATTACCCTGTAAAATTGTTATTTACTTTACTTTAAATAAGATTTTTCTCACCCAAACTTTGACTTTTATTTATGAATTTCGAAAGCATTTGTAAGTTTTGTAACAAAAATTGCTCAGTTTCATCTTAAGTCATAGATTTAAAATGGAAAAAATATTTTACAGGGTTGTGTTACAAAACCTACAGAAAAAAAAAAAAATCAAAAGAAAAGTTGTTATGTTTTGTTTTACACTTTTCTTTTTCTTTTTTTTTGCCGTTGAAATGCGAAACACATTAGACAAGAAGAGAAAAAAAAAACACCATCAACAGCGAAACTTTACTTGTTCTTATATACAGACGGAATATATATATATGTAGGTATAGGGGATATATATATATATATATAAGTATTTGTGTGTGCAATCAAGCATCTCAGTTGATGTTGTGGTGCGCTAATGTTGGAAAATTTGTTAATTAAGCACTTTGGTTTCCCTTTCTTTGCGCACCACACACTAACACACTTACGCACACACACACACACACACACACACAGTAAAGCGCAAAGCGTATGCAATTACATGCCCCAATGGTCTGAGTAGGAAATCATGTTGAGGGCCATTTTCAATGTGTGTGTGTGTGTGTGTGTGTATCGGTGTGGGGGCATTGTCATTTTAAGTCCCTGCTACTTTCCCAGTGGTCGGCAAATTAAAAAGCCACTTTCATTGGCTAATAATAAAAAATTGAAATATGAAAATAACCCAAAGAGAATTATTAACATTAAGCTTAAATTTCTTTCTTCTTTTTCTTTTTTCTTCTTGGGCATCAAGTAATACTTAATAAGCTGCTAAGTGGCCATTACCTATAATTATAAATAGAAACTGAATGAAAGATTAGAGTTCATTGAAGACATATTCGAGATTTAACTTATTAGTCCAGACATAGAGATTCTTTTTTATTCAATTTTTTACATCAATTAAAGTTTGCTAAAATGCATTTACAAGAATCTATAATATCATTGAAATGGAGAAAAGTGGGAAAAGGATTTAACTCAGCTAAGCTCACCTCAGATTAGTTCTGATCGACTATAAGCAATCACTTTTCAGGAAGGAAATTTGATTAATTTCCTGAGAAAGAAGAACAAGGCCCAACCAGACTTGACTAATTAAGTTAGTTCTTCTCAGATTTCAGAGATCTGAAAGCCAGAAAGTATTGGCTAAAAATTCAGCGTAGATTTCTGCTGTAAGTAGTAGTTATATTTCCACGTTCCTTCACTCACTCAGTCTAAACATCTGGAATGCATGGCTTAAATTCTCTGTGAGACCGCCCACATGGCTAAAAGCATGTTTCAGCCTGACCGCAACAATATGGAGCTTGTTTACGGTATGCTGGTGCTCCTGTTTCTTGGTCAAATGTTGCCCAAGGCATTCAACCAAAAATGACGACGAGAAAAAAAAAAAAAAATTAAACTGTGAAATAAAATCAGAAAGAAAAAAATATAACAAAAACTCTATGTAAAGTTGGGAATCGGCGAAGAACGACTAGAAGGCAGCAGGCATGAGGCAGCAGGCATGAGGCATGAGGCAGCCAGCAGATTGTTGTGTGCTATGTGCTTGGCTTTGGTATGCTCAAACAATTTGCTTTAAGGTCACTGCAAGACTGCAGACTGCACTACTAGAATGCAGCACGAGTAACCATATATGCTATGATGTGGTGAATGCAATGTGTTGCCGCTGTTACCTGATGTTGCTTGCTGCTGCCCACTCTTTTGCGCTACTCCTGTTTCTGATCCTGTTATCGACATACACTTTACTTTATGACAACCCACACGCGCACACACACATTTAGTAAGTGTAGGCGTGTGTGTGTGTGTGTGTGTGTATGTATGTTCTGCTGCCGACAGGCTACCCCAAAAGTACCCATTCAATGCAAAAACGAACAAGCAAAAAAGGAGGAACAGAAATTCAATTTGCTTGCATCACAGAAAGAGAGAGAGAGAGAGAGAGAGATTTAGAGGGGGATAGAGACCCATGAAGGAGAAAGTTGGGGGAAGAGGGGGGGGGGGGGGGGCAAAAAGCACTTTAATGATAATACAAGAAGCCAAGCGACGAGGAGGGTTGGGGGCCAAACCCCGAAAGTACAACACAAAAATGAATCTAGTAGCCTAAAATAATGTGGAAAAGCCACATTAAAACAAGAAAGAAAATTGAGATGAAATATTTTATGGGCTCAATTAAAAAATATTAATTGCTTGGCAAACTTGGCCAAGTTAAAAGCAAACAAATTTCAATAAGAGCCAAAGGACATCATCATCATCATCATCATCATCATCAACATCAGAAGGAGGAAGAGGCAATCAATTGGCTTATACCTAAAGTACATCAAACAATATAAAAGACAATCAAGTTGCACAAATATGCAGAAAGGCGACACACACACACACCCATTCCCACACACACACACACACACACACACAAGTTGAAGATAAACCAACTATAAAATAGTAGAAAGTACAAATATATGGCAGAGAGTTGCCAAGCAGACAAGAAAATCTAAAAAAAACATTGACAATTGAAGAAATTGGCATAAAAGTTTACTTTGCATTTGCATTTGCATAATGTAGGTACTCGGTGTGTGTGTGCCTGTGTGTGTGTGCGGGTCTATTTGGATTGTTGTCTTTGAAGCAAGAAATTTCCTAATTGAAAAGTAGCAATTGCTTTCAGCTGGATAATTTCATGTGAAATTTAAATAATTCTATTCCACAAGAAGATTAAAAAAAAAAAAGTTTTTAATATTCATTTTTTTTGCCTCCTTTTACCGAGCAAAACAAAAAAAAAGTCCAGTCGTTTATATGATTAGAAAGTTTTTCTCTTCTCTCTTGGCAAGGGTTCCCAGCGACTTAAAAGAAAGAGAATATGAAAAACAAAAAAAAGAAAAAAAAAAACAGAAGGGTAAGTGAAGAGAACAATGTACAAAAAAGACAAACAATACTCTCATGCCCTTATATCGAGGATGTCAGTCTGTCAGTCTGGCAATCTGGAAATTTGCCATTTGGCATTTAGTTGGCCATCTTCATACTCTTTACAGCTAAAAAAAAAAAAAAGTATTTTCGACACTTGAGGAATCCAGAGTCAAGGCTAAGTAGTTAGTTATATTAAATTAGATGGAATTGAAAATAAATTTTAGTACTCAATCTCAGCTTTTCTGTTCTCTTCTCTAAATTTCTCTCACATAAAAACAAACAAATTGATTCACGTCAATAAAATGAATGAATAAAGAAAACGAAATAAAGTGAATCTTTATAACCGAATTCGTTATAAGCGACATTGCTTTTAAAACAATATCTTTTTATGAAAATAGATCAAGAATATATATATATATATATATTTAGCATGAAAGAGTAATTCCACTTCGACTACTTACTTGATCCCCCACCAGATGCCCAGTAGCTGAAGCAGCCAATTTAACACTAGTTTTCTTCCTTTTCATAAACTGTTGTTTGGCTTAAATTATAAGCCATTTGGCCATATGCATATATGGCCAAGAAGATGGACTTGATAACTGGCAAATGCCAAAAGATAAAACCAAAGTAAACGAGTAAAAGAAAAAATAGAGAGAAGAGAGTAAATTTACCTTGAGATTTCTTCATAGACGAACAAATAAAAAAGGTGACCAGACATGGCATAAACCGAATGCAAAGAGTGAGACAACCCTTTAAGCCTCACAAACAACAAAAAAAAAAAAAAGGAAACAGAAAAACCGAAAGGATAGCAATAACCAAAGAAGAACCTGTGACATGCACTCAACACTTCCTTCTTCTGCTACGCCATTCTACTTCAAAAAGCTAGCACCATATCCTTGTTCCCGACTACATCAACTTTTTCATCATTTTTTGTTTTCTTTTTTTTTTTTTGCCATCAGCCAGCCAGCAGCAGTCTTGCATTAAAAAACAGTTAACCGGGTGTGTGTTTAAGCGTGAATGCCACTGTGTGTGTCTGAGTGGGCTGGCATTATGGGCGTGGTATTGAGAGCCACTTGACAATAAAAAAAAAAAAAAACAGAAAAAAACGAAAGAGAATCAAACAAAAACGAAAAAATGAGAAAAAATTACTGGAAAATGCATTGGCATACATTTTGGTTTGCTTTTTGGTTGATTTTCTATCAATTTCTCTCTCAATTTTGCATAGCCCATAATAGTATCTAAAGGTTCAAAAGGTTAGGTAGGGGGCATTCCCCCTCTTTTGCTTCTTTGCTGAAATATTTGATTTTTCTCATCTGCTTCAATATTGATCAATATCTTAATGGAATTAGAGTGACCCGATCTACAGGTTATATGCAAATTTAATGTAAGGGTATTTAGAAATCGATGCTCTCGTTTGGATATGCTTCTGCTGCTGCTGCTACTGACAGCTTCATTGCACCTGAATTGAAATTTCAATGAACACCTTTCGCCCCACTCCTTGCTTACACACGATCGGCGTTTCCTCTCTTTTTTTTTCTTTCATTGCATATTAAAGTGTAAGTGTAGATGTAAGTGTAGGTGTAGGTATAAGTGTAAGTGTAAGTGTGTGTGCACATGTGTTTATAAGGAAACGGAAGCCAAGCCAACATCTTCTTCTTCATCATCATCATTCTCATTATCGTCATCATTCATTCGCTCTTTGTTATTCAGACAGAGAGACACACACACACACACCAAGATTGTTGAATTGTGACTGAGTTTTGTGTCGTCACTAAGCAGCTTATATAATAGGCCCTCAGTCAGTCAGAGTCAGAGGGCAAAAGTTGAATATTGTGTCACATGAGAATTATTTATGCACATATTTATTTTTTTTTTTTTCTATCATCTATTTCTTAAATTCAATTCATAAATGGGCTTTATTAAGGGGTTAGCATTCAAAATTTTAAACTATTAGAAACCAACTACACTTGATACACTATCTCTCGCTTGAATGAAACTAAATCAGACCTTCAAGTGGAAATAATGCTATGCAAGCGACAGGCATAAATGCAAAAGGAAACAACAACAACAACAACTATCTATAGTATTTCATCTTCGCAAGAACAAAAGACCAAACTAAATTGGCGTTACATAAAATTCATCTTTATTTCCATTTTTTATTGCCGTTGGAAATTCCAAAAGAGATTATTAAGTTTATCAGGTGAAACTGATTTATTAAATTTTCTATTTTTGAAATAAATTTCTTACTTCTTAAGCTAAGATCTCTTCTTTTCACGCATTATTTGTTAGAATTTTCATCAACCATTAACTACCCGATTTGTGGGCCATCGAAAAAAGCAGCTTGAAATCTAAATTATCGACCAAATATTCAAATATTTGGAAGCAATTTGGCAGCATTTCGGAAGGTATTCTACCAGCTTATTTAATGTCTCCTGTCCCAATGCAGAAACTCTTGGCTTTATGATATCAATTAAGTATATTTTTAGACTAGCCTCTATCTATTGCAAAACTTCTGGGATGAAAATTAAGGGTATTAAAACGCCGGATGTAGAATAAAGTTGTTAACGAAGAGCAAAAGAGAGCGAAAAAAAAGAAAAAATGCTTGCAAAACGGCATCCCTATTATTTACACTGAATATCCGGACTTTGGCGTGAAGGAGACATAGTAGGCGTGGCAGTTGAACTTGTTAAAAAGTTCTTAATTTCTAATAACGTTCCTCTTCCTCCTCCTTCTGCTCCTTCTCCTCCTACTCCTTCATCCCTTGCTAACGCATATTTCCCTCTTCGTTTCGTTTTAATAAAGTTGTCAAAGTGCAAAAGGAAAAAAAAAAAAAAAAACAAGATGAGAATGAAAATGAAGAAGTTGCCGGGAAAAGTATTCTGGGAAATTTTTTAAATTCTACTTGGCTGGTCTCAATGGCCCCTGATATCTAAGTATATAAATATTCGAAACAAGTTACTAGAAATTATAATAATTTACACTGTAATTATAATGAAAGCCCCACCCTTGCCTCTGCTCTCTTCACCTCTCACTCTCTTTCTTTCTCTCTTCTCTTGCCATTCTGATTAAATTTTTGCTGCTGCTGGGCGCACTCGTGTGCTTTAGCTCAAACAAAAAACAAATTGATAAATAAATAAATATATAAAAAAATGCATATATAGAAAAGGAAACTGAGCAAATGAACAAATAAACAAAACTTCAGTCAATGTGCCCAACAATTGCCTTACTGATTGATTTCTAAATGTGCGTAATCAATAAAAATCAACAAGATGAAAACCAAAAAAGCAACATAAAATGACGTCGGATAATTTATAGAAGAACAAAAACAAAAAAAAAAAAAAGAAACGAAAAGAAACACCCAGCGCACACACACACACACACACGCACAGCAAATTAACACAAAAATGAAAATTTAAATAAATAAATACTTCTAGGCACACCGAAAGCCTAAAACAATGGAAATATAAATATTTGAATTCTGCTCAGAGAGACATCAGAAGAAAGGTGGTTAAGGCACTGAAGGGAGGAAATAGGGGGGTGGGAGGGGGGAGGGAGATAGAAGGAAATGAATGAAAAGATATTTCACTTGGTTTTTATTCATATTTGATTATTGAATTATTGCCGCTCACTCAAGCAAGCAGCCAAACGGCAACGTCAAGTGCCCATTCCCATTCGCCTTCCCCTTCTCCACCAAAAATTATTCTATTTCAATCGACAATCTATATATCTATATACATATTATCCAAAATGTATCTCTCGTTGGGGGATAGATAACTATAGAGTTGATTATCTCGAACTTAGGTTAGGCGTTTTACTACTTTAGTTTTTAGTGTTGGGAATACAATTTAAGATGGCCAAAATGAGAGAACAAATTTGTAGAAATTTGTCTAAAGTTTTTCAATTTTCTTTTATTCATTTCATTTATTTATTCTAATTTGTTTTATTTTTTTTTTTATTTGTCGTTCTTACTGAATACACAAAAGGGCAACGCATTCTTCTGTCTGCAGACTTGCAACTTGGGGACCTGAGCCACATAGAGCCGAGCAGAGGTGGAAGGGGGACGGTTGGGGATAATATGTATATGAAGTTTTCTCGTACACACTGACACACACACACACAGAGACACCCCACAAGAGATTTTGCCTTCTTTCTTTGCCATCTCGTTTACTAACTGCAGGCAATTTTTCTATTTTCCACATCATTAGTTTTCAATGAATATTGTTTTTGTTGTTGTCGTTGTTGTTGGTAGTGTTGTTGGTGTTGCTGTTGGGTTAAATGTCCAGGGCAAAGCAGCAACAAGAAGGAGATGCCAACATTTTCATTGTATAAGCAAATAAACTTACAAATTGGCCAGGGCCAGGACACAAAAACACAAACAACCAAGAAGAATATACAGAACAACAACACGAACAACGACAACAACAACAACAACAACAAAAAAATGAGCAAACCAAGTTCAATAGCAACCATAAATCAAAAACAGCTTCAGGCTAGGCAGAAGAATGAGGAAAAGGACAGCAGCAGCAGCAGCTCCAGGAGAACAAAGATGAAAGAGGAAGGAGGAGGGGGGGGGGGGGGGCAGAAGGATGTGGGGGTGGTGTAAGCTCTGCTCGGGCAATACCTGCAATAGAATTAGTTTTCGTATTTGACTTTTTGTCGTATGAGCTAATGTCCTGCCGCTGCTCCCACTTCATGCACGAGCGAAGTTTAGGCATTTGAAATGATTCAGTATGAGACAAGGACCCGCGGGTCTTTTATCATCATCGTCATCATGGGGAACATCATAATCATCATTATTGTCATCATTATTGGAGAAGGCAGCGGCAGCAACACAAACAGGAACAATTACGTGCAAACAAAAAATTATTTTTGGTTTTTTCGTTTTGGCCAAATCAAGCAGAAATCGACACAAAAAAAAAACACCGAAATCAAAGTAAATACATAGAAAAAAAAAAAAAACGAAATAATAAAAGAGATCAGAATATTATAAGGCAACCCTCAGGCAAAATATCTCACTTCTTTTGCCATATCTTTTGCTTTAGCTTTCCTTGAAATAAATAAGTAAACAATGCAAAAACAATATCTATAAACTAAATTAGACTAATAAAATTATAGTTTTTTAGTTATATAGCTTTTAGATGTTGGTAATAAGCTAAATTACGTTACTTTTTAGGCTTTTCATTGATATTGTGTCCCTTTTTTTGTTTCTTTCTCGACATCAAGTTTCAAGCAACTTAAACAAAACTTGGCTAAGACTAAACCCTAGTGTATCTATTGGCCGAGAATTTGATTGTGCTAACACACATGATCGAAAACAATTTTTAGCAATGAAATGAAATTCAACTTGCATCGACTATTCTGACGTAGAACGAGGATGAATGTCTGTCAGAGGTCGCCACATTTGCAAATTGTGTGTATCAATTGTTTAAATTATGCATTCAATTACACATTCATGTTCTTAACTCAAGTAGAAATAATTGCCAATGTGTGTGTGTGTGTGTGTGTGTGTAGACAAACACATGCATAGGTGAAAAATTCCATAGAATTTCATTGCATTAGCTTTGAATTCAAATCTCAACTTTGCTTCCATTAGAAACATTGTGAATTTCCACTTAATTTGCGCTTAATTTTCTGTTTGCTTTTATGGAATGTTTTTGTTTCGTTTTTTTTTTTCTTTTCAAAGCATTCGACACAAATTTGTTTGAGTTGTGACTACAATGAGAGCTGATGCAGCAACTTTTCCTTTTTAACATTTGAATTTTTCAATTTGCAATCATAACAAATGAATCTAGTTGAGAATACTTCTAGAAACATTTGGCCACTCTCACTAATTGCTTATATGTATGTAGTTGCATTTGAATAGTTAGTTTTGGGGTGAAAAACCATATCAAAAACATTCCTCTTGATGAACTGTTTGGGTCAAAATTCAGTTTCATGTAATTAACCGATTCGCATTAGCAAATACAAATACAAATACCAATACCAATACCAATAGCAATACATTCTCATGTATACAAAACAAAGGAAACACACAAAATTCCCACAGACACACACACACACACACACACACGGAGACACACACATACCAGCATACTCCCGCAATGACCGTAAAAGGCATTTGGTTTTTATAGCATACTTTTGTGGGTCTTTGAACTGAATTGTGGCCACAAAACCACAGCAGTCACAATTCCCATATACTTGCTGCTCTCATTCTTTTGCCTTTTTTTCATGCTCACTTCTTTTGACTTGGTTTTCGTTTTCTGAACTGGACTGTCTTTGTCGCTTTTGTGTGTATGTATGTGTGTGTGTTTGTGTGTGTGTTTTATTTCAGTTGTCAAGAAGCTTAAATCATAAATTGCAAAGGGCAGAAATTGCATTTGAGAAATTGAATATTCCACCACTTGTCAAGTGTTCAAAAGCCAAAATAAAAGAAAACGAAAAAACAAAATGTCAACAGTCTGCCAGACAGAGCTAAGTAAGAAAAAAGGAGAAAACCCAAAAAGAAGGAAGTTTCGTTTGGTTTTGCACCATTTACCTAATGAAATTCTGAATGGTCAAACAAATCGTGGAAAAACGATAAACCAGGCAAATGAAAAATGCTTTCAAATTCCAAAAAGCCAAAGATGTCAAATGGAATAAAAAAAAAGTATATCTTAAGTATCTGAAGGTTATCCTTAAATATTTTTATGTATCTCTTAACTCATCCCTCAAGAAGGCAAGTTAAAATGGTAATGGGCCAAAGCCTTGGCGATAATAATATCAATGAATGTGTTCAAATGTATTCGACTATTTTGCCTATGGTCCGAAATTCACTGACTCAGCGTCCCTAAACGTCTCTCTCTCTCTCACTCTCTCTCTCTCTCTCTCTCTCTCGCTCGTTTGCTCACTTCAGGCATCGTTCTACTTGAGAAAGCTTCGTGGCTAATATTTTATTTATATTTCATTAAATATAAATGCGTTTGCTACAAAGTTTCAGTTTGAGTTTGAGTTTGAGTTGCCGTTTTTGTTTTGCCTTTCTCTACACTTTTCTTTTCCTCTCCCTCCCCCACTCCCTCACCCTCTCTCCCTCACTCACTCTGCTTTTTTTTCGCCTTTATCGACATCTTGTTCCCTTTTTTTCCCTGTGTTTGCTTTTAAGCCATAACCACCCATTGTCTGGCCTCGTCTGGTTAAACAAAATATAAAAGTAAAAAAAAAACCCACACACACAAAGACTACAAAGAGGGAGTAGAACAGAAAAAGGCTGCAAATATGAGCAGCCACATCGGCAATTATAAAATAACAAAAATGTGGCCAGACCCGGGAACCGCCAAAGTCTCTTTCCTTAACCCGTTAAGTGAAAGGGTTAAAGAAGTGGATTTTCTTGTTTGTGTGTGTGTGTGAGTGGTTAGTGTGTGTGTGTGTATGTGGGTGTGGGTGTGTTTAGCTTAAAGCTGCATTTCGTGCTCCATGAGTTAATTTTTCATTTCACAGGACACAAACAACAACAAAAATATATAAATAAATTGATTTTCTTCAACAAAACGTTCTCGCACCCGTAAATCGATCTAAAATTTCGGTGGCCCTTTTTTTTCGCCTTTCCAGGAAGTTGTTGTCAGCTAAAAGTTCATTGACACGCTATTCCAAAAAAAAAAAAAAAAAAAGGACAAATGGTGGGGAATGGGCAGGCAGCAGGTATTTGCGGTTCCTTTTCGTTTGCGTGCCAGTTATGAAGCTATTTCTTAAGCACCATTTGACACTTGTGCTGATAAGTTAAGAAATTGTGCTAAGTCCAATGGGCTTAAATGGTCTTTCACAATAAACGAATTTCGATGAAATAAAGGAAAAGTCAATTTAATGGGTAAATTGCGCTACCCAAAATGATTTGGCAATTAAAGTTTCCCATTGAAAATCGGCCAAGCTTAGCAAGGAGATTAACTATTTGAAACTGACTCACTTGGGATGTGGTATACCAAGTAAGAGAGTGACTGGAATAGGATTTTTAAAAAATGTTTAAGTGCTTAGATCCATAAAATCAATCATAAATGTATTATAATATAAAGGGCAAAATGAGACAAATGTTCCCCTATTAGGCAGTCGTTCTATGTAATTTAACGATTCAATCTACTCATTTATGACTTAATTTTTTTTGTATTTTTTAAGATCTCCTCGACAAAAGAGTTATTTTTAGCTACAAGACAATTTTTAAAAGTAGCTCAAAGTTATCTAGTCTATCTATTGCATACTTAAGGGGCTAAATTTAGTCTCGCAAAGTCCATAAAGCTAACTAAAAGTGAAGAAAGGTTGTCGGTTGTCTAGCCCATATAAGTATGCTACAAATTCTTTTGAATTTTAAATATTCATTAAAATTTCCGTACAAACTTTATGCACCACAACAGAAAGCAGCAATGAGGCATTAATTCTCCTCATGCTCTGTTGACATTTCGCGTAATTTTAGAAGATTTGGGAAATGCAATCCATAAAATCAAAAGTTGACTTTAACAAGTTTTTGAACAAGCGACTAAGTTTATCTTTGTTGACATTAAAACCGAACTAACTTTTAGAACACAACCCACACACATAGAGAGAGAGGGAGAGAGAGAGAGAGAGAGCACACCCACATGCACATCAAAACGCGCACCCACCAACAGGCAGGCGTACATTGGGATTCCTGTGAGATCTGTCTATAATTAGTTCTTTCTATAAATGTAACGTGTAACTCTGCACTGTTATTATGTTTCTGTCGGTCTGTCAGTCTGTCCGACAGTTGGTCTGTTTGTCATATTGCACGCTTCACTGCAAAGGTTCATCATAATGATGATGGGCAAATCGATAACAATGACCGAAATGCACCAACGCCCACGATGTAAATGATTGAAATTGGATAAGCTTACAATTGCATTTAATGAAAAGTCCCATCGAATCGAATCGAATCGAAGTAAACTATCAAAATGCCAACATACAGCAAGCAAGCAATTTGGATTTCTTTGAAAATGTTGCATGCGCTTTATGAAATGCATAAATCATTATTATATTCGAGACCAAAAATAAATTAATCAGTATCTTCAGCAGTACACACGAAAACGAAACGATACAAAAATATTTGAGGCGTTAACCGAAACGCAAACAAAACCCAAAATGAAGAAGGGGAAACTAACGAAAACTTCAACTATGTCGGACATGGTCAATATGTTTGTATGTCCGAAGGGAATAAAAATGTGATCCGTATTTTGGAGGAGAGGGGGTGGTGGGCAAAACTAGGTAATTAATTTCAACGCCTTGTATCAATAAATAAACACGCCGACATGGAAGCGGCAGGGAAGGCAAGGTGATTGGTGGTGGGAGACCTATAATTAATGACGAAAATAAGGCAAACCCAATTGGAATACAATGAAATTACCTTTTGAATTTTTAATGTAGCACACACACACACACGCAAAAGATACAAGACACTTTAGTTGTAGTTATGTCAGTCTATGACAATTGAACAAAGAGTAGATGGATGGATACAAAATGCGTTAAGGTTAAGGCCAAAATTGAAATTAAATTGCCATTGAAACGGAATAGCTAAAAGGCAACTTATGTCAAATGAACAACTGAATAAATATAGAGCCAAAAAGAGGCCAACACAAGTTATGGTAATCGATTTAC
Organism: Drosophila nebulosa; assembly: GCA_024703675.1. Classification (NCBI taxonomy): domain Eukaryota; kingdom Metazoa; phylum Arthropoda; class Insecta; order Diptera; family Drosophilidae; genus Drosophila; species Drosophila nebulosa. Next base: position 16,002,525 of record JANFPS010000003.1, read on the forward strand.
AAGTAAAACAAATATCCGTCTACTTTCCACTACTTAAAGATGTCTTTGCAGCACTAGTTTGCAGTGTTGATAAGTTTGATCAATGCCTTTCCAACACTTAATGAGAATTATTTTATATGAAATATGTTTTTTTTTAATCATTTCAGTAGAACAGGCTATTTTCCCCTACTAAAAGTTGTCTTTGCAGCACTAGTTTGCAGTGTTGATAAGTGTGATCAATGCATTCCCAACACTAGTTAAGGTTTACGCGCATCAAACTTGTCTCTTAAGCGTTGCAAAGTGCATTAGCATTTTTTTTTTCAATTCAATTTTGCAAACTTTTTAGAAGTGCAGAGCACATTTTCAGCCGGATTTTGTTTCGTTTTTTTTGTATGTGTTTTTTTGTTACTTAACTTTAATCTACTTTTAGGAAACGCGTGAGACCACAATGTATAAACTATTCCATTGCGAATTGCTCCTCATCTGTTACATAAATACAAATGCTCTCTGAGGAAAGCACTCGGGCATAAGCCAATGAACGTAGTGACAGACCGCACAGCTCGTTCGACCAACTGCTGGAGGTGTGGCTTGGCTTCGTGACTGCGGTGTTGTTTGATGCAGATACATTTGTAGGGTAAATATCGAGCAACAACAAGCCAAAATTCCACAGTGTAATCTGTGCTCACTCTCTTACCATCTGCATGGGCGAAATTCATTTCCGAATTAGTTTTAATCTTTGTCAATCCCTTGTCAAGTTGTTTTTTTTTTTTTTTGTTCGTCTGTTTTTCAGGTTTAAGAAACTTTAAACAGATGCAACATTTCTATGAAACGTAATCCTTGTGAATAATAATAATAAATTTACAAGTAACAAAATTCCTGTGAATTTTGCATTTGGATTTGCAATTACATTACACAGAAACTAAAATTCATAGGAAAACGCAAACGCCAATTAAAAGTCTAAAATAAATGCATCAAAATGTTTCACACACTTTTTACATCGATCTATCTGCTCGCACACACACACACACACACATAGAATCAGATAATCATCAATATAATTAAAAACGTAATTCAATGATGTACTGAACGCTTCGTTTCCAAGAAAGTGCTCGACTCGATTTCTATTCCCTCTAAAGTGCCACCAAAGTGTGGCAGTTGCATGTTGCATATGGATTAATTTGCTTCATTAGAGCAATTGACTTTTGCATATTAAAGTAGAGTCGTCTAGAATATACTCTACAACAATACGAGCACTTTAGCGCACCTAGCGGGCAAGTATGTCACTGTGCCTATGAGATTTAATAAATATTTCTATGTCCTGCAGGGTATATGAAAAAGTCAGCCAATCATGTTTAAGTAGCAAAATTTAATTGAGTTATGAAACGACCAACACAAAAGCGAAAAAAAAAACGTAAATATATATATATATATATGTGTGTGTGTGTGTGTGTATGTAGTTCATATACCAGGTGCATTTACGATTGTGTATTATCCTTTATTCATTTTTGATGTGCTTCAGTCCTTGCTGAAGGCTATCAATGCTGCTGCATTACAGCGAAGTTTTTTTTCTTTTTCTTTTTTTTTTTTTGTGTGCAGCTTATTACAATTTTTCTCTCTCTCTCTTTCTCTCTTTCTTTCGATTTTGCCGCCCTCGATGCGATTTTTTTTTTTTTTTTTGTTCTCATTTTGCCACGACGGCATTTAATTCATTTAAATGTTTCACAAAGTGAAATACACCTTCTGCCACAGCCACTTACCCAATCTGCTCTGCCCCACTCTCTCTCTCTTTCTCTCTCTTTCTTTCTCTTTCTGTTTCTGTTTCTGCTGCTTCACTGACTTTCGCTACCTCTGCATATCGGTTGCTGCGGTTTGCTGGCATTTTTTAAAAAACGTTTCGTACATTTTTGCTCATTAAGAAGCAAAAAAAACAAAAAAAAAAAAAAATCAAGGCATACAAGATAGAAACAGGCATTGTGTGTGTGAGAGAGAGAGAGAGAGAGAGAGAGAGAAGAGAGGGTGCGAGGAAGAGGCATAAGTGAGATGGGAAAATTGTAATTCTCTTTACTATGACTTAATTAGTTTTAAAGAATATGTGACGTCATCACCTAATTGCCTCAGTTATTTCGAATATTTTCACGAAATTATAATAAACTTCTCAATGCGGAAATTAGATAATCTATGAAAATGTTTCGAAATAACAATTTATCCATTTTCAATATGTCCTTTATCAATTTGCTTGCAGTTGGTTTCAACATTTCCTCTGCAAGAATTCTCTAAGTAGATGGAGTCCTTACTGAACTCAATCTCCAATAGAATTCGCTCAAGTTGGTCAATGAATTTAGCTGATTGTTATCAGTCAATCATTCAAATTGAAAATCATTATATTATACTCAATCGATAAAAATTTTATATCAACTCAAACACACGCACACACACACATATTGGGCAAAAAATTCGCTTGTTTTGCATTACTCTTCGCTCTTTGATATGCAGTAAAAAATCTAAAGAGTCATCAAAAGTTATTCTTTTTGGTTTGGTTTGCATATATTGCCCACAAACCACCGACATACAAAACATATTGGAACAAAAAAAAAAAAGAAAAAGAAAAACACGAGAGAAACCAAAATTTCCGCTCGACCAGAGGGCTACATAATAATTCGATTTCCTTTTTGCTTCGATTTTATGGAAGCAGAAACGTTCGATTTATGTCATTTCAGTTCCATCCGCATTTGCTGGCATAATTTATCACATTTCATAGCATACTTTTCAGCGAGATAACTCCCGTGTCCGTATCCGTGTTGGTCTCCCTCTCTCTCTCTCTCTTTGTCTCTCTGCCTCTATCTCGCCCACTTATATAGCGAATTTCGCTTCATTACCGAAAACTGAAACCATCCAAAAATCAAGTTAAAAGTTTAACCGACCGCAACAGGTGCACGCCCATGACCATGCCCAGAAAAAGGCAACCAACTGTCACCATAATGGACAAATTAGTGGCTTCGCCTTCTACCACTCTATGTGCCCTACCGGTGGAATGGGTTGGGTTGGGTGGTTGGGTTGGTTGGATGGCTGCCATATTGTGTAGTGGGCGTGGCACATGCAGACAGCGTAGGCCAGCCAAAAATTGCCCCGCCAGGCAAGCAAGCAAGCAACAAACCCCACCGGTTCCCGCCGCCCATGACTTTAAATGAGAGATGAGCGGAGCTGATGGGTTTCAAAAATGAAATTGCTGGAAGGTTTGTCAGCGCATCAACAAACACAGCAACAAAACACACACACAACACACACACACAACAATAACAACAACAGCAACAACGAGAAGAAAAAACCGCGAAAATCAAGGTAAAGGGCGTAGAGAACTAAAGAGAAAAGTGCCACCAAAATGAAAGTTTGACTCGGCATGAAAGGATCTTGTTGAAGAAGTTAACGCTAAAAATTATAATTTTCTCATACAACCGAAATGTATAACGGTTAAAGCTAACGTAATGGCAAATCATTTGCGATTTGATGAACTTTAACCATTTTTTTTTTATTTACTTCAATTTTGTTAACTAAGTCGTTTTGGTAACTGCAACAGTTTGTGGCCAATAAACACAAATAGTTCATTATTTTTGTTTATGGTAATTCGGTTACACGATTTCAAGAGTATTTCGTGGTGGACCCTCTGCTAAATGTTACTGTTTGTTATGTTTCATTTGGGCTACCTCTTATACCCTAAGACAAATGGTAAAAGAGGTTATATAAGAGATTGTTTAACATGTTTCCGTTTATTTGCTTATAATTCGCAACTAGTTTTAGCGTGAAAGCATTGATATGGTAGAACACTTTTGAAAAGAACGATTTAACTTCAAATAAATGCTAACTAACAACTGAGAGTGAGCAATTTGAAAGATTTATAAAAATATGACAGTAAAATGTCGCAGGACCTGCTCAAAAGGATATTTCATAGTCGATGCCAAGGCCTAAGCTATAAAATTTGGTCTTTTCATGTTTTTGTTTTGGCCCTGTTGTTATTTACAGTTAATTTTATGTCGCCTGCCCTGTTGTTGTTGTTGTTGTTGTTGCTGTTGCCACTTTTTTTTTTCTTCCCTTGCTTCGTACGTTCGTTCGTTCGTTTGTTTGTTTGTTGTTTCTTCTTCTTTTTTTTCTCCCAGTTCTTTCTAATTTAAGAAAAACTTTGCCGCTTGTTGCGTTGGCTTTTTTTTGTCACAGTTGTTGCCACACAGTTGCTTTTCTTGCCTTTGTTGCTTTTGTGATGTTTGTGACGCCTTTGTCAGCTTTAAGTTTCAAGTTTAAAGCGTAAGTGAGATTGCTTAAAAGGTAAAGCCAAGAAATGTTTACAAGGCTGGATGAATTTGCCGGATCTGTGGGGGGGGAAGGACGGTTGTTGGTTGTTGGTTAGGATTAGAGATGTGGCCAGGAAAAGCTCTTTAACTCTAAACTCATTTTCCGTTTGCAGAAAAAAAGGAAATAAGAAAAAGGAAAAGGAAGCAGATGACTAAACAGAAGCGAACTAAAATTTCCCCATTTCCACCAACTCATCCGCATTTCACACATTTGCATTGCAATTTTTTTTTTGCTAAAACGAATTCAATTCTGTATATACCTAAAATGAAGTAAAACCAGCAAAATTCTTGTGAAAATTTATATGCAGAAAAGAGGAAATCACCTTTTTGCAAGTTACCCAAATACTCTTTAATAATATAATTTCAAACTTCAAATCTGATTAAATTGTATGTAGATTCAGGTGAATGCTCTGTAACTACTTGTTTTAAGCCTTCAGATTAAGATCGATCTATTGGAAATTTCCAAAAACGTTTCCCCCTTATTTTCCTAATCGTTAAAGAGATGACAAATCAAAGTAGCCCAAGAAGAAAGACAAGGCAACTTCGATTATTGGCTCTTTGGCAAAAACTCATTATGGACCCACATAAAAGAGAAAAACTAAAATTTCTATAGAGAAACGTCCGTAGGTTATATAACATTTCATCTGTCAGAGAACAAACTTTGCGGGGCAAATGCTTTTGCCAAAATTGATAGAATTTTAAATTTCATTGTGCACAATTTTCATATTAAAAGTTATTTGTCGCCTCGCTTGTTCTATCTTTCTCTCTCTCTCTCTCTGTCTCTGTCTCTCTCTCTCTCTGTTTCTTTACCTTCTGTTTCTGTATAGCTTTTGGTCTCAATTGTTCGAAAAAAAAAAAGAAAAGAAGAAAACGGACAGAAAAAAATTAAGAAGCTGGCGGCATTTGCTTTGAAATGGAAATGTGCAAAAATTGTGCAAAATGTGGAACGCTCTGTAACCGCTAGACTGGACACACTGGACTGAATGAAAACAAAAGTCCTGCCGTAAAGTTTTCGTTAAGCAAGCACAGGAGTTGAATTGACCATAGACATACACACACACGCACACACACACACACACATACAAATAGACACACAGAGCATGGAAAATGTTTTCAATGTTTCCTGTGATTGTGCACAAGGCGACAATGCGTCAAAGCTTGAACGAAAGAGAACGAGAGCGCAAATAAAATTGGAGTATAAACGAATTTTAAATACCCTTAATACAATATAAAAGAATTTGCAATATCTAGATTAATTAAAATCAGACTAAGACTGATTAACTTAATTAGTATAAAATATTTTATAATATATTTTGCTACCAATAAGAAAACTTCCTTTATTGGAATCTGGTTAACATTTTCATTCGATTAATGAATAAAATAATCTTTAACATTTTTAACGATCGTTATTAACGAACAAGTTTAGCACTCAAAATGATCTTTAATCTAAAAATTTGCCATCAAGTTTTTTTGTGATCTGCCAATGGACTATGCTTGAAAGAGAAGTTTTAACCAAATAGAGAATGCATTTTATACACACACACCCACACACACACACACACACAGATACATTCGCAGGAACTGAAGCATATGCTGGATTTTGGCCAACTAAGCTGCTAGCACAAGGAACTCTTTTCAAAAGAGAGCTAAAGCTTTGCTTTATTTAATTGCTCAACTATTTTAAACTTTGCTTTTTTGCAATAAGAAATTGAAAAGATAAATACACGGAATCCTATATATATATGTAGGTTTTCGACTAAGAAACTCGCTCGAGCTGCTGCTCGTTTTTAATAATTTCAATGCTTCTTAGGCAAAAGCAGAAAGTAAATCGTTCTTGAAATCAACCAGTAAACTAGTACTAAAAAGATTTGATCTAATTTCTAACTATAATATTCTTAGTTGAGTTGTTTAAAGAAGGAACGAGAAGTTCTCAGTTGGCTGAATGGGCAAATTTTAAAACAATTTATATGAAAATAAATATAAGTTAACATCTCTAAATTATATGGACTTTTATCTTGGGTATTTATGGGACAGCACTTGGCGCTGACAGCGACAGGGCCAGGGATGAAAAAAAAAAACCCCGACTAAAAGGGAAGGCACAAGGAGAATGTCAACAGCAACAGGAGCTGGAAAGGGAGCAGGGAGTGGGAGTAGGAGTAGAAGTAGGAGTAGGAGCAAGAGCATCAGCAGCTGTGTAAGGCATTTAGTATTAGCAAAGAAATTAAAGTACAAATCCCTTTTGGTGTCACCTAATGGCAGTCGTGACGTCGCCGAGACAAGTGAAAAGAGCAAAGAAGAAAATGTGAAAGGATAGTTAACTGAGTGTACTGAGTGAGAGCCAGTGAATTAGTACAAGAGTGAGAGAGAGAGAGAGAGAGAGAGAGAGAAGAAGAGACAGAGAGCAGAGAGCAGAGAGAAAAAGTTCAGCGACTGCGGTTGGCGTAAATAACATAAATTAAAATACAATAAAATAGACAACGAACTTCTGGCAACTTTCTCACTCACATAGTCTCATTCTCTCTCTTTCTCTCTCTCTCTCTGTCTCTGTCTTTGTCTCTTAATGCTTATCCAGTCACTCACTTAGCTGTTGTGGTTCCTTGTTGGAATTGAGTTCGTTGCTCATTTTGACTGAAAGTGAATGACTTCTAAATTGCAAAACAAGACAAAATAGAACAACATACACAAATACACATACTCTTACACACACACACACACTCACTCGTATGTATGTAAAGGAAAAAAAATTGCCTGTGGGAATTCTAGCCTTGCCACCATTAGTAAAAGGATTCTCAACATTTACAAAGAAAAACGAAAAACCTTACAAAATTTATGCCAACATTTTACGTGATTTTACTTGCAAACAAGAAAAAAAAAAACACAAAGAAGAGAATTCAGAATCTACGACAAGCCAGACTTTTTATACCCTTTCGTATTCCTAAATAGAAAAACATTTTTTTTTAAGTTTATTTTAAGGAGAAAATTTCGAATTTGCATTACTTGTATACATTTTATATATATATATTTATTTCAGTTGCAAAAAGAGTATACAAAAGGCAACACGAACAAGATGAGAGTGAAAACGAATAACAAAATACAGAAAATTCCCAAACCAGCCGTAAATGAAACTATTAAAATATTGTGTGTCGTTTTTCTATGTCTGTTCTTTGTTGTGCATATATGTGAGTGTGTGTGTGTGTGTGTGTGTGTGTGTGTGTGCAGACACACAAAACAACAATGTACATAAGTAAAATTTTAAAGGGGGCTGGCCAAGCGCTTATTGTCTAAGACAGACACATTAGGGACGCGGGGGAGAAGGGTGCAAATGGCAATGAAATATTGCATTGAATTGTCTAGATCTTGTTTCGGTTGTTCACAAATAGAAACCAAAAAACAACTTTGCCACAGCAATTTGCAATGATAATCATCGCAAGCAAGTCTAAAAGTCTTCTCGCATTGTCTCGCTTGTGTCTTGCCAAGAAAAAACAACAAAAACCAATTAATCTGTTAACCTTTTTCGGCATCATTATTTGAGGTCTTCAATTGTGTTTTTGCTTATCAAAGAAACTCTAAAAACGCAAACCTTTTGAAAAACTGAAACCGATTAGCCTCTGTCTAATAATGAAAAACAAAAAAAAAAATTAATTTTTCAACTCTTTGCAAAATAATAAATAAATAAATAATATATTTACGCCTAGATTAGCCTTTTGAATAACCAATATGAAATTTCAAAAGGGATTACATGTCAGAATTTGGATTTGCAGCCGAAGGTCAATATGTGGGACCCTTTCCCCACACAGACCACTCAAATCAATTTAATTTAATTACCAATTTAAACTAAACAACAAGTTGCCGTTGTCTTGTCGACCTGGTTAGATAAATATAGAATCTTTAAGAGGCACTCGTTTAGTTTCATAGTACATCAATCACGTTTGATTGCTGTTGCACTTGAAGCGCAAATCGAATGCCATTCAATGAGATAAATCGACAAATTAACAGACTACAAAATTAAAGTTTATGAAATTTTGAAAGTAAATAACTTAAATTTTTTCAAAATTTCATCTCATCTGCTATGCCATATGTTTGTTTTTTTTTTTTTACACATTTGATCAAAACGTGACTTTTTAACCTGAAGACAAAGTCATTTACATCTAAATGTTGCCAGCTTAGAGAGAAGAGTGAGAGTGAGTGATGGGGTGGGGTGGAGGGGGGAGAGAGAGAAATGCATGATAGTAGAGCGAAAGAATGAAAGAAGCTGCCTAGTTGATTTATGAGACGATTTGCACAAGGCAAACAAAAGACCTAAAAAGGCTTTCAGCATTTCAGGCTTTTTGGCCTTGCCACTGCCCACCTGCCCCCCCGCCATTTGCCATCCGCACCCTCACGGCTCTGGGCCGTGACTTGTGCTGTTCCCTGAATAAATGATGATAACTGAAAACACAAAACAGAAAAAAACTATAGAAAACTAGCGAGAGAAACGCGAGACAGAGTAAGTGAGACAGAGAGAAGAGCAAAAAAAAAAAAACCAAAACAAAAAAAAGCTAGTCACTTCATTTGTCAAGAATATGTTGTTATTTTTAGTGAATGTAAGAAGAGTAAATGTAAACTTTACTAATTGCCACATTGAAATGGAAGAATTTAAGACTTTCCTAATTGCCGCATGTGAAACAAAAGCCCAAGTAGTGCAAATGAAAGTGAAGGGGAAGTGAAGGTTTTTACACTTAATTGCAAGTATTTCTAGCGATTTTTTTTGTTTCAGAGAGAGAGAGAGAGCGAGGTGTTGAGTGAGTGGAGGCGAAGTTGCCTTTTAGCTGGGTGAATGCGCTTTTTGACCTAGAATGGTACTTGGCAGCGAACTCTGGGAGAAGATGATTGCGGCTTAGGCACTTGACACGTGCGGAACAGTGGCGTATGAGCAATAATCAGAAAACGTGCCCCAGACTTCCGGAGTGGAAGCATCTGCTGTTGATGCTTTGCCTACTTTATCCATCCAACCATCCATCTACCATTCTTCTACATCATCTTTCTTCTACTGCAAATGATGATTAGAATGTGAATGATGCTGATGATGATGATGATGATGATGATGAGGAGAAGGTTGAGAATGTTGGTTAGTTGCTATTGCCGCTTGGCATACATGAAATCCATTTCAATCATTGATGATTAATCAGACATCAGCTGTGCTAAGCGATGCTTCCGGTACAACTGTCATTGCCTCCTCCACATCCACAACCACTCCCACTACCTTGCCTTTTGCCTTTTGCCTTGCTGCCTATTGCCACTTTCATTTTCATTCCGCTGCCTTGGCAGTAAATCTGTTTTGGTTGCTTCATTAAAAATTAAACATTACAAGAAATTGGAGTGGGTGAAGTGAATGTAGCAGAGAAGTATGAGTAGCAGCAGCAAAAGCAAAAGCAAAAAAGAGCAGCAGCAGCAGCTATTTACATTAACATCAAATCAAAGCTCAACACAAAGATAACAAGCGGCTGAGCGACAGCAACAGAAACAGACAGAAAGAGAGAGAGAGAGAGAGAGAGAAAGATAGACGGATATACATAGATGGATAGACGGTGAGAAAGAGAGAATGGCATTCAGTAAGGCTTTTAATAAACTCACGCCAAAAACAACAACAACAACAACAACTACAACACAAGCAACAAAAACACAGCTACAAAATTTTAATAAAGCCAAAGAAGACCTCCACCGCCTACAACGCTTTTGCTGCTGTCGTCGCATTTGAGTCTCTGCCTGAGACTCAGTCTCCACATCTCACTCATTCAGTCTCTGCCTTGGGGCACTGTCTGTGCCGCCCATTTCATTAGATTTCATTTCATTTGCAGTGCTTCTGCTTCTGCTGCTGCTGCTGCTGCATAGTTTAAAACGCAAAACACAAAAACAAAACAAAAAAAGAGAGATTTAAAAAAAAAATAAAATAAAAAACATAAACAACAAAGCAAAGGAAAATAAAACAAGTCGGAGCTTAAAATAAAAGAAATACATAAAACAAAAATGAACAAGACATGCAAAAAAAAAGCGTATTTTTAGTAGCCGAACAATATAAATAACCTTTCCCCAAAAACGAAACAGAAATTCATTTGCATAACCCTTTAAGAGTTCACCTTAAATTGCCATGAACTATTTAATAAAGAAACTTTCAACAAATGGACCAACTAACCCACTTTTTAACAAAAAAAGAAAATAAAAAACAAATTGGCTGAAAATTTTTCCCAAATGACATAATTCTCTCAAAATCTTGAAAAATAAGTAGCTCAAAATTTGAATTGTAAGTGAAAAACAACTTTTTCACCAAAGAAAAAAAAAAGCACCCATTTGCTGTATGAAATTTATAGCCCAACTTCATCTTTTGGTCAAAAAAAATACGAAACAGTTGCAGAATGATGGAAAAACGATTAATAATATTTAGTGCGGCCTCCATTTGCCTTAGTTAACTTAAAAATTCTACTGTGGGCTATAATTATGATATAAAAAATTGCAAGCAAAGATGCGGGCACACAGCAAAAGTTAACAATTCTTTCTTAGTTTTCTATGAATAGAACACAAACTGCAGTAAATTCTACTGAATATGCTTCTGTCAACAAAGTACAGTACATTTTTTTTTAAAAACCTTAAAAATATTGTTAAAATTACTTCAAAGCTTAAAGCTGCTGGGTGGGTTATAAATATGATAAGCACTGTAGTTCTTTGAATTTCCACTAACTCATTTCAATTAAACGAAAAAAGAACTCGTTCGTCAATTCGTAGTAAACTGAATACTAAAATAAAGTAATTACCAACATCTACTTACAACAAAAGTTTTTTCCATACGGAAAAACTAATTTAAATAATGAACTAGTTCTTAAGTTTATTGTGAAATAAAATACAACGAAAGAAAAAATTGAACAGCCGGGGAAACCCTTTTTGTTTTATTGATCTATGATCGATGATCAAAAACTTAGTTAATTGTGAATAAGACCATAAACCAAAGTCAATTATATTAATGCGACATTTATAAGGCTTTAATCACTTCTTCAAACAGCTCTAAATTCCACATAAAACGCTCTTTTTACTGTCTCATGATTTGTTTTGCTTTTATCAATTTTTAAGCGGAGTTTTAATTATTATTTGAAACTCCAGAAGATTTGTCATAGACAAATCACGGCTTCAAAAGAACTAGCTCACAGCGAAAAGTACAAGTTCTTTCTCTCTCTCTTTTTTGAACTAGCCTACGGACAGAATTTTCTTTCGGCATACACTCTAATTGCTCTGATTCTCAATCGTGATCTGTTTTATGTATTAAAAGTCGTTTAATATTAAATATCTTCGTGTGACGTCTCCTTTTTAAACACAAAAAAAAAAAAAGGAAAGAAGAAAAACCCAGAAAAAAAAGCAAAATGCTTACACAAAATTCATTCGAGCGTTAAGTGCCTGGCACGAAAACGACAGAAAAAAAAAACAACAAAAAAATATGTGTATGAAGGGAAAAAAAGTAAGAGAATTCTGGGAAAATTATATATGCACATTACAACGCAGATTTGCCACTTGACACAGGCCAAAACCAAGAGCCAAGTGCCATGAGGATGAGGCAAGAGGACAGAACGAGCAAAGATTGAGTGAGAAGGAGACAGCGCGCGCGAGAGAGAGAGAGAGAGGGAAAGCTGTTTCTACATCTCACACAACTCTATAAATAATTCAGGAGAAAGTGAGAACAAAAAACGAGAAATGAAACACACGCAAAAGAATTTTTTAGTTTTTCCTAAGCCCCCCACAAAATGCTCAATGATATGGCACAAAATGAAGGAGAAGAAAAAAACAGCCAAATTAAAATACAGCATAATGAAAGAGAGAGAGAGAGAGAGAGAGAGAGAGAGCGAAAGTAAATTCCCGTAAGAGTTGTTAACATATTAAGAAGATTTTACTTAAGCAGAAGACAGAAAGACAAACCAAGACGGAATAAGATGATATGTATATATATATATATATATATATATATATCTACAAGGACTAGGGCTCGGTTAAGGACCAACACCGTTAATGATCCTCCAGAAACTGCTGCGCCAGCTGGGAACGATTGCATATTTGATGTTTGCCCAAAAAAGTAGGCAACTCATTTTTAGCCAGTCCACCGACCGAACAGACGCAAAATACGCGTGTGTTTGTGTATGTGTGTGTGTGTGTGTAAGGAAAGAACAAGCATAGCTAGAGCCTGGACAAAGCGTTTGTGCCAAAAAGAGATTAAAAACTATTTCGCATCGTCATGACAACAAAACAAAATTTTCTCATTTGAATATAAACGAAACCGAAAGCAATAAAATCTATATGCAAACCCTTTAAAAAGTAAGTTACTTTAGCTTCTTCTTAAGCCGATAGAACTGCCATATAAAGTAAAAGCACACGTTCATTCCATGAAAATGTTTGAAATTCTTCTGCCAAGTATCCAAATTTAAGTTACAAATAAAATCAAACTGAAGTTATGTTTTGGTAATCCTACATAATATTCCTCCATGTCATTGATTAAAGAACACACACACACACAGTTTCATTGGATTGAAAGAAGATGATGAGATGATTAAACATCGACCTCAAATATTTTTGGGTTTTTTTTTTTGGTTTGTAAATCACTCAAAAGGCCAAAAAGAAAATTCTTTGAACCGATTAACTTTAGCAGGAAGCAAACCGACAGCTTAAAGCGTTGTGCAACCAAAAGCAAATCCCAAAGCAATACAGAAGAACAAACACACACACACACACACACATACAGAGGGATAGAGAGAGAGAGAGAGAGGGAACGAGAGCAAATCCTTTTGGCTCATACATGTCTTTTTCATGTACAATATACATACATTTATTATTTTCATTTTTTATAATTTCGTTGTTGTTGTTGCTGTTGTCGTTGTTGTTGTTGTTGTACGCCATGTTGCGTTGTTGCTTATTTAATAATTCACACTTGCAGTGCTTTGCCTTTGGCTTTAGCTTTCGGCCTGGCGGCAGCTGCTGCCATTCTTTGTGAGTGGAAATTACTCTCATATGCTGTGTGTTTAGGTTTGATTATAACGTTTATGACGATTACTCATATCCCCCACCCTTATGAAATATCTACCTGCCTAGTCTCCCCCTCTCTCTCTCTCTCTCTCTCTCTCTTCCTCTCTATGTGTGTGTGTGTGTGTGTGTGTGTGTGTGTGTGTGTGTTGACAATGATGATGAGGCGACACTCAAGTCAAAAAATGTTGCTAATTAAGTGTTAAATCATGCCGAAAATATGCCCACTCAGCTGCTTAGCTGCTGAGAACGGGGTGTAACTTCTGGATGGTTGAGCCCACACACTCACACTAACACACGCACACGTACGCACATTTTATGCGCAAATGAACTCACATTCATTTTCACATATTCATTTAATGCTTTTTCACATACGATGTGCTGTCTCATGTCTTGTGTAAAATGATTCCTCATGCTTGGTATATGAATGAACAGCAGGCAGCCAACAGCCATCAGCCGACAGCCAGCAGCCATCAGCCGACATTCAGCAGTCAGAGCAGTTGCCAGCAAAAGTGTAAGACAATTTTCGAAATTACTTTTCAAAAATGCCAAAAACCGCCAGAAACCGCCCCACTTACAAGCAAACAATAAAAAGATGAAAGATGAATGAATATCCATGTATGTGTATGTACATATGTGTGTGAATATGTTTGAATATATTTATTTATTTATAAGTATTCAATTTGTACAAAAACACAAGCTCATTAAATTCAAATTTTCATCAATACAATCATCAACAACAACAACAACAACAAGAGCAGCAACAGATTTTGCCCCATCAAATGGATAGTTAAAATAAAAATTTGACTCACTCTTTCCATTCCAGTTGAATTGTATGTACATGTTTGGATCTTCAAAATACAAATCAATTTGTTTTCAATAATATTCGACCACAAAATTCATTCAACTGCGCAAATCATTGAAATCTTTTAACCAAACATAGTCTCGAATTTAATGTGCCCTATACCAACCAAGAAGCTTTTAAAATTCTAACCCAAAAAAAAAAAAAGAGGTTTAAAAAATAGAGTATACAGCATGGTATTCCATACCCAAGGACAAATGTCAGAAGCTAGTGGAGAGTATGAACAAAAGATGTTAGGCAGTCATCGAAAATAATGGATATAGTACGAAATACTAGTTTTAAATGCTGTTTTCATAGGACAATGATAGTTAGTTTTTGTAAAAAAAAAAACGATTCTTTAAGATTGTGTGCCAATTATGTGTCCCGGCAATTTTTGAGTTAAGTTTTTGAGTTTTTATGACTTTTTAAATTTAAATTAATTTTTTTTGTTTTGATAGATTAGTCAAACTTTGGGCTAGAAAATGCCTTCCAAAATGTGTTCCTTATATTTAATTATATAATAAAAAATTCAGCTTAAAAATATAAATTTTTTTTTGTGCCAATTACGTGACCATAGCTGTAGATAGGGAGCGATGAAGAGACAGATTCATTTGCTGAGTTACTTTTTTCTTACTTTCAGGAGGCAGGAGTGAAAATTAAAGAACGAGGAAACGCAACCATTCTAAGACATTTTTATGGAGCAGCTAAGCTACAAAGTCGATCTAATAGGATAAGCAAATCTACTTTTTCAGGAACCTATCATTCCTATGGTCGATCTTGATCAATTTTGGCACAATCAATGTCATGACAAGCTATTTTTGATCTTATCTTGAATTATTGATGCTAAACTCAACTTGGAAACAATTGAACGACAGACGGATAGATAAACAAATAAACTCTTATTTGCAAGGGTAAAAAAACGGAAGACGGCAGACTATATTCTTTTAGTATATAGAATAAAAGTGAAACATTTGCCGTAATTCATTTCAAATTGTAATTATATAGAGTTGTCTAGTTAGGGTAAAAGCAAACTGATTTTGGTATGCATAAGAAATAGGCTTAAAATGTAAATTCTTCTTTTACGCTCTCTCGCTCTCACTTTCTCTCTTGCTTTCTGTCATCTCTGAGATTTACATTTCTCTCTCTGTGTGTGTGTGTGTGTGTAAAGTAATTAAATGCAAAAATGCCAACAGCTTTGTGTGCCAAAACGGAAATGGAAAACATCTAACGGAAATGCCCAAGCCCATCACATCAAATGAAATGCAAGCAGTAAATGTGCATTTTCTCACTCTTCCTCTCGTCTACCTTCTTATCTCTTGCTTCATCTGTACACTTATAACACTCTCTAGAGCTACAGAAGTAGCAAAAAAGGAGGTGCAAAAGAGTTTCTTTCGCTAATTAGCCCCAGAATTTGCATATGCCTCAAACAGAGCCAAGTAGGCTAACTTTGTCTGCATATCTTAGTATACTCACATTTCAAGTGTGTACAAACACACACACACACACACACACAGAGAGAGACACACTTAACTGTATGTTTGTGCCTTGAATATTGCTTATTTATAATATAATGTGCCATATATATTTTTGGTTATATCTTCCAATCCGGAATCCCATACCATTTTACCTAAAGCGACATCTCTACATACCCATTCTACGCTATCGCAAATTGTTTCAGCATAAATACAAAAAAAAAAAAAAAAAACCATTTCGTACATTTGTACGTACAAAAATTTGTACATACATATATATAAAATAAATAATTTCATTTGACTTGCAAATGTTTTGTATGTGCAAGTCGGAGAAGTCTCCAGCGCCAGTTGAAGCTACGGTTCGGGCTACATTTACGATTTTGGCTCTTGCTCCTGTGTTAACCTCCACCATTCATATCACAATCATCATCATCATCATCATCATCCAGCTGAGCCTTGGCTACAATGTCATTTTGTGTTGTCATAACAGTGAGAGAGAAAAACAAAGCAAACAACAGTGCAAACAAAATGTTAGCGTACACACACACACACACACACACACACCCACATATAGTGCTTAGCAGCAAATGTGAAACAAATCAGAAGAACCATGTTAGCTAACAACGAAGTCTTAATACCCTTACATTCCATTTACTATAAATTCAAAGTGTTTAAAGATTTTTGAGGCTTTAATTTTAGACTTATCATAGAGAAATCACTTAAATAACCAACAATTTGTATAAACAAATTGTCAAATAAGCAAGAGACTTTCTATTCTTAACCCCGTTTTGTTTTAAGTTCAGGCTTAAGTCATGCTAAACTCGATTGGAGCTTTATTGAAGCTGAAACTAAATACTCTCTTCGAAATGATGACATATTATTCGATACTTAATTGAGTTTTATAGAACTTTTTGTTGATGCATAACCTCAAACCGCATGCAATTCAATTTAGGTCATATTACTTTTCTGCAAATTATTTTAATAACTTTATAAGCAAGACAAATGGCTAGAACTTGGCTTAGACAAGAAGTTCGCAACAGGTACAGCAAACAACAAACAACAAACTAAATAATTTAAGCCGATGGCTAATTCCGAGATATTAAACTTGTGCAAATGCAAGAGATAACCAAGAAGTTTGTTTATTGTTTTTGTTTGTTTCAACAAAATAGTGATAATAATATTATTACTTGGCTGGCTTTTTGTTTTACACTTTGTGGTTATTATCGTTTTGGCTGAAACCATATTCCAATTCCCTGAGGATGCCAAAGCCAGCCACAAGCTTTTAATGCATTTTCAATACATATTCATTAAAAATTAATTAACGCTACCAACTTTTCGCTCGGTTTAATGTCGTTTTAATTTGATATTTACAGCCTCCGGTGGGTTGGGTAGCCGACGTAGACGTAGTGGAGGCGTGGCCTGGGCCAAGTGAAAAGCGTAACTGTTTGCATTTAATACATTTTTAATATAATTAACACACATTCGCACACACACACACACACACGCACACACACGCATATAAATATTGCAGAAACGAATGAATCGAAACAATGGCAAGAAGCAAAAAAAAAGTGGGAAAGAGCGAGAGAGAAAGTGCGTAACAAGCCGCATGCTTTTAATTGTGGGCAACTAATTTTTGTCAACAAATATCATCATGGTTTTTAATGATAAACAAAACCTTCAACTCATACAAAAGAAAAACTAACAGTTTTCTGGCATTTTTTTGTTTACAACAATAAAATTGTTTTTGACTTAATAATTTAAATAAAAGTTGAGAGCAGGCACAATGCCCAGTTCGAAAGTGTGTAAGAGCATTGCCTAGGATTAATTCTCACTAAAGAGCTTTAGTATGTTGATTTCTCAGGATTTGTTCGAATCGAAACAGATCTTCTAAAAGACTACTTACAAATTAGATAGCTGATCCAGTCTTGTGTCGCCTCGAAGAAACGATTTACCCCAAACAAAAAAGAGGATCAGGACCATGGTATAAAAATGTCAATCAAATGAAAACCTATTTCATATAACTGCCACCTGACAACCCTAGTAAAAATGCATATGCATAACAAGAGCAGCAAACCGCAATAGCATTTTCTCAGAGCATTTTCATGCTGTCGCCTTGTGGTAACTGTAGCAGTCTGTGTTTCAGTCTTTTTGCAATTGTTGCTGTTGCTGTTGTTGCTGTTGCTGCCGTTGTCAAGCAAGTTTATTCAAGTTGTCGCCATTGCTCAACATTCGTCAGCGTCAACTTAACGCCTTTTTCTACGCCACCAGCCAGTGTTCAGTGTTCAGTGTTCGCCATCAGCTCATCCTTATCCTTGTCATATTTGAGACTCAAGTGCAGCACTTTGTTATTTTTAGCGTTGTTCGTTCTCCCCTTACTCATCCTCGTCCACGTTACCCGTTTGCCCTTATCCTTCACCCTCTCATTGTCTAGTATTGCCTTTGCTTTTGCAGCCTCTATTCTATCTACTTTGTATAGTGTGCGTGTGTGTGCGTGTGTGTGTGTGTGTGTGCGAGTGTGTTTGTGCATATGTATATTTGGCTCTTCTTCGTTTTCTACGCACTGTGTTTATTGCCAACGCGGGTAAAATTGATGATGCAAATATTTGTTACAACCATTGGAATTCTCAATAGAGAGTTGAACAAAACGAGCTTCTCCCCAAGCACACTCTCAAAAAGAGAGAGAGAGTGAGAGAGAGAAAGAAAGAAAGGCCACTGCAATGCACTTTGGCTGTCTAGCTTTGCTGTTGTGATTAACAAGTTGGTAACTGCTGGCATTGAAATCCTTCATCATCTTTCTGCTATCTGATGTTCAATGGAAGTAACGAGTAAAGCTTTAAGTGTAACGAGTAACGAGTAATGATAACCAAACGATCACTTATTTTGTACAGTTTAATCATCTTTTTTGTAATCTATTAAAACCTTGATCAATTTATTCAATTAAGAAAACTTGTCCTAGGTTAATTTATTATCGCAGAGCTCCCATTCTACATTACTGAGGACAAACCAATTAAAAAACAAGTTAAGAGACTCTACGAAACTTGTTAATATTATAAACACAAAATTGTGAAAATGTTTTGGTAGATGCTATAAACATTTTGCTGCAATTTGTTTTGCCTTTTTAATTATACTTGATCCCATTTATAAACATTCTACAACCAATTTGAAAATTTTGAAATTTCCATTTCTTTTCGATTTGTTTCTCTGATTATTGCACGAATAACAATTAAATGCCCCCATAAGACGTCACGTGTGTGCCCATACACACACACACACACACACACACATGGGCACACATAACCATCGGCGAACACATTGTGTATTGTGGGTGCCTCTAAATCAATTTTTACCCAATTCACATCATCATTATACTTCCACTTTGCTTCATCATCATCATCATTGGCATTCAAGCATTCAAGCAACCATCCATCCATCATTCATCTCTAGCCGCAATCCAAGCGATCTGTCTGCATTGTTTTGCCTAAAAATAAAGCAGCTCAATGTGCGATCTTTTTGTGTTTATCCTAAGGAACAATATAGCAGCAACAGCAGCAGCAACAACAACGACAACAATGAGAAAAGTACCCCACTTTAAATCCGAATTACGACTATAAAATACCCTATATCAATTCGTTTTAAAAATTAAAACTTAGTCCCAATAACTAACAATTATTGTAATCCATTCAAAATCTTTTGAATTTAATACTTTTATTGTTTACTCGTTACTTGTTACTCGCATCTCGTTACTTCTTATTCGCCACTCGTTGCTTGTTAATCGCTACTCGTTACTTGTTACCCACTACTCACTTTAAACACACTTTCACATGCAATCTCTTATATAGATCTACGGCTTATGTTTACTCGTTACTTGTTACTCGCTACTCGTTACTCACTACTCGATTCTAACACATTGTCATATCCAAAATTTCGCATAAATCTTTGTCTCATTGGAACTCGTTACTTGTTCCACGCTACTCGCTACTCGTTACCACTTCACTACCTTTTTATCGCCTCTTCTTTTTGTGTTTATTATATTGCTTTAAAATTATTCGCATATACCTCAAAATGGAAATTGTTTTACAGAGTATTGTAGAAATTGTGGTTTTCCATCTATTCACTCAATCACGTCATAATTTAAACACCTGGCGCCCCTTTCTTTCGTGTGACTTTCTTTCGTTCATATTGCTTTTATTTATTTTTACCTAACATTTTGTGTGTTTGACTTATTAATTTCGTTCTTTTGGCTATTAATAGTCATTGCCTTTACCTATTTTATATATACATATGTATGTAGATATATTATATATCAATTGCGCGCATACAATTATTACAAATCAATTGCCGTTTCGTACTAGTTTTGTGTCATTAAAGCATTTATTGGTTCGTGCCCAAAACTTATTGAGCTTGCAAAGATTAAAGGCGTCTCGAAATTGAAACAAATCTTGACCAAAACACATACAGAGAGATGTTTACACTCAGACACACAAACACACATGAAATTTAATGCTAATTTGAATGCCAAATCAAGTGTGTAGGTTAGTGTGTGAGTATTTTGGCAATTGGCACTAATCTTAAGGCATCATAAATTCTCTAGATGTATCCTAAATGTTTGCCAAATCAATTTTCTCATGGGATTTAACACCATTTTAGCCCAACCAATATCTCTAACAGATTTCAAGGTCAAAAAAATATGGGAAATATTAAATTTAATTCTTGATGATGTGATCTCAAATGGTAAGCACTTTAAGCCATGTTAAATGGAATATCTTTTATTGCAAACAAAATAAATAACTTAAAGCGTTCATTTCGAATAGCCATCAAAACGAATTGTCAATTCATACGAAATGGCAAAAGGAAAAGTTTATATCATGAGAATGCAAAAACTAATAAAAAGAATAATAAATATTCTGGAAGAAAAAAAAAAAACATCCATTGAACAACACTAATCAAATACCATTTACAATTACTCTTTAGGTCAGTGGGCTAGATTCCCACAATGATTACTGGGAGGAAGGAAAAACTTTGACTTGGTTCGAAAATGAAAATTTCATAGAAAAATTATCAATAAATATTTCTATTTCGATTGCAGTTTTTTTTTTTTTCGGTTTGTCAATGAGCTTGGCCCCCTTTCTGGAACGCCCATGATGTCATGCAAAACGACTCTATTATATTTGACTTTAATGAATGTTTGCTGCAATATACAAAATTCAATTGAAATCCATTGCAAACAAACAAACAAACAAACAAAACAAGAGCAAATGAGAGCAAAAGAATGAACAGGAAAAATGGATAAAATCAAAAGCAACTAACTCAACCCGAAAATAAATAAAAACGAGAGGAAAATTGTGAAATTGAAAAATGTGTGAATGTATGAGGAGGAGTGGAAACTCATGGAACTCTTAAACATAAATCAAAAGTTGAGAGAACTTTTGCTATTTGCAAAATGCTATTCATAATATCTCTTTTAGATAACCATTTCTATATATGTACGTACATATATATATCTATAAATTTTCATTTATTCGTCAAGAGTGTGTGCCACACACTCGTTTTTATCAATTTGCATAACTTTCTGTGTCTATGTGTGTATGTGTGGGTGTGTGTGTGTGTGTGTGTGCAACATGTCGTATGAGTAATTTATTAGACGGAGCGGTCATTGAACGATGATGTTAATGTGAATGCTGATAATGATGATGACGATGATGATGATGATGATGATGGCGTCTCCGAATGTTACAAGCATTAAAATAAAAAGCACATTTGTCATTATTCTTGTTGCTGTTCCCTCTCTCTCTCTCTCTTTCTCTATTTCGCTTTGACATTTTCTTTACTTTTATGTTTGTTTTTCTTTTTACGTTTGTCATGTTTTGGTTTTTTTCGACGAATTTCATTTCTGTTCTTCTTGTTATTGCCTGTCGAGAATATATATATATGACCCCCGTGCCTTGGGTAACTATTTAGGAAACAACAAAGTTTTTGGTGTCATTTATTGAATCCGTTTTTTCTCCTTTTATTTTGCCCCCTTGGGCATTTTCATTCGGTTTTTGGTTGCTCTTCTCTAGTGTCTTGATAAATTGCATTTTATTTGTTGGTAATACTATTTTGGCTGCTTCGTTTAAACGAGTTTCTTGCCATCAAATGTGAGAATGCTTATAAACCTCGATGGACTACAATCAAGAGAAACTAAGCAAGAATTTAACTGTCTTAAAGCTCAAGCTCTGTTCCACATAGTCCTCAAGGCTTAAAGGACTCGTAAATGGCATTAATATTGGGTTTTAATTGTGATCAATAATTATTTTCATATTGATTTCCTTAATATTATTTAAGTTATTTAATTATTCATAGCCGATGTTACAAGATATTGTCCCAAAAACTTCTTGACCGGCTTTAGGTTGCTTTTCCACTTTGCTTTACATTTTAACAAAGTTTTCAAACTGATGCGCCTGGCTAAGCTAAGAGAAACGAATGAGGCCACTTAAACTTTGCACTTGTCTCAGTCAAAGTCTCTCTCTCTCTCTCACACACACACACACACACACACACACACACTCTGTTTCTCTCTCTCTTTCTCCCTGCCTGTCGGTCATCCCTGTTGTATGAAATTTTCAACTTGCAGTTGCCAAGGACAGTTGGAAAATTGAATTCAACTTTGGCTACTGCTTTTAGCAGTTGAGAGAGTTGAGAGACTCTTGTACCATAAATCTCTAGACAGGGTTTACATTTTTGTATTCATATTCGTTTCGTGAATACCCTATATAAAATGTATTACGCCCCACAAATCGTAGTGGCACATCAGCTTAAATAATAAGCGATGAAGGGTATACACAAATCGATCAGATTATATATGTACATATATTTATCGGCATAAAAGCCTAACATCTCATTCACACTTGAGTCTTGAATTACTCCTTTGCTGCCAAAAACCATCACCAATTTGTTTCGTTTGCTTTATATACATACTTTTCTTCTTCATATACTTGTTTATATGTATATTTATTTTATTTTCCTTTTTCTTTTTTTTTTCCTTTTTCTTTTTTTTTGTTTTGTTGTTGCTCTCTTTCCATTTTGGGCAATCTATCAGAGAGACAGCTGTGACTGCTTTTATCGGTCTAGTTGGCCAAATGATGTGGAGAAGGGAAGGAAAGGGAAGGGAAAAGGGAAGGTGAAGGGGCAGCGCGGCATTGATTCGTCGGCGGATACCTAAAGCGAAAAGATTTACGAGACATTGAACTCGGCTGGCGAAATGCGTTACAATGATTTTGGTTTCTGATTTTTTTTTTTCCTCTTTGCTTTCGTTTTATTACGCTTTTCTTTTGATGGTCATAAATAAGGATATTTGTATACTATATGTATATATGTATATTGGCTATATACCAGAAATACATTTGGTCATTTTGTATAAACATAAAAATATTAAATAAATAAAAAGCTGTAATAAAGTATTTGAGCAAAGCTCATCACAAATCCCTTTTTCGTTTTCATTTTTATGCAAAGAACTCAACACGATATTATTATCGATTTTGATACAATCGACAATTATATGCATATCTTGCGAAAAAAATGTTCAAAGGATTTCAATTTATATAAGGACCTGTTTCTAGGCAAATGGAACCAAATATAAATTAAAAAATAGAGCTTTTTTTCTGTCCTTGCAGTCTTCGAAAAATTACTCAATTTCATATTCTATTCTATTTATTGTCAACTATAACTGTCACTTTTTAAGGTCTCTGTATTATTTGGTATTTCCCATGCCCAAAAGGTAGGCTAAGTTGGTTTGAGACGTAAGTTCAGGTCCAATTTTTGGCACAGTCATCTTGAAGATTCTGCTGCTGCTGCTGCTACTTCTGCTGATGATAGATGGTAGATTGTATTTCAACTCAACTCACATGATTTCATTTAAATTCAACTCTTACTTTTGGTATTTATCTTGTATTCTTTCTAAGCAGTTTATATGCAAATTTCATGAGCTGTCAACGTGGCACAGGCAGGTACATGAAGAACAAGTCGAACAAGATGACCGGGGAGGGGTAAATAAGAAGATTTGAACAGAAGGCACAGAACATCTCAATGAGTAACTTGGACTTGGACGTGCTCAACACTTTTACTTCAATTATTCATACAGAACACACAACAGAAACAGTAGAGAAAGAATAAGCTAGAGAATAGGATAGGTCAAGTGCGTCTCTTTTTACCTCTATTTCTCAGTGTATACCTGTGTGTGTGTGTGTGTGTGTGTGTGTGTGTAGTGCGTATGTCCATGCAATTAAGACCCCATTGCACGATGACAACGGCACATGTGCATATAAATTGCTTTGATGAAAATATGCAAAAATATTTTTGACCATCGACACTCTCCCTCTCTCTCTCTCTCTCTCTCTGGCGGACTCTGTTAGTGTCCAAAAAAAAAAACACAAACAGCCAGCCAAAAGTTCGACCTAACTTTAACCAAAGTCGAAGCTTGCAGTACTCTATAATAAACTTTAAAATATTCCCATTCAATCAGCCGTTACCAATGTCTGAGCAAATTATATATACCCTTCTTTTTTTTTGGGAGCGAAAAGGTTATAGGCAAAAGGAAATAGGACAGCTGCTAACATCGCCCTTACCACTCATTTGGAACACAACAGCATGATGTCTGTGAAGCCATTCATCATTCATTTTGGATTATCATGTATGCAATATCTGACGCTGAAATGTCGATGGAAAACATAAATCCCTAAGCCGCATTTTCTAATCACTTTGAAATGCGTTTATTTGATTGATTTGCTTTATGCGTTAGCCACATTAATTATGTCGAACCATCCACATAAATACATACAGATGTATATACTTTTTCGACTCTAAAGACAAACGATTTTTAATCTCAAGTTGCCTAAGAACCAAAAAAATGTGTCCCAGAGATTCTTACGATTCGTAAGTTTACGTAGAGAAAAAAACCTCTTTCAAGTAGCTCGGGCTTTTCATTTAGAAAATGAAATTGAAATTTAGAAATTTGGTGCTCTCACTTTCGAGTGATTACTGGATTGGCGAGGTCTACAATTAAAAAAAAAAAACCAACAGCAATTAATTCATTGATCTAACACAGATAGAAACTTGTATAAGAAGTATTTCCAAAAGACAGGTGACAATTTAGATGCGACTAACTTTGAATTCAGAAATTTACTTTCATAAGAATTAATTAATTAGACTTTAGTTTGCAGACTCAATAAAATGAAATATGCAAATGATTTGCCTTTTAAGTGTTGATTAAATTTCAAACACTTTAGTATACATATGTAATAAGATTTTATTTCAAGTAGAAGAAAATCCAACAAATATTATTAGCTGAAATTGTACAAGTTTTGTGGCAGTTTTTAGCTACCTCTGCTGCTCAGTTAGTTGGTTTCCTTTTGCTAATGGTTAATGCATTAATGAAGTAAGCCACGCGAACGGTTGGCAATTGCCCCAAGTGACTCATTTACCGATTTCTTGTTGGTATAGCGCGGGTGCTGACAACAAAACCAACAACAACAACAACAATAACAACAACCACAGCAGTAGCTAGCGCATTTAAGTGGCTTGTTTAGTTATCGTTTTCTTTATGCTTTACTTTTATGTTTACTAAATAAATGCTCCAATTTCGCTTTGGGCTTTGCTCGTTTGCTTGCTCCTTTCTCTTGCTCATTCCCTTTTCGTTTTTTGGTTTCTTTTTTTCTTTTTTTTTTGTTTTGGTAAACTTAAATCGATTGACGATTTACGAGAATCAGTCAATCAATTTTCGTTTTTCGATTCTCTCATCTTTTTTTCTCTATTTTGGGGTCAATCATGTGCCATGACAAATGGAGAAAATTGCAGTTTAGATTTTTTTTCTCGCTTCATTTTTATTTTTTTTTTTTTGTCAAACACCGCTCTACCCTGGCCCATCGGTGTGTGTGTGTGTGTGTGTGTGTGTGTGTGTGTGTGTGTGTGTCTATTTCTGCCTATTTGCATTTATCATTGGCAGACAGAAATAATAACAGCAACAACAACAACAACAACGAGGCGAATGGCAAAAAGGAGAGTGACAACACTTTTGCATGCAAATATATCAGACGTCACCCTCATGTTAGCAGTTAAACACATGGGCCTCTTCCGACCCCCGCCCCCTGCTGACACCCTACGCCTACGTATACTGGGCGCTGCCCGACCACCCCCGCACCAAAGCTCTGTCGCTCCATTGCTTCTCATATCCTCACATTCTGACATCCTCCTCACATGACGACGATGACGATGATGCCCCCCCCTTTACAGTTTTCGATACATATTTCTTGGTGGCGATGCTTTACCTGCTTCTTGCTGGTTGCTGATACCGTGGATATATCCATATAACAGTGGTTCGAAACTAAAGATTGTCCTGAATTCAAGCATTGCCTGGCATAAAGGACTAAAGAGCTGACTTCATGCATAATAAGAAGTTTCAGAATTATTTACTTAACTTATAGTCATTAAAAGAAAATAGTTTCGTTTGTTTTTTGCAGTGTATACCAAAGTCGGAGCTATGGATTTATTTAATTTCTTTTCATTTACATGAGATTTATTCCACTGTAATTGTCACATAAAGCGCACAAGTGCCAAATTGCTTAGGCAAACTACGTTAGTTATTACAGAACAGACAGAGATAGAAGCTAGAAGAAGAAGCAAAAACAGAGAAGGTGAAAAAGAGAGACAGAGAGAAAAAGAGAGAGAGAGAAGGGGAGAAGGGTATATGAGAATGGTTGCTATGTAAGGCAAGTTTGGTTACATTGGGCCTCCTGTTCTCAGTTTGGTTTCGGTATGTTGCTATGACCTGTTAAAGGCCCATAACTGGGTTGCCAACAGTTCCCATTCTACCACCCAGCCCCCCCTCACCTGACTCTAGTGTTGCTTCTTCGTCTTCGTCTTCATCGTCTGCTTCTTCTGCCTTAGCTGCTATCATCATGCTTGTTGTCGTTGTCGGTTGCCACTTTAATGTTTCCGCATATTCATCCATACACACACACACACACACACACACACACACACATTCGTATGTGGGTATGTGTCTTTTGGGCATAAATAGCTGCATAAAATGGAGGGAATTGGTTTGATATTCTCTTCCTACAACATCAACAACAAAACTGTCAGAAGAACAGAGTTGGCCCAAATTGCCAAAAAAAAAAAAAAAAAAAATACCGTGACGTGTCTATGCAGATGTATGTAGGTGTATGCATAAGTGTGTGTGTGTGTGTGTGTGTGTGTGTGTGTGTGTTTGTAAGGGGGTCTACATAAACAAATCCACCTATTGGTCTCATACAGAGAGAGAGCGAGAGAGAAGAGGCCCACTGATAGACAGCCTAAAAGCAGGCAACTGCCAACTCTTAACCCGGCATATGGGCAATCACTTAACTTTGCCAAAAGCGTGCAGAAAACAACAACAACAACAACAAAAAAACCGGTCAAACCGAACCAAAAAAGAAATGGAGAAAAAACACCGAAAAGAAAACCAAAATCTATCTATATATAGGGGCTGCCGACCAGCATGAACCAAACACACTTGACATGGCTTTGAGATCAACAAAGAAAAGAAAAAAAAAAAGAAAAAAAACCCCGCAAAGAGCGTCAAACGGATTTTGGGCCTCAGCTCAATTTATTTTTTTCTCTCTCTCTTTTGCTTTGGCCAAATAAATATAGTTGAGTATTCCAGGAAATCATTTCAGATATAGCATATATCTGT
This sequence comes from Drosophila nebulosa, assembly GCA_024703675.1. Lineage (NCBI taxonomy): Eukaryota > Metazoa > Arthropoda > Insecta > Diptera > Drosophilidae > Drosophila > Drosophila nebulosa. Next base: position 16,029,903 of record JANFPS010000003.1, read on the forward strand.
TTCCAAGAACTTTTATGCCCATTCTCAATGTCAATTCAACAATTCGTTAGCAATTTAAACTTAAACCCACATAAAAAAAGAGTTCGGCGATTGAATTTCATTTGCATTGAACAACTTTCCAACTCAAATTAATATATCGAGTTGGTTTATTGATGGCATTACATTTCAGATCTCTTTTTCAGTTTGTATTGTTTTTTTTTTTTTGGGACAAAAACTCGCTTTTGCCTCAACTATAGCCCCGATTGATTATAGATTTCCAAGTTATTTTGATTGATTGTGGCAGATAGTGAGTGAAGAGAGACAAAGAGAGAGAGAGAAAGCCAGAGGGTAAATGGGTTATGAGGCATGAGAATGATGATAACAATGCAATGCAATGTTATCGTAACTACATTGTTTTCCACTTAAAATGCCATCAGGCATTATGAAAGGTTCTTTCTCCTTTACACTCACTTTTCTCTCTCTCCCTCTCTCTCTCTCCCTCTTTTAACTCTCTGTCTCTCACTCTCTGCTCATTCTCTTACCATATTTATCTAGACATAAACAAACAATCACAAAACAAAAACAAAAACAATATCAGAAAAACAACAAAAAACAAAAAAAAAAAAAAAACAGTTTTATCAAACAATTTGTGTGGATGATTGATGGAATGAAAACAATTGAAATATGGCAAACTTTGCTCTTCATTTTTTTTTCTCATTTTTTATGGTTAATTTTCAATTTCTATTAATTGAATTTCTACAAGAGGGAGAGGGGGCAAAAAAAAATGCCGGAACTAACAAAAACATGAAGAAATATAACAACCGGAAAATTTTGCATACACACAGTTCGTGTGTGTGTGTGTGTGTGTCTGCATATGTTTTTAACCTCTGCCCTCACACGACCCAACCCAACCGACCGACCGACCGACCTCCATGTCATCGTCATCACGGTTTGCACGCCTGAGGATTCAGGGGCAACAGCGGGATGATGGTTGATTTCATTGCTACACCTTGCTTTGGGGCAGGACAATACGCAAAAATGGGAAACGAAAACCAAATGCAAAAATTTTTATGTGTTTCGCTTTTATTGGATTTGGCATGCTAACGTTTGCGAAAACATAGAAGCGGAAACAACATATAAAAACTGCACAAATTTAATATTTCAGATGAAGGCGAAAACACACAGCGAATGCTAACAAAAAAACCAAAAAAAAAAAAAAAAAAAAATATTAACGAGAAAGTGCCAAGCCAAGCCACTAAAACATAAAATTCAAGGCACTTTACCTCAGCACGAAATACTCGTCACTCGTCACTCATTGGAAGATGCATCAACTCGTTGTTAATGAGATTTTTGTTTTGCATTCTGTTGGGATTTTTGACTTAGTTTTTTTCATTTCATTCACTTTTCATTGTTCACTCTTTGTTCGCTTGTTTGCCTTCTAGCAGCCCTTTTTTTAAATTACTCGGTAAATTGGAGTTGGAGAAGAACTGACTAGCAAATCAAATTTAATTTATTCTTTCTCTATTTTAGTCTAATACTTTTTCCCTCTCCGTTGACTGATCAAACTGGACTGCCTGTGCCGGCGTTCTCTCTCTTAACTCTGACTGTACTGATGCTTGATTGCTCTCTAAGAACGAGCATGTGAGAGAGCCCTGTCGATTCTCGTTACTCGTTACCCGCACTCATATGCTTCTCGCTACTCGCTAGTTATACCTTAAATCTTTTAAATCGGGTTTTAAGCTGTGATGGCTATTTATTTTTACTTTATACACATAAAAAAATCAGTTTGAAAAATATATTATGATAAATATCCCAAGAACTTGTTGCAAATCCAATGAATATATTCGAAGATATACTCGAGTATGTGAGAAGTTTTTCAAATCGGTATCCGAAATTCTTTTAGTACTACTAAATCAATTGCGCTGAAATGCTTTCTGTGCTTACTCTAGACAAGTTTATCCTAGTCTTAGGATTTTTGTTGTCGTTTCTTAATGAGTTGTCAAAAAAATTGGGGGTTTTTTTGTGTTTTCAGGTGTATATGTCGCATTAATTTTGACAATAATGTTGGCATTCTATAATTACTTTAATGCAGCTTCAGCGTTCCTTGAATTCTACCTTAAACTACAGCAAACATCTGTGCATTTGGGTATTCACGCAGACTAGCCATTAAGAGCACATGTTCATAATAATTTTTGTATAATTTATTATTTAGTTTGGGGCGGGGCATGGGGAAGCAAGCCCCTCTGTAACTACTTAAAGAGTTTGCGCTTTTCAACTAGTCAAACTAAACTAAACTCTTGCCCAGGAATTCAAATAGTAGACAGAGAAATATTTTCTCGAAACTTTTGGGTAACTTCAATATTATTTTTCGCTTAATTAAATCTAATTCGTTTAGAACTAAACTTTTTCCAGTAGAAAAACAATCTTTTGCAGATGACTTTTGATTTGGTTCTTTTGTGTGGATGTGTGTGTATGTGTGCGTGTGTGTGTTGGTAGAGTTTTAGAGTTAATAATCATTTAGTTTCTCTAAGCAATTTAATTATTGAAATTAAGTTTTTAATGCAAAGCTTTTACCTGGTTCTTAGACCTTTTGAAATGGGCCAACTCTTTTTAAAAAACTATGCCTAATATGTCTTCTTTTTTTTTGCTTTCTTATTTAAATTTTTAACGAATTGGCATTTACTGAATGAACATTCAAAGGCAAATATGAAACAAGAACATGAAGGGCAGCAACAGCAGCAGCAGCAGCAAACAACAACAAGAACAAGAAAAGCCACAGCCAGAGAGAACAGGTTTGCCATTGTTTGGTTTGCCTCGTTAACCAAAGCAACACACACACACACACACAAACACACATAGTGAGAGTGGCACACTTACACACACATATAAATGTATATGTGTATGTGCTTCCTTTTGTACGTGTCCTTTTGCTAATCGCTGCGTTTAGAGTGAGAGACGACGACGACGACGACGACGACGACGACGGAGGATGTAGAAAAATGTGAAGTAGCGTAAAAGTGCAGCACAGCTTTTGGCGCGTGACTCAGACCAATGGATCCTTTTTGGAGATCTTTGATTTGCAACCAAGCGCACGCGGCACATAATGCATGTAATGATGAAGCAACATGAATACGTGTCACAAATACCCGAAAAGCAAAACTCTACGGTTTACTCAGTCATTGGCTTATATTACGCATACGACATGTGGATCAGTAGATCAAATCAATTGTGACAACTATTTGGAATGCAATCAAATAGGCCAGCAAAATTGTTTGTAAATCTAAACCTCATAAGAAAACATTTTTAAATAAATAACATAATAATTAGTCGCCTGTTTTTCCATTATTTTCATATAAAAATGCAAGTCCTTAGAACGTCTAGACTGCTTCTTACTCCAGTGGATTGGAATACATTCTCCTATATTTTCTTCCTCTTCTCTTCTCCTCTCTTCTCTTCTAAATGTGAGACACCAAAAATTCCAGGTGATCCTTAAAAAAACAAACCTGCGCAAATCTAAGTTATTCAACTTAAAAGTCTTTCTCTTGGAATATTTTCACAATCAAAATTTAATTTAATTGCTCTACTGATGCTTTAATTTATTGAGAATTGTTTTGTGTGACAAGAAATCTTTATTCAATTGTTTTTACAATAATGCAAAGGCTTAAGCTAATTCTAACTGGCCCAATGACTCCCAAATGGGTCTTTGTTTCTGGTTAAGATAAAAATTTCATTCATTTCAAAAACATTTTCCCTTTTTGTTTTTTAAGCTTCTCGGCTCTACATAGCGGTAATTTTTTGAGTTTCGGTAAACTGTAAATATCTTTCACAAGTATTTTTTGGCCTAAACCATATTTGATAACGAAATACAGATTGCTAGCAAGTGGTTAAAATAAAACATTTTCTGTTAAGCTTAGATAAAGAAAACACTCAATCTAGATACTAAAATGACAACATTTAAAGATGACCTAGGAAAACCTGCACTAGTAAAAGCGTTTTTCTCCTTTGCCTAAGTCATAGATGGCTAATCAATTGCATTTAATTGCACTTGTAACTAATTGCTAGGCCAAAACATTTAACTTGGGAGAAAATATTTGAACACACACAAAAAACTTTTTAGCCAGGTCCAAAGGCGAGGCGAGGAGAGACAGGGAGAGTAGAAGAATATAAACAACGAACCGCAAAGATGGTTTCGGCCAATTAAGAACTCCGAAACAAGAAAATCAAACTCGAATAACTTTCACAACCCACAAACACGCGCGTGAAATTCATCAGCAAATTTTCAACACAAATATGTAACCGAAAAAAAAAACAACAAAAAAAAAACTTTAAAAATTAATAACAATTTTCACATATTTAAATACAAAAATACGTACCCCTTTTGCGTTTTTCAGTACAATTTTATGGAACGCACTTTTCAGTCGTTCGAATCCAATGAGAATTGTGTGCACATTTTTCTGAGTCAAATACCACAGCAAACAAAAAAAAAAAAAAAACAAATAACAACAACCAAAAAAAAAAGGACAGCAACAATTTGATTTCGTTTTCAATTAAATTTTGTTTTTGTCTTTGTTTGAATTTTCTTTTTAAAATTATTTCAAATAATTTTGTATTGGCACTTTTCAAAGTATTTTGCGAGATAGAAAAAAAAAAATAACATAAATTTGTTTTGTTGGTTTTTAATTGGAAAAATGTTTTATGTTGTTTTCGGGTTTTGTTTATTTTGCTATATTTTTGTGTCTGTTAATATTTAAAATTTTTGTGTTTTTTTTTTCTTGGGTTTTTTGCTTCTTTTTTTTTTTGGTAAATAATAATTTTGTTCTTTTTCAGATTTTTCTCCTAGTTAGACAACGCGCCTTGACGAACGTTCAAATGAAACTGATGCGAAGGCCTTATGTCGGCAGGAATATAAAGTATAAAAAAAAACACTACACACAAACACACACACACACAGGCACACACACAGACACGGAGGCATGCTCGCCAAATTCAGAGAGTAGCCGAAGTTAGCCCGAACCGAACCGAATTTATTCCAGACGAATGTTTTCAGAGACGTTTCATTTCGTTACGTTTCGTTTCGTTTGTTAAATTCTTGCCGAAGCTGCACGTATAAACACCTGTAAGCAATATGGAGATACGTATACGTCTCGTATGCCGGCTGGCTGGCTATGTTTTTTTTGAGAGAATGAGAGAGAGATTATGGGGCCCATATGCTTTCTCACTTTCTCTTACTCTCACTCTTAGTGCCCGTCTCTTTCTTTCTCTCTCTCTCCCTTTCTCTCTCGCTCGCTCGCTCTTTCTCTCTCTCTCTCTATCTTTTTCTCTGTGTATCTCTGCTCTCGCCTTGCGTGGGTGTGCGCGCGGAAGCGGAAGGAAACTCAACAGTTGGCACATTACTCGGCAACTAGCGGGCTCTCATCAGTGTGGGTTTTGGGTCCGGGCCGGAGTCTGAAACTCAACGGGATGTATTACCGTTAGAGGTAGCTGCTACATACAACTGGTTGCTTCTCTTTTATTCGCCTCTTCTCTTGCTCTTTCTGTTTATTTGTGTGTGTGTGTGTGTGTGTTTTTCTTTTTTTTTTTGGTTTTCAGCCTTTTTTTCCGCGTTCATTCATTCATTCATTCATTCTGCTCATCTGAGAGCTGTGCAAAAAGGCAAATCAGTTTTCCACTAATAGTAAAATATTTTAAAAAAACCAACAACAATTCGTACCATTTTCATCTGATTTAAAGTTTTAAACGCATTACAGTTAACACTGAAAAACATTTTAATTAAATCTTTCTTGGAAGCGGAATTTAATTATGTTAAAAGAAGTTTTACGAAAACAAATCAATCAATTTACCTTATTAGCTGCTTAACTTTTATATCGAATTAAAGCCGACCAAATGGAAGAGAACAAAAAAGGGAAGTCGGTTAAAGCCAAAAGATATCTCAATGATGATTTCACCTTTAGCCTTTGTCTAAAGAAAGAAAATTGCGCTCACCGAGTTAAAACTTTTCAGTTTAGTTTGCTATTTTTATAGATTCGATCTCTTAATTTATTTATATTTATTTTTTTTTTTGTATTTTTCTGTTGTTTTATATACAAATTGCACTTTTATTTCAGCCTACCGAGACGGAACTAGGGTCACAACAATTACAAGGGGGGGAGGAGGGCTTTAGTTGCTCATTGGAGACCTACCAGAAGACTAAAAAGATCATTCACCTCCTTATCATCGACATCTACAAATTCCCAATCTTGGCTAGCGTCATTTTTGGCATTTTTAAGTTGAGCATAGTTGGCTGGATTTGCTTTATCTTTTCTATCTTGCCTATTTTGTCTATCTTGTTTATCTTCCCCATCGTATCCATCTCCCCCTTGCTCTGGCCTGTCCCCGTTTTCATCACATTTGTCCAGTTCATCGAGCAAATCTTTCAAGCGTTGCAATTCTTCTGGTTTGCCCTTGAAAGCGTCCACTAAACGTTTTGCAATATCATCCAGAAGACCAATACGTCTAAGCACTTTCAAGACACGCAGCTCAAATCTGCTATATGGCGAATAGCCATCATTTGACTTGACTGGATTCACATTGATGCTTAAAGGGGAAAAATAGTGACGTAAACTAATGATGTCATGGGAGTTAAGTCGACCGTTAGGTGATAGGCGACGTAATTCATCAACATCATCATCATCATCATCTTCAGCAGCATCATCATCATCATCATCATCATCATTATCATCAACGTCCCTTCCGTAATATGGTATCTCGAATTTAATTATGGAACGTGAATATTGTTGAAAATCATTAAAAACCAATTGAGTTACGCTTAGAGAATTCGCTAAATCTGTAAGTGATTCGTTCGGATTGGGCTCATTACGTTGAGCTATCTGATAGATGAGTTGCCATTTGGTTAGGTATCGAGGATCCAGCATTTGATTCACTTGCATCGGCTCAGAAATGATCTCCCTGCAGCGTGAACGATAGATCGAATATAGCTGACGATGGGTCGCCTCCGGAGAGCTAAGACCAAGTGCTGTTATAGCCAAGGACAAAAGTCCCAACAATGGTAGAGTACAATGCATTCTTGCGAATCGACTAACTAACTGACTAACTTCTCAGCCAAACGTACACACATATATATACCTATCCGGGTTAGTTGTCAGCTTAAGAAGTGATAAACTATGTTATTTATTTTTTAATATATTTTTTTCTTTTTCTTTTCTAGATTTGATTTACGTTTCACGTAAACTTTAATTGGTTTTACACACACACACACACACACGGAGAAGGGTGAGCTGCTCACTGGAGGTGGCAAAGAATTATGTATTAACGTTAAAGTTGGCTTATCGCTATATAAATATATGTACATACATACATACATATGTATGTATATTTTAGAGGCCCTTCTCTAGGGCTGCTCGCATGGCACGTAACATTTCTGGCAATAGGGCCACATGCTTGTCCACACAATCTAGGGAACAGCGTTCTAGATTATATTCATCGCATTTATTATTAACTTCCTCATGCAAGCGACAAGTGTGCATGCAACGTTCAAGCTGTGACTCAAATTCGGATAGCTCTTGCTGCACATAGCATCGGGCTCGGGTTAATGGGATTTGGCAACGATCCACACAACGTTGCACTGCATCGGCATTGGCATCTGGATTGGAGCAACAGCTGCTGGCACAGGCGTGCATTTGCAATTGAAGCTTACGTAAATGCTCGCGATCCAAATCATCGATTACATTGATCATCGCATTATCGATACGTTCACGTTGCTCATCGAGGCTAGGATTATCGTTCATAATTTAGTCAAATATAATAACTTTATCTAAGTATTTAGCTATTGATCTAATATATATTGATATTTAAATTTTGCTATTGAATTTTCACTCATTAGATTGTAATAGATATTGAAAAGGTTATGTGATTGATACGACTTTGTAACTTTGTGTTTATCGACTCATCTAATGAACTTAACTAAGGAACTAGTTCTATGACAAGAGACTGCACTGTTATCGATCCCAACAAACGAAAATCTATAATCTAGACGCTTGCAACTATCGATAGATATGGCCTAGTGATGTAACAACTTCGATAGACGACTAGTTCGATGTTTAAGCGTAATTAGTTTCAAATATGATGATGACAATGTCTAATTATCAGTTAGATGAGAAGAAAACAATCGACTATCGACATTAAGTTTTCAGTCAATTGAACAATGGCAACCATTTTATTCTGACATGTCAAATGTAAGCCCCAATTTGTTACCAATCATATAGAGAGGCTAATGGAGATGGCTTCTGATATGCAATTTTCATTTAAGCCATTGCAACTCAACTCGGACTATGAACTATGACTCTTGACTAATGCAATTTAACCTCACAGAGGCCCAATTTAGTTTGATATCTATGTAATTATCTGTAAGTGGTTAAATGGTAAACACTCAAGCATTTGGTATGTGCCGCCCCGCAGTGTGGCATACTTTTAGGCGATGTGCAACAAACTTAAAATACACTTGCACTTAATTGACAAAAACAAAGAAAATGCAACAAACAAAGGAAGAAGAAGAGAAGAATGAAGAGAAAATATTGAAGAAATGTTTCTTCATTATTATTTTATGTTTTTTTTTTGTTTTTTTTGTTTAAGTTGATAAATTTTTGGTCGAGCTAATGACCCGCAATGGCCATGATATTCTCTTCAATTGTTCCTGTCTGTCCTCTGCTATCAATTGGGCAATCAAATGTTAGAGTCACACAAACACACACATACACACACACACACACACACTCACATGACAAGACAAAGGCAATATGAGTGAGTGAGAGAAATAGAGACAGAGACAACAAGGACGATAGACAAAGCAGTTTAAAAGAAAAATAAAAAACGAGACAGTGTCTAACAAAATGTTTTCACATTATTCAAATGAAATGCCTTTTATTGTCTGCCTCCACATAGAAAATTGCAGCCAACAGACACACACACACACACACACCCAGCAAGAGAGGGAGAGTGTGTGTGAGTGTGAGAAAAAGATAGAATAGGGGAGAAAACCAACAATAATACAAATCAAAATGAAACAAGGGACAGGTAAAAGGTAAGAAGAGGTAATATATTTATATAGTATATGGTAGTATATACATATATATGTATATAGTATATATTACCTGTGCATTCATGGCAAACAATGAATCATTTTTGCTCTTTGTTTCAAATGAGAAAACAAAAAAAAAACAACACAAACACACACACACACACACAATAAAGCAAGGAATGAGCATGCAATCCATGAATGAAGAATGAATGAAGACTTTTGGGCATCACTGTTAAGTAGCAGGACTTTTCCCCCCTGCTCCAGCCCCAAAATAAAGCACTGCCCTTAAATGTAATTTCAATTTTCATTAATCAGCATTTACTCTTTACCAAGAAGCAATGTGACAAAGAAATTTTAGCGTTATGACAGAGATTGTTAGGAATAAACAATGATTTACTTTGACTCTAGAGTTCAGAAGGTTAATTCCCAGACCTGGCCTATATCAATCGAAGGCATTTTTACAAGCTGAATGAAAGGGTTTTCGTTTACACTTCCAAAACAAGTGTTTTAAACGAATATACCCATTTTTGTTTCAAGGGTATCTAATATACACACACACACATGTAATTTGAGTAAGATAGAAAGCGAGTGAGTCAAAGAGAGAGAGAAAAAGAGAGGGGAGAGAAATGAGACAGTGATTCAGACAACCTAAAGCTATGTAGACTAAATCGAAACGTGCTAGATGAAAAAGATTAGATTGATTATACATGTATTTGTGTCACATTATATGTATTTATAGGTCGCACTGAATTTACAATAAAGTGTAAAAAAAAAGTATCATAAACATCTACTAGACAAATTCTACCCATTTTACATATTTGAGATACACTCTTTTTTTTTGTACAACTTTTTCTCAGCGTTTTGTATGTTTTAAGGCTCTTTGGTATGTTTATCAGACTAGCAAAACGCAAATGCAAAGGCAAAAAATATTTGCAGGAACACCTACAAAATTTATTCTATTTTTACATTGCTTCAATTAAATTATCATTATCAAAAACTCAAAGATGTTAAAAATAACAAAGTCTTTGAAAAGAATTGAGAAATGAAATTAACAGCTATGCACTTGAGGCGTTTAGCCCCTTTAAGTATGCAACAAAATGCCCAGTTATAGTTGAGCCAATTTAAAAAAAAACTGAAAATTTCGACTATCTATTGGAAAAGAATTTCCCTCATATCATTCCCCGTAGAACTGCCATTGTAAAGATGAAAATTTCACCAAAGGCAGGCAAATCATTATCCGTGTTTGAGAAAGGCTTTTGCTTCCCGCAGACAATAATATGAAAATGGCAAACTGTTCGACACTTCGATCTTTCGATAAAGGAGTCAAGTATGAAAGCAAAATGCAGAGTTTAGATTTAGATCTGCACGTACTTTGAAATCATCAATTGCGCATTAGATGCTCAGAATATATTAAAAAACTTTTCTTGGTTTTTTATTTTTTCTTATGGACTGGGTTCAAGGACTATTGTGTGTGTGTTTGTGTGTGCTGTCTTTTAAAGTTTGATTCACCTTCTTGCCTCCATTTTTTTTTTTTTTTAAGGCATTTTTGAGCTACATCATGACATTCAGATTCCCCAAAGCACCAAAAATGCGATATGAACCATGACGACAAAAATGCCATCCGAGCAGGAGCAGCGACGACGGCAAGAGCCAGAATCCACCACACCCAACAGGCAGGCAGGCAGGCAGGCATTCGCATCACAAAACTTGACTGCAGTCAGTGTGAGCCCAGTCAATGGGCCATTGCCGTCGCCTAGGCCTATATACGATATGTCTGTCGCTATGTCTCTCTGTCTCTCTATCTCTCTGTCTATCTGTCTCACTGTTTGCCTGTTATGGGTTGCCTTGAAGGCACCGCACTCATTCCCCCGCAGCATTCTCAAAGTGGCAAGTCAAGCAGAGCAGAGTACGAGTGCGGGTAAAAGGAGAAGCAAGAGCCAAGGTTGCTGGTTGCGGCCTTTGTGATATGTTAATTTGGTCTAAACTACAGACAAACATACACATATAGGGATACAAGAGATGCGGTAACCGTCACCACGACAATGATGGCAATGGTTGACGGTGACGGTGACGATGACGGTGACGACGAAGGCCTTTCACATCCTGTGTAAATCCCATAACACCAAAAATGTGTCATACATTTGGCAGTTACGAAGAAAGAATAATTTTAACTTTCCCTGGGTTTTGAAAAAAAAAAAAAAAAATAAATAATACCCTTGAATTAAATCTTTAAAGATTGGGTAGATAGAGTTGAAGAAAAGAACTTACAAAAAAGAAAGCGTTTTCGACTCCAAACCAACTTTGGCATTCAGATTTATAAGAGGAAGAGAGGAAGAAGAATGCTTGCATGAAAAGAGATAGACTTCCGTATCCGTAGACTGTAAGTATAATTCAATCAGATGCAATAGAAACAGAAGGGGAACTTTGGCTTACAATAAAATTTTAAAAGTCAAGTTTAGTAAACTTGATCTATATATAAACAGAAAGCTATTTAAGGAAGCTATTAAAAATCTCGACACACGATTGAAAGATAAAGTTAAACCACTCAATCAATGATGTTATTCCGTTGAATATTCTAGAATATGTGAAAATATATAGAAACTATTTGTATTTTTGTGTTGTAATGTTTGTTAATTTTTTTTTTTTTGTTTTTTAATAAATTTTTCGGTGTCATCAATTCAGCCAACCAATCTCCCGTGTCAATTGACACGTGTTCAGTTCCTGCTTTTGCACCGGCTTCGGCAACTGGCACCGGCACCGGCACCGTCTCCTCTGCCTGTCCTGCCTGCCTGCCGGCATAGTACCCATCCCTTTAACGTCAAATTTAATGCGGTTCGCTGTTTATTAGATTTTCACAAATGGCATTTTCGGAAGTTCTGTGCTCTTTGGTCCCTGTTAGCTGGTTGCCTCAGTCTAGGCGCTAAGTGCTTGTTGGTGGCCAACTCTATCGCCGCCTGGGTGACAGTGTGTGTGTGTGTGTTTGTGTGTGTGTGTGTGTGTGTGCAAAAACCGACAACGAAATTATTGAAAATTCATTTTAATGTCAGGCAAAACGACACACAGGCACACACACACACACACATGCACACATAGACAAAAATGGCGCAACATGTCGTATGCGTAATATTAAATATTAAAGCGCTTACATTTTTAATGCTCTCAGCATGATGTGATGGGTGCATGCTGGAGAGTTGATGGTAATGGGTGTGGGGGGGGGGGTTTGTTGGAAGCAAGTTACATACAAGGGCTAAAAGTCATGAGAAAGCCAAACTTCTTTGCAAGTCAAATGTTTTACAGACGAAAAAAATATACAAAAAAATAAATAAAATAAAATAAAATAAAATGAAGTTACATATTTTGTTGACCTTGAATGAAAAGTGGAATTTCAAATGATTTCCCTCAACTAAAATTTTTGCAGCAACTACAGAAACGTCAAAATTGAGTGTGTGTGTGTGTGTGTGTGTGTGTGGTGCGTAGGTGGCAACTAGATATCCCGGCGCTTGTAAATTAGAAATCTGCAATGCAATTGCAGCAAGGGAAATAGAAATAAACCACTGTCAACAATGGCCGCGCGGATAACAAATGTCCCAGATTGAATACGACTATATTTTGATTGCCTTTTGTTCACAATTGTCAAACTCTGCACGGCCTTTTTATCTTTTTCTCTATATGTGTGTGTGTGTGTGTGTGTTTCTCTACATTTGTGCTATGCATTTTAAAGTCAGTGGTGTACATAAACAAAACAATAAACGAGAAATTATATTGTAAATGTATTGGAGCAACGACTTTAAAGTTACCCAGCATGACGACTGGGCAAAAGTTTTGGATTACTCAAAATGGGGCAGAGTGCGGTAAGGTGAAATGCAATGGCGTGAGGTGTGGTGTGGTGTGGTGTGGTGTGGTGTGGTGTGGTGTGGTGTGGTGGGGTGGGGTGATGTGGTGGGCTGGAGTGAGATGAAATATTGTCATGTGCGACAACATGCATTCACATTTGACACTGAAAATGTGGCAGCAGTGCATCAAAAAGGATTGCAAGTCAATTATCTACCATGTTGGCATGTTTGCACATGTGCCAGTCCAACGTGCCCACATTCAAGTGCACTATGGTCCAAAAGTCAATTTTATTTGGCATTAACTACAATTTTAAACCACTCTTACAGGCATGTTAGTAAGTGTAAAAGTTCCAATCAGAACGAAAAAATTTTAATCTTTTTGCATACCTATTGGCTTTATTCTTGATTGTTCAGAATCCATTTTTCTTTTATTGAAACTGCTACAGCATGCATAAGAAAATTATTAACAGATTAGAGGCTAGCCTCCTTTTTAGACTTGGTCCTGCTATGCAAATATATCCAGATTTCCATTATATTATAGAAACTAATTAACTTCCAATTAAATTGTGAACAGGTCACCTGACCGATCAAGGCAACGTCTCTGCAGCAAATGATGTGATCTCAGCTGACGACGCTGCTGAAATACACTCAGAGCATCAAATCGTAAAGAAGAAGCGCTTACTTGCACTCCCCCATTCCAATCTCTCTCGCCCAAAGCAGAAGCAGCGAACAGCAACGGCGGCGCTCTCGCTCTCTCTGGCTCTGGCCCTACCCAACATCTGCTTCAAGCAGAAGCATAGCGTAGGCAGCATTTGCTGCAGCGAACAACAACGGCAGCGCTCTCGCTCCCACTCAGCATCTGGTTCAAGAAGAAGCACAGCGTAGGCAGCATCTGCTGCAACGGCAGCGCTCTCGCACTCTCTGGCTCGCCCACACTCAACATCTGCTTCAAGAAGAAGCACAGCATAAGCAGCATCTGCTGCAGCAGCACTCTCGCACTCTCTGGCTCGCACCCACTCAGCATCTGCTGCAGCGGGCAGCTACGCCGGCGCTCTTTTATTTACGCTTACCACTTTACTCTCGCTCACGCCTACTCAGCGTTGCGTCTTCTGCTTAGAGCAGCAGCAGCAAAATATGAAGACAAAATGCTCTCTAGCAATTACCCTCACCTCACTTACCCTCCCTACCTTGCTCACGTTTTACTGGAAGCAGAATGGGCGCCAGCGAGTTCACAATTTTTGGTTTAAGCTTATGTAATTAGGAATAATTTATTTCAATGAACTACATCAATAATTGTAGCAACCCTCGTAATGCATTTATTGCAATATATTTTAATACTCTTCACTCTTCAATCAAGGCTGGACGTTCTATTGTCATTGATGTCTTCTAATTTCCATCAATAGTAATCGATAAATTAAATGTCATTTTGTATGCTTAAACGTTTATCGTTCTAAAATGTTGTTACATTTTGATAAATTTTATAAATCGATTATTTCATTCAATAAAATTTGTACACAATCAGCTAACTTTAATTGCCATCAAAGACAACCTTTTTGTTAAACATTTAAAGTGGATCGCCTACTTCTCAGATCGTATAGCATATGGAAAGTTTGCTTAAGATGCATAAATCATCTGTTATCTATATGATATATAATATATGACAAAAACGACAAAGACTTTAAATTCAAGTGAAACAAATGGATTCTTAAAATCTCTTTACTGTATCTAAGGTCATTTTGGATATGGTTCCAATAGATAATCGTTTGGAATACTTGCTAAATGGACATTGTTCTTGGCTGCAAGGCCGCCTTGTGCGTATAGAAACTCTCCTAAACGGACGCCAGTGGCGGATCGTCAGAAAATTTATTTTTGACTCTCTTTTTTATGAATTCCAATTTACGAGCCCTTTAATTAATATTTCCATCGAGGGCTATCCTTCAGCTACTAAACATTTGAAAAGTCCTTCGAATATCGATAGTTTATGATGAGTTAAGCTACTGGTGTAGGCTTTTCAAATGAATGGTTTGACATCAAAATGGTTCAAGCCATTAAAAAAAAGTTTGTGTCCATGTGTGTGTCTGAACTGAAGCCAGCCACATAATCTGAAAGATTTTGTGGCTATTATCACTTTACAAAGAGGGGGAGAATAAGCCAGCACACACACAACAAAACAAAAACCTTGCGATTTCCTGACTAGGCTGCATATGTCACTTAATACTTAGAGGAAAGCCAGCCAGCCACACCACAAAAACGAAAATTGTGTGGAGAAAAGTGTATAACTTTGGCAATTTGATACCTTTGCCCTAGCCCCTTCTAATCCGCAACCACAACAAAAAGGAAGTGCCAGAGAGAGTGGGAGAGAGAGAGAGAGAGAGAGAGAGAGAGAGAGAGGGAAAGTGGGAGAGAGGGAAGGAGATGAGAGAGCAACTTAAATCAATGTCATTTAGGCAACCAATAAAAATCTACAAATGTCTAAGTTTCTAGGTTTCTGTGTCATGTTAAAGGCTCATAAAAATTCAATATTTTGTTTGTTTGTTTATTTGTTGTTGTTGTTGTTGTTGTTGTTTGTCGCATACATTTGAAGATATATGTATGTACATATATTGCATAATACTCATATCAATATCAATTTCAGAAAGGTGAATATTTCATTTCGACATGCCAGCTATTCAACGAAGGAGGACAACAATCTGGCTTTAAACGACGGTAACTTTTTCTCATATATTTCGCTCTTTCATCCTTTTGACTGTCCATGTGCGTGTGTGTGTGTGTGTGTGTGTGTGTTTGTGTGTGTAGGTGGGCGGGTTCACGTAAAACCACTCCAAAATGAAATACAGCAACAAACAGTTGATGGCAAAAGGGGCAAAGAATCATTGCACACACACACACACACACACCCACAAGCACACACAAAGAATCCTAGCGGCAACGCGTCGTATGCGTAACGTAACGCACAATGAAAAATATCCATGGCACAAAAAGCAAAAGAGATGAGCAATGGAGAAATACAACAATAAAACACATTTCGCTTGCACTTTAAAATAAATATCGAGTAGAAAGTAGATTCCCATTTAAGTCTCTTCTCTCGCAAATAGATATTTCATTTAATTTCTTCTTTTAATCTCTTTTTAAAGCATTTTCGTTTGCGGAAAACGACAAAAGGAAATAATTTCGATTCCTTAAAAGTGTATACATTCCTAAACTGTCCGCTTAGTCATTTTATATGCATAAATATCTCCCGAAATGAGAAACTGTAAACCGAATTTAAACGCTAGCAAAAAGTGTTTAATACATGCAAATTTGAAATATTTAGTCAAACGTAAACAAATATTTGAGCCTAAAAAGAAATGGCATTTAGCTAGTTGTCGTTGAATTTCTATGGATTTATCTTTGTTATAGTTTTCTATTCTTCGATTTTGTTGCATGTCAGTGGCAAGACAAAAGGAAAAAAAAAAACAAACAAAACGTAACCCCGAGCTACTTTTCCCCATTTTCTTTCATATATTTTCACCTTTCCACTTTATTTTGTTGTTGTTGTTTTGTCATTTTAACCAAATGCCTTGCCATACTCTTTGAAAGCCATGAAGCCTGAAGGGCATATGGAAGTCTTTAAAGTGCATGCTAAGGGCAAGAGAATATATCATTAGGTTTTAGATTAGTTTTTCGAATTGTTCTTTATTTAAATGAAAGAATAGGTAGGTGGTATTTCTTTTTTTTTTGGTTTTTTTGATGGTCTGGACTATCGATGAACTAGCTAAGAACTGCCTGAGTGATCCTGGCACCAAATGCCTGGAACTGGAAAATTTGTTCCGCCCACTCCAAAACTAATTCAAGTGAAATTTAAGTCTATTTTGTGGACGATTAACAGATTATCTGCTACCTGGCAAAGAGTCGTTAATCAAGGTTCTACTGTAACTGACAAACATTAATGCAATTTTTAAGATATTCTGAAGGCAGTCGCATTACGTATACGACAAGTGCTCCATGTGAATTTCAAACTTTAAATTGGTTTCTTGAAGTTCTTGCCAAAAGTCGATGGCTAATGTAGGAATGGAGAGACAGGAAGATATGACAGTAACAACAAGAGAAGATTGGCAACAATTGCCAAGCGTCAGGCGCCATTGGGGCCGGAACTGTCTCTGTTTCTGTATGCGGATTCAGATAATAGATAAAAACAAATTCAATTGGGAGCATTTTTAATAAAATTACTTTCAATTTGTTATTAGTTAAATCAATTATTAGTGTCAGGGATTTGTTTGTTGTAGATTATGTTTTTATTATGTAATTATTTCCCCATTTTCATTCTCTTCCCTCTATACTGGTTTTGTACGTGTGTGTGTGTGTGTATGTGTGTGTGTAGTCGTAAATCCAATGAACATGAATATCAGAATACGCATTAAAATGCATTAATATTGTCAGGGGTAAATACCGGAATGTAATGTATTTCGTTTTTACCTTTTTTATTTTTGCGTTTTTTTTTTTTTTTTTTGTTTTGTTTTGTACTTTTTTCTTCATTTTTACGACATGTACATAAAAATTCTGTTGGTTATACTCACGTATCACTGCAATGAGAAGAAAAGAGAAGAAAATCAGTATTAGAGTCAAATGGGAAAATCAATATTAAACAAACAAACTCCACAAACGAGTGGCAGGCAACCAGGAGAGGGGGAGCGGCGGTGGTGAGAACAAAATAAAAAAAAAAAAGTGTTTCAAAAAAAAAAAAACGAAAGAAAGGAAAATATTGTATCCAAAGCTATAGCCAATAAATGTCAATAAAATGCTTAACAAGAAATTAGATTAGTCCCAGATATGAATGAGCCGCATCGGACACGTGTCTCTATCAATTGGTAACTACATGGGACTAGACTAGACAACAACAGATACATTTGTAGCAAGATAACTAATTGCATGGGCCACACCCCGTACATTCTGGGAATTCGGGAATCGAGAGATAGCATTCCGCATAATTCAAAGCAAACTTTATAGAACTCAAGGCAACTCAACAAAATAGGGAAATAAGCTGTTGAAAACAACGATTTATTATCAATTTAACAACAAGAATCCGTTTTTTTGTTCTTCATAAATGCTTACAATTTTTAGTTTACCACTTTTTATTGCATACTTAGAAGGGCATAATTCCTTTATATTAGATTCTAGGTCCTTAAAACTTTAAGAAATCGTTTGATTGTGCTGATCAAGAATAATCTTACTTTATTTGCTTTTTTAACATTTTCGATGCTTCAAATTTCTAGTTTACCACTTTCTATTGCATACTTAGGGGGGCATAGTTCCTTTATTTCAGCTTCTAGGCCCTTAACACTTAAAGAAATCGTTTGATTGTGCTGATCAAGAATAATCATAATTTATTTGCTTCTCTAACATTTTCAATGCTTCAAATTTCTAGATTACTACTTTTTATTGCATACTTAGGAGGGCATAATTTCTTTATTTTAACTTCTAGATCCTTAAAACTTTAAGAAATGGTTTGATTGTGCTGATCAAGAATAATCATACTTTATTTGCTTCTCTAACATTTACGATGCTTAATATGTCTAGTTTACCACTTTTTATTGCATACCTATGGGGGCACAATTCCTTTATTTTAGCTTCTAGGTCCTTAAAACTTCAAGAACTATACTTTATTTGCTTCTCTAACGTTTGCCCCAAAGAATATTTTTAGGAATTTGTCTTTCTTCAATTGCTTTTAAGTTGCTAGAGATTGCTTAACTATTTGAGAGTTGGCTAATTCTCCTTTTATTGACCAACGATCACAGAGACTCAGATTAAGATTTAACTTATGACCACAAATCGTTTAACTTGTTTGTTTTCTATCATGGCACTTTTAAGCTTAAATCAAAACGAAAACTCAACTTGTTATACATATGTATTGAGTTGTCCTTCAGCCGTAACGCATGCATTTCCACGAACTCCACAAAAAGAACAAAAAAGAAACAGAGATAAAAAAAAAAGGGCAAAGGCAGTGCCAACGGGAGCAACCACATCGCAGCAAAATCCCTATAGGCATATATGACATTGGAAACTGAAGCACGCAGCAAAATGTATAACGATGACCTGTAAATTTAAAAGGTGTTTGTGATAACAAGATGAAGATGAACAAAGCTCACAGGGACTTAGTTAGGGTCCGCTTTTAGTTGATTCTTAATGAATATGGGGAAATTTAACAATGTCAAATAGAACTTAAAGTGCAACAAAATAGCTTATAAAGCCACTGAAACAGCAAAAGCAAATTTAAATGGGCCTACATTTGATTTTTTCATTCGTTAATTGATCAGACCCTTAATTAGCAATACAAAAACGGCCGTTCGTCTCCTTTAACATACGATTTTTGGGTCACCCTAGCATCATTTTCACATGGAGCACATGTCGTATACGCAATGCGACTGCTTGTCATAGCATTTCAATTGGCAAAGCTTTCAAAAGGTACTCTGGCTGTCGATCATTTTTGTTATGCATAAATAACAAATATCTGTTTGTCTTTTCGTTCTTTTTTTTTTTTTTGATGCTGTTGGCGGTTTTGGGCAATTTCATTGAAAATGTCGTTTGGGGCACGGTGAATTTGGTTCACAATTTCACTAGATGTTTGTGGGTGTGTATGTGTGTGTGTCTATCTGTGTGTGTGTGTGCGTGTGCGTGGATGTTGGTGTGGGTGTGCGTGTATAATAAGCATAACAGCTTTGCAACCTTGCAAAGCGCGCTGCAGGCATCAAATATTTTTGCAAGCCACAGTAAAATGTGCGGACGTAGTACACTCTGTACATGGTGGGAGGGATGGGGGGAGTTAGGGCTGGGAATAACGAAGGCGAACGAGCGGAAAGATGCAGCAACTCAGGCGATGACGTTGCTAGCCACGGCAATAAAAGTAAGCCAAGAATTTAACTTTTATGAAGAGTGCAAATGAATACCCTTTTCCTTTTTGCAGAAGACCAGAAAAAAAAAACGTTACACGAAATTAGTGTGGCTGTATATTGCCAAAGAGAAAATACCAAACATCATTCATAACAAATGGAATTGCTTAAAAATGTTGTTAGTGTATTAAAAAATTCGTGAAATATTGTTAGTTTTACGCAATTTAAAACAATCTTCAAGCTGCAAATCTTTGTCTAAAATTGCATAGAAGAAATTGTTTGCTTTGCCGTATTCCATTTTCTGCTTTCCCGCTGCGCTTAACTGGCATTTTTCGGAAGCTTCTTTTCTTTCCCCTTGTTATTTTTTGTGATTTTTGTTGTTGTTGCTGGCTTTTTTTATTCAATTTTTAAGGCGCTGCTGCAACGTTGCAGCGTTTTTCCAAGCAAAAATGGTTGAATTTTCCATTTTCTTATTTACGAAACAGGACAGCTTCAGCTTAAAGTTTACTTTACTCCATCCTCTTTGACAGCAACAGATGCGCATTTACCATTGCACATTCTCTTCGGTTGTTGTTTTTTTTTTTTTTTTTTTTTGTCTTTTTTGGTTTCTGTTCTGAAATTTTTCTACGTTTATTTTTCTTTCTTTATTTGATTTTTTTTATTTTTTTTTTTTTTTGGGTAGCAAAAACTTTATGACAGCCAAGAAATGCAGGCACACAGAGCAAAGGAGAAGAGAGAAAAAAAAAAATAGAGAGATATATCCACACATTTTATGGTTAAAAAGGTTTTTCCTAACCAGGGGAATATGAGCACATTCCACATATATCCGCAGAGTTATTCAACTGTGTCTGTCTCTCTGTCTCTTTTGGTTGAAAGTACTAGTTAAACTAGTTTTAAAATGATTCATTAAAGTGGAAACTGCTCTTGGTGTTGGCCTGAACAAACATATGCACTTAGCACTCGCCTCCCGGACCCAGATTCAATGTCCAACCGTCCCCAAACCGCCGAGCCGTTTGGTCAATCTTCATTAGATGATGGAAAAAAAGCACTCCGAATGTTGAACGTAAAGGCACTGGGAACAACAACGCCTACATGAATACGCTGAAAAGCACTTGGCCTGGCCTCATGTTGGCTTACCGCTCAATTAACTGACTTAAAAAATAAGGACACCTGCAAATATTTACAACCTCTATGAAAGTGGGTGTCTCTTATGTACATACATATAGCATAGCCGCCTCAACCTTCGTCAGAGTCAGAGTCAGCATCAACATCAGAGCGCCAGCCAACCGCCAACCAGTAGCAGCAGCAGCAGCAGCGCCACCACCACAAAAAAACGGAAAAAAAAAGGATAAAAAGCCAACGTACTTCATTAATTTTAATTAAGCGCCCATAGCATGACAAAAACGTAGCGAAACGAAAGCGTAAAAAAAAAAAAATAAATAAAGAAAATAGACGCAAAGAAACGACGACGACGACGACAACGATGACTGTGACATTCCCATGAACGATGGGCACATTTAGGACCTTCAAAGTGCAAATGAACTTATGTAAGAAACGTGTCTGAAAAGGAGCAAAGATACTCAAACTCCATTTTCGATTTCAATCTGCACATTTTCGAGGCTTAAAAGCAATCCAAGCGAAGCACAACAAATGAATGAGATTACAGAGTAATCAATTGGTTATATATGTACCTCCGATCGATGCATATATGTTAGACAATCTTATTGTCGGCTACAAACAGTGTTATCGATTAAAGTATTAACCTCGGAAGTATCGATTTTGAGTGAGGTTAAAATTCTTTTTTTAAAGTATCGATAACTAGTGAAAATGAAACTTAGATTGAGATAAAAGATCTGAGCGTAAGTATCGATTACTAGACAAAAGATCTGAATGAAGGTATCGATTTCTAGTGGAAATACTTTAGCAAAGTTCTGTTTTGACTGACGCTGACAAGAGTAAATTACACCTTAATATCCTAAGTTTAAATGAAATATTCCTCTATAAACTGTTAAAATCTGGCCAAATGAAAGAAGATTCCATTTAGATTCGTGTACTCTCAAAATATTATTTGAAGCAGTTTTAGTTTATCTTAGAAGTCACTTGAAATAGTGTAAATTTATCTTGAGAAGTTTGATCAAAAAGCTTGTCATGGCTGAGCGCCTAAAAGTGGATAAACATTTTTCACGCTCATCGGCGGCAGACGAAATGTTTGTACATAGATGCCACTGTTTCTATGTATAAGTGTGTGTGTGTGTGTATTTGTTGGCGACATGTTGGTTAACCTTGAGACTTTCAGAGGAATATTAAATTAAATTTTTGTTGCCCCGCTCGATGCCTTCATCGTCCCTCTTTATCCCCATCCATCGACATGTGCATATGTCTGTGAGCTATATGGTAATTGAAGCTAAACAAGTTTTTAGTTGTCATTCTATTTGATTTTCTCATTCTTTTTGAATTTGTAACCACAACAAAAAAAAAAAAAACTTAAAACAAAGTGCAACAGGCTAAAATATAATTATATAATAGAAATAGGAAGTGAGCTTTTACAATAACAATAAACGAATCTTTCCCTATACCAAAGCGTATAAACAGAAGGTGAAATTTTACAACAAATCAATATAAAAATATGGCTAAAGAGCCACCAATGCATGACCGATTAATAAAAGAGACTCTTTGGTGAGTTTCGCTCTAGATAAATTAGTTGGTGTGTTCACTTTTCTCGTCAATCTAGAAATAACTTGCTTCAACTCGCAAAAGAGAGCTCAAGAGAACAAATTTTCTTAGCTACGCCTGGCAAAGGCGTCCTGAAAGTCAGGACGTTAGGACCCTAAGGCTACTATAAATAGTTCAACAATTCCTTTCAGCAGCAAGACCTTAATTCACTGACAACTTAAGCTTGAGTTTTGCAGGCTGATATCTTGCCAATTGGATTTCTGATTAAAAGATATGGCGTTTCGATCAAACAATCGTACCAATTCCATCAAAAATAAGTTAAAATACAAAGCTTCATTCAAAAAGCTTAAAAACTAAGAGACCAGTTTAAATAGAAACAGATCGATAGGCTGACAGACAAGCTGAAGCGAAAAATATCGATAAACTGTCAGTTGAGCATTAGATTTGAATTCTGCAAGGATTTTAAAGCTATCGATTAGTTATACAATTGCGATTTACCCGCTTTGTACACTTATTGATATTGTTTTGGCACAGCTTAGAAATTCATTTTAGGTAAATTAACTTTCTCTACTTACTAGTCCAACATTTCGATATCTTCCTCATCCTCGCTATCATCGTCCTCGTTCTCATCTCGTTCATTCTCATAAAACTTGGCCTCTTGGGCAGCGTTTAGACCACCAAAACGTTCACGGCTACGTTCGCGTTCTGATGTTAAACCATTACTGCTCCTGTTGGCAGCAGCATTACCATAGCCACGCCCACGTCCGCCCACACCATCACCGCCTCTGCCACCGGCACCACGACCACCGGGACCAGTTGTTGAGTTAGGTGAACCAACATCGGGTTGACGTCTGCGTGTCGATTGGACAGGCAAACCAACGCCCTGCTCCAATTCCTCGTCCTCTTCATCGCTTTCGATCTCAATGTCATCGAGATCACGCTGACTAAAACTCCGCTCGGGCATAATTAACAATTAATTTCAACTTGCACAACAGCACAGCAAAAAAAACAAATTTAATATTTCAATATGTTATTTATGTTTCTATTGCCTTTTCTTAGTTATAACTCACGCCTCACGCACGTTAATCGACTTGCACCGAACGCATTCAAAACTGCAATTGTCGCTTGGGATATTCGCTGGCAAATGCGATAGAAGCGTTTGGCATAGGCAAAATCAACGCCTCGTATAGATAGGGCTTCTTCTCTGTTCACTCTAAAAGACCTCGCCCATTTTTAGTTGGGCCTATAGACCACTAATTCAATTAGCTGCAGCAACAATAACAAAAACAAAAACGTTTCTTGGCTATGGCAACAAAAATTTTGAAATGGGTCAGCGATTTTTGTCTCGGTTTTAAACAGGCGGAGTGAAAGAGATAGACAGAGAGAGAGAAAAAGAGAGAGGGAAAGAGATGGGGATGAGTAAGCGAAAAAGGTGATTTGGAAGCCCCAGCACGTGCTGCTATAGGTGCTCAACTATGATCTCCCTCTGTCTCCCTCTGTCTCTCTGTCTCTTTTTCTTTATCGGAAGGTTTTTTTAGTCAACGGCAAGCAAGAAAATTCCTTGACATATGAGGCAATCGAACTAGAACTGACGAAAGAATTTCTAGTGGCGAAATGACAAAATCTCTATCTCTAAACTGTTAAACCGTTTCAATTGCTAAACGAAACGGTTTATTAGAACATTTCAAAAGGTTATTTTAACAACCGAAATGACACAGAAGTAGAAATTTGACTATTTTTGTGTCCTATGTGTAATCGATAAGTTTTATTTGGTATAAGAACCAATTCGGCACACAGCCACACTAATTTTAGTATTTTGTAGCAATAAGAAAAAAAATGCATAATGCTCTGGTCAAAATTGAAAGTAAAAAGAATTAAATAAATAAATTAAATATTATTATAAACTTCACTAATGCCTTTTTGGCACAACGATTCGAGCATCAAAGCCAAATCACTGAAAAACAGATCCATCGAGGACAAAATCTTGACCATTTGAGACGAATTACATGTAAGTCTTATTATATCCAGGTAAACTAAGACAACAAATAGTTTTACCGATCATTCCTATGAAAGGAATGTACATACATATATGTATGATACAGCCGTCTAATCGTAATCAAGTTTGGCACCAACATTTAATCACTGTT
This sequence comes from Drosophila nebulosa, assembly GCA_024703675.1. Classification (NCBI taxonomy): domain Eukaryota; kingdom Metazoa; phylum Arthropoda; class Insecta; order Diptera; family Drosophilidae; genus Drosophila; species Drosophila nebulosa. Next base: position 16,054,474 of record JANFPS010000003.1, read on the forward strand.
TAAATTCTTAAAAAAATTCTATGAGGATCGCTTCAAAAACAACAAAAATATTGACCTTAAACTCAATTTTAGTGTAATTGTTTCATGGGATCCGATCCGACTGAATCTGATATATGAGTCTACATATATGGCTTGGTCTCTTTATACACTTTTCCTGTTAAGATCTGAAAAAATATGCTTTGCCAGTTGTGAATCTTGTCGTTATTCTAATGAAAAATGCATAATATTGATCTAAAGAGTTCATAAAGTTTTAAAGACCTAAAGATAATGTTTCAGCGTTTATCGTTAGGTCTTTAAATATTAAGTCCCTTGTTCCATAATCGACTGTGAAACATTTTTTATCAGTAAAGACAACCGAAAGCTAATTACTAAGTCGAGGGTCAGTGGTTCCTCTTAATTTTTAGTCGCTTAAGAAGATTTTCATTTCTCGGGTTGTTAGGGCTTTTGGAGCTGCGTTTCAGATATTTTTCAATACTTGAATCAGAATAGTCCTTGTGAATCTATTTTTAACATTCCAATAAGCTCAATGCAGTAGCTTTTTTCATTTATTTTTCAAATATTGCTATTGATTCCCAAATTTTTAGTTTCTATGGTAGGCAAAAGTTATTCAAACAAGATTCTATTTTTATGACCAGCGGTGTATACAATGCTTGCAGGAAATAGAAGAGTGATTAAAAGGGTCTATGAGGAGTTTGCGTTAATCCAGATAGACAGGCGGACAGACGTCTTTCTTTCCAACTTGCTGTTAAATAAGGGCTTCTGATTCACTTTCATAACTTCCTCATTAGTTTATCATAAAGATGCCATTATATCCCGCACAATATGATTGCTGAGATCCCAAGATCATTAACTTTCTAAGCCTTATACTTTATTATTCTATAATCTAGTCTTCAGAGATTAATTAATTGGTTGTTTGCTGAATTTTTGTTCGCTTTTAATTTGACAATTTAGACAAGACAAAGGCATATATGTCTGTCACAATTGAGCTAACTCAAATTGATCGGCTTGCATATGCTCTTTCACCTTTCACGGGTACTGGGTAAAGGTAGTTGAAATCAATTTGCAACTGAAACGGTTTAACAGAACATTTAAAAGGTTCTCGGTATTTGTTGTTTTTGTGTTCACTAGGTATTCCTCTTTGATCTAATCGCATGTAATGCACTTTTCCATTGTTAGGTAGACTATTATTATTTTTATTATTATTCGTTTTTTTTTTGTTGTTGTTTTCTTCTCCTTCTCCTCCATCTTCTCGCTTGCTTGCTTGCTCTGTTTTGCTTGTTTCTTCATTTGCTTATTGATTTTCGAGACCATTTATGAGAGAAAGAAAAGCTTGCGTGCCTTAGTCTTGGCCCAATGCCTAGCTTATTAGCCAGAAGCGTAAAAAAACGGCAAACAAAAGTAAGTAAAAGGCCAAGAAGGAAAAAAAAAATTATAAACAATTATTGGCTTGAGCTTGGCTGGCGCAAAGTTTCCGGCAAGACAACAAAAAATAAAACACAACAACAGCAAAAAACAAACCATAAAAAAAAATAATTGAATTTAATGAGACATTTTGAATGCCAAGGCGCAAAGCTTCGCCCACTCCAAACTGGGCGAAATTATTATATATGTACATATATGTAGCTATATAAATAGAAGATATATCTACATATATAGATAGATTGATTTATACCCGCTGCTTTTAACTTTTTGCGTGTTGCTCAGATAAGTCTATATATTCGATTGCTGTTATTTAACTAGTTCCTTATTAACTTATTCTCATATGACGTCGATAACACCAAAGTAACTTCTTCTAAGTCTTTAAAAAGATCTCAAGTCGGAACAATTTTACAATCTATATCACATCTGTATACAGAGTCTTCCAAATGAATAGGTTAGGCCTTTAGGCCACTTTAAACATGTCTTTTAGTTTTGAAGCTATTTTAACTGAACTTCGTCTTCAAGCTTCTTGACTCGAAGCTGGAACGATCAGACCGCTATAAGCTTTGTTATCAGTTAGCCTAAGCGTAAGCGAGGGAAAAGGGATAAAAAAAAATGCCACATGTGTTCTAGAGTAATAAATATAGAACACTTGGAACGAGCTAAGTATGAGAAAAAAAACCGACCACCTTGAGTTAAAACACAGAATTATGCCAAAGATATTTCCGACATTCGAATCTATTTTTTAACTGTATTTCAACAATGAACTCAAAAACTACTAGACCCAATATTAGAAGGTTTTCATGATAAGTGCTCATTGATGCCGCTCGCCGCCAGATGGCGCTGCAAAGTAGCAACTTCTGCCCCATTCAACCGATTGTCATGAAAATCAGTATGACCATGTATTTCTACACAAAAGAAACGACACGTTCATAGATATAACTCGCCGCCAGATGGCGCTGCAGAGTAGTAACTTCTGCCCCGTTTAACCGATTATCATGAAAATCAGTATGACCATGTATTTGTACCCAGAAGAAACGACATGTTCATAGATGTAACTCGCCGCCAGAGGGCGCTGCAGAGTAGCAACTTCTGCCCCATTCAACCGATTGTCATGAAAATCAGTATGACCATGTATTTGTACCCAAAAGAAACGAGTATGACATGTTCATAGATGTAACTCGCCGCCAGATGGCGCTGTAGAGTAGCAACTTCTGCCCCGTTTAACCGATTATCATGAAAATCAGTATGACCATGTATTTGTACCCAGAAGAAACGACATGTTCATAGATGTAACTCGCCGCCAGATGGCGCTGCAGAGTAGCAACTTCTGCCCCGTTTAACCGATTGTCATAATGTGGAGGAAGGCAGATCAACGTCTGCCTGGATAGCTAGTCTTCTATATATATATTGTATATATATAAATGAATGTTTGATGGTATGTCAACGATAAACTTAAAAATCACTAGACCCAACATTATGAAAATTGGTATAGAAACTTATGTATTTTTTCACGGAGAATGTTATATAATATGTGCTCACTGATGCGACTCGCCACAAAGGTGTCGCTGCAGAGTCATAGTGTGGAAGAAGGCAAAACAACGTTTCCCAAAACATGTTGAGTAAGTTTTTGAATGACTAAATCAGAGAACTCTTAAGTTTTTGAATACTTTGGTTATTCATTCATTCGATTACACAGATTACAACATTCGTTTTCGTTTGTCTGAAGTTTCTCTGAGTCATTAACGAGTACTCAGAGTGATGCAGCTCTCTGCATCAAGATCAAACATTGTGCGTACTTTATATTTGCCCTTCTCGAGGTTTTGGAATTGGCACAACTCATTTAACCACACACACACACACACGCGCGCGCACACACACACACACATTTCATGAGCATATGTGCTTCGGTTTGGTTTTAATTGCATTAACCGCTAAATCTCTCAGCACAGCAGCCCCATTGAGTTAATGAAAATTATTGGGCTGCGGCTGCATGTTGCAAGTGTCATAATGGCAAATTATTTGAGTGGACAAATTAATTAAAGTCGCAGCAATGTTTGTATACGATTTTGTGTAATGATTATGCGAGGGAACGCACAAGCGAAAACCGACGAGGCGAGCTGCGGGCACAGTGGTTTAAAAACCCACACAAAAAAACAAAAATAGAAAACATAATATGAGAGGCCCACGTAAGACAAATTGAAATCGATCTTAAATAATTTTGTCATTCAACCCATTTCAAATCAACTTCGAACCACTGTGCAGCAACTGCAGCTCGCACTTGCTTCACGCAGACGTTCGTCGGTCAATGCCAAGGGCGAACAATTTTTGCCGGCTACGGAACACCACAACACGACGACAAGACATTGCGTTGCGCCGAGGTGAGTGAAGCAATAAAAAAAAAAAAAAATAAAGAAAGAAAGAGAAACACCACAGATGAAGAGACGACGACGACGACAACGCTTCACAGACAATACCAAAAACATGAAAAAAAAACCCCCAAAAAGGTGTCAACTAACACAACCTTCAAACGGCAACAAAAACAATAAAAAAAAAAAAAAACAAAAGAAACTGAAAAGGCGAATCAAGTAAGTATATACAAACAATGCGGAAGAAACAAAAAAAAAAAAATATACCGGAAAATCATTTCTTCACAACGATAAGACAAATACTCTAGGATTTCGAAATGCGTTAACTTTAGGGTTTGCCACTTCTAAAGATGATTAGATGGAGTCTATTTGGTGTGTGAAACTTTTTCCCTTATTGGAGAGACCCAAAAAGCCTTATTTCAAAATGGATAGAAAAAGCCAGAAAATTGAATAGAAGAAGACGTAACCAATCTGTTACGCTTTAAAATAGCTAGAAAAAGCTAAACAATTGAATAGAAGTGAAGCGTAGACAGCTTGTTACGCTACAAAATAGCTAGAAAAAGAAAATTGATAGGAAGAAAACGTAACCAGCTTGTTATGTTTTTCAATTTATTATTCGGTGCATCTAAATTTAGAACATTTGTTAAGTCAAAGTATTCAAGTTCAAAACCTAAAAACCCAAATCCAATCACTAGACTTTTCAAATCAATCGGCGCCAGTGTGGGGAACACTTTTTCCGAAGAAAAGGCTTCTAAAATAGTTTGAATTTCAAATAAATTCTTCTTGGATACTTAATCTTAATCTTATCTTAGCTTGGCTAGAATGTTTTAACATGCATTTCGTTTCTTAATTTTGTTTTTCTAAGGTTCATATAGTTGAAGGTACGATCTTAGCAAACCTCATGTATTTTTGGAGTTAGCTACTGAACTGAAATGAATCGGTGAGTGAGTGAACAAATGAATAAATGAGCAGGTCAACTAAACCGAACCAATTCAACAGAATGAACCGTTTAGCCGATCATTGGACGACCAGGAAACTGCAAACGTGAGATGAAACGAGTGTGACCTAAGCTAGGTCTAAAACTGATTTATATAATACTGATCAGGAATCATTTATTGCAATGGCTTGGTCATTGACCTATTGACAATTGGAATTGATTTGTCGGACTAAAACTATTTTTTTAGTTAATGTGTTAACCAATAATAACCGAGCCCACGTATTTAAAATTATTTAACAATTCACGTACGAAAGTCAATGAACTTCGATTAAGTTGTCATGTTTAATAAATAGGAACACAAAACAAAAATTAATGCTTAAGGTAGTCGACTATTTGAGCGTTAATTACAATTAAAAAATCATAAGATAAAATGCAAAATTTCCTTAGGTAGCAAAATCAACTTTCAGTTTTTGCCTCAGCCAGTGGACCAAGCTTTTTTTAATAAAATGTTTTAAATTCTAAATATATCTTCAGCTAACTATATCTTTAGAGTTTTGGTCAAAAGTTACTTTAAATTGCAAAGTAGAAATTTAAATATATTTTTCTCTTTTATAAACTCTCTTTGGCAAGGGTATCAAAACTGGCGACCCTCTTTGTAGATTGATACTCTACGCTTATCAGTTGAAATGTGATTCTTATCAGTTGGAAACTGACACCGTTTAAATGATCATAAAACAAAGCAAATTAGTGCAAGGTGGGCCAGGTCATTTGAAGCCAAATGAATCAGCAGTTAATGGGTGTGGAAGAAGGAGGAGGAGCAGTCTACTGGGCTTGGCACGTGCAACAGGAAATGAGTTTGATTTTCAATTTCGAGCTTCCATTTATTCAAGTTGTTGATTCTATTTGCGTAATACTTGAAAATACTTCAGTTTTAGTAGTAAATACTTAACTACTGCTGATACCAAATAACAATAACATGGAAATATAAAAACATCTTTTAACCTGCAAAAAATATAATAGAATTGGTCGGAGGTCACACGCTTTTAGCTATGAAGGCACTTAATCAATCAGAAAATTAATTAATAGCTTATGCAAAGTATTGGCCAACGTTTGCCATTACTTTTGAATGCATTCCGTTCATCTTTTGAAGCCAAAAATGAATCGCGCCATAATTCGATGTCCTGCTCTGATTTGAAGCGTATTCCAATCAAAGCACGATCTGGGCTAGAACTGCGCCAGAACTTCCCATTCACTATTTTCCAAATAGTTTTCAACAGGAACAGCAACATTATGGACTCGTGTCTGGACATTTTTTTGGCTATAGCCAGCTTTAAACGGATCAATTGTCGCCCGTAAAGGAGTTCCGTGATGGTTTGAGCAGGTTTTAGCAGAAAAGACTTATTTTTGTACCGTTCATGCAACATTTCTGACAGGCTAAGCAAGAGTACTTTGCATTTATGACAGAGTAAGTTTAATAAATAATTATTTGGTAGTCATTTATTTGAATGTATTCATTGCATTAAGACACACGAAAAGAGAGCTTTGATAACTTGATTAATGACTGCAGAACTTGACTTGGGTCAACTTGACGTAACGCATTTCTTATTCCATCCCAAATATGCGTCGCCAAAAAGGAAATTTTGCTCTAGCTCTCAGCTGATTGAAGAAGACAAGGCAATCAAAAAAGCACTCGCCAAAACTTTTAGAGGTATTTGACTGGATCAGCTGAATATAGGTAAACCGTTTTTAAGAGAAACTGTCCGGGACTACCATCAGAACATGCCCCAAAATCGGCGTAGAAGTGGTTCGCATTTACGAGTGTCTACTGTAGGTGGTTGTGATGAATCTATCGATCTATTGGTTAGACTCTCTGAGATTTAATTAATCGAGGTTCTACTATACAAATCAAGCTATGTATATTTTTCTATTGATATAAAACAGTTTGCGGCTTTAAAATAGCTTAATTAGTCACCGTTTCGGTTGTTCAGGGTGCAAATATTTTGTCTCGTTATTGATACATTAAATTTGCCACTGATTCATGTTTAATATCGTTTTAGTTAAAGCTACTTTCCATTTTAAATGTTTCTTTCCCAACCCCATGAATATTCACACCTCGCCTCTTCCCCCAATTTGCGGGCCCAATTTTCAAGATGTTAGCACTCTTTTTTTTTGTTTTTTTTTTTGTTTGGTTGTAGAAACCAGTTTATCAATAGAATAATTTAAACGCAATCCCAATGAATGTGGGCAACAAGTTCAAGGTTAACTCACCTGATGGCATCACGATGATAATTTTGAGGCAATTTCGTTGTTGTTGTTGTTGTTGTTAGTGTAATGTGATTGCCGTTGTTGTTGTTGTTGTTGGTTATTACAGTAACAACAGGTGTGGATGACTCCGATGGCACTGGCCTATAGATCAATGGTTTTACATTGTGCTCAATATCATCCAGAAAGACAACATCATGAACGGGTATCAAACGATTATCGGATGCATTAAAATTTAAATCGCGAAATGGCCCATTGAAGAGGCAACGCAACGGTGACGTCACAGCCGCATGAGCATCCGATGGTGGCAACTTTATATGGAAGAAAAAACAAAAAACATACAAAAAACACGTAAGAAATTATTGGTCAATTATTTTATACACAGAAATGATATCACTTAACACAAAAAACACAATTTAAAACGGGATCTCAAGGCCTTGAGAAGCACAAGCAACTGTGAAACGCACAAGCAAGGCACGACTGGAAGTCCAAAAAAGGACTTTGACTTTGTGGTCACAAAAGAAAGGCCTTAAAAAAGCAGGAAAAGCAAAAAAAAAAAAGCAGTAAAAAGGGACCCGCGAGGCCATAAGAAGCACAAGCAACTGTGGAACGCACAAGCAAGTTACGACTATATGTCCAAAACGCATCAAGAAAACACATAAGCATTGCGTATGTAGAAAGATTAAACTATCTGGGCTCGCTTGGCTACCCTTCAACATTGAAGATCTCCAAATTGGATTTCCAGGTTTTGCCTGGTCCTTATAATATTTTGATTCTTGAAATTCAAGCTTCATTTTTAATAACTAAAATAAAAAATGTCAAATTTTTCGTTTAGAAAACTTGAATCAAACATTTAGAACTTTGAAAATATCCCTCGTAACGTAACTAGAATATGGCAAATGTTATTTTTAGCTTACCACACAAATTGACAAGGTCAAGCAAGAAACCGAAAAAGTTCAAGTTGATTTATTAAAATATATTCCGAGAAATACAATTTTTTTTTTCTTCCCGCACACACAAAGATACAATTTGTCGCATTTCATGGTACTGTCAGGGATTGATTGATTTCAAAAATATTTTGTAAATTTTTCTTTTGGGCCTGGTATTAAAAAAAAAAAAAAAACTATATATATGTAAATAACTTTTCGTATAGAATTAAATAGTGCTAAAAGTTAAAGAATTTAGCAATGAATTTCCCAACAAATGAAATGCGGGAGGGGTGCCTAAATTTTTAGTGTTTTAGAGAATTCTTTTGAAAATTTTAAAACCTAACCTAAACGTTTTCGATTAACCGTAACAATAATGGAATTTGAAATTAAAAATGCATTTATTTTGTGAAATAAATTATCCATTGTGGATTTTAAAATCACTTTTCTTTCGTATAATCGAAAATCTAAATAATTGGACTTTAATTTTCTAATTCATTTTTCAACTTTAAGCATTTCAACAATTTTCCAACATTATTTTTTTTAGTAGCAAATAATGAAATTTTTAAATACAATTTTTTAATACTTTTTTTTAATTTTTGTTTATTTAGAAATTTTTTAAAGCTGTTAAAATTTCAAAAATTTTCGCTAAAAATTGCAAGTATTTGGTTTAACAATTTATTATTAACTTTCAAGATTTTAACTCTGTTTGAATAATTAAAAAATTTACTAAGATTTTTTTACGGTTACTTTTAGCTAATTGTAAAGTTCACTTAAAATTTTTGTACTATTTTATTTCAAACGATGGTAACATTTGTTTTTATGCATTTTGTCCCACTGTTGCACACATATGACTGTTGTGCGTGTGTATATGTGTGTGTGTGTAAACTTCATTTCATTCACCTTGATTTTGCCATTGGATGCGGAGAACATTGAGATGAAACTGAAGCCAAAGCTGATAGCCAGCCGCCCACAAAATACCGCAATGGGGGCGGATGCATTTACAAAAAAAACACAACAACGACAAACACAGCAAAAAGCAATATAAACTTCTTTTTTTTTTCTTTGCGGGCTTAATAGGCACAATAAACAAACAAACACAACACAACAAAAAAACAAAATCAAAGAAAAATTGAAAAAAAAAAAAAAGAGAATTAAAATAAACACAACTTTCGACACGCGTGCGTACGTTGCGTTGGTCGGTGCGATGCGAGGGGGTCGGAGTGGTTGCGGGGGGGCTGGGGGCTGGAGGCTCTGTGTGTGTGCCTCTCTCTTTCCAATTAGAAACACTTGCACAATGCAATTGAATTAATTTAGATTTAGCAGCTGCGTCTGCGCCTTTAATTTTGGCTTAAGAGCCCACACAATTATTCTTATTCAAGTTAAGAAGAATAGAATTTTTGTTTGTTATTTATTTTGAAAATATCACAACACTCGAGTTGATGAGACACACACAAAGCACACACGAGACACGTCGGCGCGGCGGGGGGGAACTACTAAACTTATTTTGAAAAATCTGACTGCTTCGGCTGATGGCGTTGCCGGACTGCCATGTATCTTATTTTGCAATTTTTTTAAATCATCCTTTCGAATTGACAGTCGGCAGGGGAACTTGTTAACTATGTTAAATTTTACATTCAACTTAGTCACAGATAAATTTAGTTGAAACGATCATGTTAAGTTAACATAAGTAAACAGTAAATAATTCTCTCCTCTTACTCTCTGATCATGTTAACATATTTTGCTCTCTCTTATTGGAGGTGGTAAATTGGAATTAAATCGATAAGGGAACTATCGACTGATGCCTCTATCGAACCACGAATTCAAAATCAAATCTGCATCAAGGAGGTCACCATTAATTACAAAAATTTTATAAAATAAGCGTACAATAACAATAAAATAAATGTTTTTCTTTTCTACATAAATTTGTAGTATTTTAAACAGCCGCCATATGTATGTCACAGTCACAGTGAATGCTACTCAAAAGTCGAATCCTCTCTAACGCAATTGATATTAGTCAACACCAAATGCCTATCGATAAGAACTTTTTTAATATGATATACCATTAAATTATTTTGTTTTGGCTAAAAAATGTATCTGAAAACTTGGTAGCTATTACATAATTTTAATTTAAGTAATCACGCAACGAAAATAAGAAATGACCAACTATCGACTTTTTGCTTGAACGCCCTTAATGGTATTTGAAAATTCCAGCTGTCGATACTATCGATAAATTTTGGGTTCTATGAAAACGAAGAGCAAGCGAGGTGAAACGTATTGTTGTTAATATAAAAATAAAAATTTTCATTCATATTGAAGTACATAAAAGAACGCCGACATTGTCAACTAAGTGGTAAGTAAGTGTTAATTAACTAATAAATGCGTGGAGCAATAAATATTTCGAGAGACCCCGCTGCTTGCAGCTTGCATTTGCGGGAGTGCGATGTGTGTGTGTGTGTGTTTGTGTGCGTGCGTTTTAAAGCGGCAAAAGGAAAATATGTGAATTTTGTTAATTTCTAAGAGTTTTCTTAAACATTACCAAACGTATTCAATACATTTTACATTCAATGTGCCAAATTGACTAGTTTTGTTTGATGATTTCAAGAATAACCCAACAAAATTCGAATACGCCGACACAAGCGTGAATCTCTGTGTGTGTTTGTATGTGTGTGCGTATGTATAGGAGCGTGAGCGAGAGAGAGGGAGTGAGAAGGAGTAAATGCAGCATGGACCAAACTCTTGTCTAAAAATTTATTTTGATAAAAATTTTGTAATTTTTACAGTCAATCAACTAACTCCCATTGCTGGAGTCTCGGAAAAATACAAAACAACAATAATTGGAAGTCATTTCCATTTGTGGTAAGCATTATTATACATATCTATTCTCTAACGCTCTCACACTCTTTCTCCCTCTCCTCCTCCTCCTCCTCCACACTGCGAGGAAATTTGAGGGGAACTCCGGAATTGGCCATAAGAAGACTTCATCATACTTACCTCTTGCCCAGACTAGATTTGCCCTCTGCTTTTGCCAATGGGCGGACTCTGCTCTTTTTGCTCTTGGATGGACTGTGGAAAATCCACACAAATAGAAATTTCCAATGAAAATTATAAATTATTTATGAACCATTCGAGTAATATCTTAAAAAGTAGGCACATGAAAAAACAGGGAAAGGAATATTCATTTGAAATAGCGTCTATTGAGTTAAAAATTTGAATTTTCTAGCTACACTTCAAAAGATTTAGCAACTTTTTTAAATAATTTCACTTTAACCAATGAGAAATGATTTTAGATAGCTAGGGATCCATTTTAACTTCCATCAGCCTAAGCCACTTGATCCACATTGATTGATTGACTCCTTCGTCGGTCAATTTGTCTTTATCCCATTTTTGCTATATCCAATAAGCTTACGTCCTTTAGCTTTATTAAGAAGTAAAACATTCGAAATGGTTTCATTTCCAAATTGTTTTGCAATTGAAACGTTAAAAATTTGGATTTCTAGTTTAGTTTCTTTGGTTCCCATTAAAGACGCAAACCGAAATAAATAATAAACATAACTTCTTCCTTTCGAGTTTGGGTTTCTATAGTTGGCAAGTTAATTTAAAATATAACAACGATTTGATCTTCATCTTCAGGAGGGATTAGAGCTAAATTTTTGCAACTTAAACTAACTAAATTTTCATTGCTATCGCTTCTCTTTACAGCTACAATCAAATTTTTGCCATAATAGAGCGTAGAGTCAAAAAGATGTCCCACACCATTTTATTGGTCCAGCCGGGTGTACGACCGGAAACACGCACCTACTGCGACTATGAGAGTGTCAACGAATGCATGGAAGGTGTGTGCAAAATCTATGAGGAGCATCTGAAGCGTCGCAATCCAAACACTCCAACGATCACCTATGATATTAGTCAATTATTTGATTTTATTGACACATTAATAGATATCAGCTGCATGGTATATCAGAAAAGCACCAATACCTATGCCCCCTACAATAAGGATTGGATCAAAGAGAAAATCTATGTGCTGCTGCGCCAGGCGGCCTTTAGTCCAAATGCCTAAAGAAAGGGAAGGGCGGGGGGGAGGCTCTAAAAACCAAAATCTACAATCTATTATTATTATAATAATTGACACACGCAAAAAACAAAACAGAAAAAAAAACAACTAAAGAAAAAAGAGAACATAATGTCAAAAATATCAGGAAAAGTGAAACTTATTTAGAGATCATCCATCACCTACACATGCACACACACACACCCACACATCCCACACTCACACTTTCTCTTTATACATAAATATTTATGCTTTTTTTGTTCATCCATTGTCACCCACACCCCTCGATATGGTATTTTTTTCTCACGGTGTGTGTGTGCGTGTGTGTATGTGTGTGTGTGTATATGTGTGCAAACGTTTTCAAAGTTTTTAAGAGAGAAAAAGCCAAGATAATATTAGAAGAAAAACACACAAACCACTTGACAAACACGACGAGAGAAATGAAATGAATGAAACGTAATGTAAGCAAGAATTTACATTAAATAATAATGTATAATGTATATACACTTAACTAAAACACAAATTTCTTTTAATATTGTGCATAAAATACGGGAGAGAAACTTTAAATTGTATTTGTTTTTTTTTTATCACTCTAAAGCTTGTTAATTTAGCGTCATTTTCATCTTGTGAAAAGTTCCTTGACCTTATGCAGTTAGCACTAAAACTTCTAGATAAACTTGATAGACTTTTTATCACTCTCGACAGCTATTCATGATTGTTGCAAAAAAGTTGGCAAACCTTTTTAACTCATTACTTTGATTTCAGCATGATGTTAGGTCTAAAAAAAAAAGTTGTCTAACTTTGTGGAGTTCTCGTTTTGATAGTACGGGGTCCAGACCCACAAGTGGTGGGTGGGACTGTCTTACAGACTCTTATAGAGACTGAGAAATGGTCAAAGAAATATTTCCAAAAAATGGGTTCTAATTAAAAGTTTAATTTAAATTCCTCTAAATTTATAATATTTGTATTGAAACCTTTCTGTTACTTATTAAAGTTCATAAGCGTTTAATTAGGGATTTATGGTCCAATTTGTAAGGGGTCAAAGGAGAAGTGATAGGTTCATGCGACCTTAACGAATAATTCCCATAAAGTTTGTCGTTGTTTGTTTACGATATTTTCCACATTTTCCATCTCATAAAATTTAAAGTTACGAGCACCTCGTACATACATACATACATACATATATCAAGCAGCAAATAGAACCTTTGCTTTTTGCCACTTGCGCTCTGATCGCTTGCTGCGCGATCATCAGATTCTTGGCAAGAGAAACTGAGCGACTAAGCGACCTTGGAATGGTCAAGCTTCAGCTGCATTGAACTTGGCGTGTGATTTTTAATTAGCCTCGCCTCAGACCAACTTTAAATTATATATCAACTATTTTTTTATGTAATGTAACTCTATTTTTTTTTTTTCTCATTTGCTCAGTTACCCTTTAACTGAAGAGTATATAAAAAAGGGGAAAACTAAATTTATATATCTATTTTCAATCTAGTTCCTGAAATACTTTTAGCTAGCGAAAAAGACAAAAGAACCCACAAATAAATGACCGTTAAAATGATTTTGTCGTGAGTTAACTTCAAATCGATGACGTCACACAAATAAATGACCCCTAAAGTATTACCCATTTAGTTTATTCTGCCGTATAATTATCTTTCTCACGCTTCCCAGACTTAAAACTCCGCTTTTTTGTGTAAAAATATCAATTGAAGCCTAAGGAAAACATTTTAAAACTTAAAAATAATGTTTGAAATATCTTTTAGACTTTTGGTCTTTGAGATTAAACCTTCTCGATGTAAATAATTTGGTTTTTACAATAAAAGTAGAGTAGATAAGTTCATCTGTTTGATGCGAGGTATCCGTTAGTCGTAGACCATTTAATTTTTTAACTGGTTTTGCTAACCCAATGTCAAGTTTCAATCATGCTTGTCCATGTATGGAGAATGTTTTGTCACTCTCTCTCTCTCTCTCGCTTGGCTTATTGTCCTTCTCTTTCGAATTCATTTACAAAGACACTTTTTGATGATTTTCGTTGGTATTTAATTTAAAATTTAAATTTAGGCATATATATATATATATATAACACATATATATATATAGATGGATCTGTAGAATAATTGTCTCCTTATTCTTTTCATTTTGTACCTGGCTAATAACGCACTTCCCTCTGTGGTGCCTCAGCTTCAACTTCATATTCGTATTCCACCTCCAATCTGGGTTTGGCGCGACGCCGTTTCGTCGTTCCACTGGCAGAAGGCGCTGATTTCTTTGCTGATGCTGTTGAGGTGCCGGAGGAGGAGGTCCTTGTTTTCTTTGCAGGCACTTTGGTTTCCTGTAAATTGGTTTTTGTGTTTGTTTGTTTTTTTTTTTTTGTTTAATTTATGTTTTGAAAAAATCATTCGCAAGAACTATCAATCAACACACAGAAGACACAAACAAAAACGAAAAAAAAAAACGCGACCGCGTACCGCCTTGATTTTTGTTATTTTTAGTTTACTCTCTGGGTAGAGCTGCGTCCGAGCAGCAACTGGAGATGCCAAGATGACGTTTGTCGTTCGAAAAATTCTAAGCGCAACTCTCTAAAGTGATTTTGCGGGTCTAAGGGGGTAGAGGTGAGCGGGGGCGACCACCCGGTAAAGTGCAGCAGCAGCGGCAACGTCGTTGTTCGGCTTCGTCTTATTGAACTTGTTCGTTTTGTAATTATGGTAATTGTGAAATAAAAAGCGACAAGTTCAAAATATACATTAAATTATACAATGAATGTGCAAAAAACGGAGACGGGGACCACAACTCAAGTGGGTGGCAGTCAAACAGGGGGGGCGTGGGCTATAAAATAATTAGCCTCAAGACAGACGAGCCTCTCGCCGTTTCTTAATTAATTTATAATTTGCTTCCGTTTCAGTAGCTCTAGAAATCGAAAAGGAAGTCGTTTCCAAGGGAGTTCCAAAAAATGAATCAATTCTAATCTTTGTTTTATTTTAATTGAATTTTAGCAATTGGAATTACTAATAGAAACCAAAGAGGGCCAAATAAACTGACCAAATGATATAGCTAATACTATAATACTATCCATATCGAACATTTCAAATATAAATTTTTGATTTATCGATTTTTAATTGTAGATCCATTCTAAGATCGAAAAAATAGGTAATTTGTATAGGAAAACCAAAATTACTCATGGAAATTAGGCATAAAGAAAGACCATAACTGATAATAGCTAATGTAAAGAGTTCAAGAGTGCACCTAATAATATATGTAATCCAAAATTATATTAATTAACGGACAAGTCGGGATCTGATTTGGGGACAAGCCAATCTAGTTTAGAGGCGAGTCCAAATGAAAGTGGATAATGTGCTTAGCTGGCGACTCGCTGGGAAAGGACTCGCCACCAAGCCTACATTCATGGCAAGGGCGCCTAAGATGACATTAAGTCAAACCTCATACAACGAACTAGAGGCTAATTAAACTGAAGAACTGGCCAAGTGAAAGTGTGTTGATAAATAGTCCAATATAAAACATAGATATGAGGAAAAAGTGTTTCCGAATAGCTACCTCAATATCTTCGCCATCGTTGTCATCGTCGTCGTCGGACTGATCAAAATCGCTATCCATTTCCACTTGCTCACGGTGCCCGGAATCGCTGTCATAGTCATCTTCTTCCTCATCGGTATCAGCTTCAACGAATTCCTCATCCATCAGAGCGCGATGCAATTCAGCTGCTTCAGCTGGATCCTGATCGGGATCCAATTCCATTTCATGTTCCAACTCCAATTGCTGTTCCCTCTCTTCTTCCTCATCCTCCTCCTCCTCCTCACCGTCAACACGTTCGGCTTCCAATGCCTTATTGAAGGCAGTTTGTGAGAAATTATAGATATCACGATATGTGCCATGTTTGAGACGCTCCAGCAAAGCCTTCTCAATGTGATTATCAATTTTGGCCGCTATCAGTGCCTTTTGTTCGCGACGAGCTTCGCGTCGTTCAATTTTCGTGGACAGCGGCACAATGAGCTTCTGTCGGCGCAATTTCAATTTTCTCATACGCATCAGATATTGGGTGATTTTGAGAAATCTCTGCTTATTCTTGGATATCATGTATTTTGGCCAGAAGACTAGATTCTCATTGATCTGTTCGATGGCCTTTTCAAAGTTACGTGACAATTTGATGCGTTCCCATAGTTTGTTGGGCATGTGCGATCTTTCCGCCGTCTTGATGAACAAATAGATGATGCCCTTCTCCTCCCGAACTGTAGCATACTGTGAATTGGCCAGCGGACAGGTGCGCCTTGTGCACAGACCCGTCAAATTGTACTCATGCCGGCAAAATGTTCGTGTATCCGTTCTAAAGAACAACAAAACATAATTAGTTATAGTTATAGTTTTTAGTGGAAATGAAAAATAGTACTCGAAACACTAACTTGACTTTGTGGGAGCAAAACGATTTGTTGATAATACTCCAAACCACCTAAGAACGGGACAATGATTATCAATAATATATTCATTAGTTTGATTAAGGATTTACTTATTTTTCTCACTTACATCGTCGTTCTGCATTTTGTTGCACCGAAATTTGTTAATATAACTAACAGAAAATAAACACGTGCACACAGGCGCTGCTTCAAAATAAAGGAATACAATCGGAATCAAAAAGAATCGATAAGTCAATCATATTATCGATACGCAAACACATACCGCACATGTCAAAGCGATGGGCAAAATGCCGATTAAACGTATTTGAGACGCGCCAATCATCTCTAATAAACCATGCTAATCGCGTCGGTCTTTTTATATTTTTAGCAAATTTAATTTGTGGTTAGGTGCGCGAGGAGCGCGCAAATATTTTTTTGTAGTAATAATTCAGTTTTTAATTTTAAGTAGCCAAGTTTGAAGTGCGGACGGTTCAAACAACCAACAAACTGCCTCTGCATACAAAAAAAAAATGATGCATAACATTTTACTTACGCTGGCCGCCGCTGTTGTGCCGATTTTGGCGCTAATTTTCGTAGCCGGATTGTTCACATATAAATTATATATATATATACGGTAACCGATCAATATCACCTCACTCGCTCATTCTCTAACACTTTCTCAACTCTCTCGCTCTTTGCAGTTGCCGTTATGATGCTAAGGTAAATTGCTGGTTCTGCAATGAAAACTCAAAAGTACCATACGAACAACGGAATAGTTTCACCTGCCCGAATTGTGAGCAATATAACGGCTTCACGAAAGATGGGGACTACAATCGGGATATGTTTATGCAGCGTGACACTTCGAAATGTAGCAACAATTCGTCATCCAGTAAATCGGTCTATTATACCTCCACTGCCGCCGCCGCCGCCGCAGTCGGCGCTGCCTCATCGTCGGCGCCCTCTGTGACCAATGGACTCTGTGATCAATGCAATGAGGCTCAACGTTTAAAAGTGGAAAAGTTGGCACAATTTGAGCCCAAACATGAATCACGTTTTGAGCAGGAGCTCAAGATCTACAGGTACACAATATCCTTTTATTAATTTTGCGCGTGTGACAATCGTGACAGGAGCTACAAAGACAGATGACTGTTCATTTAGTCGGAATGTCGGGCTTTAATCTTGATTCAGAACAAGTTGTGCTGTGGTTTTGAAGTTAACAGAGCCGGATTTAGGTGAGCTCAGGCGACGCTGCTTCTCCCCAAACCCCCCACCTCAACTTTCTCACCCAAAATAAGTGAAGTTATAAATCGAACGATTGGTTCTATTAGTTATAGTTGTCCAAACCAAATTATATTTATATTTGCCTTTTTGCTTTTAGGAATCAATTGGAAGAACAATTCCGTTTATGCTCCAGCTGTGAGCGTCATGTGGACAAAGTATTGCACGAGAAGAAGAAAATGGTTTTGGGATCAAAGTTCCTGAATTTCATCATCAAGGGAGCCGCCCTGCTGAAGCAACCGCATTTCAATCGTTTGGCTCGTGTGCAACAACAACGGAAATTGCAACGCTATCAATTCCTTATGGCCCTGCTCACCGTTTGCAATGTGATGGCTCTTGTCTGTGGCCTGCCACTGGCCACACGGGAGCAATTCAATGCTGTTTTGGGACAACATTTGGCTAAGCCTCTATTCTTTTGCTACTCACATCTGTTGACATTGGTAAGAGTAGTTGGATCCATGCTGGAGGATCAACCGAGTGTTGGTAAACTATTGCTATACGGACGTACTTTTGGCAAACTTTTGCTCTACTCATTGGGCCTGACTCAATTGCAAGTGCAACATGCCACATTTGCCTCGTGCTATACAAACTTATATCCCTATGCCATGTTGGCTTTGTGTTTTCTGCATAATCTAAGCGATGGCTTGAAATTCACCAGATACACTCTATTGCTGGTATTATGGAGCATCTATGCCAAGGGATCGCCTCTACTTTTTGAGGCCATCGATGGCTCTACTTTCATTTTGCTGGGCAGCATTCTAACTCTCATTATATTGGCTACAAAGAAACGAAATCTGTTATTGAAGTCTTCGACACTTAACGATGAATCCGCTGGCGATAGTTTCCATCGTTTGTGCGCAGATGAATGCATCAGTGATGAGGAGACGATCAGTATGTTGAGTCAGCAATTGAATTGCACTGCTGGCAGCAACAGCAGCATGGGGGCCATGTCCACCTCCGGCTGTGACAATGACACACTACGCCAGAGGAGCTTTAACAATGCAGCTGCAAGAGCTCCCTCTGTGTTGTCGCTAAACTCATTGCATTTGTCATCGCAAAAGAACGGATTTGGCGCCTTGAGACGTCCCCAGCCCTCGACTTTATATGCGGCAAATAGTGTGGATCAATTGGGTGATTGGAGATCAACGTATGCTTCTTCTCCAGATCCCTATATCAATAGTCAATGGCCAACTCACCAGCACAACCACCATCACCAGCAGCAACAACCAATTTTTGGTGCTAATCCTTTGCTTTCGTCGCGTAATCCTCGTGCACCTTCAACATATAGATCTGTGGAGAAGTTATTAATGCCGCCGCGCCTACTAACCATACCCAAAAATATTAATCCCAGCGGTGGTGGCCATGATGTTAATGCCTGGTTGGCTGCAACCAGCAATCAGGATCTGCAGCATGATCCCACTCTTACCGCTGCTGGCCTAATGCAGACATCACTTTCCCGCACATCATCGCAATCATCCGGCTTTGAGTCACAGCCCAGACCAGAATCCCAGGCAAATTGTTATGCATTTGCCTCTGCTCCAGCTCCCGCGCCGGCTTCAGCTTCAGCTTTCTCTCAACATATGCCGCCTTCCCATGATTATGGCTGGCAGAAGAATGCCACATTACCTTCTCATTCGCCTGCTCCTCTTAGTGTGGCTCCACCATTAGCCTCACCATTACTGCCGCCGCCTGCTGCATCTTCCATCTACTCACACACACCAATGGACATGCAATTTGGTGCCAGTCGTCCACATCTCCAGCCTGGCGATCTTCTACGCAAATGGGTGGAGTCCTCTTCCCGACTCACGCCACAACGCAACTAAAGTTGACTCTATAACTAACTACAATTAAATGCTCTGTGTTCATTAAAAAAAAAACAACAATTTTTTTTTAATACATACTATATATATACATATTTGTACCATAGGATTCAACATTTGTTTCATATTGTAATAGACCCCCTACATAATGTACTATATTATTTAGTAAATATATTATAATTTTTATTGATATTTATTTTCTGAATAAAGGATTACTGCCATTTTCTAACAAGTACTAGGACTTTCTATTGCGACAAAAAAAAAACAGTTAAATTCTCATTCTGGCCATTGATTGGTTGGTATTCTTTCCCACGATTCTGTTCAAAAAGGTTTAATGAAATGAAATTGCTTCAAATTTGGCAAATAGAACAAAGTTATGATAACTAAAACGAAAAAGAAAGTAAAATAAGGTTTTTGAGCTGCATTGAAATTTGCTTTCAAATTGTGCAAAGGTGAAATTTTACAACCGATCATTTTCATGTAACCCTTCCAAAGCATTAAAATAATGCTTATGTATATATGTACATACATATGCTTATATGCTTTACGATTTGGTACATATATTTTTCTTCTTCATAGACTCAAATACAGTTTAAGCAATATATCAAAACCCAGTGTGCTTAAATTTTTAATCCCAACCAGACCAAACAAAAACGACTTAAATATAATACGTTGGAAAACACTTTTTAGTCCTTTAAGGATCATGATTATTAGACTCTTTTAAGAGACCTTCATCAATTTACCAATCTAACATTGGGGATACTCTATTATGCATTGCCAAGTTGCAAAATTTAACCAAAATCGATGCCTTTGAACCACTGTAGGCGATAATTTATCGATATTTACCCTGGGCGATTGTTAACGGAGGCAAACCGGCAAAAAGAAAACACACGAAACAAAGCAACAAAGTGGCAGCAACAGCAACAAAAACGACAACAACAACAACAGCCATTTTAGATACGAGCAAAGGAGGAGTGCAAGAATCTAAAAGTAAATGCAACAAATATTTTCGGTCACTGCCAGACCCCAGGCGAAGTGAAGGTGGCAGGTGGTGGACGAAGCAGAGGCGTTAGAGGGGCAGCAAAACTTATTTCGATATCGAGCCAATTGAGAGATTGAGATTGAACATTTTAAATTAAAATCTCATTTTCAATCAAGATGACAAGTCGTCCGCTACGCACGGTAATTATATTCAAATCGGAATCGGAGAGTACCGAAATCTATGCCGAAACACTTAACGCGCACAATTTCCAACCGATCTTTATTCCCACTCTGAGTTTTGGCTTTAAGAATTTGGATGAGCTGCACAGAAAGCTACAGAACCCGGACAAATATGCCGGAATCATATTTACAAGTCCACGCTGTGTGGAGGCCGTGTCGGAGGCGTTACAATTAAGTGAATTGCCCGGCGGATGGAAGCTATTGCATAACTATTCTGTCGGCGAGGTTACCCATAATCTGGCATTGAGCACTCTACAACAGCTCTTCACCCATGGCAAACAGACGGGCAATGCCCGGAATTTGGGTGACTACATTGTGGACACATTCGATGGTTCTAGGAATTTGCCGATGCTCTTGCCGTGCGGGAATTTGGCCACGGATACCTTGCTCTCGAAACTAGCGGAGAATGGCTTCAGTGTGGATGCTTGTGAGGTGTATGAAACGAAATGTAATCCTCAATTGGGTGAACTTCTAGAGCAAGCTCTAGTCCAGGCATCCGAAAATATTGAATATTTGGCTTTCTTCTCGCCATCGGGTGTCAATTGTGTTCATGAGTATTTCAAGGCACGCCAGATACCCCTGGATAAATGGAAACTAGTGGCTATTGGGCCAAGTACTAGACGAGCCATGGAGGCACAGGGCTTGAAAGTCTTTTGTACCGCCGAACGACCCACTGTCGAGCATTTGGTTAAGGTATTGCTCAATCCTCAAGAGAGTCGAGAGCGTCTGGTACGTACGGCGGCAGCAGCAGCAGCAGCGGCAGCAGCTGCGGAAACCAATTAGTCGTCAGTCAACCAATCTCAAAGACATTTGGATTTCATCTTTTCTCTATAAATCAGTACAAAATCATTTGAAAACTTAAGTTAGCTACAAAAAAAAACAAAAACAAAAACAAAATTTGTATAAAATTGTTGTGACATCAAATGTCTATCTATTCTTTTCTATATGTATGTATAACTCTCAAGTTATATAGAATAAAATTCATTTTACTTGAAATAAAAACCCTAAGCATTGATTGATTGATTAAAAGAAGATAGAAGAACATAAAAAAAGGAATAAATTGTGCATTTATGTAGGTCTATGAAAAAAAATATGAAAAGAAAAATAAATAAATCAAATTTGCCGCCAATTGTTAACAGGGTTGAAATTATTGGCGCACTATCGCCATCGAGTATTTTCAAAATGACGTAGCCCGATAGGCAGCAATTGAAACGTTAGTAATTTAACAAACGTGGCCAACGGTCACACAATTTGTTTCTTCTTTTTTTTTGCGTTTTTTTTTGATTACTTTTTAACAAATTCTGTGAATTTAAGACATAAACAAGAAAAACAAAGCACATTAAGAAAAAAAGTTTAAAGTTGTAATAATAGTGATCACACATCTAATACTACAAAAAACCAAGCTCAAAGTAAGTTAAAAGAATAAAAGAGTTTACAGAAAAAAACTTAAAAGGCAAAAGTTTGTCAACCAAATTCCGCTACACAGCGAGAGAGAAAAAAGCGCAACAAGCCGCCACCGCCGCCACACAAAGACATTAATTTCATATAGCCATCTCCCTCTAGCATATAAAGGCGGCCACCGGCAAAAGCAAGACGTTGTTTTTTCCTCTCTTCATCTGTTCTTTGCGTTGTTGTTTTTTGTGTGCGCTCAGCAACAACGGACGGACTAGTAGTAGTTAGCTAACATACATACATATATCAAATTGTAAAAATTCATAATAATTATAAAGAATTGAACATTTTTTGGTGTGTGTGTGTTGTGTTTTGTTTTTTGGTGAACAGAAACCAATCGAGTGTTAATGTGAGTGCGAGTGCCAGTTCTCATGATCGCAGTTAAGAAGAGTGAGTGAATATTCTCAAATGCCGGTAGACAAGTCATTGCCAAGGAGAGAAAGAGAGACAGAGAGAGTCGGAGAGCGGCTTTGAGTGTGAGTCATTAACCGGCCTGACATGAGAGCCTTGCACAAAAAACAAAAAAAAGGCAACAAAAATAATATTGCAAAAATATTAAATCTAAATACACATATGTATGTATGGCATATGCACATATTGAAATATTTGATTTGATTTGCCAAAATATCAGAGTTGAGATAACTTTTAAGTGACTTTTCATGCTTCGTTTTGTTTGTCTCTGCTGCTGCTGCTGCCGCTGCAGCTGCCTCATAAATCATAAAGCGTGTGAAAATTATTGCAGCCGCTGTCACCTCGTCTCGCCTCACCATCACCTTTAGCTTGCCTTCCGCTTTGTTGACCCCTACCAACAACCACCACAATTTTCCTGCCAAGTTTTTCCAAGCAAGTTTCTTTGTGTGTTTGCTTCGTTTCTTACTTCCGTCTTTATCAAATGTCTCCTCTTCTGTCACATACATATTCTACGCACACACATACAGAACATACACATTCACTCACACACGTGCACTCTTTCTAACTTCTCTTCTATTATCTCATTAGCATTAAAGAGGAACCTCTTCGGTCTGCTCAGCAGCGCGCATTTTCCAGTTAGAATTAGGCGTAAGCGTAAGAAGCAGCAGCAGCACCAGAAGAAGAAGAGAAGCGGATGGTCCGCTTTTAATATTGAGAAGCTGTTAGAACTCTTTACCATTTGATAATTGATACCCTGCAATCTATTCAGCGTCAAAGGGTATACAAAGATTGTTAAGCTGTAAATAACTTTTTTGATAACAGCTTAAGAGATGACAAAATCTCTGTAATAAAACTGCTTTCTCTATAGGATATGAAATTTGAAAGGTATCACTAGGTCGACGCTTCCCCTTAATGAATGGTTTTTTTTTGTATTTAACTTTAAGCGGTTCTCTTCGACTTGTTCTGATTTCTAGTTTTCTTTTTGTGATTTGTCAACTTTTCAGATCTTGCCACTAAGCCAACAGCATTCTCAAGAGTCAATTTGTAACGGTATTTTATTTGTTGTTGTAGTGGTAAAAAGCAATATGCCTACATGATGAAGCTAAACGGGAAGTAGAGACGGCCGCCGCGAGGCATTAGAGAAATACCCAAACACATTAGTCATTGAATCAAGCTAATAACTGTTGTGGAATAAGTTCCCTCCCTCCCTATCGTTGCAGAATTGTACAAATTGAACAAGAAGAGTCAAGTAATTTGCGTACAAAATTAAATTTGGTAACTAGGCTAACGCCTTAACAACGTGTACACTTGGCTTACTCATCATCCTGCTGAAGTTTCGATCTTGCTTGGGCTTATGCTCTCTGTCTCTCTCTTTGATGCCGCGTTCACCCGTTGCTCAGTTGCGCTTGGCCCAATTCCATTTGGACCAGAGACACTCGACGCCTACGTTTGGTATTGCCAGCGGATGCTGTGGCGGCTGCCTTCGCTTTGTTTACACTTTGTTTTTGCTATCTCCATCTGCTTACGTCTCTTTTTCAATCTCCCCAGTCTCTCTCTCTCTCCCACAGTCGTCTGTGTGAATTCGTTTGTATTCATTCATCATTTGATTTATCGTTTGTAATTTTGTGAACTGTAAGATTCTCTCTCATTTCTACTCAATTAGCACATTTCTCCATTTCTGGACACATTTATTTACATATTTTTGCATTTATTTTGTCTGCCGTCCCCCCTTTCCTTCTCTTCATCTTTCTCTTTCTTTGTCTCTGTTGTTTGTTTGCTGTTTGCTGCTCTGTGGCGTACGAAACCAGTTTTTATCTGCCAGTGTTGCCATTTAGCATGAAATTTTCGTATTGTTGTCGAGACTCCATGAAGCGGCGGTAGCTCCCCTTCCTATTTGGGTTCTTCTCCCCCCCCCCCCCCCTGTTTTCTTTTTGTTCTTTCATTTATTGGGCCACAAAAGCAAAAAAAAAAAAAAAACAATGTTCGCACTGAGCGAAAACAGACGGACACAACATAGCAGCGACATGGATGGGGCAGGCAGGCGGACACAGGTAGAAGAGGTTAGCAGCAATAGCACCCAAACGCTGACGTATGCGGTTAGAGATGGGAGCGTGACGCCGAAGATAGTTGCAGTTGATCTTGTGGCAGCAAATTGTTGACTATTTTCATTACAAAGTCTTTCGAAAATAATGATTATCGATATAAGGAATAGGATAATAGGAATAGGAATGCATTCAAATGGTAACTGATCTTAAATATCGCATTCAAAGAATTGTCTGGTTCATCTCTAGTCTACGTCTCTGGGGACAGCTTCTGCTTCTCTACTGTCTGCTGGGTGTATGCATGTTTGTGTATGTGTTTGGCTTTGTGTATGTGTACTTTTATTTTGGCATTGAAATCCACAGAAACAGAATTTGCACGAATAAAATGCGACTGAGAACTGACGTCATCGAATATTATTTATATATTTGTACTTATTCGACTTGCATTTTCAAATAATTGGATGGAGGAATGGGGTTTTTTTTCTTTTTTGTCACGCAACAAGTGTATGCCTTTGTGTGTGTGTACCGTTTTTTTTTTATGTTAATTAACCCCAAAACGAGTTGTTGTTTTTTATGCTTGACTAGTTAAGCGGGCGCAGAGTCAAAGGCAACGGGCCGTAGAGGAGAGAGTTGAAAAGGCATCATCATCATCTAACGTTTGTTACGTAATGAGAGAAAGATGAAAAGAAAAACAAAAACAAAGCAAGAGAAAAAACGTTAAAAAACGTTGAAAATTTGAATTGAAAGCCTTTAACTGTGGTAGAGTTGCCACATGATTTGAAGACACTTGTTGGTTACGCTCAACGATCTTTTGATGCTGCTGGCTCTCTCTTCCTCTCTCCTTCTCTCTGCTTCACACTCTTCTACTTACTCTCTGTTGCTCTCTCGCTGGTGCTGCCGGTCGTTTTTTCTCTTGCGCCTGTTGCATTTATTTTTCATAGCTTCATTTCGCATTTGACTTTCGGTATGAGCAGTGGTCAGCGTAAATAAGAAACGGTTTTAAACGTGAGAGTGAGAAAGAGAGCGATTGTCCAATAGCGCGTGTTTAGAAGAGAGAGTGAGAGAAAAAGAGAGAGCCAGGCTTTTATCAAGAAGCCTGAGCTTTTGTTATATTAAAATATCTACACATGTTATTTTTTGTCCTTTTCTTGTAAAAGTGTTGTGTTTTGTGTGTTAAACAAATTTTTTTTTTCTTTTGTAAATTATGATAAATTCTTTATAGATTTTTCTTATCAAGTAAGTAATGCTATCTAACCAATCGTGGTTAGTCAAAATTACGTTAGAAATTAATCAAATTATTCATGTGGGGCTCACTTAACCTTTCGTCACTTCTCCCGTTCCATCCCTCGTTTTAGTGGGTCAAAAACGCGTCTCGTCATTGGTGACCCTCGACGATCTCAAATTCATTGTTTGGGGTGCCCTCTCTGTTGTCTACACTCGGTTTTGCTTGTTGGTATCTGCAGTTTCGGTTTTTCTCTTTCTCTCTTAAGCCCACTCTCTCACCCTTTCTCTCACGCTCGCTGCCTCTTGCGTTCGTCTTAATTGCGTGGGCTTTTACTTTTTATTTTGTGACTTTTTTGAAAGTGAAAGAGTTTTGTATGGTAAAAGACACAATCCAATAGGCAGACAATATAGATAAATGTATCTACATAATGTATATGCATACCATTTAAATTCAATTGATTTTAATTCAAAATTGTCGGACTCGATCGATCTCCTAGCGATGAATTCTTAATCTCTTTTTATATAGGGTAATTTTGAAGAACTTTGTT
Organism: Drosophila nebulosa; assembly: GCA_024703675.1. NCBI lineage: Eukaryota > Metazoa > Arthropoda > Insecta > Diptera > Drosophilidae > Drosophila > Drosophila nebulosa. The sequence goes on from JANFPS010000003.1 coordinate 16,080,837, forward strand.
GACCCTTAAATGACTCATGTAGAGTCACTCACCCATTACTTACATCACTGAAATCAATAAATTCCTGTGACATGATCTCTTTAGAAGATCCTATAGCAATGTTTCCAGTTCTCATTATTGTCACTTTTCGTTGAAACAAAAGAAAACAATATTCTAATCAATAATTTGATACTTATATTCGCATTTGTGTATACATTGTAGTTCCGTTGAACACCAATGAATTGGTGTTATGTTAATAATAATTTTTAGGATCATTTTACGCATACGTGTTTACAGTTTTTGCGATCAAAATATAAGCAGACCAACAGAGCTTCCTTCATATCGAAATCTGGGCTGGAAGAAAAGGATGAATGTTCGCAAGGATCTTAGATCTTGAGGGAGGCACAGAATTTCAATAGCTGATCCATCAAAATGTTAGTTTTACCACAAAAATCGAAATTTTATATCGATATACACACAGCAGCAGCATCAATATCAGTCCAAAACGGGTCGCATGTGGTTAATGCGGTCGTAATGTATTTATTCATTCACCTTTTTGAGTTTATGGGTTTGGCTATCACCCACTTAAACGTTAATTATAGAGCAGTAGTCAAGTCTAAGTGTCTTGGAAATGGATATTACCTATCAATATGAAGAAAAATGCTCCGGACTAATGACTTATTTCCAGAATATTCGTCGTGTTCCGATATGAAAAATTAGTCGCGAGAAAAACCTTTAAATTCTACTCCACTCACTTATGAGTAAGTGTGTCGAGTCGTATGTGTGATATGGAGAGCCCCAGACTAGCTAACAGAGATGCATATCACCAATAAAGCAATTGAAGGTTTTAGGCTTACAGTCGTCAACAGATGGCGCCTTGGTGCTGCAATTGCAAGTCTGTGAATGTGAATTTTAAAGAATGTCAGAATGTTGATAACGTGGCCATTTTGCTTCTCTCCCCTGCAATCTTTTATTTCCCCCCCCTTACAATCGCACAACCAACCAACCGAAATTAGAACATTACGTAAAAAACATTATAAAAAGCAGCAAACCTAGAGAGAATGAGTTTGTTTTTTTAATTTTTATTTTGCTATGTTTCGTTTTTTTTTTTTTTATCAGTTTGAGAATTGATAAAAATATTTTCTTTCCTTATCATTAAAGCAAAATATGAGTAAAGAATTTTTGTAGGGAGGGAAACTCCAAATTATTTCAATTTCTCAATGTTTTTGTGCATAAATATAGTTAATCTTAAGTATCGATTAAGCTTAATTGGCTTAACGAGAACTAAAAGAAAAAAAGCGCCACCTGGCGATTATAAACACACAAGTGTTGTTCCTAAATTAGGCATAACTCACATATATTCGAAGATAACAAGAGAGTAGGGAGTCAGTAAGCAGAGTGAGAGAAGTAGTAAATTACACATATACCATAAAAAAGTTATATGACAAACCTTTTGTGTTTTTTTCTTTTTTTTTTAGTGATCTCATTCATGAAATATTTAAACTTATTGGAGATAAGCATCTTTGATATGGGAACAATGACTGGTTAGGGGGACACTCAGTTGTTTTAGACGAATCATAGACCCGAAAGTGTAAGGCGGCGGCCACACATAAAATGTAAAATCATGATTTTGGGATCTTTAGTTATTTTTGAAAAGAGTGGTGTAAAAAATATTTTCAACTGAATTAATTTAATATTAAAGGATACCTACATACATATAAGTCTAGTCCTCCCTAGATGTAGAATAAATATTACCATACCAAGGAACATAAGAAATGCTGTCGAGTTGAAATAAACCGCCAAAACTCTAATTTCTGAGGGCATAGAATTTTTTATTACCCTGTATTGATTAGAGTTCATGGGAACTAACTCAATGGGTCAGTGCAAATCTACTCAAACTGTTTTGACGTTTAGAAATTGGTGTTCCACTCTACTTGAAGATAATTCCAGCGGAGAGTAGATAGATTTGCAAGGTGACTAAAGATAGGGAAAACGAGATTAATAGACTAGTTATAGTGGGATGCGTAAAGACGAAGAAGATTTTTGTTAAGTTTAAGTTAACTTCCGAGATTGGCTGAGAAGAAAAAGAGCACAAGAGGAAGCCGATGATGTACATACATATACATATGTATATGCAAATCTTGAGTAAGCACTTAAAAGCGAGTGAAAAGGAAACGCTTGCAGGGATCACTCCGGCGAATGTATGTACGTGCTTAAATCTGGGTAAATTGCCGATTGTGTTTGGCCCTGGCTTGTTATAGGGTATGCTAAATTCGGTGCTTCGTAAGGGGAGTTGCTGCTGTTTTGTTTTTTTTTAGGTTAGGTATAGCAGCCCCACAAGTATGGGTACATATGTGCACACACACACGCACACTCACATATACACAAATATATATATATGTATACACACATGCATATAGATGTGAGATATTATTTCCTGTGCTATCTCAAAACCTTGCGCAGCAACAAAACTGTTGTTGTTTTAGTAAGAGTTTGCCTTTTAACTGTCTTTTACTCAGCGCGCTCTGCTCTGACGCTCTTTCTCTCTCTCTACCTTATTCTCTTTTCTCTCGTGTGTGTGTGTGTGTGCGTATGTGTTAAGCTTCGTCTTTGGTTGCTTGGTTGGTTTCAGGGCATAAAATATTGCCATTTAGTCAGCAGCAAACTTGCTTACGCGTCTGTACAAAATTGAATCTCTCACCCCCTCCCCGCCCCCTTCTCCACACTCACCATACGTCACACGAACACACACCACCACAAAACTCAGTTGCTCTCTCCGCGTGTAGCAGCGCAGCGCAGCTCCAACATTGCTGGGCAGCGCAACAGCTTTAAAGTTAGTCGCGACGGCGCGCTTGTTTCAAGCAGACGCGAATGTTTTTTTTCATGTGACTCCCAAATTGGTTTTTTGTTTCGCATTGTTTGTTGTATTATTAACATTCTTTCTTGTTGATTTTTGTTGTTACTAAAAATTAAAAAAAAAAAAAACAACCTCTCCGCGGCGAATACGAACAATTCATTTTGTGTTAAATTCAAAACGAACGGAACAAAAGTGCAGCAGCAACCACAAATTAAAAACTGCGGTTGGTATTACCATAAATGTGAAAAAAAAGAAACATGAATTACAATTCAATCTAATGTGATGATTGTTAGTAGCTATAACTATCCATGTGTATGTAGTAGCAGTAGTAGTAGTAGTAGGTAATAGTTGTGCTTGTGGACAGTCAACGGCATTTCTAAATTGACATACTTTCTAAAAGCAGCACAAATCTGACCAACGAGTCGCAAAGCAATCGTGCTTGCAGCAGGTTTCCCACCGCCCAACTCCCACTACCCACTATATCCATTACCCCACTATTCATCCACTACTCACCACTACCCACTTGGGCCATCTTCTCCTCTCTCTTTCTCTCTCTCTCTCTCTCTCTCTCTTGGACAAGTTAAAAGACGACGGACGCACATTTCAAAGAAAAAGCCTTTTTTGAAAAAAACTTTAAGAAAGCCTGAGGAGAGAGTGAGAAAACAAGAAGAAAAAAAAGAGAGCTTTACGAATGTGTGAGTGAAGTGTGTGGTGCAATATAACTGTAAATTTAAATGCAGTAAAAATGGAAATTATTATAAACTTTTTCAAAAGATGATCACACAAACGAAATAAAACTCAAACAAACTAAAATTTTAATTTAAAATATTATAAACTCTTTTAAAGGATAAATAAAGGATTCTATCAAAATAAAACGTTTAATATATCAAAATGATGTAGATACATACGTTTTCGTTTGAACCTTGAAAGTTAATTAGAATTTAGTAGAACCAAAAAACATATCTGTACTTCTACTTCTACAAAGTGTGAAAAGTGTGTGTTCTTAAAAATGACATAATAAATTAATCGATGAAAAATATTTTGGACTTTCTTAAAAGTGCATAATAAGGCAAAATTTCGATTACATCAAATGAACTCAGATCTTTCACTTCCCAAATATCACACACATATGTATGTATGTACATATGTATCTCGATAATGGAAAGTCAAAATGTTGGGTATACGAATAAATGGAATTTTAATGGATTTAAACATAGCTAACAAGATAAAGTTCGGAAAACCTCTGCTCCAAGACGTTCTATTTGGAAATTTCGAGAATTTTGTGTACTTAGTGTGATATGAAATTTTTGCAACCTAATCTACATTTGTATTTTACGAAAACTCTCTATTATGCACTACTAACAAGTGGCCTCTAGATGTGGAAATAAAAATATCAGTTTGTTTTTTTTTTATGTTTTCCATACTATCGTAATTTTTTTGCTCTGTGTCTTTGGGTTTTAGCATGGCATGCACAATACTGCGCGCGTGTTACAATGCATTAAAACTCGCTTTTTAATTAAACATATTTTGCTATAATTTTGTTATTAATTTAATATTTAATTGCGGGCATTTCGCTCTCTTTTACTTAAGGTTAACTCTCTTTTAATTCTGCTCTTGCTTTCGTGTCGTGTCGTGTCGAAAAAAGAGCCACTGAAATGCTGTGGAGACTGTATAGACGTAGTAGACTTGTCTAGCTAGCTGGTGGTTTCGGTGGTTTTGGTGGGGGCCATTGGCCATCATGTTGGCCGCATTGCTAAAATTCCGCAGCTTTCTTTTGTTGTGTGTGGTTGGTATGATGTGGTTGGTGTATGTGGCTTTCTCGACAGCCTCTCACTCTCTTCTACACCTGTTTGTGTGTTAAATTTTGCCAAAAGTTGTTAATTTGCCGCACCCAAGTTGCCCTCTCTATTTGTTTCTCCTTCTCTGTCTCTCTCTCTCGCTCTTGTTCTCTGAAGGTTAATAGTAGAGAGGAGTTCAGTTCTAGCTAAAAACAATTCAAAATGCGCGTTAATAGTAAATGATGTATGTATTTATTCGCTTCATTGATTTTGAATAACTTATTCATATATCTAAACCCCCTTGCCGCGTCTCCCCTCCCTCGAACAAACAAACATATTGATAGCTTCTTCATGTTTGTTGTATGTGTGTGTGTGTGTGTGTAGTTTTTGGTCATTTACAAACAAATTCAATGTTCAAAATGTCAAAAACCAGCAGCCAGCTATGAAACAGGTATTCCCCCTTTATGTGTAGCGGATGGGAGAATAGTGTGGCTGCATATTTTCAAGGACAAAATGCCAAAAACTATGCAAAAACATCATTGTTTGCTAATGTGGGACATGAGTATGTACATATGTTTGTACAAATGTATGTACTGGCACGTTTCACATTTGAAGGTAGCGCGCGGCACGGCAAGATCAACCCGATGCTGCCGCTAGTGCCTCTGCTGCACTTCACATTCACCTTCGACAATAACGCCGACGTTTACGTCGTCGTTGCGTCAAAGTTCAAGGTGTAAAAAATACAATAAATCTTTAAATGTATATATATGTGTGTGTGTGGAGTGTGCCGCCGCCGCTGAGTGATGAAATGTGATGAGATGGGATGGGATGGGATGTGGTGTGTGTGTGTGTGTGTGTGTCTGAGAAATTGTTCATAACTGAGCTCATCAACGAGTAGCAGCAGCAGCGCTGCCCTCACAGATTCACACCGTCGATCATCATCGTCATCATCGACACAGGTTTAAAAATAGTCAGCCAATTATTAATTGAAGAAATGACTAATTTTTGCAATTGATTGTTAATTTTTTTCATTTTCGTCTTTACCTATAAACTGACTACCTTCTGCTTTGGTGTGTTTTTTTCTCTCGCTGTTGTAGTTGTTGTTGTTGTTCAAACAAGTTAAGCGCATCCAATCCAATTTAACGGCGACTCTTCATGACTCAACAGGTGGCGGCGGTGTCAGGTGGGAAATTGTAATGCAAATATATGAAAATTATTAAATGAAATTGGTAAATACACACATATAACGCGGCATACAGTAGTACTTCATCTATAATCCGTTTCTTTTGCTTTCCCCTTTTTAAATTTGGATAAACGAGGTTCTACTGTACTTTCGGTCACGCGCTTGCAATTTTCATTCATTCTTTTTGGGGATTATTACCTCAATGATTGATTTGATGAAGGCTCCAAATCAACACATAACTCATTGGTTCTTATCTATCTATAATATAATATGTATCTCTCCCTCTCTCTCTCTCTCTCTGTACATCATGTTGAAGGTTTTTTGTCAGCGGATGCTGCTGCAATTAATCAACACTTCCGCTGATTAACTTTTACAACACTGCTATTTTTTGTTGCTGCTGCCGCACGACTCTTTGTTGTTGTCAGTTGCAGTCTCATATTTTATACCTTTTTGCTTTTTATCATCGTAGTGTAATGTGATAAGACACACGAACGAACAATTGAATACATACACGTCACATACTGTCTCTCTGTATGTCTGTCTGTCTGTCTGTCTGTATGTATGTCTGTATCATCGCAACCTCAAAACTCAATGTCACGCATATTATTTACTTTTTTTTTTTTTGTTTTGCTATTTGTTTTATTATTATTCTACTAGTTTCTATTGTCTCTAATATTATTTGCACGAGTGTATTTCTATACCCTTGCTCAAGGGAAAGGTATAATAAATTTGTCAACAATTTTAATAATTTCAATAGTTTTATTTTTAATCAAAACTTTGGAATTTCAAATAAGCTGTAAAAATGGTATTAAAATTCAATTTTTAGTCTTAGTCTGAATATGAGAGTCTCGACTGATATTTCCCATACAAAATTAAGTTGTTTAAAGATCACATAAATTTTGGCCAATATATGAACTTTATTACTCCTTGTTGTTGGTTTTCTCATTGTTTTCTTTCTCTTTGCCCCTACTTGAGGTATTTTTTTTTAAAGGAAATCCATCTTTTGACTTTCAAAATTGCAAAGAAAGTAATTTTACGTATTGGAAACTTGTCGAGGTTTTTGGCCAATTCCATAACTCGATAACGAGTTTTTGCATCCACTTTGCAAAGCTATTTCTCATCTTGGATAAACTTTGTTGCTTTTTATGGACCCACTCCCCCCCACCCTCCACCTGTCGCACTGTTGTGGAGTGCATAGAAACTTCGTCATAGATAAAGTTGTTGTTTAATTCTCCTTTCCTTGGTTTTTCTATTTAAAAGCTAGCAAAGTTTCTCGGTTGTCGTGGCGCTTTAACACAAGTTGCAAATATAAATAAATAAAAATATTAATAAAAATAATAGTAAAAGCAATACAATGACAGATGAGAGAGGTAGAGATGATTGAATATCGTGTGTGTGTGTGTGTTGCATCATAAAACATGTCGCTTGGAATGGTGTGTACAATTTTTGCATGCAAATTCGTTGTTACTCGTTGGTTTCATAATAATATCTGAAAACGAAAGCAAAAAGGCAATAAGTGGGCGACACGCAATTGGCCCAAAAAACGAGGCATGCATAAAAAACAATTACATATATAGGTTGGATAATAATGATGATCGTGATGACTAATATTTAATTTGGCTTTGAAGAAGAATTGATGGCAAATACCAGTATCTTTCAAACCGTATTCTTTTAGTGTTGTGAAACTTGCAATTTAGAATAAGTGTTGATAAAACTATGCTCGAGGATTCTGTTTTACGGCACTGTTCTCTAGTTTCTATAATCAAATTGATATTTTTGCTTCTCATTGTAACTATCTTTGAACGTCCCCTTATCGCTCTGTCGATCGACCTATCATTATTTGTTGTTAATTGTTTTTGTCAATTGTCAACGTAGCGCAAGGCTCAATTGTGTTATAGTTTTTGATTTTGTATACCCTCTAAAACAGGTAAACGACAGGTGGGCATTTTGAGATCTATAATAGAAGAACTCCACCTATAATTGAAGACGTACTTATTGAGTTTTTTCTAGTGTATATTCTTCTCAAGTTATTAAAGCGTGACTCAAAGTCGAGATACCAATTTTAAAGACATTTTTGCGTTTTTATTTAACCATTGAATTATGACAAAAATTGTCAGGTGAGGGCCGCCCCGCCGCTCTGCCGCCGCTCTACTAACTGTCTAGTTAATAGACGAGTAGTCAATCAATGGAAAGTTTTTCCCCCTACAAAACCGCGATCTAAAGTTTTTACGTACTTTTATTGGTAGTACATACTGAAATGACGTTATTTTTCTATCGATAATCTTAATTGGGTCAAATTACATAACGTGACGTGGTCGGCGGTCTGGTCGCGCTTATCACAGCATTGAGAGAGTGTCAATGTGTGTGTGTGTGTGTGAGTTAACGGTCTTTTAGATTTCTTTAATTATTATGCGATAAAAGCAATTAAATTAAAGTGCACGAATTGTTTTGTGATTTTTCATCATCCGCACACACACACACAGACACATACACACAATGTAAAACATGAAGTAACAGACAACAAACAATATTGTAATAAAATCAAAAGTTAGTCTTGTCCAAAACGTCACTTCCGTTCAAAGTGTGCTCTGTACGAAATGAAATCATGTGCATATCTTATCTAAGACAACGACAACACGCACTGTTGTGTGTGCCAGTATGTGTATTTGTGTGTGTGTGTGGCAATTGCTCCAAAAATATTTTATATCTCCCGCCGAAAAAACAATTACAAATTGGCAAATAGACACCAGGAAAACCAAGCGTCGTCGTGGTTGGGGCGTTGTCGTCGTTGTGTTGTTTGGGTCCTCCATAAAAATTTTAGCAAACAACAACAACAACAAGCAATTGGGTCGCATGTTGTACACCCCACCAACATTATAACATACCTAGATATATATGTATGTATGTATATATCGACGATAAACAGCCACGACGAGGGCACTACACATTGTCGAACATGCGTTCAGAAAGACGCAAGCCCGAAAAGCCCCCATAGACCCAAGAGTTTGCAATCTCTGGAGGATATTTAAGGCTAAAAAAAAATTTCAATGAACACAGTGCCTCTAATCTAGGACTGCTAAATCTCGTTTAAATACAATTGTTTCTATCGATATCAAGGTTAATTGTTTGCCACGTTCCACACAGCAAAAAAAGAAAAAAAAAAAAACCAAATGTGATAAAACTTCCCTTTTACCATGCAGCTTAATCCGGTGACTTTGAGAAATTACTGGTATTCCCATACACCGCGCTAGATAGTTTCGTTTGCCAATAAGCTTTTGGTCAAAAACCTGACTTCTTAGCACATTTATTGCCTGCATTCCATGTGGCTGAAACGTGCAAAGAACATTGACAGCTTTCTACTAGTCTCACTAGTCACTAAGTTTCTACATATAGCAAAGTTGTCAAAAAATTTGATTGACACGATTGCTGCCCAAAACAAAGTAAATACCAAAATATATTGTATTAACAACATTCGACGAAAAAAGAAAAGATAAACCAACACCGAGCTAAACTTTAAAAACCGTCTCAATAGCAGTAATAACGACATGTAAAAACATTAATTTCAGCACTGTGAGTTGGCACAAAAAGTGAAAAAAGTTTAAGACAGGTGAGCAGCGCAGCAGCAGTGAAAATGTCATAAAATCCCACACCCGTCTATCTCACCTTTGGTCGACATTTTTGTACCTTGTACCTTGTCTTGCTCTATGGTTTGTTGTGTAGTCTTAAAGTCTTCAAAGCCATGACTCTATTATGCAACAAAAAGTTGATCGACAATGCAAAAATAGATTCAAGGGGCTTTTAATGGTTTTATTGGAGCAATTTTGAAGTTGTGAATCGATAAAACAGAGTTCTGTGACATGGATATTTGTTAGGTCTTTAACACTCTTTTCAAAATGATATTTCTACTCGAAAACATGTATTCAATGATAACTTTAGACTATTACTTTAAATTTTTAGCCGTTAAAACTTTTTTTTTAGAACATTTTGCTCTATAACTTTCAAGTTGATATTGTTATAAGATTACTTTTACGATAATATTTCTAGATCAAAACTTTCTGATCCCCTTCAGATTCGAGCCCAATAAGTGAGCGAGTTTCACTTTCACTTACTTTCATTTGCCTTGATCCCGCCTAAACCGATCGTGGTCGATAGTTATTTTAAAGGGTATTTTCAAGTCGAGTTGCTGCTTCAAATGAATGTTGTGCGATAGTACGAAATTTTGTACTACTTTTGCTATAATATGTCTTTTCTCTTCTTCTTTCAATGTGAGCGTGCGTGCGTCGTGTGGGTTAATTATGGCCGCGTTGATGTTTTCATTTTCTTTCTTCTTTTTTTTTTTTTCTTTTTTTTTGAAGGTGTCCAATGTTTTCGTGTCTCGGTGTCGGTATCCGTGTCCGTGTCCGTGTCATGTCGTGTGTCGTGTGGGCCGCTGTCAGAGCCAACTTAACTTATTGTTGTTGTGCTTCTGTTGTTGTTCTTGTTGTTGTTGGTGTAGTCAGTCAGAGAGTCATTTGTATGTATTTTCTTTACGTGCACGAATTTGTTTGGCTTGCTATCTAGAACATTTAAGCCTAATTTGCTTCATTAAATCGTCACATTTGTTATTTTATTGCTTGGTCTTTTATTTTTTTTTCTTTTTTTTTTATTGCTTTAAAAACAGAGAAGAAAAAAAATTGATGCAGGGCGGCGGCGTCGGCGGCGGCAACACTGACAAGTTGATTTGTCTTTTTAATTAACAGCTGTGAGAGTTTATATACATAAAAGTATATATATTTCTGTTTTTGCTGTAATTAACATTCTGTTTTAGTATTTATTTTTCTTGTATTTGTTGTTTCACTGTTGGCTGTTTCGGTTATAAATTTCGTTTACCTTTCAAAATAGTTTACTAGGTTTTATCTTTCTTTCCTTTTATTTCAATTTCTTTTCGCCTAGATGTTTCTATAAGGTCAAAGGGCATAATTTTGTTTTAGTACTTAAAATAACTTCTAATTGTTCAACAAACGAGGATCTACTGTATATCTTAGATGTCCTTTTTGTAAAAAGTTGTTGAAAAATGGTTCAAAAATAAGAAGGAAATTTTAATTATTGACTGAACATAAAAATCAACTCTTCATGAAAAAAGACAAATAATGGCTAAAAGTGTGCGAGTGTGTGTGTGTATTTGTGTGTGGCCTAGAGAAGAAAATTGCTTTGTCGTTTATTTTATTAAATATTATGAGCTGAAAAATGAAAAGTAAAAGCCAAAAAAGAGGTCTCCTCCCACTTTCTTCTTCACTCTTTTTCTCTCTATCTCTCTTTCTCTTGACTTTTGACAATGTTGCGCATACGCAATATAATACACAGTGTGTTGATTGTCTTCTCTATCGTTTTCCTCCCCCCATCGTCATCATCATCATCATCATCATCTCTTTTTCTCAGTTGAGTTGAGTTCATTTTGTTGAGTTCCGTGGTTCCAGTGGTCAAACAATAAACGTGATTTTGGGCTTTTAAAAGTTGAACTCATTAATGTAGTTAATGGATATTAAACAGAGAAACAAAACAACAAACGAAAATGAAATATACGTGTCTATATCTAGCGCAATAATAGTGGGGATGCGGGTTGGGGTGGGGATAACTCCAAATAGCGAAACACGGACACATTATGTAAACGTTTGGATAACTGAATGAATGACTGATGGATGGTTTAAATGAAGATGAGTTTGTTGTGTTATTGTTGCTTGCTGCCGCAGACGTGAAGTGGGGGGAAAAATTGGTCGAGTAATGTCAACAATGTGGAAAAGCATACGTTTAATTTTAAGACATTTCAAATGAGTTCCCTTGTTTGGGCATTGAATAGCTATTTATAAAATGATTTAAGTATTTGCAAAGTTGCAACTTGGCTAGAAAAGTGAGATATAAATTGCTTTCCATTTTGAAACCTAAGAAATGAAACTCTAATAAAAATAAATTCAACATTCAAGAAGTTAAACTCGGTTCCAATCTGTTTGGTTTCGACAAATGAGCCGCTGCTTAGAGCTTTCGAGAATTTTCTTTCTAATCGTTTATTTAATTCTGAAATTCTTTTTTAAAAATAAATTTATTCCTTGGAATATTGTGTTTGGTTGGTTTTATATGTGTTTTCAGTTTTGTTGCCGCGCCGTTCTTATCGTATTCCACAAAAAAGCATTTTAAGTATTTCGATGATTTATCAGCAAAAGTCCTTGGGGACGTTTCAATGTTCTGCGCTTTTTTTTGTTTTTATATTTGATGTTTATTGTTGTTGTTGTTGTTGTTGCATTGCCAAATCACTTCCGTTTGCTGCGCGGCAAAACTTTAAACGAATTGAAACACCAAACGCCTTCATTTCTTTTGCTTTATATCTTCCTTTTTGTTTGATTGTTTCGCTTCATTCTAACTAAATTAAATCCAATGTGAATGACTATTAAGGAAATGACGCATAGTTTTGCCCATTGATAGAAATGGCCAAGAGGAGAGAGAGAGAGAGATGCACCTCCTCGTCAGGTGATTCATGACATCGCGTAAAACAGAAAAAAAAAAAAAAACGACTATTAGCCACGTTTCTTTGGCAAATACTATTAAGTTATGGGTGATGATGATGACTTATAACTGTTGTTGGTTGTCGTTGTTGTTAGCTTTGATTCAGGCCAAAGGAATTTCCATTGGCAGCTCCAAAATAAACCGAAACTTACTCAACTGCTGCTGGCATTGAATGAGCTCATTTTCACTTACTTCAGTTTATTTTATTTTTTTTTCTTTCTTTTATTTTGCTAACTTTTAACAAACAGCAATACATTTTTTTTTAACTTACATACATACATATTTATTTAAAGAGAGATAGATATATAAATATATATGTATGTATGTGTGTTTGAAGTTCACGCAGAAGCGATAATAAATACGGCATGATGTCATAATTTGTTTTATGAAATATTTTGTTATTTTTGTAGCCCCTTGAAAGAAGCATTTTGTAGTATTATCACTCAACACAACACACTCGCATGTATTTTGATTTAACATTTGTTTTAAAATTTCAAATGAAGTTTTGTCGAATTGACGTCATAAAAGTTAACTTTATTTGTTGCTCGGTCGAGCGGGCGGCCGGGCGGTCAAATGTCAATTGTGTGTGTGTGTGTGTCAAATTTAATTGGATAATTTGTGTGATAGGCAGGCAACCTTGTCCAAAAGGAATTTTAATGTAAAACGATGTCGTATTAAATGACCAAATAAGGAAACATTACATTTTGATTGAGTTGAAGTTGGAGTTGGAGGTTGGCAGCAGCATGTACATTTGTATTGTATTTTGACCCTGACTACTAACCCCCAGTGGGTCAGGTTGTTTTCTATTAAATTTATACACACAGATTGCCATTGAAAATTCATCTTGAACTTGATCGATCTCCCGTATTCATTCATTTAAGAAGTCGGTGCTTTACAAAAAGATATAAATTCAAAGATTAAAAAACAATTCATTAAGTAGATATTAATTGAATTTGCATAAATCGGTATGAAATCGGTATATCGATAACTAGAATTCAACTAAAACAAAACTAATAATATAATTTATACATCAATGTCGATCTCTTTTAGTAAATCTCAAAATTGAAAAGAGATGCTTTTTACATGAATCTGTATGATATCGGTAAATCGATAACTGATATTTAACTACTACAAAGCTTAAAGTATATTTGATTCATTAATGAAGATCTTTTTTAAGTAATAACTAAGAAAATATTATGTTTGCTTCGAATCACTGTTATATTGGTATGAAATTGGTATATCGATAACTGATATTTTATTAATATGCAATTTTATAGATATATTATAGATCTGAAAAACCAAAAAAAAAAAATACTTAACCTAACCGTTGATTTGAAGCACACAAAATGTTCGTCTACTGAATAATGATTCACATTATTTACATTGAATTTTCAATACTTGTGGACAGTTTTATCAAAATGTTGTCAAAGTGCCAGGTGAAATCATAAATACTTATAAACCAAATGAATCTTTATGTGGTATATATAACGAAAGGGAAAAAACGCTTCTCTCTCTCGGTCTCTTGGTCTCTCTTTTTTTTTTTTTTGCCAAAGCCTTTTGATCCAAATTGCATACACAGGGGAAGGAAGAAATGGGGGGAGGGAAGTCTACATAAAAACCCAAGACTTTGGTCTATTGCCTAGACATTGTGGATCGAAGTGATTGGTTGACTGGTTGGTTTTTGTTTTGACCATTAAAAAAAATATTCTCTCAATTATTTGGAAAACTAATATCAAATTTGATCTCTTTCTTTATTTGCAGTTCTTTGAGCTTCGTAGAAGAAACAAACACAACGAAAATTCGAACTAACAACAGCAACAGCAACAAAAACTAAGGCGAAAAAGGAGAAGAAAAGCAGCAAAATGTCGCCGAAATCGGTAAGTTTTAGCTATTCAAATAAACGGGATTAGATTAGATCGTGTTGGTCTTCAAAACTTAAAAGATCGGGCGTCTATATAAACTTGGCTTGAACTTGACCTTCTTAAAAAAGGCCCGAAATTTGCAAACAAACTTTAATATTTAGACGGTGGCCATATTCATAATTTGTGTAGAAATTCAGAATGGGTTTCTTGACTAAATTTATAAATCTAAAGATTTATATACAGATAGAAATGAGTAGAATTATAATTAAAAAACAAAATGATAAAACGTTGTGAAAAATATATATATTTTTAAAAGTAATCAAAATAAATATATAGATAGATATGAATGGTACATGTGTCCGTCCAATCTGCAGTTATCAGTTGGCTAGCGAACACACGTAAAATCGTCTTTAGATAGTGCAAACAAAATCTGTTAAATATGTTAGCAAAAGTCTTTATTTTGAACCTAATCCATTCCATCTAATAATGTTGTTTTCGCCTTAGAAGATTAAAATCAACAACAGGAAAAGGAAAAAACTATTTATTCATATTAGTCTTAGATTTTCTTTGGGTTTATAAAGGCTTGAATATTAGTTCATACTAACTCATTTGACTTTAGTGAGTGTTAAGAATGAATTACTTAGCATGTTCTCTACACTTTCTAAGAGACTCTCAGTATAATTAAGAGTATATTATGGTCGACGTGCCTTTCTTTTCGTGTTGACATGCAAACTACTGGAATGTTGTTTGCTTATCGATTTCATTTCGAGTCTATTTATATATATATATATATATATATATGTATATGTATATCTATTCTATAATTGTCATTACTTAATCAGATGATTGCTAGCCTTCTACATACATATGTATATGTGTATTAGAAAGCAACTTGCCACAAGTATTTGTTTAACAATTAATCAGAATTTTGTAAATCAAGATGAATATTGTCTTGGCAAGATAACAGCTGATTGTATATACATAGATAACAACAACAGAAATTGCATCAGCACAATTTCTGTGGGCTCATGCGTCGACGTCATTGTCTCCTCAGTTTTCTTTTCGCCAAAAAAATTGACGCAAGTCTTTAGAGTTCCTTTTGGTGCATATGACGTCGATAGTAAAAGAGAGAGAGATTAGAGACAAACGTCATGGCCGTTACCACACCCCACTCTCACTTGCCTCTCCTCCCCCCACACCCACTTGTGATACTTGACCGTGCCCCTGTCTTGAGGTGCTTTTCAAGTGCCAACTGACAAACTAATAAAAAAAAAGAAAAAAAAAAACCAAAAAACAAAAACGGAAAATAAATGTACTAACTCTTGATTGGCAGGAGACAGACTCTCATCTGACTATTGTATATATATACATATATATATATAAATCAGTTAAATGCGGAAATCGCTGTCCCAAAACCCATTTAGACAGGTCTCATTGTTATCTAAGATAGTGACAAAGGGGTAACATAAGGCGGGGAGGAAGTAATGGTAGTTAGGAGGGGAGGAGGTTAAATGCTTTCTGCTAGCTCATGCTGCCTTAATGTACTTACATAAATATGTGTGTGTGTGTGTGTGTGTGTGTGCGAAGACCAAAAGTTAAAATCTACCTAAAAAGTGCTCTCAGATTTAAAATAAAGATAAAAAGACAAAAAAAAGACATTTAATTAGTCCAATTTAAAAAAAAAAGGGGTTTTTGCCCAAAGATTTTTCATTCAACTGAAAAAGATTCACACATACATTATGATATGGTCTATATCTACTAAAAACTCCAACTTAGACGATTTGGCATAAAGCTAATCGGGTTTCGCTTTATCAATTTGTTGGGTCACCTCTTTTTTTTATGTGTAAATTTTGTTTTGATTACGAGTTGAGCGAAAATGTAGTTGACTATGGTATTTCCGGCTAAAATTTGTTACAGTAGTAGCTCGAAAAATAGATCCACTTGGGAAAAGCGGCCAAACAAGTGAAAACTCTTTGGAATCGTTGTGAATTGAAGTATTTTGAAACGAATTGTGATTTTTAAATAAACGAGGGGTGAGCGAGGAGGGAAGAGACTCTATAGCCGTTACAGCTAGCGCTCCAAGCTTTCTCACTATCCCATCTTTACTCCATTTATAGCCTTATTTTTGGGATAGTATTCCATTCCAAAGTATTCTGTTCCATTGAATGAATTGAAAGCATAGAAACCAATCGAATCGAAACCAATTTAAATGTAGATTATTAATCATATGTTTGACCAAAAATCAATCTATTGCATGTTGTTGTTGTGGTTTCTTTAATTTTTCCTTTTTACCTATTTGCGTTTAGCAAAAAGCTTTCGCTTCTTTCATGTTGTTGTTGTTGCCCCTCATCAAAGTCATCAAAAAATAGAAAATTTCCCTAGTCATAATTGCAGGCGTGTGCCTTTGATTGACAGTGATTTGTTTGACCAAGTAACATAGGAGGTGGAGGTAGTGTGTTGTGGTGGATGGGTGAGGGGGTGGCTGACTCCTCTACTGACCTTTAACTAAGCACATTTAGTTTAATCTTTCCTTCTTTCTCTTTTTAATACTATTTTTAGCTGCATAATTAACATGCAATTATTAACTGACTTGTCGGACGGTCGGTTGGTCGGTTGGTTGGTTGGTTGGGTCAGACAAGGGGGTCGTCTGTCTGTCTATCTTATTGTCTCTGCTGGCAATTTAAATTTTAGTTTCTCCCTTTGCGCCATTCCCCCCACACATACACACACACACACACACACACACAATTCGTTTTCCCACTTTCTTTCATTTCGAATTTTCCCTTCGTCCAAATGGTGGGAGAGGAGGAGAGGGAAACAGAAAATCAACTTAAATACCTGGCCTAAGTTTTCCATTTTCCTCAGTTGCCGCTGGACTACAGAACGACGCGCATTGACTATATTTCATTCTTTGTCTCTTTTTCACTCTCTATCTCTGTCTCACACACTGTGTGAACGCGCGCTTGTGTGTGTGTGTGTGTGTGTCTAGTGTGCCTTTAAGACCATTATTTTTTTTTTTGGATTATAAATTCGTAATAATTCAAAAATTACTGAAAAATTCACTGCGACCCAAAATGGTCGTCGTCTCGGACAGTCGTGTCCGTATGCCCCGTTACGGTGGGAGCGTGAAACGTAAAACGGTTTGTTGCCTGTCTGCCCCTAACCTCCCCACCCCCCCATCCACTGTCTTCTTCTACTCCTCTCTGATACCTTTCATTTTGAATGCAGTTTTATGGTTTCCGTTATTTTCTTTGATATTTGGCAAAATAGGAAAAAATCTCCGTTGAGAGTGTAATTTGTCATGTGGCGGCTGCTGCTGCTGCTGCTGCAATCAAGTTTTCCCAAGTTATGACGAAATACCAAATGCAGTAGCAGCGGCAGCAACTGGTTTACGCATAATTGTTAAAACTATGGACTTCCGTTGCAACAACCACCAAGAAAAAGAAGACGAAGAAGGAAGGGGGCAGATTTTTGGTGGTTGTTGAAGAGAGAGAGAGAGAGAGAGAGAGAGAGAGGGGAAACGAGGGGAGAGAAGCAAACACTCATTCACTTAGTCACATACAAAGAGAGATACAAACACACATATGTGCATTAACCCAAAAACGTTAATTGGATTTGAAATGAAAACGTTTTTCAATTTCCTTGCATTGTGTCACGTTTGATTATTGCTTCTCTTTTCCCTCTCTCTCTCTCTCTCTGTCTCACGTTTATTTTCATTCGTTGTTCAATTTTGAGAATCTTGCAAAAAGTTTTTTTTTTTTATTCCAAACCCAAAGTAATATAAAATAATTAATTTTTTTTTTATTATCTTTGAAGTCATTTGGATATAATAGAATTGCTTACAAATTTGTAATAAAAATGTGCACGAAGAGAATAAATTTTCCGAAATTAAATACATTTCCGTTTTTGGTTTCAAACATCTGTTTTGTCCTCTATACAGTGGAATGAGAAGGAAAGTAAACCCATTTGGATGGATTTTTCTTAACAAACCTCTGGAAAACCTCTATAATCGTTTTTCTTTCTATTTGATTTGGTATACGTTTCGTTAGAGCCCCTAAAATTTCATAAAGAAAGCTACTAAAAGTAAATTCCCAACGTTTAAGACAAAAAGTAATAGGAAACAGAAAATAGAATTCTATTACTAATGAAACTGATGTGATTATTATTTTAGAAATCTCCAGCTTCGATATTATTAGATATGACTAGATCAAGCATGGATACAAATTGCCTTATGAAGCTCACCGAGCTCTAGCGAAGCACAATCAAGTCGTGATGTTTAGCCGAAAAAAGGCTGCAAGGAACTCGATGTTGCTTGCGCGGCAGTTAGTTGCTTGTGCGAACTTATTAGTGCGTTCTTTTTTGTTTAGACATTTTAAAAGTTTCGTTCTTAGAATGTGCGGATTTTAAGGGGAATTTGCTTAATATTACTGATGTACTTGGGCCACGATTTAAGCACGTGTCATGAGCTTAGCTTTTTCTGGGATTTACATAATCCGCCGCCGACGCCGTCGCGTAATTTTTTCACTTAAATGCACGTTTTGAGCAAAACTAAAAGCTCGAAAGAAGAAAGCGTTTTAAGGGAAAATCACGCTCGGGGAACGCAATAACCAATCAGGCATGACGGAAAAAAAAAAACAAAAAAAGCAACAACAACTACCAAGAAGAAGCAACAACAACAAAAACAACAATGCCAATGAACGTAATGTAAATAGATAACTGTCGGTCTTTCTATCGAACTAACTAACTGACTGACTGACTGACTGACTGACTGACTCTCTGGATAGCCAATGGACGGTTATACAAGTAAGAGTCCTCCTCCCCGCACTTCTTGCTTACCTTCTTCTCGTATCATCACATGCCCCAGCTTTAAGCACAAGTGTGCGTATGTGTGTGTGTGTGTGTGGTTGTCACTTGACCAATTTTATTTGTCGGGTTTTCTATTGTTATGAAAGCGCATTACCAATACCCAAGCTACTTTGATGTGTGTGGGTGGATGAATGGGTGGTTGGTTGGTTGGTTGGTTGCTTGCTTGTTCGGTCGATGGGTCAGATGGCTGATATTGGATTCTTATGGAATTTGCACAAACCATACAAATGAAATTACACACACACACACACACTTAAACATAACATGGGAGTTGTCAGTTAGGAAAGGTACCAGTACCAGGAATTTAAAGGCTAAATTTTCTATTTCCAATTAGAACAACAAAACAAGAACCTTTCAATAATTGTTTATCAATTGTCAGTTAGATATTGAAGAACGAAGAAAAAAAATTTCATTTAGATTCTTGCAACCGTACCGAAACGATCTTTAAACTGAAGCACCAAAATGAACAAAAAGAGCATAAGAAAGATCGGAAACTATTTTTGGCTTTATTTAAGGATGTAGACTAGTTGCGTTTCCCCTTTATTAAATAATTGATTAATTATTTGTTTTTTTTTTTTTTTTTTTGTTATCTTCTTTGCAGCTAAATGTGCGCGTCACAACAATGGACGCCGAACTGGAGTTCGCCATCCAGTCGACAACAACGGGCAAACAATTGTTCGATCAGGTGGTCAAGACAATTGGTTTGCGTGAGGTTTGGTTCTTTGGTCTGCAGTATACCGACTCAAAGGGTGACTCCACATGGATCAAGCTATACAAAAAGGTAAGCACAATGAAACAAAACGAAAGAACGACAAAAAAAAGAACACTTTTTATCTGGGTTGCTGCCGCATTGCGATCGTGTGATCCTGATTAAATATATATATATGTATAATATTATTGCATTAGCCCGAATCTCCGGCCATTAAGACCATCAAATATTTGAAACGTGTGAAGAAATATGTGGATAAAAAGACCGATAACAATGGACACAGTCAGGCAGAGACAAGTGAAGAGGATGATGATGCCGATGATATGGTGGGCAAAGCGAAAATAAAACTTACAAATTTTGAAACCCCATCCAATAACCCGCCGCATCAGCCACCTGGGAAGGGAGGAGATTGTTGACTACAGAGAATGTCGAATGTTTCGATAACATTCTCCATTAAGAGCACAATCCTTCCTTCCTTTCCGCTTAAACCATCAGCCGGTCTATGCTTGAAAGAAAATGACACAAAGCCGTAGCATACTTTTAGGCTAAATCTTTAGGCTTTACTCCTGTTGTTTCTCCATGTGATTTTTGAACAACTTTTCGATATATAAATATAAATAATTCAATAAGTTTTTCTATATAATTCAAATGCTGCACATTAAAATAATCACACAGACTGGATCAATGCCGTTTTCCACATGGGTAACAAAATTAAAAACAGTCTCGCACTTAATTTCTTATGATTTATTTAATTTAAATGTAGTTTTAGTTTTATAGACTCTCTACGTATTTCGTAATTTCGTTTTACTGATATATATTTTTTGTCCTTTTTGTTTTTGTTTGTTATTTTTTGGGTAACAGGTCATGAATCAGGATGTGAAAAAGGAGAATCCCTTGCAATTCAGATTCCGTGCCAAATTCTATCCGGAAGATGTGGCCGAAGAGCTGATACAGGATATCACACTTCGTTTATTCTATTTGCAAGTAAAGAATGCCATATTAACGGATGAGATCTATTGTCCGCCCGAGACATCGGTACTATTGGCCTCTTATGCCGTCCAGGCCCGTCACGGTGATCACAATAAGACGACTCACACAGCCGGCTTTTTGGCAAATGATCGCCTATTGCCACAACGTGTCATCGATCAGCACAAGATGTCCAAGGATGAGTGGGAGCAGTCGATAATGACTTGGTGGCAGGAGCATCGCAGCATGTTGCGCGAAGATGCCATGATGGAGTATCTGAAAATTGCCCAAGATTTGGAAATGTATGGTGTTAACTACTTTGAGATACGCAACAAGAAGGGCACCGACCTCTGGCTGGGCGTTGATGCATTGGGCTTGAATATCTATGAACAGGATGATCGTCTAACACCGAAAATCGGTTTCCCCTGGTCGGAAATTCGTAATATTTCCTTCTCCGAGAAGAAGTTCATTATCAAGCCCATCGATAAGAAGGCTCCTGATTTTATGTTCTTTGCACCACGTGTTCGCATCAACAAGCGTATCCTGGCCCTCTGCATGGGCAACCATGAGCTGTATATGCGTCGTCGCAAGCCCGACACGATCGATGTCCAGCAAATGAAGGCGCAGGCGCGCGAAGAGAAGAATGCCAAACAGCAGGAGCGGTAAGTCAAAGATTTTCTATATTCATTTTTATTAAAAAATTTCTAATTGCCTTCCTTGCCCAGTGAGAAACTGCAGCTGGCGCTGGCCGCTCGCGAACGTGCCGAAAAGAAGCAGCAGGAATATGAGGATCGTTTGAAGCAAATGCAAGAGGAAATGGAACGCTCGCAGCGTGATCTGTTTGAGGCCCAGGAGATGATACGCCGATTGGAGGACCAACTTAAACAACTGCAGGCCGCCAAGGATGAGCTTGAGTTGCGTCAAAAGGAATTGCAGGCCATGTTGCAGCGTCTCGAAGAGGCCAAGAACATGGAGGCCGCTGAGAAGATCAAACTTGAGGAAGAGATCATGGCCAAGCAGTTGGAAGTGCAGCGCATTCAGGATGAGGTCAATGCCAAGGATGAGGAGACAAAGCGTCTGCAAGACGAGGTCGAAGAAGCAAGAACCAAGCAGGTATGATTACCAGTTCGTCCCTCCCGCTTCTCTTCTTCAACTTAGTTTCAATTCTTTTATTCAGGCTGAAGCTGCTGCCGCTTTGCTGGCTGCTTCCACCACGCCTCAGCATCATCATGTGGCCGAGGATGAGAACGAAAATGAAGAAGAGCTGACGAACGGCGATGCTGGCGGCGATGTTAGCCGCGATCTGGACACTGATGAGCATATCAAGGATCCCATTGAGGATAGACGCACGCTGGCCGAGCGTAATGAACGCTTGCATGATCAGCTCAAGGTACATATATAATAATATCTCTTATTATTTTTATTAGTCAACTAATCTCACCTTTTTATGCAACCTTTTTCCTCCTTAGGCCCTAAAACAAGATCTGGCGCAATCACGTGACGAAACGAAAGAGACGGCAAACGATAAGATTCATCGCGAGAATGTTCGTCAGGGTCGTGACAAGTACAAGACGCTGCGTGAGATTCGTAAGGGTAACACAAAGCGTCGTGTGGACCAATTCGAGAATATGTAAAGAGAGCCGCCAGTAGCAGAAGCCGCCACGTCCCCAAAAAAAAAAAAAAAAAAAAAACAAAACATGAAATGAAAAGAAAAGAAAACAATAATAAGAAGAAGTAAGGAAGAAAAAGATAAAGAAAAGAAATAAAGAAAAAAAAGAAAAGAAAAGAAGAGAACAAGATCGAGAAGAGAAACAAAAAAAAAAGTAAGAGAAAATCAATTATTCCCGTCGACGCCGACAAAAAACCCCCCCTAGAACAGCAACCAACACACAAGTACACCCCGCTTTCCCATACACACACACACACCAAACATCTTCTCCTGTGCTCCTCCAGAAATGTTCTTCTTTTTGGCCAAAACAAAGAGAAAAAATAACCCTTGTTGGGTCTGTATAGAGCAATATATAAGAATCAGAAATGTTAAGAGATAAAATACAACAAAAGAAAAACACACACAAAATAAAAAAGGAATATGAAAGACAAACCACACCCACACACACACGCAACACACACTTTATCCTGGCAGGGGCTTAATTTTCTTCTTGGACATCCTTTAGTATATAAACGACAATCAATTCAAATCAAATCAAATCAATCTAAATCGCTTATTGCGATTATGGCCACAGAATTGCTACCCCTAACCTACCCGCCCAACCCACAACTCTTGCATCCCCCCATCCTATATAAATCTTGAAATTTTGCTTTTCTCTCCCCTTCCGCAATTTCTTTGTCGTTTTTTTGTGCATCGAAATGAAAGAGAGATACAAAAGCCGAAAAGTACAGTACAGATACAGATACAGATTCAGAGTTACAGTTACAGATACGGATTATGGATAAAGCAAAGCAGATACAACAGATTTATATATATAAATATAAAAAAGCGAAAAACAAAAACAAAAACAAAAAAAAAAAACAAACAAACAAACAAAAACAAAACGAAAAACCAACAACTATTTGCATTTTTCCCCTCTCCCCCCGTTATAATTATTATTTTTATTATTATATAATTACTATTTTTTTTTTAAATTTGTATCATAAACTAAGAACTTGATTAATTGTTTCTTAAATTAACTTGAAAGAGAAAAGAAAAAAATATATTATATAAAATATTTTTCTTCTTGAATTTTTTTTTGTTTTGATAAAATGAAAAAGGATATGCATCAAACAAACAAACAAACAAACAACAACAAAACAAAACAAAACAACTATCGTGAAAAACCAAACAAAGAGTTTTTAAATTAAACAATAAAAATGCCAAACAAAACAAAAACAAGTCCACTATAATATCAATTATTGCCAATGAGAAGAGAAATCTTAATCGATAAACAGTTGACATATGTTATCGATAAGAACTTTGCATGTTA
Organism: Drosophila nebulosa; assembly: GCA_024703675.1. NCBI lineage: Eukaryota > Metazoa > Arthropoda > Insecta > Diptera > Drosophilidae > Drosophila > Drosophila nebulosa. The sequence continues at coordinate 16,104,555 of JANFPS010000003.1, forward strand.
TCGAACGTTGACTAACGAGCGAGGATCATCAACAGACGGAATAGGCCCCCCCTTGAGCTCTTAGTCTTCGGCTTGAGGCTACAACAATAGTTTTCAGTACTTGTTTTCCTAGTATTTACAATGCATAGCACATTAATAGGTGCACTCTTTTCAAATTTATTATTTCAGTCTAATGGAATCCTTTATTTAAAACCAGTTGCCGTCCCAATTTATAACAAAGTTTCGATTTAAGGCTAAAGAATTTATTCATTTGTTAAGAAATCAAAAGAAATGAAGAGCATTGAAAGGACCTAAACAATTTTAATTTGTTTAATCTATATTGAAGATTGAAGAATGTGCTCCATGCTATCATTATGTCGTTATTTCAGTGTAATCCCTGCTTAGAGGTAACATCAAGCAGGTGGGTCTTTCCGTCTGTCTGTTCCTAGACAAACTTCTCTCTCAGTTTTTGAGCTAAATAAGTCAAACTTAGTTTTTTTAGCTTCTATTTAATGCAGGCACAACATTAATCGGAGTCGGCCCGATCGGACTATTATAACATATAGTTTTAGCCAAAAGTCACAGGCGCAAATAGGTCTTAAATATATGTAGAAAAATTGAAGTTACACGTTTCATTTACTTGATTTTGTTTACTAGTATTTAGTATTTTATTTATGCAAATATCAAGATGACAACAATAGATACATCAGCTATATATTTTATATAGATTTTATTTCAAATACAATACACAAAAAAAACAAAAAAAAAAATAAAACCAACCAACCGCGCAACTTAATATTAGCACAAAAAAAAATAATTAATTTCCATTATTTAACATATACAATCCCATTACGATTAATGGAAAGATAGTTGATATATTTAATCAACATATACATGCATATATATATATACATATATAGTAGATATGTATGTATATATGTATGTGTGTATGTATATAAAATATTTAGAAGGCACATAATTACAGGGGCAGGCGGCAGGCACTTGGTGCCTGGCCCCCATTTCAAGGCGCATATATATGGGGAGAATTTTTACGGTTGGGCTAGTGGGGAAAGGTGGTGGGAGATGGGTGGAAGGGGGGTAGAATGAAGGAATCAGTTCTAATGTACAGCTGATATTGGAGTAAATGTATTATATATGTATATATTTATATTATATATGTATGTATATAGCGCAGCATATGCAGATCGAGCTGGTGATCAAAAAATCGGATCAGTCGTTGATTAGCTGCTGGCAAAATGTCTATATATGTATATATATCATATACAAATGTCTGTGTAAATATTTCTATTCTATATTTTTTATATATATGTATATAATTCCAATTAGTATCGGTTACGTTCGTTGCACGGTTCATTCTGTTGTGTTTATTGTTGTTGCTTTGTTGCTCCTGTTTAATAGGGATTGACTGCGGCCAGGCCCACACGGCCGCCATTCCGGGCAAATACCGGTTCGGCATAACTATGACGATAGCCCTTGGGCATGCTGGCTAAGGGTTTGCCGGACGATGATGAGGAATGACCATTAGCATGATTCTCATTCGATCTGCTGCCTCCACCATCTGCTCCTGATCCTGCAACTCCACCACCAGCGCCTCCGCGTTCCTTGTTCGGCGTTGGCGCTGGCGAGGGATAACGCTCGATCACCACATGATGTGAGCCGCCGCCGCCGCTGCCGCCGCCCCGTGTCGATCCAGAATTGGACTTTGTGTCATGCATATACTCACGGGAATGGGCACGAACTGGATGGGAACGACCATGATCTCGTGGATCTCTCTCGCGTTCCCGTTCTCGTTCTCGCTCTCGCTCTCGATAAGGATCCCGGGACTGTTCGCGGTGTGGCGGTAAGTCATCAACTCGACGATTGAATTCACGGTCACGCTCTCTTTCCCGTGGCCGTGGTATGGGCTGCTGTGGTTCTTGCTCCCGCTCCCAATCACTGCGGGATCTGGCACGCGAACGGTTGCCCATTAGATGTGGTGGAGGCGCTGGCGGCTCATCCTCCTCGCTCCATTGCTCGTAGCTGACTGGCGGTTCGACTGAGCCACGACGACGACGTGACGACGATCGATACGGATCTGGGGCGGGGGTATCACGCTCATCCAATTCGTAGCGACTGCTCGAGCGTTGCTGCTCCATTGCCCTAAACTTGTCCTTGGCATCGTGGAAACGTTCTCGTTGTGAATTCTGGCTTGGTGGGGGATAGTCACGGTCGCGGTCACGTTCACGCTCACGTTCACGATCCACAATTCTGTCCCTCTCGGAACGAGGCTTCGATGCGTTGGGAATTGGTGGCTCGGCATAGCGCATGCCCGTGGATTTCATCATTTTCTCCATGCTCTGTATGTAGGGAAGGCTCTCAGCCTCGCGATAGGGATTACGATCGCGAGAGTGATCTCTATCGCGTTCACGTTCCCGATCGCGTTCCCTTTCACGTTCCCTCTCTCGGTCACGATCACGATCACGATCACGATCACGATCGTGACGCCGCTCCGTTGTGCCACGATGGACGGCCGCATATTTATTGTGAGCCGCCTGATTACCCGGCGGATTCACCTGAAGTACCTCGGGCTCCACATAACGATGGCGATAACGCTGTGAGTCCTGATGTTGCTGCTGCTTCATGAATTTTTGCTTATCCGTGAGATTCTCTTTGCGATAATGATGAATCGATTGATGGGACTGTTCCCGTTCGCTACCCTGATCGGAGTCCTCGAAATCATCGATGTCGTCCTCATGACGGGATCGGCCACCAGTTTTCCGATGTGGATGCGGCTGATCGCGCTCCAATTTTTTATTGAGCAAACGATTGATCTCATTATATTTATCCGTGTCCCTTAGCTTATTCGGTTGATTTAATTGTGTGTCCAATTGCATGACCCGATTAAATTTCGCATCATAATCGGCTGGTCTCATTATAATCGGTTTAATATCATCCTCTCGGGTCCAAGATTTGTTTGAGTTTGAGGCTGGAGTCTTAATGCGCTCTCTCTCCCGATCCCTTTCCCTTTCCCTTTCTCTCTCCCTTTCCCGTTCTCGTTCTCGCTCGTGTTCTCTCTCCCTTTCCCTCTCTCTTTCAATTTCTCTGTCTGTTGACCTAGGCTGATAGGGTTTAGCTGGTAAATCCCTCAGGTAACTATCCTCTGGCGGTTGTACGGCACTTTTTCTCTTCAATTGGCCCGGGGGAACAGCAATTTGTGACGGTTTAAGAGCTATAACTGAATTGTCCGCCTCATTTGACCAATGTTCGTCATCTGTTTGGAATCGAAATAATAATAAAAAAGAGATATAATGACTTTAATACGTTTCATTCCACTTTCCCCACTCACCACTTGAGCTATTCAGCTCTTGCCTCTCGGGACTGGGAGCCAAGTCTGAACCAATTCCCGAAGAACCCCGCGATGAGACCTGCTTTCCAGTGACATTTGCGGTACCAGTACCGACAGCTGGTACTCCGCCTTTGCCAGTGGGTGGAGATCCTCCCACTATCAAAGCATTGCGACACCTTCTCAACTCAATGGCCGTGAGATTACCCTTGGAACGATGCACTGTATCGTAGTCACGAGGCGGCAGAAGCAACGGTGGTCCATTACCATTCAGTTTGGCACGTAATTCCGCTGCCAGGGAATCGAACAGTTCGCTGTTCTGTTGTGGTGTCAGCGGCGGATGATGATGATGTTGCTGCTGGGACTGGGACTGGGACTGGGACTGACCATGATGTTTGCCATGTGGCGGCGATCGGGATACTGGAGAATTAGCCAAGCCATGCTCCTGTTCGCTGCATTCCGATTCCCGTGTGCTATTCCCAGTATCACTGCCAAGTGAACTGCTAAAACGTTTCGGTGACGAAGTCTCATGTCGCCGACTTTGATGATGTTGCGAATAACCTGGTCCCGCCGCCACTGCTGCCGCCGCCGCTGCATGCGTCGGATGTTGCAAGGCCGATGACGATGACGATAGGGACTTCTGTAGGGAGTCGTGTCGCTTTTCACCGCTGTGATTGTTGTTATTGCTGGGAATGGGTGGTAAAATGCCCAATCTGAGAAATGAAAATCGTGAGACAATATCTAAATAGGTTATCTCATGAAAAGTAATGCTAGAAATTCGCCTCGACTGCTTTTTTATATACAATTTGTTCACCTCAAACGTTTCTATAGCATACTTTGCGGCTGCCCCAAAGTTGTGTTAAAAACTTTATTAAATTTATATCATTTAACTTCTTAGAACAGAGTATATATCGCGATTTGGTTGCATCTAATTATAGAAATCTACAAAATATGCTTATAACTTTATCATTTAGTTTCCGTTTCAATTAAGTAAAAAGTTATTTATCAGTTTTGATAACAATATCAAAACGGTTAGCTAATGGAAGAGATGGTCAACCGGAAATCCATTTATCAATAGAGGAAAACTGTGAGAAAAAAATCCGCAATGCAAATGCAAAAAAATAAACCCAAAATGTCACCATGAAACAAACTATTTAAGGAAATAGCCATAGACAATAGCTGAGACCATGGTATAGACGCTCCTCTTTGCCCAATGCCTTAACGGGAGCTGTCTGAACATTTAACATTAAAGCTTAATATGGGTGCGCTGACATTATAGAAACATTGCGGCTTGTGTGGGTGCAGAAATACATAAGTTCTCATGGGAAGAGCAAAGTTAGTAGACTTTGAGGTAACTTAGTTTAAAACTTACCTCGTCTCTAGCTCTTCGAAACGTTTCTGATTGTCGGGACGATTGATGAGTATTTGCAATTGTAGATGCAGTGCCTCGGCCGTTGTTTCCGAATCGCAACGATAGGCATGCACATGCAATGGACATTTTGTGGCCGGATTGTATAGCAATAAGACACAAGCCACTATATCGTCGGTTTGCACGGAGCTGGTTATGGCACTGTGTGGTATTAAATGCTTCGATGATCCCTGCAAAATCCCAAAAACAACAAACACACATATATGTATATGTAGGCTAAGGAACTGGAACTATTTATATATTAAGTCGACTTGTGTTACCTGCACAATTTTAATGCCCTTGTGCGAAACTTGAAGTGTCACCTTGAGCGGATCTTGGCCCCTTGATCTGTCCACCAGATAGGGTAGAACGGAGTTAATTACGCGAGCTCCACGCAAACCTTTCGCCTCCTCGGCACCCAGAAACCACACATAATATGAGGCTTTCTGTACATCTCGACGCAAACGTAGCGCCATTTTTGTTTGTGTTTAAAAAATCCGTGGATAAGTCTATATTATAAATGCATCTGCAAGTAAAAATAATCCATCAATGAAGTTTATTATTTCCATTGTGATTCCTAAGACAAGAAAACAATAAATGATTTAGTATTTAGTTCATTTAAATAGGCAGCCACACTTTTTTTTTTTTTTTTTTTAGAAAAATCCGTTATGGATTCTTATGAATGCATTTAAGTTATTCTTCGAAAACTGTAAAAAAATGTCAGCTTATGGCACTCAACTTGAAAACGGGAAGAATTTTTATTATGAATTCATGTTAAAATGGATTTTAAATTGTTAAAAAAAAATTGTTACGTTGGATAGGAGGAGGAGAGATAACCAAATGGTATCCTAACGGCAAACCGAAACCAAATCAAGTTCCCGCAGACAAGTCGAAAAAATTCAAATGCATGTGTCATAATCTTTTTCCACTCGAAAAACTGGTGCCAAAACCACAAAAACAATTTCAACGGTATTAACTCGTCCGTCTCCTCATCCCACTGAGTGTGTGTGTGTTGTATCTCTTCAATAATGTTTATAATCGATGATCTTGTACAACTTGTTGTGCGGCGTAGGCCACAAAGAATCTTGTTTTGTTTTTGGTTTTTTTTTTTTATGTATTTCTTCGTATATTTTCCACTCACTCAATGTTATGGCGTACGTTGTGTGTGTTTAAAAAATTTACATATGACACAAAAGCCAGCAATACCAACAACAGCAACAAGAACAACAACAACAATCAAACTGCTAAACAAGCAATATTATTAACCTCAAAAACGGATTTAAATACATGCATATACATTTTGTATACATATATTTATATATAGAAAGAGAGAGAGATCTGATATTCTTGATATATACAAGAATACAAAAAAAACATTCCATAGTCACATTAAGTCGAAGGGGAAAGGCCTCGAAATACCCTTTAAAATTAGTTGATTTGAAGGAAACTTATGATAATCCCGTTTTTAAGTCCAAATAAATTTCGCTATATCGAAATTGATATTTGCTTTTGCTTCCGTCAGTCAAAATGAAAACAATAACAGAACTGATTAATTTTTTGTTTTAAGTTTCTTAAACAATTTTCTCTCTTTATGTTTGAAACAATTTTAGATTTTGATAACTAACTTGTTGACTGACTACATATACCCTTATTGTAGATGGTATTTGCATATGGGGAAAGCCGAAACACGAGTCAAATCAAAGTTATCAAAAATTTATATTTTATTGTCGAAAATTTCAAAAACCAAAGCCATTGACAATAATAAAGTTTGACTTAAGTAAGACACAAGTTAACTGACTAAAATCAAAGATACAAACACAACTTTAAGTACTCTAAGTTACATATAAATAAAAAAACAAATTATAATTAAATTAAAAGATTAATTCAAATATTGATCAGCTTGGCTAATTACTCTGTCTACAACCGATTAAGACTAGATACAAAAAAAAGGGAAATATAACTTAAAAAACAATTTGAACATTTGCAGACTAAAGAGCCCATTTAACAATTTATTGATGCTTCTGGATATATTGTCAATTGATGATTTTAATTTGAAATTGTTAAAAAATATTTATGATAGTTTTTTGGATAATATATTTTCTAGCAATAAAAATCAAGTTAGAGTCCATAAGCACGTTTTGTGCAGTGAAATGGATGACGATCGATAAAAAGTCCAATGAAAAATTGAAATATTTTGAGGTACTTGCATTAGAAACTAAACAAATCAGCTGGAAAACGTGACCGCAATTCATTTATCACCTTTCAGTGAACACATTCTTCTTGCCATTTTAAATTCAGCACTACGAACAGAACAGAGTTTGCGAATCGTGAGCAATAAATAAGTATTCGAAAGTTTATGACACCCTAAATAAGCTAAGCGATATTAAGTAAATAGTTATAATGGAATTCAATATTTAGAATGACAAAGAAGAAGCAAATAGTATAAAGAATCCATTATAATATGCTTCAAAGAGTATTATATGAAATTTTTCATTAGCTTCGAATAGTCAAGACGATGTACGATCCATGTATGAAAGATAATTCACATGGAATTCATTTGTTTTTTCATTTCGTTTAACACAATCTATACCAAAAATGGGATGGTACTTGCTACAGGGTAGATCTCAACATTGTCTAAAGGGTATATCAGAGTAGATCTCGACATGGGTTAGAGGATTTGTATGTACGTTTCGACTAAAAGCACTATTTAGCATAAACAATCTGTTAAGTGTTTAGCCAAGCATTAAATATACAATTTGCGAATATGTAAATCTTTTACGATGTTAAACTTGGCCATAATAACACCTGTTTCTTGCATTTTGGTAACAAATGAGAGATAGAGAGAGAGAGAGAGAGAGAGAGAAAGACTTGGCCATAGACTGGAAATTGGTGTTTGGAATTTTGCTTATTGGATTCTCTTCTATTGGAAATGGGTTAAGCCTATTTGCACCTTACAATTGACGATGATGATGATGATGTTGATGTTGATGATGAAGATTGGCGATGATGATGATGCGGGGTCGGGGTAAGATACACACACACACACACACACAGAGAGAAACACTTGCACTGTTACTTAGGTGGGATTCTTCATTTGTTTTGCTCTATTTTGAGTTTGAACTCGATCAATGAACCGTTTAAAACTCTCCACACACTTACGCACACACACACACACACACACACACACACACGCATACAAATGTCGAAGTGGAGCGTTTAAATTTCTACAAAACTTATTTGATTAACGGTAATTGCAAAAAGAGAGCCATTAATGGGTCGCTCTATCTCTCATTTCTTTTGCTATCACTCACTCACTCTCATTTCTTTTTTTCCCTCTCTCTTGCTCTCACACTCACTCACTCACTCACTCTCGCGGCCGCATATACACACCTTTGTTAACAACAAAAAGAATAAAATGAAAAAAAAAAAAAACAGTAAAAAAATTTAACACAAAACCAAAGCCAGAGTCTGTTTTCTATGGGCCTTCGTTTGTTTTTTTTTTCGCTGTGCGTTTTTGTTGTTTTTTTGTTTAGCGCGGTGGGCGGGAAAGTGGGCGAGTGGGGGGAAAGCGGGGGGTTTTTTGATTTTATACTGAAAATCGGTTAACGCGTCGTCCGTCACGCGCGTCTTAACGGTTTGAACGCCAGCTAACGACTGACTGCGACTTGGCTGACTGCCTTCAAAAAACTGGTGCTCGGTGCTCGGTGGTCGGTGGTCGGTGGTGATGGTGGTGCTGCCGCTGCTTGTTGGTGATGGTGGTGTCGGCGGCCCGAGAGCTCTTCCACAAGTTTTTTGTTATTTGTTGGAGCTCGATTTTGTGCGGCGATCCGAGCCCGAACTTGTTTTTGTTGCTGTTGTTGTTGTTGTTGGCTTGCAAGCCGCCGCAAAGAAAGTCAAGTCGCGCGTACATATACACACACACACACAGACACACATTCACACAGATATATCTACAGGTATCCTATGGCCTAGCACTGTGGTTCGTGGGCTCATGAAAAAAGTTTCCTTATCAAACCAATTTCAATCATCCTCCATTGATAGCCAGGCCAGCAAAAATTCGCAAATTATTTGACTTTAGATATTGAAAGATTCCAACTTGGCTTGAAATACTTTTCAACAAACAATTTATTGCCTTCGTTTAACATTTTTTTGGATCAGCTTTTTTTCTTGCCATTTTTTTTTTTGACTCCAAAACTTTAAAAAAATGCAATTAATTTTCGTCACATTTTTATCTGTCAATAGCAATTGTACGTATTTTCAATTTATTTTTCAATAAGCCTAGAAACGAAATTGGTTCTATAGTTTAGATTCATATAACTAGGCACTTTAAGAAAATTCCAGTTTAATTCTCATATTTATATTGTGAAATAGATGTGAGAATTTTTTTTGTTGCTAGTAAATTTTGACGATATTTCTAGTTTGAATGATTTCTGTTGTAGACTTTTTCATTAACTTTGACCCAAGGTGCGGCACGTCTTGATTGTGGTGTGGAGTGTCTTGTGCTGGAATGTGTTGAAATTAAAAGTTGTTGGGTTTTTGGGCGCAGCAGCAGCAGCAGCAACAACAGCAACGGGAACAGCAACAGCAGCGGCTTCGACTTCGACTTCGACTTCGGCAGCAACGTCAAAATCGGCCCTGGGCCAAGAGTCTGACGGCGGCCCAGTGTATGCGTTTTTGCCGTTTTTTTTTTTTTTTCCTTTTTGTCTTTGGCTTAGACAGGTGTACACGGTGGCGACTCTTGATGTGGTTGTTGGTGTTATTGATATAGCATTGAGCACTTTTTGAAAAGCCGTTCATAGTGCATTCTACAGGTTTTCCATCTACCACACACTAACACTGTCACACACACACACACACACACACACACATTTGTGAAAATCTTGGCATTTAAGTTTTGTTTGGTTTTTCTTCTTTTATTTCTTTTGTATTATTATTATCGTTTTGTTTTTTTTTGGTTTTCTTGCCATTTTGGTCAAGTCGGAGTGAAATCGACAAAGTAATTCTGATTACCAAAACGGAAATGCTCAAATTTAGTCAAGGTGTCGATATTTCTCTATGAGAATATTTTTCTTGTTATTGTTGTTGTTGTTGTTATTTGACACAAATTTTGTTCGTTGTTGTTGTTGTTGTGGTTCTTGTTTTCTTGGTAATATTTATTTCCTGTCTCTAGCATCTAGAATCTAGATAGATAATCTCTATAGAGATTTTGTGAGAATTTTTTCAAGGGAAACTTGACTCGATCGATATTTTGAATTAAAAATCTTACACAAAATAAGAGAAGTAAAAAAAAATAGGTTCATTTCAAAATTAGATTTTCTTTCTATACTAAAGCAAGTTATTGACTCATTTGTTTCTAGATTCATCGATGTATTCCAAAATTTTAAGTTATTCGGAAGGAAAATTAGTTTAAGACATTGGATAATTGAAATGTCGCATCAATAAAAAAACATCAACAGAATGTGCTATAAGAGTAAGTCCAAAGAAGAAAATTCTGTAAATCATAAATCAAAGCAGTTTCCATTTTTGGGTTTAATTATCAATTTTTTGGTAATACAAAGAATTTTTATTTATTTTCATTCGATTCTTCATTTTGCAAAAATCACAGCGAAATTCTTGACTCCAAAGAGATCGAAGAAATTTCTAAGAATTTGTAATCAAACTTCTCTTATAACTTCTCTTTAGAACGGAATTTTTGTGTACTTAGATGAGGGGAACTTAGAAAAATCATTCTTAAGTGTTTTAAGTGCAGTAGGTTTGGTAAGTTATAATCCTAATTATTAATAACGATGTACATGATATCGTTTAAAAAAGACAACACTGCTCATTTAAAGTAGGGCTTAAAAAATATAATAAAAAGTAATTAAGAATTATAAAATATATAGAACTCAAATTTCAATAATATACAACGAAATCTTTGTTGTTTAAGCAATTAGACAAAGTTTCAAAAAGTTCTTTGAATATTTGTTAAAATGTCTCTCTGTTACTAACTTTAAATTTACATACATTTGTTTCCACATTTGGAAAAGAAAAAAACTAAGTACTTTCCAGAAGCGTATTGAAAATTCGGTCATTTGAAGCAACATTTTAGTTCTTTTTTTTGGCTCTAACTACCTCTTCCGCAATCATCATAGCCTAGCCCTTTGTGAGATTCTTTAAGTACTCAACAAATTGCTTAAACCCCGAGCATGATAAAGCACAAAAATAACAAAACAAAAATTCATAAATGGGAGCTACAGAACAAAAAAGAGAGAGAGAGAGATAGAGAGAGAGAGAGAGAGGGTAAGATGCTCAATTGACTTGATTTTAAATTGTGTGCATAAGCCATTTGCATTATAATAACAAAAGAAAAATCATGGTTCAAACCGTGACATATCTCAAATTGATAGACATGGGTCGACTTCTTTTCGGAAGACATCAAATTAAGCCAATACATGTTGTTGTTGTTGTTATTTTTGTAAATTAATGACCTTGCTCAGCTTTTGGTGGAATGCAATCTTTTGGCACGAAAGATTTCACCAACTTTTTCCAGTATCTGTTATTTTTGACAAATCCCTGCTAACCCGCTGACATAAATGGAATTTCACTTTTCTTTCGTTTCGTCGATGGAAAAACTAAAAGCAAAACCAAAAAAAAAAAAAACAACTAAAAATCACAAAAATTACATACATACGACACGATAATTTGCAATTAAATTCACTTGGGAACTGGTTGCTCAAAAAAACAAAAAAAAAAAAAACAAAAAATATTTGGTTTTGGTTTTGGTTTTGTTGTTATTCGGTTTTTGGGAGAAATTCGAAATCGTTAAGGCAAGACAAGGTAAGCCAAGGCAAGGCCAAGGAAGAAGAGGAGCTTGTCTTGTACAATGTTCATGTATCTACCACGCCTATTTTGATAGGAGGCTGGAACAAGTGGCTTGCTTTCTTTCTTGCTGTCTTTTTTTTGTTTTTTTTGTTTTTGGGGTGCGACAGACACACAAGAGAAGCGACTCTCATCTTGGACACTCTTTGAATACAACTTTTGCGCTAAGCATTTTTAATTGAATTGCAATGGAAAGAGATGAAACTACTATATATGTATACATATGTATATGAAATATTCAAGAAAACAGAAAAGCAAAAAAAAAAAAAATAAAGTTGCGAGAAACGCGTTAAACCGCTTTTGATTTTTATATATGTGCCCGGTGCTTCGGGTAAAAGTGGGTAATCATCATTAGCAGCAGCACAAACCAATCAAGCCAAGATTAGGCCTCAGCCTCAGTTCCAGAGAGAGCAAAAGAAATTGATAGACAGAGAGAGAGAGAGAGAGAGAGAATACTCTTTACACCCAAGTTGAACAAATTCCATAAGTTAAGTCATTTTCTTCGACTTGGAATTACTTCGTAATCTCTAGTTTCAACTGGAAGCCATTCTCAAAAACTATGCCCAATTGCCTTACATTTAATTGGTTTTAGCTCTTTTCGTTTTCAAGCTTTTGATCTTATTAAGAGTCTAATATACTTCCAACAACTAATGGGTATTATAAAAGCTTAAGCATTTCCATTTTATCTAGTTGATATATTTATTATAGTATATAAAAGTAGTTAAGTTCAAGTCAACCCACTCAATCGGATTTGTCAGCCAAGCAAGTGAAATTCCAACTTCTCCCCAACAACAACATCATCATCATCATCATTATCATGGTGATCATCATCATCATCATCATCTCAACTGTGCCGCCGTCAAAAAAAGAAATTTGATCTATTTCATGTGATTAGCTCTATATAAATTACCTTTCAAGCTGCTTTGAAAATGAAAAAGAGCTGAAAGGAAGACTCGTTGGCGGCTTAAATTGATTGAAGATTGGGTGAAAACTAAAATGTAGTTATATACATATATGTGGGCATATAAAGTGTACCAAATTTATGGGCGTGTCTCTTTAGTAAGCAAAGATGCAAAGCATTCAATGCCTGGAATGCAATTACTTAAATCAAATGTTCCAGCAACTTTCTGATTGCACTTGTTAATTATTTATTCAACTATTTATGCAACGTTTTCTTTATTCAAATGAAATGAATTGCTTTAAATACACAAATATTTCCTAAAAGGGAGCCTTCTAAAATGCAAAAGTAATGCAAATTTGATCGAGAATCCTGATTTAGTTAACTAAATGTTTTTTAATAACTTTTTACTACTTGTTCGATTATGAAATGTGTTTTGTTATTCACTTTTTTGTTGCTTTAAAATATTTTAGTTCATTTCTAAGCTTGGAATGAATGCCTCTATATTTATAGAATGACTAATAAGTGCAAATTATCCCACAATCTAAATTTTTCTTAGTCAAAATTCAAGAGTTTATAGGGGCAAATAAGAAAATTTATATACCGAAGACCGAATCGAAATATATTTAAATCACTTCAAACAAAATCTCATTCTATATAACAATGAAATTAGCTAAATTGAAGACCAAATTGTAATCGAGCTAAGTTTCATTAATAGTTTCATCATTGAAATGCTTTTCATGAGTAATGGCCGCACATTAAAAAGAGAAAGAGAGAGACAGAGAGAGAGAGAGAGAGAATGAGAATAAACACCTGACCATCATATATAAAATTCATTTGGCATGTGCTGACATAGAATTCTTACCAAATTTCCTGGAAATTGCACAACAAAACCAACCCAACACAAAGGTGGGCAAGTGGTGGGGGCAAGAGGGTTACGGGGGTCTCTCTCTCTGATTGCCAAAGACACGCGCCCGAAAAAATTCTTGAAGCAAAACAGAAAACATTTGGTGAGGAATTTAATGAGGTTGAGAGTTAATGTTGGGCTCTTGGCTGTTAGCAGAGCTGGAAAAGGAACAGTACACAAACCGTAATTATATCATTTAATTTTGGAGCTCTAGGAGCTAAAGCAGAGAGCGAATGAGAGGAAAAGCGCGCAGAGAGGGGGTGTATTGTAATTGTAAAGTTACGAAGCGTTAACACGGCGTAAAGATTGTTCAAATTTGGTTATATACACGTGTGCGTGTGTGTGTGTGTGTGTGCAACTAAAACTGGAATCAGCTTGAAAATTGGGCTTATGTAAAGCGTCATTAAGCCTCTAGAAAAAGAAATCCATCCATCTCTCCGACTTGGTCCAATTAATAGTCTCTAGCCTTAAAATAGATGAACTTATTGTTTTGTCGCTTAGATTGATGTTCGCCCTATCAATCAATCAATTGGGGCGTGGTCGACGTTCGAGAGAGGTGAGAGGTGTTGAAATTTGCATTCGAAAGCCGTTTACAAATTTATGGGAATGCCATTAACTCATTTCTACAATAAATATTTTTTTTCTGCTGCGTTGGATTATTTAATTCGAAATGAAATACTTGTTCAAAAAGTGAAATTTTTCCAAGTTTCACAGTAAATTTTAGCCAAATTGTTAGCCTTTAAAAAGAAGAAAAAAAGACTTTAAATATAAGAAGTTCTCACAAAATCATTAAACTAAGGGCTCAATGGCTTGTTTTAAGACCTGAAAACAAATTAGGATGGAACAGTTTTTGGTTAGCCCATTTAGACTAGGCTAAAGACTAAAGACTTCACTGAAATGCAACTAAATTTTTTGTAGTTGCTTGAGTTTTGGAAATGAGAACCAATTGGGTTTACTTAATTTGTATCATTTTGAATAGCCAATTTAGTTTCGAATTGTCTTTTTTTTTTTTTTTTGTGTTTTTTGTTTAAATTGTGCAATAAGTTTTGAAAGTTTTTTGTGTTGTGTGTGTGTGTGTGTGTGTGTTTTGTTGAAATCTGTGCTTGTGGCCTCTGGCCTAGACCATTTCCGCCAAGAACTATGCACAAACCAAAGACCAACAGCCATCATCACCTGCTGGGTTAGCAGAGGAGGAGATAGAGAAGGAGGTGGCGGTGGTGGCAGCAATCTTTGGCCAAGTTTTTGTAGCTCTTGGTATAGCTGTTTTTTTTTTTTTTTTTGTTTTGTTTTGTTTTGCCTCTTGCTGTTGCCCTCAATTGAAAGGCCAGTACTTGAAATGACTTCATTTGCACGACTTTTGTTTCTTTTTTTTTCCTATAAATATATCGGTATGTGTGTGTGTGTGTGTGTGTGTGTGTGTAGGTTTTGTTTACCCACAAATCAAGGTTAATAGTCTCACTGTCGGTCTGTCCGTCCGTCTGTCTGTCCTTCTCGCACCTTTCTCAATCAATCAGTGGATACAAAATATTTGTTGTCATGCACGCAATTTGCATAAAAGAGCCACACAATCGGCACACATAAGTCGGTTAACTGTAATCTTTGGTCTGTAAATGGTCACGAACTATCCCCATCCCCCCCAACCCATCCCACCACAACTTTCAACCCATCAACTAACACTTCACCCACATTCGATGTGTGTTTAAAAGTTTTTCTTTTTATGGCTTTTTGGGAAAGTTCTACAAAATGCTCACAACATTTCATATCAAATGCAATACAGGTTAGCTCCTCCTTACCCCCCTCCCCGCCCATCTACCATCTTCTACTATGACATCAGCAGGCGAAATTAACTAAAAAAAACAATAAACACACGCAAAATATCATAAACATCATCATTATAATTATCGGCAATAATTTCGAAGCCATAGAACCATAGAAAATCAAATAACAAAATATTCGATGGAAAAATTAAATACATGTTTTTAATTTGCGGCCGCCTCAAGCACATTCTTCTTCTTTTGCTTACCAAAAAAAAAAAATAAGTATCCAAAAAAAATAAAAAAAGTATCTAAAAGTAGAGAATCAGTCTGCCAGTAAATCGTCTTAATGTTTTTTTTTTCCTTCTTGTTTGCTGTTGTTGTTGTTGTTGTTGTTGTGGGTTTTGTTTTGGGGCTTTACGGATGCGACTTATGGAGGCATGACGATCAAATGTGAGAGGGTTGTCTTAAAAGTTTTGTGAAGTTTAGGGGGGGGCAAAGGCTGAGAGAGAAATTTGTATATCAATAAATTTGTCTCTGGAGATTTACATTGTGTTAGGTCTTATTAGCGCCTGCTCTAATGGCCAATTTGATAGGATAGGAGTCGAGTTTTGGTTTTGAACTTAGCTCATGATGAGGAAGTTAAAGATTCGTATAACTAATTCCCACAACTAATCGCCTCAACCTCTTGCTATTTTTGTAAAAGAAGCATAGAAAGAAGAAGCAGAAGCTCCCTTTCTCTCTATTGCTATTTGGCTGTAGCTAGCTGTTAGAGTGCTATTTCTATTCCAAGTTCTCTATAGATATGTGTGTGTGTGTGTGTGTGTTAAATGTACTTAACTATGTCTGGCATTTGGTGGTATCATCTCCATCATTGCTCTCTCATTCCCACTTATGCATTGTCTTTGTCTTTGTCTCTGTCTACCGCTATCTTTTGTGTCTGCAGTCGGTGTCGGTGTCGCTGGCTTCTTCTTCTTCTTTTTCTGTTTTTTTTTTTTTTGTCGTTTGCGCCGCCTGTTTGGGGGCCTCTTTTGTCAATTCATTGTCAACAAGTCAGTGAACTTGTGTGTGCCCAGCAGAAAAACTCCAGAGCTGAGACTCTTCTTGGTTTGGGGGTTGGGGACTCAACAACAAGCCAGCAGCAAGCGAAGACGATCCAACAACAATTCAAGTGGGGCATCATCATCATGCTCCATGTGCCTTTTCTTTTAAAAATAATTAACATAAATTAATAGGAAATGAGTAGAAACAGCAGCAGCTGGAGCTGGAGCTGGAGCTGGAGCTGGAACTGAAGCTAAAACAGTTACAAAAACATTAACACGAAAGAAGGCAAAAAAAAACCAAGCCAAAACCAAAACCAAAAAAAAAAAAAATTAGTTTTTTCTTTATTTTAGATCGAGTTTGTGTCTTGAGTCTTTTGTTTTTGCATTTCGGTTTCGTTACATAAGATCTCTACCCTAACACACACACACAGAAATTTTTCTTGTAGGCCGGGACTCCGTTTGGCTGTTATTTATGGGACGCAAGTTTGCTGCATTAAAAAATTTTGCAAAACTTATTGCAAGTCAGTTGCAAGCTAATCAGCACCTGTCAGATGCGTTCAACGCAAAATCAGGAAAAACAGTCGCAACTCTTTGTATGTTTATGTGTGTGTGTGTGTGTGTGCGGGTGTGCGTGTGTCGATGATTAGGTTACGTATAAGTGTGCAATGATGTAACCATTTCTCCCTATAGTATGCATAAATATTGAACGAGGAATAAAATGAGGAGGAGGAGGAGAAAGAGGAGGAGGAGGAGAGGAGATGTAAAACAAGTTTCTTGCGAAACAAAACTAAACAATCGAATACAACAACAACAACAACTTCTATGCTCATTAATTTGACTATATAACACAATTCATAGGTAAGGAGAAAATGTTTCTATTAGCTGCATCAGCTGATCAATCGAATATAGAATTATCTTAGAAAATGTTTAAGAAGTGAGTTCTATCCTTTTATGTTCTTGGAACCCCTAGATTTTTTGATATTCTTCTGGTGATTCAATTCTGCCATTTAGAAGGGCCTGTCTATCGAGGGGGCGGGGGAGTAAGTAATCTAACTAACTTAGATTAACTCATTCTTCTAGCTCCATTGAAAGGCAGTAACCATATTAGGTTTCTAGAATATAAATTAATATTCTTTAAGTTTATTGTTGCGAAACTTTATTTTATTATTCATTGAATATTTATTGTTTCTTTTGTGCGAAGAGAAATAGAACTAAAAATTAAAATTAAACATAAGCTGGCTGCTTGGTACCCTAGCCTTTGGCTCCGCTGTCTCAGCATATTGCGCCCGCGCTTGGCATCGTATTGCAGCAGGGTTACTCACGATGTGGGTGTCTTTAGGCAGGGGTACCCACTTTATTCTGGAAGCATTGCCAATGCTGAATTGCTGACACTATTGGGTCCTTGTTGCTGCCCTGGGGACTACGACCGTTGGCGTGTTAACTGTTGTCTATTTCTGCTTCATTTGGTTGTAGTTCTTAGGATATTTCTCACGAAGGACACTTCTTTTGCCTATTGTCGGTTAAGGTAATCTTTGGCTGATAGAAAAATTAAATGGATCAGATTGATTTGCCTCTTCCTTAAGGTGTTTGTTTAAGGATCACGAAGAGATTCAGAAATGATTTTAATCAGATGCCAAAAGTATTCAGAACCAAAGATAGAGGCAAAGTTATAAACCTTTTGGATTCAAAAAGAAGGCTAAAAACGGTAAGATTTTCTTTTTTACATATTTTTTTTTGGTTATTTATGAAAGTAAATGCCCAAAGCACGTTAACTTTTTCTTTTCTAAGTTAAGGTAAAGCTACAAATTATCAAAATAAAATTATTTTTTACTTAAAATTATGTATTTTGATTTAAAATTTATGTAGCGTAGCAGAAAAAAAAAACAATGAAAAAGTTGCAAAGGACAAAATACAAGAATATTGGAAAAGGTTTTTCAAACTCCCAATCAATACGCAGCTGTTGACATATGACTTATGGGGCTTAAGGAAGCTTCACTGTAGTTCAATATATATAGAAATGGTGAATTTTGTGTAAACTTTTTTAAAGTATTTGTGGACAATTATTTTGGCCATCTATTATTAATATTATTATGGCAATTTCTGTTATTTGATTTTTCTATGTGTGTGTGTGTGTTTGCTTATTATACAATAAAATATAAAGTAAATATTAATTATCAACAAGTAATTGATTTTTGGTTCGAGTTTGATTTTGATGTGAGTCGGGCTGACTTGGACTTGGACTTGGACTTGAGGTGACTTGAGTTAAGCTGAGTTGAGTTGAGCCGAGTTGAGTTGAGTGAGTGACCGATCTGCACTTTCACTTTATAATTTTTTATATAAATAGAAATTTTATGTTTACGTTCAATACATTTGAGAAAGTATGAATCATCCATTCATCAAACCAAAAAAAAAAAAAAATAAACTAAATGCTTAAATGCCCCCAAAAAACAAAATATCTGAAGGTGCTTTTTGTTTTTTGTTTTTTTTTTTTTTTCAGGGAATAAATCAGATTTGTAGTAATTGAAGCTAAGTGTGGCTAAACCGTTGAGTGGCAAAACAATTTGACCCTATTCAATCAGGATCATTGGCCAAAGCAAAAAAAAAAAAAAAACGATAAGTGAGCTAACCAAAAGTAGGTATGTAAAAATTTAACACTCAAAATGAGGTTGAGGTTACATTCAAAAAAAAAAAAAAGAAGAGAAAAAGATGAAAAGGCAAAACCCGTTGTAACCCTTTTTAAAGTTTCCTCTCATGCACCTTTTGTCAATTGCCTGTTAACCTTCAATATTTCTCAATGAAATTTCATTTGAAGAGCAATCAACCTGCCTGCATGTAGGTATTGCCAATGTTTATGTGTATGTGTGTGTGTGTGTGTGTGTGTGTGTGTGTGTGTGTCTGTCTATGGATGAACATACATATGGATGCGGCTGGCATATTTGATGGACGTTTTTTCACAGAGTCAGTCCTCTTCAATGTCGCCATGTGGCAGGTATATGCAGTCTGTGTGTGTGTCTCTGTGTGTGTGTGGGGTCTGGGGTCTACCGCCTCTCTCGCTCTCTCTCTCTCTCTCTCTCTCTATCTCTCTTTCCCTGTCTGTCTTCATCGTTTTTGTGTCTCTGACATGAGAGTTGGTGGTGAAAGTTGTTTTGCCTGTCATGTTTAAACATTTGAATGTTTAATTGTTAATTGTATTTTTCACTTGCTTCAGCTTTGACCTTTTATGGCTTTTGGCATCGTCCTTCAGAAATGTGCCAACAAGCACAAGAGAAACAAGTGAACTTCACTTAAGCTAAGCTTGAGGCTGGGCCAGTGTGTTAAGCTTAGTTTTTCATATCACAAATCCTCCTATGATATCTTCTTTACCCCTTCTCTCTCCACCGCCCCCCCATCAGCTGGCAGAGTTGGCAGTTGGGGGAGACTTTTGCTTTTTGCTGGCCTTTCTCCTGCTTTTCAATAGGTTTCGTTGTTTGCCATTTTTGGCATGATTATGCGAACATGCGAAATTGCCTACTCGACATCGACTTTCATTGATTTTTTTTTTTTTTTTTTGTGTTTCTTCGGTTTTTGTGTTTAATGCCTCATGCGATTGTCGTTAGTGTCTGCCCCGAAATATGTGAAAAATCAACAAAAAAAAAAAAACAAAACGTGCCAAAAAAACTGAAAAAAAAAAAACAAAAATACAAACAAACCTGAAAATGGCAACAGCAACTGAACTTATCGAGACAATTTCACTTTTCATTGTTGTGTCAGGAACGAACTAACGAACGATTGCTGGGAAATGCATACGAACTATTGCGGGACTAAAGTGGTTGAGGGGGGGGGGGGGGGGGGGAGAGAGGGGGAAGCTAAAAATTCATTGCCCATTGCTCATACTGTAGCTTTATTATTATTTTAAAGGTGTCCTTTTTTTCACAAATTATATTTTGAACACTTTTATTTCAAGAAATTACGTATACGCAACGGTGAATGAACCACTTCAATCTCGAAGACCAAAGGACTTGGAGTCATCAAAAATGTGGTATGTAGACTCTAAAGATTTTAAAAAATGTTGTGCCACGCCTTTTTTGTATCATCAATTTTTTGTTAACAATTTTTAACTAAAATTTGCTATTAATATTTATCTGCTTATCAAATTTTATAGAAATCGAACAAAAAAAATGGCCAAGGTAACCAAAAAGAAGGCTATGGTTAGAGAGAGAGAGGAAATTGATGTAAGTTAATAGAATAAAAAAAGACATTTTATGCTTTCTAGAGTAAAACCGTTCGCAAAATTTGTCGATGTTACTAATTGTGGCAACTCAAATTGGATTCATTAAAGATTTTAATGCCTGCGTAATGAAAGGGCATGTCAATTTCTATGAAGCAAAAAAAAAGTGCTAATCATCCACCAGAATCGATATCTACAATGAATTTTTACAACCTTTTGTCCCTTTTGTTAAAGTCATCTCAATAAAACTCCAAAGAAACTATCTAAATACCTAAAAATAAAGGTTTTTCTTGATTTTCTCTATGGGGGCAACAAAAAAGTTATTCGATCCTAACAAACTGACTAATCTGTGTTTCCTTTAAAGTCAAACAATGAAATTTTTGTCTACCTCAGTGTGGGCTAGAAACGGATTTTAGAGGCAAAGTTTCCTGGTGAAATGTTCTAAGAATTCATCGTAGTTTTAGCTAATGGTAAATGGTTCTAGTGTCAAAAATTTAAATCACAAATTATAATTGTTGAGTGTGGCTATGTATTGCTGGAAAGGAATACACCATTTGAGTGACCTAAAATTCCATGTCATCGACATGATGTAAATAATTGATTAGGTATCGCCCACTTTGGGCAATTTCATTTACCTTTTTGACTTTTTCGATTTCCAATTTCCATTCAAATGCAAAGTGCATTGCTTTTTGTTTGTTTATATTTTATATTCATTTAGTGCACATTTTTCATTGTTGTTGGTTCGTTAACTTTCTTTTCTGTTGTTGTTGCTGTTGTTGTTTAAACAAATTAACAGCCAAAATATTTGTATGTCATTTTAATGTGCCTTTTGTGTTGGATTGCCCTCTGCTGTTGCTGTTGTTGTTGCTGTTTGTCAAATGCATTTCGTTTGGCCATGTGAAAATGACAAAGAGACAAACCAAATGGAAAGCAATATGCGACAACAACAACAACAACAACAATAACAACAACACCAACAAAATCAAAGAAATAATAAACATAAATTGTGAACATGACAATGGCACAATTTATGCAAAATGCATTTTAAATATCCATACACAAATATTTATGCATCGTATGCAATGACATTTGAAGTATTTCTTCATGTCTTTCTTCTCTTTTCTTTTAATGCTTAATGAACTTTTGCTCATCGGAAAAAGCAAAAGAAAAATCCCAAGAATGTTGTGTAAGAATGGGAAAATGTCATTTGTAAACTTTTTTTCAAGATCAAATTCAATTAACTGCTGAGTATGGGTCTCTTGGTTCTTCTGAATCTCTTGAATTTGTGTCTTCTAAGCCTGTGACTCCTGAGTCTATGTCCCTTGAGTCTGTGTCTCCTAAATCTGAGTCTCCTGGGTTTGCATCTCCTGAGTCTATGTCTTCTGAGTGTGAGTCTTCTAGGTCTGCGCCTTCTAAGTCTCCTAAATATGAGTCTTCTAAGTCTGTGTCTCCTTAGTCTGTGTCTTCTGAGTCTAAGTCTCCTGAGTTTGTGTATCATTAGGCTTTGACTCATAAGTCAGTTTCTCCTAAGTCTGTGTCTCTTGAGTCTGTGTCTCTTGAGTCTGTGTCTCTTGAGTCTGTGTCTCCTAAGTCTGTGTCTCCTAAATCTGTCTTCTGAGTCTCATATGTCTCCTGAGTTTGCGTATCTTTAGCCATTGTCTTATAAATCTTTTTCTCCTGAGTCTGTATCTCCTGAGTCTCCAAAGTTTGCGTCTCTTGAGTCTGTGTCTTCTGAGTCTGTGTCTCCTGAGTCTCATATGTCACCTGAATTTGATTCATCAGTCTGTTTCTCCTGAGTCTGTGTCTCCAAAATCTGCGTCTCCTGAGTCTAAGTCTCATGAGTCATCAGTCAATTGCAGCGAGAGAGAAGAAATAAACACTTTGATAACTATTTTATTAGCCAGACGAATTGCTCTTGTAATACCTAAACAAACCTATCGAAAATACTTTATTTCCTCAGTCAAACATTTGGCCTTTAAAATTTGCCAAGGAATATTGTTTTTGGCCCAATAATTGTATGCTGATCCGTTGGGTTTAGCTAGAATAGCTTAAAAATTGAAAGATTAGTTTGCATATTTGCTTTATATCGATCATTTGCGATAAATGCGAAAGGAATGTTTTGTATACTTGTATTCCGTAAATTATGAAACAAAGATGTAAATGTGTAAAGCAAACTATAAAGCGATAAAAATTTGTAACTGTTTTCAAATGAGTGAAAAGAAAAAAAAAGTTAAGAATAACTTTAACTATTATTCAACTTTAAAGTTTTTTTTTTTTGCACAGTTTTTCATTTATTTCAATGAACCGAATCGGACACCTTTGCTAAATGATTTCTCTGTATCAAATAATCTTCAGTCCAGAGTCACAGATAATTTTCCACTCGACATTGAAGAAGAAGAACAACAACGGTCCTACCTATTACTTCTTAAGTATACAATTACAATTTGTTACGTTTAAATAGCTTTTCCATAAACATTTCAGCAATTAGATATGCTATTTAAAATGAACAAACTTATGACAGGCTAAAAATGTGTGGCCACAATTTTCAGATGTTTTAAGTCACTCAAAATCAAGGCCATGAGCCTTGGGCCAAGGGCTTCAACATAAGTCGGAACCCTTTCGGCAGCCACCAAATTGAGCTAACAGATAAAGTGTTTGGTTTAAACATTTTTTAACTTATCTGTGGCATAAAAATGTCGCCAACGATTGTCATTTGGCAAACTTAAAGTCACGTAGCAAATGATAAATGAACTTAAAGAATTTAATAATTTTCACAAATATCTTACCCAAATGTATGCCGTCTTTGTTACAAATTCACCGCACAGCAGCAGCAGCTGCAATTAAACGTAATTTGTTAATAAATTAAACAAAGCCAAAAGTAAAACCAGTCTAGACAATTTATTCAAATGGCACATGAAAATGTCATAATAACAAGCAAGACCAAAAATTAAAAAAAAAAAAATTAAAAAATAATAATACATAATAATAATCAAAAGTAAAAAAACAAAAAAAAAAAAAAAAAACTGACAAAACAAACAAACCAAAAATTGCAATTGAAATGCCAAAGCCAAGCGACAAATAGCATCATAAAAGCCAAACCCAAATTTTTTAGCGCACAAAAATTTAAGTTACCGACTTTTGAGTTACTCTGCCGCAAAATGTTTAGTTTAAGATTGTTGAAGTGTTTCTTTCTGAAGTATTTCATAGCCACAGTTAGCTGCTAAGTTGCTGTCTCTTATATCTCTTCTAAGGCCAAGCTCCGATAGATTTAATAGAGAAACAAAGTGGCTCAGCTTTGTTTAGGGTGTTACATATATACAATATACCTTTTCATAGAGCTATAGAAAAATCAAACAAACAACAACAATTATATTCTGCCAGCCGGCTGGCTGCTGTGACCCACAAATACAAAAACTCAAAAAAAAAAAAAAAAAAAAAAAAAACACTCTACCAAAGTTGTTATTTCTTCTGTTTGCTGGATAATTGCGGCATTTTAAAGCCAACCGCCTGGCTTTGGTTTGCTTTTGGCCTGGTCTATGCATTGTCTTTATTTTCAAGCTGGTGGATTATGCAATTCAGAGGAGCTGCAACTCGAATGCTGGCACAAAACATGGAAAAACAGTTATCTGTGAAATTGCATCGGCGAAACGTGATGAACGTTACCCCAATACATGCATAGTTAGTGACTTGGCTGCAGAGTGAAGAGGATATACAAACACACACACACACACACAGAGAGAGGGAGAGAAGGAGAGGTATCTAGCACAAAGCTCTTCCGACTTTGTATGCGCTTTAGAGCCTAATTCTCATGTCATGGCAACTAAGCGACTTCAGACACAATGCCAACTGAATCTCAATTCACTGGAATCGTGATCTGCTGCACTGAGAGAAGATGCACCGCGCGCCATTTGGTTGCACTTTTACCTGCACACATAATTCCCACGCCCACAATAAAGTTGACATACTCTCTCATAGGAAAAGTTTTTTCAGGCCTTTAGTAGTTTGTTAGTTAGCTATTTAGCCAGAGCGAGACGGGCTACCAAAATGATTAACAATCCTAGTTTTCAAAAACTCAATATCCCACATCGAAGCAAAACTATTTTATTATAAACAAACGCTGCAGCTCTTAAATAACTCTTTTTCTTTTTTTTAAATATTTTCTTTTTAAAATTACAATATTTTTTGTTAACTTATTTAACGTGTTTGTTTTCCTCTTTAGAACTAGATTTTAATAGATTTTTAGCATCATTTTTCCCACATCGAAGCAAAACTATTTTATTATAAACAAACGCTTCAGCTCTTAAATAATTCTTTATCTTTTTTTAAAATATTTTCTTTTTGTTTTCCTCTTTAGAACTAGATTTAAATAGATTTTCGGCATCATTTTTCTGAGGTGAATTTCAATAATAAAATCTATTGAAATTTAAGAAATCGAATTGTCTAGTGGAATCTTTATGCCTTTAATAATGTAAGCTATTATCTCTGATATGATTTTACAATTTGACTATCTTTTCTGGCCCATATATTTTGAAAAAAATTTTCATTTCAAGGTCTTTTGAAACAAGTTCTAAGACTAAACCTCCCGGACACCTCAGCTGGATCCGTTCATGAAGAAGTTGAATACCTAAAAACTATGTTGAATATCTTGCACCCTTTTTTTCATTGGTCTTTCTTTGATTGTTGTTTGTTTTGTGAAAGGATTACCAAGGCTATAGAATTTAGTCGGTGATGATTCAAGAGGAAATCAAAATAGCTAATTAAACTATGCTTAACTAACTAGTTGTTGGTATGAAAATAAAAAAAAAAAAAACTAATTTTATTTGTTTAAATGCAACAAAAATAACAACAATTTTCATGTCAACTCTCGTATGTGTGTGTGTGTTTATATGTGTGTAGCTGTGGGGAATTTGTGTTAACATTAAAGTTGCGCCTGCTCGGGTAATTACTTTGCCAGCAACAACGACAACAACAACAACAACAACAACAACAACAACAACAACAACAGCAACAACGACCACAAAAATTCACAGTTGCAGTTTAATGCGCCTAATGAGCGGTTTGTTCTGCAACAACAACAGCAACAGCAACAACAATGCGAGCAACTAATTCGCCTAGTTGTTGCCTGTGCCACATTTTTTACATCACTTGTCTTGGGGGCAAGTTCGTTTCCTAAGTCTTTTGTTTTCTTTGGCGTGGGTAAAAAGCAAAAAAAAAACAACAACAACAACAACAACAACAAAAACCTAACAACAACCAAAATTCAAACAGCATGCGCTGATTTCTATAGCTACGCCCCCTACACCACAGTCTCACAACCTGCCCCCGCCCCCCGCCCCCGTCTGCGTTCCCGTTCCCTAGCAAAACTGTGCCAGAGCCAAGAGAGAATTTTCGTTAAGCAAACAAAAACAAAAAGACAACAAAAAAAAAAAAACTTACAAAAAATTCGATTATGACATTGATTATGCAATCCATTTGCTAGGAAGGGCGAGAAACAAATACAAATACAAATACAAATATTTTTTTTTTTTGATTTCTTCTTCTTTTTTTTTTTTTTCGCTGCCCTATGAAAAGTGGCAAAGTCACGCTTTCTTTGAAATACAATTTGGAAATGCAAACAAAGCCATCCATCGAAAAACATAATCAAATTGACATTTGCACTAATTAAAAGTCAAGTGTAAATTTAATTAAATTTACAACCAAAACAAAATTCGAAATTTCTCAAGGGTGACAAACTTTTTGCTCGTCTCTCGATTGAGAGACTCTTACATAAGTTTGACCCAAAAAAAAAAAAAAAAAACAAAATTGTGAATCTCTGCAG
Organism: Drosophila nebulosa; assembly: GCA_024703675.1. Classification (NCBI taxonomy): domain Eukaryota; kingdom Metazoa; phylum Arthropoda; class Insecta; order Diptera; family Drosophilidae; genus Drosophila; species Drosophila nebulosa. The sequence goes on from JANFPS010000003.1 coordinate 16,130,770, forward strand.
AAGCATAAATATGCAATATTCGATTCGCATAAGCAAATAGGGCTTAGATATAGATACACGATCCGCTCAGTAGATTAAGCTCGAGAGATAACATAAGTTAAGATGAGAATGAAATAATTTGACTTTATTTTAGTAATCAATTGAATATTACTTGAACTTGTTCAAGTTGAAGAGATATGGAAAACGCAAACAGTTGGCAACCTTTGGCTTCTAGACATTTTTGGCAGCCTTTCAGTCACCGATCTATAAGCATTTGGCCTATTGACCTATTTAACCTGCAGGTTATTTTACTTTTCAGCAAAAATGTAACTGACTAAAATGTGAAAACTTTTGCCTAATAGGATTTTTGTATTCCAATATGTTGGAATAATGTGAATGTTTCTTTATTTGTTTGTTTGTTTTTTTTTTTTTGGTTTAAGTGATATTTGTTATTTGTTGTCTTTTCTTGGTTGTTTAATGACTGTCGACATTTGATGGGACGATACCGAGACAAGATGACTATAAAATCAAGCTTAAAGGAAGACCAAAAAGCCATCAACAAATACAAATTAAGCAAGTTGCTGGCTGATTACGTGGCGAGGGGTATACAGGGATGAATGAAGGTAGGAAGAGAGACACACAGAGAGAGAGAGAGAGAGAGAGAGAGGGAGGTAGGGAGGAAGATGTAGTGAAATCATTACATCATCGTCGTCATTAAAATCGAAGACCCACAAAAGACAATGGGCCAACGCCTCGATGGCCTCTTGTAGTTGTGGTAGATCCACAGTAAATACTAACTACATGTTACATGCTACCTCGACACCTTTTGTGTTTCTTTTTTTAATGAAAAAACTTGCATTTAGCTGGAGAAAGAGAGAGAGAGATAAACGAAATACAGAATTCAGTTAACCGAAATGCCAAAATTTGTTAGCGTATTAATACTTTGGACCTCTGGCTGATGCTTTCCCCTTCCGTTAGGGGTTGGTTGGTTGATTGTGCACCTAAATGCTTGACGCTTGAATGGAGTCATGTGATAGCTGGGCATGGGCTTGCAACTGGAACAAGTTGAAAGGGGGGGTGGGCAGAGGCCCTCTGATGAGCGAGGGTGAATGAGTGAGCGATGACTGGGTCTCGGCTGAGGTTTTGCTTGACTTCATTTGCTGCTACCTACTCCGATTGTTGTTTGCAATTAAGGTTTGGTTTGGTTTTACACGTTTTTTTTTTGTTTTGCGCTTGGCTGAGTCAAGCCAAGTTTCGGGAGGAGCTATCTTATGGAATATGGGGAAGTGTTTGGCTGTAATCGATCTGCGAATAGCAGCAGGTATCGAATACAAAAACAAAAACCCAACAAAATCGAACCACAAACAGGCCCAGTAAGACGAAGTCTCAACTCTGTCATATTCATATTGTAATTGGCATAATTGTGTGGCATTTGTTGTTGCATTCAACCGCAGATATTGTCTGCATAAAAATGTTCAATCAAAAAGCCCAGCCATTATATATATATATATGCATATGTGTGTGTGTGTGTGTGTGTGTGCGTGTTTATTATTATTATGTCACACTTTTGCTTTTGCGCTTCCTGATGATGATCACAACAGCAACAACAACAACAACTAGTCATCATATTCATATATGTTTTGCCTGATCAATGATAATCACAATGTTGATGACTTTAATGGGATATAAGGTTGCTAATAATAGCTGATTATCGGATATTATAATGATGGGTTTTTTTTAGCTTCATCCATGCATTGTCATTGCTTGATTAAAATACTAAAGTAAAGTCAATCAAATTGCCATCTGAAATCACTTCACAGAGCAACTATTTTCTAAATTAACAAAAAAGAGTTTAATCAACATTTTTAACTAAATACTAAACTACTCGGTTGTTAGATCAAAGACTATTTATTAATCTTGGTTTCTTAGAAACTTAGAAACAAAACCGCAACAAATCAGTCTTCAGAGTACTTAACTTTTTGCTAAAAAACTATTTAAGTTGGAAAAGAAGCAAGAAAAGCTTTTTGCTTATGTTATCTTTAAGTATTTCCCTTTCATTTTCATATAACAACTTTATCTTAATCCTTTAATTATATCTTCAATTCCATTCCTCTTTGTATAGCTTTTTCGTTTTGTCGACTAGACAGAGTTGTGCAAGATTGAATACATTTACTGCCGGCAAAGCCGCAGATATTGAAATGGAATTGAGGTTTTTAATCATGGGAAGGAAATGTCTCATGAAATCGCACGGTTAACCAAGGTGCATATATGTATGTAGACATATGTACCAACATGTAAAGCAATCAGTCTAGACTGATTTGTAAGCATTTTAATGATTGATCAAAGCAGCCATTGGCAACGGCAGAACATTTAAATATAAGGCCAAGTCAAGCTACTGTTTTTTTTTTTTTTTTTTTTTTTTATGGAAAACAATCAATCAACTAAAAGTTATCAGATCATTGGCAATTCATTGCCCTTTCCCTTTGCCTTTTTGTGGCTAGCCAACTTGATAACTAATAATCGCCTTAAGTTTGTTTGCTTTTTGTTTTGACTTAACGTCACTTTTGACCTTTTGCAAGACAAACAAATTTTGTATATATTTAAACAAATAATAATAATAATAATAACAAAATCAAATTTGTTTGTTTGTCACTCAAGTTAAATATCATCAATGACCCACTGACTTGGTTACTTTGTTGTTGCCTTTGTTATTCGATTTTTAAAAGTCAAAGAATCGATTTACCTCAACTTGATTACAAATTTTGCATGCTCCATAAACCGACACAACAACAACAACAACAACAACAACAATGATAATGTTTGTCTTGTCTTTTCATATACATATGTACATATATATTTATGTATGTATGTATATATTTTTTGTAATCGTTTAAAGCAATTAATAATTGTTTGTTTGGCAGCAGCGCAGCGGCTCGGCGGTAGCTTTTCATGTCATAATTTCCTACTTCCGCCATAGAAAATATAATTGTATGGAAAATTTTAAAGAATGATTCATGAATTTGTTGTATTTAATAAACATGATTAGCGTTTTTTTTTTTTTTTTTTTTTTGGCTAACAAGTGCTGTTAATTGAACAAAAGACACCCAAAAGTAGACTAGAGATTTCAGTTTCAATTTGAGTTCAACTTTGGCATTTGATTTGCCAAATTATGAGCGTGTTAATGATGATTTATATATGTGTATGTATACATACTATACACGAATATATATCTATAGGTAGAACCAGTTGATGCCAACCTTCAAAAGTTCCCACAGACAACAGAGTCAGGGAACCATGAGTCCGAATTGTTTATACTCTTGCAAAGTTATAAGAGAAATTTCGGCCAGTGAAAAAAAGGTGTCGATAATTTGACTGATATCAAGCGGATCGAAAACATATATATATATATATGTGAGCCCACTGATACGCTCTTTGCAAGAGTATCAACAACCGAAAAACATTTCCCATTCCCAATTTCAAGGCGAAACCTTTCAATGCCTTTGCTGTAGGGTTAAGAGGGGGCGTGGCGGTGGTGTTTCGCCCACGGTGCGAGTATATTCAATATTTTGTCAACAACAATAACAACAAACCCAAGTGCATGAAGGTTATATGACAACATGAAGTCGTTGAAGTTTAAGTACAATCAAATTAAGAGAGCCGAAAAACTTAACAAAAAAAAAAAAAAAAATAAAAAAAGAAAAACGCAAAAGATCCAACAATGTAAATAAACATGATTAAAAAAAATAAATATATACAAATATTTATGGTACAGTGAAACCAGCTTTGAGTGGCCCGCTGGGAGTGCTCAATAAAAGGAGTTACAATTTAAAAAAGTGTTTCAAAAATATATTTTATAAATTCGTGTAAAAATTTCTAAAGAGATTTGAGATCGGAGAGATCAATTTAAGTAGATTTTGCTGCGTTTTAGCATCATTTTGATCCACTTTGCTGATATTTGCCAACGAAATAAAACGATATGCCTCTCGAGAAATTTGTCTGGGGCATTTACTCCTCGAGGAAGCAGCACCAGAGAGAGAGAGAGAGAGCGAAAGAGAGAGAGAGAGAGTATTTTTTTCGTTACAGTAAAACAAGAATAGTCGAAAATTACCTTTAATTTTAAAAATAAAACGTTAGGAATCTCCTGAACTAAAACTTAGTCAAAATAGTTACAATTCGTGAAATTTGGAAACTGTTTAAATTTCAATTTTGAACTCGATTTGCTTTGACATTTAAGAACTACAAAATCTAAATAAGGCCGAAAGAAGGCTCTCAGTCGATCTGCTTTCTTTTAATTTTCGTGTGTGGTTTTCGAAATGGTCTTCAATTATTGTTCGAATTCGTTTGGGCAGAGGTTTTTCTCTATGGTTATTTACTTTAGCGTTTTAATTGAGCTTGTTTGATTTCCTCTTCCTCTCTCAGTTTGACCAGACTGAGTACCCTTACCCCCTTGCCATGCCAACTAACTCTACTCATCTCCCTTGTCGAATCTCATGCCTTAGTTAATACTGTGAACCTTGTGCCTTAATTAAATTTTAATGCCAACCACTTTCAATTTTGTTTTTTTGTTGGTTTTTCTTCACACAGTCCAGCGGAGGAGTGAATGGTGGAGGGGAGGGTGGGGTGTGTGTTTGTGTGTGTGTGTGCTTAGTTTATTTAACTTTTGTTTTCATTTCAAATAAAATTTAAACATATTTCTGGCCATGTCTCCCCGACATGCGACAATTGAAAGTGTTGTCAATTTTTGCAACGACTTTTCACTTTTTCTCCGTTGCTCTGTTGGTCTGTCTGTCTGTCTGTCTGTCTTTCTATCCCTCATGTCTAGTATTTGGTCTACTCGTAGTAGAGTTTGCTGGCTGTCCAGTTGGAGAGTTTCAGATTTCCGTCATGATTGTCATGCGACATTAATCTTAGTTGTTTGGCTCTTGGCATTATTATGATTATTATTTTTGCATTGTCTTTTTGACGGTCGCCGTCGCCTTGTTGGTCTGTCAGTTGTTTGGCTGCTTGGTTGGTCGGTCAGTCGGTCCGTTGGTAACTGGCAACCAGTTGACCCTACCCAAGACCCAAGACCCCAGACCCGATCTTTAATGGGGTTTTCGTTTCGTTGTTTTCATTTTCATTTTCCAGTTTTTTTTTTGTTTTTATTTGCCACTTGCAATGTGAAACGGGTTTCAATTTAAGCAGCAAAAAAAAAAATATAAAAAAGATAACAAATTAAGCGAAGAAACCTTTTGACAATTTAATGAAATGCTGGCGAGGGTTGGGTCAAATGTTGCAAATCGAAACAGTTTAAGATCTCTGAACAATTTCCTGGCAAATTTTCGATCGCAAATGTGGTTAAAATTGATTAAGGATTGTCGATGCCTAAAACATAATGCTATAGATTCTGATCATATATGGAATATCTCTTATCGGCTAGTAACATTTATTCATATGGAAACGAAGTTTTACTCTTAAAGTTTGCTTTTATAATTAATAATTAAAATAATGATAACATTTTTAAATGCAAAAAATTTTTACGGAAAGAAATTCGTGTTCCAATTGAGTACTTCTCAAGGGTTAACAGAGTTAAGAGCATTAAGCATTATCAGTTAACAGTGAGTTAACAGAATTATGTTAAGTTAACAGTGAGTTAACAGTAAGTTAACAGAATTTTGTTAAGTTAACAGTGAGTTAACAGAGCCATGTTAAGTTAACAGTGAGTTAACAGAATTATGTTAGGTTAACAGTGGCTTAACATAGTCCTGTTATGTTACCAGTGAGTTAACATAATCATGTTAAGTTAACAGAGGGTTAACATAATCATGTTAAGTTAACATAGGGTTAACAGAGTCATGTTGTGTTAACAGTGAGTTAACAAAGTTATTACTTTGTTAACATTTAGTTAACAGAGTTCTGTTATCTGAATAGAACTCTGATTCTGTTACCAAATTTCGGTAAAATTTTCATAAAAATTTCAAATTTCCGTTGAAATTTGAAAAGTGACGTGCTCTCCTCCGCGATTCTCAAAAATTAAAGTAAGTAGTGCCTGTAGAACGAGCTACATAAGTCCCCTGGGTCCTATCGTTATCGCGTATCGCCGCGATCGTTCTTTTCAAATCAAACGGAAATTTCAAATTTAACGGAAGTGCTCTCCTCCGCGATTCTCAAAAATTATAGTAAGTAGTGCTAGTAGAACGAGTACGTAACGCTGCGATCGGTTTATTTGAGATTCTATTCGAAACGTGTTGGTTTTTTTTTGTGTACGCGTATCGCACTGGAATAATCGAAGTGTAACAAGTGGAGACCCCCTTCCGAGGATCTTTATTTGGGAGCCTCTCTCTTCTTAAAGGCGATCCTGGACCGACCAAGACTCAGTCGATGATTTGGCTCAGGAAAAACTTGAGTCCTCATTTGGTGAGTAAAAAAAAAGTAGTGAATAGATATTTATCAATCGAAAACCAACTTAGTTAGATGCCAAAGTACGAGTTATTTTAAAGGTGATATTTTGAAAAAATGCCATTAATTGAAATTTTTGTGTAATTTTTATTCAAAATTGGTAATATAATTGAATTTTAAATATTTTTGCGTTTGTTTTTTTTTTTTACCATTTTAATTTGCTGCATAAATTTGACAATTTTATGACAGGACATTATTTTCAAATATTTATTTGTTGCCCAAGGCGTTAAACGGCGAGTTTTCGTGCACTGTTTTGTTTTGGTGGTTGGGTGGTTGGGTGGATTGGTGGATAAATGGTGGGGGAAAGGGGGGATACTTTTATCATTAGAAAGTGAATTGCTCCTGTGCTGCTGCTGTTGTTACTGGTTTTTGCCTTTCTCTTGAGTGAGGGGATACATAGGCGGTGGGCGGTAGGCTGCAGGGGATGGAAGAGAGAGAGAGAGAGAGAGTGTGGGGAGGGGGTACGATCGTTGCCAAAATCAATTCGCTGTGGCTTCCATGCTAACATCGCTGAGAGACTTCCAGAGGCTACCAGATTCAAAATTTATGTGAGGGAAATGCAACTAAAAACTGGAACTGAAAACGAAACCGAAACTGAAACCGAAAACCAAAACTGGACCTTTCAATACATGCCCGAAATAAATCAAATGCAAATTAACATAAAAAAAAGTAGCGATATATTAAATCGTTGGAAAAACATTAGGACAGGACAGGTTACGTGTGAGTTGTGTTTTGTTTTTTTTTTTGGGGAAATGTCAAAGTGTTTGAAGAAAATTTGATTTATCTATGAATCTTAAAATATCTCCATCTCTTATAATTGGCTTGCAGACGTTATAAAAATAATAGGTCTATTGCTTTATAGAGACAATCATTTAGATCAATAGAATACTCAACCCCATTGACTCGATTCAATTTTAATTTATACAAGTTTTAAGTGTTCTTTATTCTGGCCTAGGCCATGTTTAATCTAGCCTGTTACCCGTTAAGATCAAAGTATAAATAATTTGTGAATATTGTTGTTGTAATACCTTGTACTCAAAGTGTGAGATAAAGAGAGAGAGGGAGTATAAGGTGAGAAGATTTGAAAATAGAATTGATGACTAAAATATTTCTATCAATTACAGGGTAAATTGCAGTCAGTATTTTAATTTAGGGAAATGAAATTTCTTTGAACTTTACACGCGCCTTAATTAAATTGGCTCTCTTTCTCTCTCTCTCTCTCTCTCTCTCTCTCGCTCTCTTTCTTTCTAGCATGTGCTTCTTCGCACCTGTCCACTCGTTTGCTTCCTCTTCGTGTCAGTTGTTGTTTTTTTTTTTTGGCTCTTGTGCGTGAGCGTAAGAGTTTTGGGATTCTTTTCACTTTTTTTCTTGAGAGTGTGAAATTACAATAACAACAATGGGCCAACTTGTGAGTGACAGCCAAATGGAGGGAGAGATGGTTAAAGACAGACAGACAGACAGACACCCAGCGAGACAGAGAGAGCGAGAGAGAGAGAGAGAGGGAATATGTGATGAAGGTGAAAGAGGGAGAGATAGAAACTGCATTGTTCGATTTAACTTTCACTGATTGCCCGTTGACAATGCCGCACGAAGGCAAGAGGCAGAGACACAGACACAGACCCAGACCCAGACACCATGTTGCAGGTGTATGGCGATATATAATATCGCATATATATACATATGTATATGTATATGTTTGTGAGATCTTTTTTGGCTTTTTACGAAAACTATTAGCAAGTAACGCGCAAGTGATTGCTCTCTGTTTGCGTCTCTCTGCGTCTTCTCATTAAAAAGGCGCGCAAATTCCATTTACTTTCTATATGGAAATATGTACAAGTTGCCTTAGAAAGTTTACACCCAGAAAGGTAACGCCCACACCCCTCACTCTTCCACCACCCTCCTCCGCCACTTATAAAATTGGAGTAAAAGAATTGCACGGAAGTTGGTCGAGGTCTTGTTACCCTCTGCCGACCATCTGTTGTCTATCTGCCTGCCTCTCTTCCTCCTTCCCTTTGATGTTAATTTAAATCATTGCTCTTCTGTCTTAGTAGTTGTTGCTTGTTGTTATTGTTATTGTTGTTGTACTTTTTTTTTTAATTAGAGTTTTTAATTTTTGCAAAGAGTTGGCTACATGTAATTTATATGGTATTAGGGAACCCGCATATCGGCGCCTCTATCGGATCAAATTAATTGAAGGTGAACGGAAATGTGAGCTAATTTTTCGTATGATTAATGCGTTTTTTTTTCCACATCTATTTCACTGTGTTTTTGTATCTGTATCTGTATCTGTGTGTTGCAAGTTTTAGGCCAAACGGAGGAAAAAAAAAAAAGAAGTGATTTACTTGTATAATTAATTAAATACTCCATCGCTTGTTAAAGCAAAACGTCTACAAAAGAGTTTCTTGACCTTCATGATGTAGTTTTTTTTTTCTTTTTTCTTTTTGCGCAACAAGCAAATTCATAACTCACGACTTTCGCGACAAATTTTCACCTATAACTCATCCAAATGGTAACGAAAAAAAACAATAAACAGATAAGAAAAAAAAAAAACAATTTTTTGTTTGGTTAAAATAAAAAACACAACACAAATTAAACAAGCCACAACAACAACTACACTCTCTTAACCAGTTTTAGTTGGCCGAAACTGCAGTGAAATATCCTCTTAACGGTTATTAAATTCTTCAAAATTCTTCTTTAAAATAAGAAGTTTGTATAATTTGCAAAAGAATTAACCGATTTTAGTCATTTCGAACCGGGTTAAAAACGGTAAAATCAACAAACACTTTGTTTCGTTTTTAAAAAAAAGATTGACTGAAGAAAACTTCCAAACAAAAGGACTTATCCATGGTAATATGGGTTCATTTTTCTTTGTAGGAGTAACCCTTTTGAGTCAATTATCAAAAAAAAAGTAAGTAAGTGGTCGTATTGACTTGGGAAAATTATGCACCACGGGAAACCACAAGCAAGCATTGGCTTAAGCACTCAAGCGCACCTAACGGCCGCCTTTTTGGTTGTCGTCAGGTGCGCATAACTTTGTTAGTTTTGTTTGGATTTTTATGAAATTCAGTGGATCGTTAGATATTGTTATCGAACATTAGTAGGTCAAATTTTATAAAGGCGCTTCAAACATGGCGGGAATTGCGGGCGGAGGAACAAACGTAAATGGCTAAAGTGATTCGGTTGATGGTAATGAGTAAGTGGGTTCTAGCATTTTAGATTGCTTAACGTGTTCAAAAGTGATTATTGAATAATTATGGTATCTCTCTAGGAAAACTTAGGCGTTTCCGATATATCTATTTAGATATTTCGAATGAAGATAGGATTCAAGTTCTAGCTAAGTGAGGGTTGTCGGTTTGAGTTTAATGCGATTGAAGCGCATTTTTTTTTTTAATAAATTTGCTATACTTAAATTTATGCATTTTGTCAACAATATCAAGATTAATATTTCTTGTGAGTGTGTGTGTGTGTGTGTGTGCCTATATCTGGTTGCACAAGTCAATCATCTTCAATCAAAAAAAAACTTGTTGGAGCCTGAGTTTGGTCATGCAAAAATCACTTGGCCGAATGATTTATTTGACATTTGGCTATATGCAGAAAGCAGCTAGCAGCTAGCAGCCTCTTTTACCCTAACCCATCTAGTCAATTCATCCATACACAGTTTCTGTGTGGCTCTGTGTGTGTTGTGTGTAATAGCAATAAAAATAATAATGGAAATTGCATACGGCAAAGGCATCAAACTGCATCAAAACTGCAGCCGACTGCAATTTCCAGTGTGGCATAAAATTCCAAGATGACGATGTCAAGCGGAGCGCAGCAACGAGGGAAAAGTAGAGGCATGGCATGTCTTGGCTTGAGATGACAATGATGATGATGATGATGATGATGATGATGAAAAAAGAAAAACTTTAAATGTTGGAAAACTTGTTTCGTCTCTTGGTGCAAAAGAAAAATGTTGATAAAAATAAATAACGAAAACGAAAACTAAAACAGAAACGACTCAAACCAAAGACCAGACCAAGAAGGCCAAAAGCAAACGTAACCAAGAATTTTCCTAGACCGGTCAACATCTTGATTGTGTGCGACTGCGACTGAGGCTAAAACTGAGGCTGAGGCTAAAGTCTGTGCGCAGGGGACAAGAACTTGCTTCTAAACTTGATTTCTTTCCTCTTTGGCAGCATCCATAGCCCGAGCATCCGTATCAAGAGTCTCTCCCTCGTTTGCCTCTGCTCCTCCTCCTCCTCCTCTCCCACCTTCTCTATCTATGTCTCTGTGGATCTGTTGGGTGAACGGTCAAGTCATAAATATAAATAACTTAAAAAAAAAAAAACGAAACACAAAATCTTTGCAACATTTTCAGTTGTCGAATCGCAGATGTTGTCGGTTTAATTAACCTTACACATGATGCCGCTGCCTCTGCAGCTACTGCCAAGATCTGAAACCTGAAACGTTGATGATTGTCTCCCAACACTTTACCCCTAAGTCTAGGATTTCCATTTCCCATTGGTCGATAACCAAAAAAAAACTTTAAGAATACCAAAAGAAGCTAATAATAAATTTATAAGAGTTAAACCAATGCTAATTGATAGTACGTATTAAGGGTAGAATGGAAATCTTTCTTATCTATAAAAAAAAATATACTAGTAGATTCCAAAGTTCTAGGAGAGTTTTGTTTTAATTGGTTAAGAATGTTATTTTGCTTAACTTGAGAGAATTCTTATGAATTTTCCAAAATTTGTAGAGTTTCTAACTCACCCGCGTGATTTGTAAATAATTTCGGCTTTCAGCACTTTACAACACTAATTCCAGGCACCAAGAATTTGTGCAATTGTCAACACTTTTGATTTGTCTTTTACAATTTTTGTCTAAAGTTTTGCACAAAAACAAAAAATATCAAACAAAATCATGAGATTTATTTAGTTTTTCTTCTTTACGCAAGTTTTTCTATATATATATATGTTTATATATGTGTATTTGTATAGTGTAGCAAAACAACCAACTTCCATGAGCAGCGCGCAGAAACTAACAATAACAAAAACCACAAACACGGTTTGCTCTGCATTCAAGAAGAGGAAGAAAATATTGCTGGAAAACCGGTTAGCGTATAGAGAGCACAAAACTAAGGCCAAACATTAAAAGATCTCCCATTGTATGCACTACTTAAGTTTATAATGACAAAACAACAAAGTCCACACAATTCAAAAATGTCTACGAGGAAAAGATTCTCGGTGGGATCCTAGACAAGTTGATGTTCCAGTTTTAAAATAATTATTAACTGAAGATCGAAGCGCTATTTAGTTTTTGAGTTAATATTTTTCGAATATAAATTGACTTGAATTTGGCTTTAAAATAACTCAAGAAAGATAAATTGCTTAGAGAAAGCTTATGAGTTTATTAATTCCTATGAAACATACTGAACAGAATTCTCTTTCATTTTGTTCAAGCATAAAAATTAAAATAAATAAAAAAAAAATAAGTAAGTCTTAGGCTTAGGACAAGGCTCTATCCCTAATTCAGTTGGTGAATGCCAAAATATTCTGCTAATGAAATTTGTTTTTATATTATGCCAATTTTATTTTTATTTACAGTAGATAATTGAAGCAACATAGAAAACAAAGAACATAGAAAAAATTACAAAATTTAAAAATCTATTAACAATCTGAACTGAAATATGTCAGCTGTTCGTTTTCTGTCTTTCTTTTAATTTGTTTGTTAAATTATTTACCTTTATCGTATTCATATAACGTATCGTATTTCCTTACATATTGGTTCACAACTTGGGTTTCTGAGGAGCACGACCAGTCCGCTAGGTGGTGGCAGTATCTACTTTTGTGGTCGCTAGGCGGCGTATTCAAGCGGATTTTGGGCGCAATATTTTGTAATCTATTTGCGGGCGGCTGAACAATTAACTAAAAGTTTTATTTTTGTTTTAATAAAAAAGGCTAATGAAAATTTAAAAATTGTTTTCTAATTTCAACGAAAATTTGACGTTCCAAACATCTACAATTTGTTTGCAGAAAATCGTGTTCTTCCTTTAAAGTGTTAATTAAAAAATTGAAGTTTTAAAAAAAACTCTCACAGCTTTATTTGGGAAAAACTATTACCCAAGGAATTTAATTCGATTTTTGATTTTAATTTTTCAAAAAAAGCAACTTAAGCCTTTTTTCAAAAATATTCATATTGGTTTCTTTGCGAAATTTAACAGTTTTAATTAAAAGATTTAAGATGTGTCCTCACTTAAAATTGCACACATCGCTTGTTTATTACTTTTCCAAGTGAAATTATTTGTTTTAGCAATTCTTTTAATAAAAATTTAAAAAATATTTTAGTTTAATGCTTTTTAGGCGTGTCTCTCTTGGCATCTTTTAAAATTTTAAAAGGACTTCAAGCAAAGTGATTTAATCTTAAAATTTTCAAGCTAGTTTTTCCTCAAGGCGGTGCAAAGAGTTTTAGATGAGATCACATGGATAATCTCAAAACTATGGAGAGGTCTTTCTCAATTTTAGACGACATCAGATTAAAAAAACTAACTTGGCTTTAGCTTTGTGCCTGGATTAGTGTTACTTCTTTTTGAATTTAGAAAAAAGAAAATATTTTCGGTCTAGTTCGCTTGCTCGATTCAACATTCAACGGATTCCAGTATTAAATGGAATATTTTTGAAATCTGTTTTCTGATGAAATGAAATGCAATTATGATTTCATTTTCCAGTTACCACTTTTCGCTGAAATAATATTTTCATTTTTCGCAACTATTTTTAACTTTCGTCAAATGAAAATGATAAAAGTTTTAGTTTAACTCATATTTTTCGCTCAAATGCTGCGATTTTCACACATACAAACATACATATATGTGTGTATGTATGTATGTGCATTACCTACGGCTTAATGCGAAAATATGCATAAAAGGGTTGATCCGTAAGTTTGAACTTGAAGACTTTGCCCAATCTGGGCTCCGTATATAGGAGGAGTAAAGGTCATCTATTAGGTTCCTCCTAGAACAACTTTGTGGCGTCTGAATAAGTTATCGATTGTCCCTCGTTTGTAGGTATGAACCTACATTTGGCATTGTAGAAATTGTATCTGCTAGTCATTCCTTTTTGTTCCAAGTTCAAAATTAATGCCGGAAGTGCTTTTCGCATGCAAATGCAACACCAGAATGATCCTTGGTTGCTCAGGGTGCAAGGGTGCCGGGGGTGGAAGCGGGCGGGGAGGGGGCTGATAAACGAACGTGAGCATTTTTTGACAGTTGTGCGTATAAATCTTGAAATGTTTTAATTTGCCTGCGAATCGATTTAAAGCCCAAACCAAACGAAACCCAAAAAAACAAAAAAAAACAAAAAAACCGAATAGCGAAAAAAAAAAAATGAAAAACGGAAAGAAACGTTGAGCAAATGGAAACGAAATGTAGCCGGCAACATCGTTGCGTATGATTTATGAATGACATTTCAGCTTTTTTTCGTCTACCCTAACCATAAGCAGGGTAATATGAAATTAAGAAGAATTATGCCATACGAAAAAAGCAACGACCTACACCAGCTCAAGGTGACACTACCTTGGGAACTTTTGACCTTTGCATGAAATTTGTTATTAGTTAGATCAAACAGAAAACTTTGCTCAGGTGATCCTTGGTTTTTTTAGATATTGGCACAAAGCTATTAATATTCGCTATATAGAGTCGATTTTACATTCAAAAAAAATTCTCTTTCAAATGCCTTTGGAAAGGCGACACTTGGGCTCAGCCACTTCAACTGACGTCATTTCGGTAAGTAGGAAATCTTTAAAGCAAATTCCAACTTAAACTAAGAAGGAACTAGGAAGACCTTTTTATGAGATGTTAAAGGGCATTGGCCAGTTGCTTGGCTAGTTTGTGGCCAAGATGCAACCATATCTCTGTCGCTCACACTGCGTTGTTTTCCTTTTGGCCTTTTGTGGAGCAGCGCGAATTAGCCAAAAGCCGTTGCCAATGCCCAATCCATGAAGTGTTTACCTTTAAAGCGTTGCAAGCTCGCCATTTTTTTTGCAGTTTTGTTCTGTCTCGCTTTTGATTCATCTTTTATTTCTTCGTTTTTCTTCTTTTTTTTTTCCACTGGGTGTTTTTTTTTTTTTTTTGTGTGCTTTTGCTGCGGTCCCTGCAATTCCATATCATATTTTTGCATTGACCCCAGCACAGAGCAAGGACGGGGGAACAGGGTACGGGCGACTGGGAGAGTGTGCAAAGCGAAAAGGCGAAGCGGCTCTCGTTTTTTCTTCACTACTTTTTCTGTTTTTTTTTGTTTTTGTGGTCTCTTCGTTTTTTTTTATTTTATTTTTGTTTTTTTTTTTTTTTTTTGCATTTTTGCTCTTGGCGTTTATAGATTGAGTACTTTATCAAAAAAACGAGACATCAAAGCGTATATCATGTCAGCTGCAGACGCACTACAGAAGAGGGTCCTACAAAAAGGGAGGAGAGAGGGAGGTGGGGGGGCTGTATGGGGCTTGCATTTGCATGCGATTGGGCTTTTTGGTCATAACTTAGCCAATGAATCCCTTGGCTAGGGCGCCATTTTGTTTATCTTTGTCGCTGAGTTCGCAACAGGCCAAAAAGCTAGCTATGTAGCTACCTCAATCTCTCTTTCCCCCATACTCTCACACACACCCCCCCCCCCCCCCCCCCATAACCATTCCATTCTTCCTCCTCTTCTCCACTGTGTGGGTAGTCAATGTTTTGTGTTTCTCTCTCTTTTGGTGCTATCAAATTTGAAACATCTCGATTGAATGACTCAAAAGCAGACTAAAACGGCGACTGCTCCCCATTCTCGATTTCGATCTTTTGTTGGATCATGCTACATTAGGCTTTTTTAGACTTTATGAATGAAACTCGATTGTGTTTTGCTTACAGTTCTCATTGCCTATAGCGAGATATGCTTCATCTTTTGCCCAACCTCATTCATTTCGTCATAGAGAGTGTCCACTGTAATGCATGTGCATACACGTGGGTGTCAAATCGATTCGAGTGCAGTCATTGAGTCATTGAGCTCTAGTCTAGGCCCCCATTTACAGAGCCCGAATGTGGGTGACGATGGCACACCAACAAAACGCAGTGTAACGATAATGATTACATTTAATTGATGGTACAACCCAATTCTACAGCTAACATATGGAAATTTTCCCATAGTCCCTCTTATCTTTCATCCTAAGAATTATTGTCTATTTTTTTTTTATTTTTGAGCCATAAACACAATACTCATAAGAAGCTAAACGATCGGTCGGTCCGACAACTAATGCGTCGCCAAAATTATATTGACAACTAAACAGAACCGAACTGGACACAGTGAAATGGAGCCTAGAACTTGTCATAAATATCTCATAAAATTTTCTTGTAGCAGTTCTAGTTATCTTTTAACCGATTTTCATTATGTTTTTTTGAAGTTGAATAAACAGAGAGGGCGAAAGATTGTAATATTTTCAATCACGATTAAAAGCTTTTTAAATTTCTTTTCCAATGAGTTAAAGGATGCTCAATTTAAAAGTTGTTGCATAAAGTTTCTACACTTTTCTTTATTACTTTACTTTACTTTTAGATTTGAGGAAAGGTCTTTCTATATATCAACTGGCGGAATGAAAACAGATTTCAACAGACTAACTAGTGCTAAGAAAGTGACAGAATTTTCACATAAGAAAATGTTAAATGGTTAATTTTCTATAGAAAGTTTCATTGAATATTTTTAATTTTAAAATGAATTTATGAGTATTATCTAGAAATTGGAATGAAAAGAGTTTGTTTGGCAACTGAAAACATTTTAGACCATCTAGACAATGTCTTAGAAAATCTCAGTTACCTAAGCAAAGCGCTCTCATGGATTGATTTGGTTCTTAAGTAGAATGTGGCCCCAATCTTTATGTCCCGTGTCACCATCTCAGCTGACTTGGTGATTGTGTGTGCTTAAACAAATCGATCTGAAACCTTTAGGAACGAGTTAAGGATATGACATCAAGGATATTTAATGATGATGTATAGACAGAATGCTTACCGAATTTATTGGTATTTCTTTTTAAGTATTCACTTTGAATAAGTCATTAAATCTTCAAGGGATTTGTACTTTTTGTATAAGTTTGGTAGCTCTTTTTTTTTGCATGTTTTTTTTTTTGTTGGCTAAAAACCAAATGGGCAAGATCGTTTTTTTTCTTAGAAGGGAAAGATATTGTGGGGGTATGAACCTTTCTTACGCTTGTCGCTTTTGATAAATTTGATGCTTTTTGTGGGCAAGAAAAATAACTTGTTGTGATAATTTTGCTGGTGAATTTGTTGCGCAAATATCAAAATAAAATTAATTTTCGTTGGTCTCTGCACTTGCGAGATCCTTCTTCACCTTTTTCTTTGCCTTCTTTTGTAGACGTCGTCGTCGTCTTCATTGTCTTCGTTGTCTTCGTCGTCATCTTCCTCTTGGCCGTTTTGCTTCCTTTCTTTCGTTTTGGTCTGATCCCTTTTTTGGTTTCTCTCTCTTATTTCTTTTTTTTTTCGAATTCATTCAGAATTGGAGTCAGAGTTGAAGTTGGAGTCAGTCGTCGTCGTCGTCGTCTTCGTTGTCTTCGTTGCACCGGAAATTGAAATTTTAAAAGTTTTGACGTTTGCTTAGTTTTTTTTTTTTTTTTAATATTTCTCTCTGTTGTTTTTTTTTTCTTCTCTTGTTTATTTATGCAAACAAAAAAATGTATTTAAATTGTTGTGACCATAACACGAGCCAGTCCGGTCCAGTCCACTTCAGTCCACTTCCCCCTCCATCCCCAAACACCCCTTGCCAATCCACATCACTCTCGTGAATGAGATGAAAACGAGCAAGACAACAAAAAAAAAAAAAAAAAAGAATTAACAAAATATTAATTGGCTGACTGACTCTCTGATGTGATTCCGCTGCATACATCTCACCTACCTCTACCTCTACCTCTACCTGCCCCTGAACCATCTCTCTATCTATCTATCTGTCCATCTGTCTGTCCAGGCTGTGTCTCTCTTTACCCCCTCGCCCGCTCTCTCTCTCTCTCTCTCTCTCTCTCTCTCTTTCTCTATATAACGTTTTCCGTTTCCGTTTAGCCCCCATCACAATTTGCATAGAACAATTTATATCTGATTTTGTCGGTGTCCATCAAATTTATTCTGTTAACCGTGCTCGCCATAAAGTTAGTATAACAAAAAAAAATAAAAAAAAAGAAATATCAAATCAAATCCAAATAAATGCGTTTATTATTCGCCCAAGGAAAAGTGGGCGAAAAAAAAAACCCGAATGCAATGGGAATACTTTTTGAATACAAATATTTGTAATTGCTTGATAAAGTTAAGCTAAATCTTTTTAAGGCCAATAAGTATTTGTTGTAAGGCTTCTCACCAGAAAGAGCATCCTTTTTTATATATGTAGATCTTTTTATACCCCCGCGAAAGGCTTTTTGATCAGTCAATGTCTGTCTGTTCCCAAGAAAACTAATCTCTTAGTTTTAGACCCATTTTGACCAATCTTTGCATTTTGGCTTTTTATTATTGCAGCCAGCACATTTGGTGCAGTTGACCCGATCGGCCATATAGTTCGAGTTCTAAGGACTTTAACGATTGTTAGCACAGTCAAAAATTGGCTTCTTTGATTTCTTACTTCTTTCTTCTGAACCCTGTACGCCAAAAAATAGAGAATCAAAACTTATAGTTGACAAATTTCTAAACACTTTAATATAAAAAGAATATGCTTTACTTTTTATATAATTTTTATTTTTATTACAAACTGTTAGAGGGAAGAAGTTTTGGTATTGATTTTAAATTTGATAATTTTCCAACTGGTTTGAGTCCTTAGAAATGACCTGGCCTTCTGTGAGAACTTCTGTCAAAAATTTTGGTAATTAATTTTGGTAAAAGGAAGTTAAACAAATACTTTATTAATTATAATTGTTGAAACAGGCAACTTAAGGTACTCTTTATTTTTTTTTTACGAGAAAGTTCTTGAAAAAATATAGTAGAGGGAAAAAAAAACGAGATAAAATATATTGAATTGGTGACTTCTGTGTTAAAATTAATATTTTTTAAAAGGATTCTCCTTGGACTATTCGTATTCTATTAAACAAAGTGTTTAAACGGATACAGAAAGTATATAGTAAGGACTTTTTTTTTTTTATATGAATAGATAATGTGGTTAAGCAAATGCCCACTGGCCCATGCCCCCGTTGAATGATTTTCTGTAATGCTCATATAAAAAATATTTTCTATTTTAATTTAAATACATATTTTTGTGACTCGTTTTTGTTGTAGTTGAATAGCGAAAATTCGACGAGTCTGTTAGAGTGTACATATGTATATATATATATGTACATATATATTTCTATCTATATATACATGCATAGATCTGTGCACGTATGCAGGAAAAATGTATTTTAATTTTCAATAAAAATGCAAATATTTTATTTATAATTTTTGTGCAATTTTTTCAGTTCATTTTTTGTATGACATTTTTTTTTTCGCTCTCATCATCATCATTCGCACACACACACACACACACACGATGATGCTGTGTGTGTTTGTGTGTGTGTGTGTGCATATACAACAATATAAATAAAATAGAATATATTTGCTGATAAAAAACAAACCCAGTCAACATATTGCTCTATTATGATTTCTCTTTAATATTTTCCGAAATATTTGCAAAATTTGTTCTTTGGGTTCGATTTGATTTGATGGCGACAATTTGGCGCTGAAAAGTGACAAGGACAAGAGCCGTCAAAAGAACAAACTGACGAAAAACAGAAGCATTGACAAGCAGACTTGTTTAACATATTTATTTATATACCCTTGCCACTAGAAAAACAACAACAAGAAGAAGCAGAAGAAGAAGAATCTTTTTAGATCACACACACACACACACACAACTCGCTCGAAAGTAATATTTAGCTATTTCCTAGCAGGTCTTTGTGATAGCCCAACAAGTCAAGGAAAATTGGCATCAATTAAATATCTTAAATGATTTGGTCAATTAAGCGGATTGGCAAAGTTTTTCACTGTTTTATCCCAATTTTGAAATATTTATATATTTAAGTATATTTTCAGAAAATTAGAAACAAATCCATTAAACATATTCCAAGATATAGTCGAGCTTGAAAGGCCACGCGTCAGAGTGTGCGAAAACTTTAAAAACTTTTCAAATCGGTGACCAAAATTTCAAAAATGTTTTAGAGTTGTTCAATATAATATTTTCGCGTACATGTCATGAGATTTTTTACCTTAACTTTTCCTTTCATGGGCACAATAAAACGTGACTAATTCTTAGCCAATTTTCCTTTTTATTATATTTGATATTTAGTTTAACAATTATTTTCGTTATTTTAATTTCAAATGATTTTAAAAGAAAAGGCCATTGACTACCTCGGAGGGTGTTTTATTTTTTTGTTCAAGGAGCTCCACAGGATTCTTTATCATCTTTTAAATTTGTTTTTTTTTTCTACTAAAAACAAAATTGAGGATATTTTTAAATATAATTACCTTTGGATTAATAAAAGCTCCAAAAAAATAAATGTTAAATTGTTCTTTTGGAATAAAAAATTCTCGAAAATACTTGGATGCTTTCTTTAGGTGAGAATATGAACCTTACAAATCGAAAATATTTAAACCTGATAACAAGTTAACGAAATTTATTCACAAAAAAGGAAATTGAGATCAAAATTAAATGGCTAATTTCTCAGTTTAACTTGGCTTATATATGATTAATTGTTGGAATAGTTATAGAGAATATAGACCAAGTATTTGTAGTTAATGCTGGGGATAGACAAAAGAACAGGGAGACAGAATGGGCAGAGATAGAAAGAGAGAGCTCTAAAACGAATATACCCAGTTAGTTACTACAGTGCTTGTCATATTTATAACCCACTTTTACACAAAATAAACACATTGGCTGAAAATTTTTTCCAAATGATATATGCCCTTAAAATCTTGAAAAATTAGTAGCTTAATATTTGTAAAAACATTTTTCGACTTAAAATTAACCATTTTTTAAAAAAAAAAGTGAAAACAACGAAAAAAAGCACCCATTTGCTAAGAAGCCGAGTTACAAAACAGCAAAAGTTAACGGTTATTTCTCAATTTTCTATAAATGGAACACAAATTGCGGTAAATTCTAATGAATATGCTTCTGTCAACAAAGTACAGTAAACATTTGTTTTTTTTTTTTTAATTTTGGTTAAAATTGGTTCAAAGTTTGAAGCTGCTGCTGCTGGGTGGGTTATAAATATGATAAGCACTGTAGCATTTATTCATTTTGACTAAAATTTTCACTGGGTATGAGATAATTCGAATTTTATCTTTGTCTATATTAATATTGGTTGATTATTTATTCATATATGACTGTTTGCCTGAATTTGGTTCAGTTGTTTCAGTTGGTTTTATGGGTTTGGTTCATTGGTTCCGTTTCCCTCCCATTCTCTGTTTTTTTTTTTTTTTTGTTTTTTGTTTTTTGTTTCTTTTGGGCGGAGGTCGAGAGGTCGATTTTGTGTGGTCCGTTCATTGGTTTGTCATTGTCAGGACTTTCGCGCACTAAACTGTCATTTGCAGTTTAGTTTTGCTCAGTTTGGGCTTGAAATATTATTTTATTTTTTTTCTGTTCTGTTTTTTTTTTTTTTTATATTTTGTCACTTCCATGCAGGAAATTATCAAAATGCAATTTTAAATTAATTCCAAATATGCATTTATTTCGGTTAAAGGAAAAAAAAACACCACGCACACACACACACACACATATTCAAACAGAAGTTCATAGCATAAAAATAATTTTCTTCTGTTATTTGGCTGCAGGTTAATGGGAAAAACTTGATCAAAGGATTTACAAAAACAAAACAAAAAAATATAGTTAAGAATACAAATAACATGACAAAGTTATAAAATATGGAAATTAAATTTTCACAAATATAAATATTTCTTTGTCAAAAGTAAGTAACTTTAGTATTTTTTATACATAATTATTTTTTAGATAGGGATTTTAGTCTCTTATTAATTAAGTATTCAATCATTTGTTTTTTTTTTCTCATTATTTCTTTATTTGTGCTTTATTCGAAAGCAGTAGAAACTTTACTTTAATAAAATATGCCTAAATCCAAGTCGATCCATTTAAATCGAAGTTAATCTCAATCGCCCTTGAACAAAGTCAATAAAAATAATCTAAATACAAAAATTTGGTTGATATACTTTAACAAAAAAAAACAACGTTTTTTTATAGGAACTTTTTGTTTGATTGTTCCTATAGTCGCTATATGATATAGTAATCCGATCCAAAGTTGTGAACCACAACGAGTTTAGCTTGAAAGTTTAAAGAAACAAAAAAGTTTTGCTCACTTAGACAGCTTTTTCGACCGATCATTACCATGGCAGCTATATGTTATAGTAGTTCGATTCTTATAAAATGCGCCAAAAGGTTACGGACCACAACAATAGACATTAGTGATGAATATACATAGACCAAAAAACTTAGGAAACAAAATAGTTTTTCTTAGAAGGACACCTTTCTCAATCGATTATTCCTATGGCAGCTATATGTTATAGTAGTCCGATCCGAACTTAGCCTGATTATGGTAATAAAACGCTTGTATACCAAATCTTAAGTTAGCGTGAGAGGTGTAGAAACGGACTTAGACATAACGACTCACGCTTCTCATGCTGATCAAGAATATATATGTACATAGTTCCGGAAATGTGTTTTTGAAGCAAATTAAAGGTTTTTTTTAGCTGTTTAAAGACAAAATAGATATTCTGTAAGTTTGAGGATTTTTATTTAATTTAGTTTATTGCTTTTTGATTGAAACTTTCCTAAACTAAACTAAGTGTTTTTTTTTTTTTTTAAGAAGAGAGAAGTGGTTCTTGATCCTTCTATAATGAAATCAAGAGTTTGGCTTTGATCTTTGAATAGTTGCCAATTCGTGTGAATGAATGAATTTTGTTTTTATCGTCATTGACCTGTAAGTAGGTGCAAAAATATCTTCATATAAATCTAAAAACATATGCGAAATGCAAAGATCAGGGGAAGGTGCAGGCAGGCAGGAGTGGATTTAGTGGCAAAGCCGACAGCTTAGTGTGAGGCCCGCACACACACACACACAGACACACACACACACAAACAACAGCAGCAGCAGCTGTAAAATTGCACTTTGTACCTGTAAGAAATGTTGAGGGGAAAACGCATAGACATTTGGTTACCCTGTAGTTGGCACTTGCCTAAATAAATATGACAAACTAAAATGTTTTTGTGTATATACTCTTTAGCTGACCACAATTTGCAGGGTATCAATGGTTGAAAGGAGTGAAAGAGAGATTGTGCGGCAGGGAGGCAAAGATCATTGCGGGTTGGACAAGTGTCAACGGCGATTTGCATACAATGAACCCAGTTTCAGGCCTCAACTTGGAACTCGGTCTTGGGATTTTTGTGCGCGTGCGGCTCATCATCATTTGTCGTCTGGTCCACCACCACCACCACCAACTGACCCGACCTGAACCCCGTGTCGGTTGACAGTTGTGCCTTATCTTGAATTTAAATCGCCAACTGGCAAACTGCCACCGTTTTACTTTCATTATGAGCTCAAAACGTAATGCGGAGTGAGGTATATACATTTTTCCTTCTTTTTTTTTTTGAGTTCTTAAGTCTCTACCTCATTCTGATTTCTACCTGATGGCTTTAGCCTTTTGCATTGTTGCTCAATTTTCTTTTTAAGTGACTTTCTGTTGACCAATTTCTTGAGGCTAAGCTCATCAAATCGACCTAAAAATTGATTTATGCAAAGATCATATCTAGCAGATCTAGAAAAATTGGTGCACTCTGATTTTTCTTTTCATATGTTAGTCATAGAAAAAATTTGTCAACTTTGCCTAAGCCACTTTTTTTTTTTTGATGGGAATTATAACGTATACCTATGATTCCTTGGAAAAGGTTGCAGATCTAAGAGAAACTCTATAAACCAAAAGTTTTCAATTTATTTTCGCCAATTGCAAATGTGATTTTTGTCATTCTTGAATAAAATTAAGAGCTGCATATAAATTCCTTAACGAATGAAATATTCAAGTAACAAATTTGTTTATTTTTTTTTACTACTAAAAATAATGCGATTATCTCCTTTTTTTAAAGAAATTTACTCTGCAATTCTCAAAATTGCAAAAAATTTGGTGTAAAGTAACATTTCTAGTTCAATTTACAAGATGGTACAAGAAATTCTACCAATTTTTATTTGGCCAGATTTGAGTGTGATTTATTTTGCTTATTATTATGCTTGGATTATTTGCAAGTTGTTAGCTAAAACGTTTTCGATTTGGATTGGGAATTCAGGCGTTTGTTTTTGTTTTTTTTTTTTTGCAAAGTTCGTGTTTTGCATTTAGGTTTCACTTTTGATTAGATCCGATGAAATATTTAACTGCTAAAATTTTGGATATATCTGAACCGATTTATCTGTCGACTGACTGACTTTGGTTAATTGTTAGAGAATGGTTTCAGTTTAGTCCTGATTTAATCATTTTCCATATGGTTGCCTTGGGAAACTTTTGCCTTGAATCTATGCGAGATGCAGTTGGTAAAGGGAAAGGGAAGTGGTGTGGTTGGAGGGAGTAAGAAGATGGCGGTAAAACTAAATAGAAGCCGTGTGTCAGTGTCGTATGTCAAGTGTCGACTACATCGTAGACGTCTGACGGACGCAAGTGTCAAGCCATCTGGCTTTTGGGGGTTGGATGGTTGGATGGAGGCGAGAAGATTTCTCTGAATCTGGCTTCGGTTTAGATACTGGCTCCTGTTTCTTGTTACTTGTATCTCCTGGCAATGGTTCAGGTTCAGGTCACCGCCCATTTGCTGATGGAGAATGATGGGAAATGGTTGGATGGTTGGTTGGTTGGTTGGTTGGTTGGTTGGTTGGATGCCTGGACAACTGGCTACTGACCATGGCAACGCAAATGGCAATGGCCACGCACACGAGCGCAAATAATCATAATAAAGGACAAGAGTAGGGGGCAAACGATGGTTGGGAAAGGGGGGGTAAGGAGTCGTCGGCAGGTCCTGTGCCATAGGAAAATCTTATTTCACGCTGTAAACCACAAGGGAACGTGCCAAACACCGCAAGCAATAAATGAGACAAGAGATGGCGATGAGCAGAAAAATTGCCAGAGAGCGACAACACAGAGACTAAGCGGAGAGAGGGGCGAGGGAGAGGTGCGAGGGAGAGAGAGAGAGCGACTGAGACTGTGGCTGTGGCTGAGACAGAGACTGTCTGTGAGAGGATGTACAGGACGAAACATGGTGACATTGTAATAATTATGCCAAAGATTATCCTTAGACCCTGACACACGCACACCGACACAGACTGTCACAGATGAGCGAAAGAGATGGCTATTGGGCGTGTGTGTGTGTAAGAGGCAGGAGGTGTGAGGGCGGCGACTGTTTTGCCGCAGGATATGAGCTGGGCAGGACAACGCCAATGACTACGACATTGACGACGTTGTGAGCCGCGAGCAAGCGCGTTAAGTAGATGAGCTTCAATTTGTGTGCCTCCTGCTGTCGCTGGCTGTTGCCCGTGAGTCCTTGCGTCCTTGTTGTGTCCGTCTCTCTCACCGTCACCGTCACCGTCGTCGTTGTTGTTTATATCGGGGTGGCGATGGTGGTGGTCGTCATCGTCGTCGTCGTCGTCATCCTGTCGGATATCCTGTAACCAGATTTGCTCTATGTGATTAAGTAAGTCATTGAGATGGCCTCGTCTCCGATAAGCCCTTAGCCTGAGCCCAAAACCCATCCTTGTTCTTGTTGTTGCTGTTGTCACGCTTGTAAATTGTTGTCCTTGCTGATGATGATGATGATGACGATGATGATAAACATGACTGCCCTCACCTTTAGCCACCAGCCAGCAAAAACTTTTATCGCCTTTGCATCTTAAAGTCAACAAAACTAATGAAAAAAGGCAGCAATAAAAAAACAAAAATTAAAATAGATTTTTTGGGAGGTTTCTTTTATTTTTATTTTTTTGGGCCCCGTTGCCAGGGCTAATTAACAGGGCAACCAAAAAAAAAAAAAAAAAAGAGAAAACAACAGAAAAAAATAACATAAAACCCAAAAACATTTGCCCAATCACAGTGAAGCAAAATATCTACAGAGAAGTAAACAAATCTTATATACTATAGTTGATCCTGATTTATAACTTAACTAAGAAAAGACTATCCAGATTTTAAATCATATATAAAACTTATTTTTAGCATGTCCTTTATTGTTGTCCTCTCAACTCTGTTGAGAAAGTTGCAGTTGAATTTGTCATTCATTTTGCTCCACTGTCTTTTGCATACACGAATTTCGCGACATTGTGGGCGTGGTGTGTACTCGTGACAAAAAGATGGACAGCCCCAGTAAACAAATGGCAGACAAGGGTGACAAAGAGATGGCCCAGCGACAGGAGATAGGAGACAGGAGACAGGAGACAGGAGACATGAGACAGTTAGTTAGTTAGTTAGTTAGTTAGTTAGTTGGAGTGTCGGCGGTTATGCCATGGCCATAGTTTGTTTATTTGTTTGTTTGTTCGTTCGTTCGTTCGTTCGGTTTGCCCCCTCATCGTGTTTGCTTTAGATCGCAATCCCAATTCTTTTCAGCCTATACTCCCCACCTGCTCCACCCCACCCTCAAATCTCCCCTGCCCCAAGTATACAACAAAATAAAAAAAGAAAAAATGTTGGCGGCTTGAGTGACACAGACACGAAACTGAACTGACACTTCAAACGACAGTGGACAAAAAAAAAAAAAAAACCAACCAACCAACAGGGGGGGAAAAAGGAAAAATTCGAAAACATTTTTTGTCCATGTGACAAATGAGCCAGCAACAGCAACGGCTGAAAATTAAGCGGAAAAACTCATCAAAACCAAGAACACACAACAAAAAAACAAAAAAAAAAAAGAAAACCAAACCGAACCGAAAATGAAATGCAAAGTCAAGTCGTCATCAAGCCACAAAACAAAAAGAATATGAAAAACTTATTTTTAATATTTGATATTTGGAAATTGAATTTTCCCATTTCCTGAGCCTAATTAACACCAGGAAAATGGAAAATGGAAAATGTGAAAAATGTGACACAAATCCAGAAAGCCAAGCAAACAAATTTTGACAACAAAATTATGAATAGAATGCCAAACGAAACGACATTCCCATGACAAGAAGAGAGTTGGAAACCTACGACAAGGTGTCAACTTTTTGGCCAGACTTCTACACTTGGTTTAAAGGGTATTGCCAAGTCGCCAAGTTGACCGTTCGATCGTCTTGGTGATCGTTGTTTCCATTTTCACTGCCAACTGGCAACTTAATTACAGGGTGTCCAATGCTCAGTGGCAGTGGCAGTGGCCTTGCCGCTGGCTAAATGAGCAGTAGCCAATGTAGTAGTCAATGTTGCCCTCACCTCCCCTCACCATGCCCCACCTCCGCCACTAACCTGCTTCATACAACCATTCATCTCTCATCATCTCTCTTTCTGCTCTGTGTCTCTTTGTATTCCCGTTCGTCGTTTAATGTCGTCGTGAGCCGGCGATTAGATGTGGCCAGAAGATAGCAGGCACGTTTATTAGATTCCATTAACTGATTGGTCAGGTATACATAACCATATATATGTAAATACACTCACATATGCAACACGAAAATCTATTCAATTAAAAGTCAAGTCATAAATCTCATAAATTATTGCCATTTAAATGGTGACAAATAAAATTTGTGCTTTTTTTTTTTTTTGCATTTTGTTTTTGGTATTGCTTAGGCGTCTAATTTGGTAGCCAAATCATTAGATGATAGATTGACAAAACAACAACAAATTGGTCGGCTTGGTAGGCTTTAGTGGGCGTGGGCTTGACTCTATATTTATGTCAGCCTTAGTTAAGCTAAACATATATCAATTTGAGTTTGGGCGTTCTTATCCAAAGGCCCAGTTGACGAGACTAACTTAACGATCAGGTGAATATATGTACATATACACACAAATACATATATATCATTATATTTTCCAATGGCTTAAAATACACTTTTTGCTAGGGCATTAAAATAACTTTAGCAGCATGAATGATTTGGTTATTAAGTAATAAAGTAATTACATGTTAATCCCAAGTGTATAGAGATATTTTATATATACATATATACACTTGTATTGATTATTTGTCGTTCATGTGTGTGTGTGTGTGTGTCGGCATGACATTTACATATTTTACATGATATATGTATGTATGTATATGCATGTCTATATATATCCGCAATATTTTATACCTACTTATGTACATAAATCTCCTGTCATCCATATGGCAAATGGGCCAGATTGTTGTTTGACTGCCTGATTTACTTTTAGTTTTTTTTTTTTTTTTTTTCCTTTTGCATTGCACTCACCAATAAATATGTCTGTACGTTATATATATATAAATGTGCCTATATATGTACTTATATAATATAAAACTAAACTTCAAGTGAACTAACTTTATATATTCTGAAGTTGTTTTGCTTATAAAGTCTAAGAAAATGAAGAAAAGAATTGACTACCTTGGCAAATGCCTTTTTTATGGTTTTTTTAAATATAGTTTTCTAAAGTTGAAATAAAAAGCTTGTAAGCAAATGGTTAATATAGTAAATTAATTTAAGGGGCTTGATCTGTGTGTAGAGTAAATGCCATTTTTCATATATAATCGACATAGAATGCCGTTAAGATAATGAATCCAAAAGATTTTTCAAAATCGGTTAACAGTTGCGGGGAGCTCTTTAAAGTTAAGTACGAAAATGAGCGCAACTTTCAAACTAAATTTTTAATCGTTTTGAACAGTCGATTTTGAATGTTTTTATTTTGTTTGTTCATTCTTGGTAATCTTCTGTTGTTTAAATCTTGAATATCACTGAAATATTTATCAAGTTAGAAACATTTGAAAAATACATTAAATTTTTTTGGGGTTTTGTGAATTTTGATGGACTAGAACTAGCAAGGATCAAGGGGTATTAATATCGGTCTACAGACACATAATAGATTCAAGATTTACCAGCTGATTGGTAAACTAGGAAAGAGTTTTGGCGCTAAGAACGACTTTACCGATTGTCTTAAGACTTCTAAAATGTATTTAGCCCTTGTCGTTACTAGGATAATGGGAAAAGGACATGTTGTTTTCTTTTTATGCAGTAAAACAGAACCAAAATCAATATGTTTTCTCATTGAATAATTATTTAAAGTTAAGTAAAATTTGATTTTGTTTTTCAATATTTTTTTAAATATTTCTAGTTCACACGATGGTTGGTTTATTATTTGCCTAAATTATGAAAAAATATTCAATACTCCAGGTTTTCCAAAAGCTCTTCAAAAAAAAAAAAGCTGTATAACTAACTAACTGAATCCGATCTGAAACTGATTGATATTTATAATCTTTATAAGTAGAACTCATTTGATTCAATTAACAAATATCTTTGACAAGGAAATAATCGCCTAGAAGACCTAGAAAAAATAGCTTAAAGTTTAGTAAAAGTTGCTAAACTTGGTAGATATTTTTTTGTGTATTATCCTTTTTTTATTTTTGGTTTTTTGCAATTATAGCAATTTCGCTTCCATTTCAATTTATGTTTAATCAAAAAGCTGGCTGAGAGTAGAATAGACAAAAAAATA
Source organism: Drosophila nebulosa (assembly GCA_024703675.1). Classification (NCBI taxonomy): domain Eukaryota; kingdom Metazoa; phylum Arthropoda; class Insecta; order Diptera; family Drosophilidae; genus Drosophila; species Drosophila nebulosa. Next base: position 16,159,805 of record JANFPS010000003.1, read on the forward strand.
AAGCGAATAAAAAATTATTCGCATGTTTACTTTAAGTAAGCAAAATAAAAATGTAAAAAACTGTACAAAAAAAAAGAGAGCAAAACAACAAGAAAAAATGAAATATGTATGTATATGTGGCTCTATGTAAATGCATAAAAACAACAACAACAACAACAGTGAATAAATTTGATGTGCATATGCTTAAAAATTCAAATATTTACTGAAACAGCCGCAGCGTAAAATTGTTATTATTATTATTGTAAATGTGCAGGGCTAAAGGCAGAAAAAAATATTACATATATCTCAAGTATAATCCAAAAGACTGATCTTTCATATACCCTAGCAATCAGTCATTGCTATATGCAATTAAATATTGGGAACTTATGAGAACCATATAAACAAATTAAGTTTAATTTGAAATTTTTTAAACCACTTTTAGAATATTTTCTTTAGAAACTTTTGTTCTTATCCAAATTCTAGCATAATTTGAGTGTTTCAAGCAATTTAAAGAAGCTATATATATATATGATTAAGTAGTTCTATTTTGTTTAAAAACCATTTTCTTTGTGAGTTATCGACCGATTTTTCAAATTCATGACTTAATCTTAATTCATAGTGAATTCAAAGAAATTTCTTCAATTAAGTTTATATAGACGTTTAGCCTTTGAGACTTGATTATTTGCTATATACCCTTCAATGGCAAGGGTGTACAGGAGAGAGCATATGCCTTATGTAATACTTATGTTGGAGCGCAAAAATAAAAAAAAATAATAAAAAAAAAAAGGAAGAGAGAAACGTGTAACATGTATAAATATGTTGTTGGTTGGTTTCAATGCAGTTGTGTGTGTGTGTGTGTGTGTTGTTTATTATTATTATTGTTGTTGTTGTTGTCGTCACCGTCAACGAGTTGCCATTGTCGCCAGTTCTCGTTAATTCAAATATTTATTTATGGCAATAATGACAAAATACACTTTTGCCCATCAACACACACGATGAGCAACATAAAAAAGAAAACAAAAAATATATTCATATAAAAATATATTTTATATATAATCTACATGCATAAGTACAGTACATATGTATGTGTGTATGTGTGTAAATACATGAGATATATGGTTCAATGGTTCAATGATTTTTTCATCAAAACAGCAGAGAAAACTCTAATTCATGAATATCAAACCAAAAGGGGCAACAGAATCAAAGTGAAAACATTTGGAATAGCGTTAATTAAGTATTAAAAGTTGTAACTTTTATACTAGAAATGTTAAAGAACTTTAAATATTACTTCTAAAATTCAATTTTGCCATAATTATGGCTAATTTTTAATTTCAAATTATAAATGTAGAAAGCTACAAAAGATGAAATATGTATGATTATATCTGCAACTTAAAAGATAGTGAAGACAAATTCTCATGATGCGAAAAGGGAAAAGAGACTTAAATGTCGCCTAAGAGAAGTTTAATCAACTCAAAAATAACTTGATTAATTTTTAGAAATGGAAGAATGGCAATCGAAAGACTAAAAGCAAAAGCAAATTATTTTTATTAATTGTTTTTGTTATTGTTGCTGATTTTATACCAAATTGATATAATTTGTTGTGAATTATAATTTCGACATTTTAACAAAAGAATCAAAATTTAAATTTAAATCTAATTGTCATAAGGTTTCGTAACGTTCATCAGGGATATCAGGATATGGCCTATATCCTCTAAACACTAAAAGTTTTAGATACTTTATCTTTTTTTCTTTAAGTGGGATTTATTTCAGTTTTTTTATTTATTGAGCCTGTGTTCAAGTATTTTCTTAGAAAGAGTTCAGTTTTTTTTCTTCTTTTTTCTCCTAGTCCTTTGCTTTGATTGACAATTGATTGTCCTTTGCCAATAATGTGCAAGTCCGAGATAATAGAAGAAGAGGCAAAACAGTTAACTTAAATGATCTTTGCTTCACCCTTCGATGCTTACCTCAGAGAGCCACACTTTTCGTAACTCCTTTGAAGGACTCCGTAAATGGGCTTTTTCTATAGTTTTCATAATTCATTTTTGTTTGTTATTGTTAGCTTCAAATCGGCTTTCTATAGAAAAATGAAGAGAATAGGATTGAACAAAGTGAAAAGATTTTTATTGGCATTTCTGGACTTATCAAAATTAAAATGGCATATGAATACGATATTATATAGAAGTCTATAATGGGGTCCTTCTTTTTAGATATGGATTTTATGCTTTTCATTCAGCCAACCAAGCTGAAAGCTTGAAGCCAGTGCAATACAATTTGCCACATAGTAGTAAATGATGATATGATGTAGCAGCAACAGCAACGGCAACGGCAACGACAACAGCAACAGCGGCAGCTGTGGAAACATTTTGTCTGTGTGTGTGTGTTGGTGTGTTGTGGTTGAAGAAGCATCTCTCAACATCAAAGAGGAGGCAACACACGACTGACATAATCGAGACAACATCCAACAACCAACTTTGGTCTCTTGGTACCAGAAGGTGCTGCCGCTGTTGCCGCTGTTGCTGCTGGTTGCTGGTTGCCCGCTGCTGCTTGCCCCATTGCAATTTCATTTTAAAGGAAAAATTAACGTGAATTATAAAAAATAACTTGAAGAAAACTGAACAACAAAAAATACTACTATACATATATATATATATATATATATATATGCCAATATGTATGTCGGTATGTATAACGAAAGAGGAGAATACAGGAGTGAGCGTAGCATAGTGCAACAGCAACAGCAACAGCAACGGCAACGGCAGCAGCAACAACAACAAATAATTGGTAATCTTGCAGATATAATGATAATCACAACAACAACAACAACATTTACCCAGTTCCCCCTTCTTCTTAACGTGCGCTGAATGTCCTCATTGAAGTGAAGGTAAAAATGGCAACAACAGCAACAGCAACAGCAACAGCAGCCGCCAAAGTTGCGACGTGCCTGGTCGTCTCTCTTTCTCTCTGGGCATTGGTCTTTAGACCTGGGACCTAAGAGACCTGGGACCTGCAACCTGGAACCTGGAACCTGGAACCTGGACCTGAAACCTGGATCTGAACCTGGGCATGGGCATGGGCATGGGACATTGACTGAAACTGGGGGATGTGGTAAATGTCGGATGTCTGCTGGCTAGCTGCTAGCTTTGACTTGCCTCGACTCGACCGCGCCACTACGTGAGCAGCACACGCGGTTGGTGATTACCAACCAAAGCCAAGCAAACCAAAGCAAGCAAACCAACAAACAAAAAACAAAAAAAAACCCCAACCGGGTTTGGGTTCGGGCGGTTGCTTGCGGTTACAGCTGAAAGCTATATGCAACTAAAAAATAAAACACACACACACACACACACACGCACACACATAGTTACACTAAAGGTTCAGCTTAAGAAAATAGGGCAACAAATAGTCGACTCGAATTTGGCTGCTACTTTTATCGAATGTTTAGAAATCAAATGTCAATTTTAGATTTCATTTGGAAATTGGTTATTCAAAGTTAGTAGAAATCAGTGCGCTTTTTTGGGCTTTAAAAATTAAAAACAATAAACAATTTTTTAGAGAGAGTAAAAGTTTACTTGGCGGAATGTTAGATGTTTCGCCAAAAGGCCTAGCCAAAGGGCGTAAGAAAGAAAGCCAGAGACTAGAATTGAATCAAAGGTGTTTGGCATAGTTTTAAAATTTCTGAATCTTTGAAAGTAACGTTTCTTCTGAGTTCTGGGTCTGAGTTTTGTTGTCCTGTGTGCCGAATTCTTCTCAGATATAAGTACAAAAAGTATCATTGAAATTTATCTCAACTTGTTGCCAACTATGCCAAATAGTTCGACTTTTTCAATGATACCCTAACCACTTACCTGTGTGTATGTGTGTGTGTGTGTGTGTGTGTGTGTGTGCAGCAGCAACATCTTTACTAGCAACAACAACAACAACAACTGTTATGGCAATGGCAGCAATTGCAACTTTGCTGCAGATAGAAGAAGTGCAATTCAAATGCCTCAAGATGCCAGGATGTGAGGAGCAGCCCCATCAAGAGGCGGAAAGAAGAAGAAGAAGAGCGATGAGGTGGGGAGGAAAAGAAGAAGAAGAAGAAGAAGCAGACCAGGCCGGACCATAACCATAATTTCATATCTTGGGTACAAAACCCAGCAGCATATAAACTACACAAATACATACATACATAGATGTATACCCGCTACCCTCTACCCGCTCTACTTGCTGCCTGCTGCTTCATCTCTCCTCTCTCTTGCTATATGTATATGAATGGGTTGGGGGAGTGGCGCAAAATCAAAATAAAACGATGGGCGTTTATCGTTATGCGAACTGAATAACTTCTGGAAGTTTGTTTTCTCTCCCGTTTTCTCCACTTCTCATCGAAGAATCGGAGGATTTTGGTATGCCATGAAGAAGGCTTAGCCTCCTCTGTTTTTTTTTTTTTTTCTTTTCGTCCATCTACATCAAGCGCTACCTTCTTTGACTCCTCCTCCACCTCCTCCTCCTGCTCTGCCTGCTGCTGTTTCCTTTTCTTGTAGTTGCAACTTAAACGTGCCACCGAAACGCAATGCCTTTTTTGCTTATTCTCATTTTTTTGATTTAGTTTTTTGTTTGTATTATAAAAATTGTTTCCTGTGCCACTCAAAGGATACGTTTTTTTTTCTGGTAAATATGACAAATTGTGTTTTCTACATTTTACAACGCATTTTTTTCACTCAGGTGTGTGTCGCTATGTGTGTGTGTGTGTGTACACTTTTATTGCCACCTTATTTCGGGGGCAGTCATCATCAGCTTTTAACGTTTTGCCTAATTAGCTTTTCGGTGCGTGAGCCATTTGACCGGTTCGCAAGTGTTCTTCGCCTTTTTGCCTTCTTTTTTTCTTTTTTTTTTTTTATTCATTTTTATTTTTAAGGTTTCGAGGGGTAGGAGGAGTGGAATAAGAGGGGGGGGGGGCGACTTGCTACTAATGAATTTTCAATTGTTAGTGCCTCGTTTACGAGGTGTCCCGTGGCGTCGCGCCGTTGTGTGTCGGTGTGATGTGGCGTCGCGTTGCGTCGCGTCGCGTCGCCTCACTTTGTTGCGCAACATTTTCAACAAAATAGGCGAAAACTGGGGGGCTTCTGTTTGAATGGCAGACCGACTAACTGTCTGTCTGTCTGTCTGTCTGTCTGACTGACTGACTGGCACACAAAAAAAAATCTCTAATTACAAATCACAAATGGCCAAAACGCTTCGAAATGGCTCATAAAAATGGCAACCAGTCGAGCGCATTACGCAAAACGTTGCCACAAATGCGACATGCAATATCAAAAACAAAAAAAAAAATACAAAAACAAAAAAAACTAAAAGAAGAAAACGCAAATTAAAAGTACAAAAAGAACACTTGAAACGGAACATTAGCGGAAAATTGAAAAGCTCACAAAGCAATCATCAAAACTTCACAAGAACAACCAAAAACGTTTAAATGGAAAACCTATGAAAATCTTAAATCTCAAGACGAACTTCTATTTACACTAAAATCGAAATCAAATTCAAATGATTTTTAAACCATTTGCAACACTTTTTTTTTTATCAAAGCTTAAGCTAAGCTCAGCTCATATTAGCTAAAATCTGTAACAAAAATAACTTCTACCAGTGTCAAAGCGCATTGCCACGCCCCTTTCTAACAGCAGCAGTTGAACATATTTTTTATTTTTTTTTAATTCACTAGAAATTTGCGCAGTTAGCAGTGCAAAAATTCGCCTATAGGTGCGCCAAAGTGCAAGTGAAGAGTATGCTTAAGTTGCCATTGAGATGAGGACGAAAACGAAGACGAAGACGAAGACGGATTAGTATATGAACTCTTGCCTTGGTGTTAGCCTCTCATGTGGTATGCCAATTCTGGCAGTTACTCACATTGTATTACATTTATTACGCATACGTCGCGTAACAACAAGAACATTAATAGCAGCAACAACAACAACAACAACGTGAATTTCGTTGTCGACAGGCATCAAATCACAAATGGCGCCAGTCCAGACAGGGTCGCCACAACACGAACATTCATGTGGATAGCGGGGGGATGGGGGATGGAGGGGGGTAGACGCACGTGACCGTCACATTGGTGAGCACTGAGCAGCGTTTTGGTCAAGTTGAAATGCAAATTGCAACTTCCGTTAAATTGCTGCAGCTGTTGCTGTTGTTGTTGCTTTGGCTCCATTGGATATGGTCTAGAGAGTAGCATGGCATATGGCTGGCACCTTTCAACCTGGCTCACCCCATCCCCCTTGCCGCCCCCTTTAAGCTATACATAACCCAGCTACTAGGGGTTTTTTTTTTTTTTTTTTTAGAAGCTTTTACTTGGTTACTTGCTTGATTTATGACTTGCTGAGATTTTTGTTAATGGTTTTTTACTTTTTGGCCTTCTTTTGCTTTATAGTTTATAGTCAAAGTTACAGCTAATAAATGTCAAAGATTCCAAGTTCTGGATTACCACATATGCATGAATTTCTTCTTCTACTTCTATGCGTTTTTGTCTTTTACTTGCTTTAGTTTGTTTTTGTTTTTTTTTTTGTGTGTTTGTGGTTAGCAAAATTTTCTAATTACAAAACCAACATTTACAATGTAACTCGTAAGGGCAGCAAGGATGAAGGCAAAAATAGATGGAGCAGCAGGCAGGAAGCGTACTAAATGCAACAAGTTGCATACACAATTAGCACAAGGATACACACACACACACACACAAACTGTCAGAGAAACAGAGAGCGAGAGAGAAAAGCAGAGCAGAACAGAACAGAATCCTCCTTCTGCTACTTTTAATGCTACCTCCTGCTGTAGCTCCGCCTGTTCCTTTACCCTAACCATCTCCATCTCCATCTCCATCACCATCTCCTTCTCCTGCTGCGTCTGGCTCTTTCAACAACGCAACACAAAAACCCCTTTTGGCCATGGAAGCGTCTGTTTAACTTTCAAGTGCCGTTCATACGATACTCATAAAATTTCCTCCAGGTAATTTTCTGTCATGTGAATACATGTGTTTCCATTCCATGTGTGTGTGTCTGTGTGTGTGTGTGTGTGCGTGTTATTGTTCTAGTGGACTTTCAAAGAGCAGGACACAAAAACAGATACCAACTTGTGGTATGTGTGTTTAGACAGAGATGAAACATGAAACTGAGTTTTCCAGTTGCACTTTTGGCCACTTAAAGCAATGCTGAATTGCATTTTCCTCCTTTTGCGGTTGTTGCCGCTTTTGTTGTTGTTGCTGTTGCTGTTGTTGTTGCTGTTGTTAATGTTGTTTCTGCTTCTGCTCTTGTTGATATTGTTCTTCTTGTTTATTATGCTTTCTAACCATTTGCTTTTTGCTAGGCCATAAACCTTGACTGAAACACTCTTTTAGAGACAAATCATTACGATTCAGTTGATCGTGCTGAACAGAATTCTTAAGAATTTCAAAGAAAGCGAGAGGGGGGGGGGCGGGGAGGGGTGTGGTTTGGTATAGTCCTTCTGCTATGTCTTCTTTTTAAGAAAGCCAAAAAAATATGTTAGCCCAAGTTAAAGTCAATGCAATTTGCTTCCCCTTACAAACTATTGCCACGCCCATGTGCCATGTTGTCCCTATTAGTGTGGCTGTTGTTGTGTGTGTTTGTGTGTGTGTGTGGAGAAGGATTTAATGAGCATTGCCTTACCGCCTGCAAGTATGCAACAACAATTTTGTCAAACGCATTAAAATATTATTAAGCATAGCCAGAGTTATCCCGGGCCGTAACTTGTTTATCCTTTATATGTACGTCTGCCCACTACAACTGTTTCTAACCAGACTCAGTTGGAAGTGTGTCTGTGTGAGTGTGTGTGTGTGTGTGTGTGTGTTTTAAATATTTAATTATATTTAGCTGCCTAAAGTACTTACAGTTTTGCGCTCTTAGTGACAGATACGCATACATAAATGAATGTGTTTATGTTGATGTTTGTGTGTGTGTGTGTGAATGAGTGTGTGGGCAACATGACGTATGATTAACTCACTCTCTCTCTCTCTCTCTCTCTCTCTGTCTCTCTCTCTCTGTCTCTCTGTCGTTTAGGTTCTTTACCCTTTGGCTAAAATTTCCATGTTTCATTTTCTTATGCAAGAATACTTTCTAATATGGCCAAGATAATTTGCAAATTACAAGCATAAACTAAATTAAACTTTGATCCTTTGCCCAATTTTCTATAGGACATCTATAGACATTGGCATATTTTTTCTATTCTTTAATATTAAACAAAAAAAACACACACACACACACCAAAAACCGTAAATAAATTTAAAAGGCGAGATAAAGAAAAAAAATAAAAATGCAAAACTACTGCCAAATGTTGTTAGAAAAAAAGGAACTGCTGCAGGGCAAACCCACACACACACACTTACGGTGAGCACCCTGTATACGCTTTTAATATGTTGGTCAAACAAAATTATCAACAATTTTCAATAATTTGATTTCCTTTTACTCATCACTCAGTTGACCTTAATTTTTTAATCGAAAATTTTCACTCGGTTTTTGTCTACTTATTTCGTTCTCTTCTAAGCGTTTAGGTTAACAATATTAAATCAAAAACTAAGTAATTACAATAATTATTGTTGACATTTACATTTCAAATTTTGGCCACATTTCAGATTCGTGCAAGGCATAGAAGATCATCTCATCATACGTCTTTCTGGATCAATGCAAACTCAATGTGAAAAGGTAAGCAAAGCCGGCGGAAGTAGAGTAATTTATTCTATAGAGCAGCCGGCAATTATCGGCTCCTACTCTCTCTTTGAGGGGCCACAAGCACAGGATCTAAATCCTGCGTCAGTGTGCTATGATCGACAGTGAATACTTTATCGATTGCAGTTCGATGATCTCAACCAACTGGTTGCCTCGTCTATCGATCGCCTACAAATAATAAAATGATCTTGATCTGAAGAAGATCAAAAAACAAATAGAAGATTATCAAAAGTCAAGTTAGATTCTTTATATAAAGTTTCTTAACTCTAAATATGATCTAGAGAGGTTTTTCTTTGCTTTATTTGGCTGCGTTTTGGAATTTCGACATCAATAACCTTGTCTATAGGTAAATAAATTGTCATATTTTAATTTAAAGCGGCTTAATATTTGCCAAAATTCAGTCCGATTGATTAGAAATGTAATCATTTAAGAAAACTTATTATTTTTTTTAATCTCAATTATCGAATTCTCGATGAGATTGCCGAGCTTCTTAGGGTAAAAATATTTGGCTATAGATTAATAGTTAGAACTTGTGAAGCCATTGGGAGCCCTTCAACATGATCTCTTATGGTTGACTCTCAATTGAAATGATAAAGTCTCATTGAACTGATTGATAGGAAGTTATGTTTGGGCGATTTTTACGATGCTTGTCACCTTTGATGCATCTCAGCGGGGATTTTTCTAAAACTTTGCTCTGATTTTTCAACGCTTTGCTGAGTTCCTGTGCCATGTGTATGTGTGTGTGTGTGTGTGGGTGTGTGTGTGTGTTCAGGAATCGCAACGCAACGCAATCGCATTGCATTTTTCTTTTTGCCATTTTCCATTTTCTTTTGCTGCGGCTGCTACTACTGCCATTGTTGTTGTTGGTGGTTTGTTTGCTAGTGTGTGTGTGTGTGTGTGTGTGTGTGTTGTGTGTGTGCGAGCACATTTTTCTTTATTTTTCCGCTGTGTCGTTTTGTTCGGCAACTTTTCGTGGCCATAAACACGTACGCGTCCAGCTTTTGTATTTTATCTCTTTCCCCTCACACACAGGGACACCACACACACACACACACACACACACACACAGAGAGAGGAACACACACCAATATGTGTGTCTGCATGCAGGGCAGATTGTTGTTGTTGGAAAAACTCAATTTAGCTTTTTGCAACCTTACAACAAAACAACAAATACAACAACAAAAAGAAGCAAAATACAAAAAAATAAAGGAAACGAAGAAGGAAGAACGTAGCATAAGAAAAAAAACAAAACGAAAAAATGAAGCGAAAAGCGAATTCCTCTTTTTCTCTTTATTTTTTTTCATTTTCTTTATTTTTGTTTTTTTTTTTTTTTTTGGTTCATGTCATTTTTCCTGAGTTGCTTGTGCGCCAAACGAGAAAAATCCACTTGGACTTGTGTGTGTGTGTGTGTGTGTGTGTGTGTGTGTATATATATATATATATATATATTCCCTGACAACAACAACAAGGTGCCTGTCAACGTTGCCCAAAAATCGGTACGAATACGAGTAAATTCTATGTATGACTCTGACTCTGGATTCTGATTCTGCCTCGGCCTCTTCCTCTTTTCAACTAGAATAGCCCTCTATTTCGTGTGTGTGTGTGTGTGTGCGTGTGTGTGTGTGTGTGTTGTACGTGCCTCGCTTGCCGCTTATTAGAAATCAAATCCCATAAAAGCCACACTGAGCCAGAGCAGCAGCTATATGTATATGTATATGTATGTAGGAACTGGGGCCTTAAGAGCTGCGAGAGTCCACAGCAGGAATATCAGCATTGTGGCAAGGGCAACATTTAATGGCACAGAAAAACTAAACCAATGAAAAAACTTCACTCTTGCACGGTGGTTTAGTTTATAGTCCTCATACTAAGAGACTCATAAATAAATGTGGCATAAATCAATAGAAATCAATATGAAAAGAATTTCCCTTTCCATACATAGTTCTCCTCTGAACAGTTTTTAGTGATTTCAAAACAAGCAAATTTTCATTTGATTTTTTTACTCTTTTCAACCACTGTGGCATACACACAAAGAAGCTTTCTGAATGGCTCACTGTTTGGGAAATGGTTTCGCGATGTGAAGGCTAGCAGAAAACAGAAATAGTTAGTCAGGTTTAGTTATCTGTGGCTTTGACACACACACACACACACACACACACACACACACACACACACAGGGATACATGCATTTGGACATTTATTCCTCTGGATTTGCGGTTGGTTTAACTTTGTTTTCTCATCGCTGCAGGTGGCAACGGCATGAAAAGCAAAAATTTCCAACTAATAAATGTAAAACGTTTCCCGTTGATCATTTGTTCTTGTTTTTTTTTTCTTTTTTTTCTCTATATGCAAGATGGATTCTGGGCGACGAAACAAAAATTTAAATGAATTTCCACGAAAGCGCCAAGAAGTAGGCAACATAATTTATTGCTTATTAAGCAAATTTTATTTTTAACTAGTAGAATATATATAAACAAATAAGAAGTTGTTTACTTTTGGCAATGAAACAGAAAATTTCACACTTAATAAAAAGAAAAAAAAACTAAAATTGAAACTATATGGATTCATATTATAAATATTACTCATACGTCATGTTGTTCAGCTAAGTTCAAGAAACGAATTTTAAAAATTTTTGGCTTTATTTTCGATTGTCATATATAGATGGAATCTGAAACAATTTCAAACTGAAAGATAGTAGAGCAGAGCAGCCGATTAGTGTAGATTTTCGTTTTGTAGATGAGACGAGATTCTGTTGGAGTTTTTTTTGTTTTTTTTTTTTTGATGTTTTTTTGTGGGCGAGAAGAGGCGGAAATATGGTCAATGCTGACTTTGCGGACTGTTGCCACTTAAAACCGAAACCGACACGAAAAGAGACACAAGGACAGGCAGACAGACAGACAGACCAAACAGACAAACAGACAGGCACATGGATGGACAATTGGATGGATGGACGGACGGACATACGGACGAATGGATAGATAGACAGACAGACAATCACACTCAGCAAGTGTGCCATCTCCTCCAGCTCCATTTGACTGCAGCTCTCTAGCTCTCTCTTTTCCTCCATTCAACTCCATCGACCTATTCCGGCTCTTGCCGGCTGCCCGCTGCCCGCTGCCCGAACGGCCTCCGTTTGTATGTATATGCGGGTGTGTGTCTGTGTGTGTGTCTGAATCCCACAAATCCCCCAGAGAGCCCAAAGAGGCACGGAGTGCTAGCAGTCGTTGGGCTGGTTGGTTTCGGGGGGAGGACTTGGTAGGGGATTGGTAAATGGGAGTTGAAGGCAAACGAGACGACAGTTGCCATGGCCATTGCTGTGGCTCTGCTGTCTCTCTGTCTCTGACTCTGACTCTGGCTATGCCCAGAGCCTGATATTTTGTCATTTGTGTCACGTTCGCCATTCATGATGATTTCGTTCGTGCCTCACTCTTGCCATCTCCCTCTTAACATTCAGTTTCTCTGTTCAGTTTTTGTGGTGCGCCATTTTGCCGTTTTTATTTATGGAATGCAGCTACTCTTCTGACCCTCTTACCACCACTCTGACTCTTTCTGGCCTTTCTATTCTCTTCTCTCTCTTGTCCTGTTGTTGTAGTCGTGTACGTGTGTTATCCTTGCCATTTCGAGCATTTCAAGCATTTCTCTGCCTGCCACAATAATTCCCACGTACTCCAAACAGATTCCAAACTCCAGTTTATTCTCCTTTTTCCTCCTCCTCCTCCTCCTCCTCCTCCCACGCGCTTCTCTTCACACATCTCATTCGCCTTGTCACTCTATATCTCCTTTGTAGATGTATCCACTTTCAGCCATTTTTTTTTTTTTTTTTTCGTAAGGGCATAAATTTCAAGCATTTTTCTTACTGCCGCCTCTTGGGCCATAAAGAAAATGAGACCAAAGGAATAAGCAAGCAAACAAGCAGCAAACAGGAAAATATTTATGCTACCTTACCCAACAGACCAATAGACCAATAGACCAACAGACCAATCTGGCTATAAACTTTTTGCACAAAATATTTGCAATATATTTTCCATTTGCCAACTTGTGATTTTTCAGAATTTTCAAGTTGATTTTGAAAAGAGAAAAAGAGATCGGTGGTAGAGCTAGGATAACTCCAAGCAAATCCCTTAAAATAAATTAACAGACCAAAATGGAAATCATAACAAGCAACACCTTTATCTTGGCATCGATGCTCTTCTCCCTTTGCCTTAGTTTTCTGCTACTTTTTTTCTGTCATTTAAGCCGCATAATCGGGCCAAAAAGAAAAAAAAAAACAACAAAAATGGGGAAACAAATATAGCAAGAAGCTAAAATATTGTGGCTTAGCGCCCTCCATTTCACATAATTTCTGTTTTATTTTTCATTTTATAAATGTATATACACAACACACTCGATATATATATATATATATAGGTATACGATGTATACCGTGATGTGCTGTTGTTGTTTCAACTTTGTGTGCGCCTGGCCACAAAAAATAATGTAAAAAGTTTAATATGCATAAAGTTTCATTGGGTTTTTTCGGGGCATCGCTTGGGAGTTGCAGCCAGGATAAGGACCAAACCGGACCGAACCATGTTTTTCACTTTTGCACTAAACCAAAAAGACCAAAAAAAAACAAAAAAAAATACAACCGAAAAAAATAACAATATGAAACAAAAAAAAAAAAAACAACAATAGAGTGCTGCACAACAACAACAACAAAAGGTGTTACAGACACATAAATGTGGCAAAGATTTATGTTTGGTTTGCCAACTGTCTGCTTGTTAGCCTAAAAGTTCCACGCCAAAAGTAAATAACTGAAATATTTTGTCAAAAATATTTTTCCCCTTATTCCAAAACTCTCGATTGGGATTCTTTTTTTATTTTTTTTTTTTGTATTTCGCTTTTCTTTTGTATGTCCGATTTGTTGTTTTGTGGTTTTGTTTCATAAAGTTTAGTTGCGCAAAAAAAATGTTTACAGAGACTAAACCATTGAGAGAAAGCCAGAGCAAGCCAGATAGCGAGAGAGAGAGATAGAGAGAGGGAGAAGGAGAGACAAAGACACTAAAAAAGTGCAACATTCAAATTTAAAAATTGCTGCAAGTGACTAATAATTATAAAAGTTTTATAAACGAGAAATAGGGACTACAAATTCCATTTACGTTTTGTGTAATGCCAATTTCACATATATACATATTTCTATAATTATCGGCAATTGCTAATGTTGACCTATTGGCCGATCGGATGTAGATGTTCGTAACGCAGAGAAGCAGACATTTTCGACTTTTCTATTAAGTATATATACATATATATTCCGAACTCAAAGTTGGATTTTTTGATTTAGACTTGATACGCTGTTTTAAGGAATTTTATTAATGTTTTTCTTAATTATCTCTGCAGTCTAGGTACTTTTCTTAGACTAAAATTTTGTTAAATGGAAATAATTGAACAAAACATATGAGTCAGAAAACAACTCACTTCTGGGTCAAGGTCACTTTTGAAATTAATTAAGTTAACAAATTGAGAAGCAAGAGATTATGAGAATTCCTCTTTTATTTTTTTTTTTACTCCCAGTTTGATAGCTCTTATTAGAAATATTTTCAATCCAAAACAATCAAATCAAAGACAAGTATCAAGAAAGAAAACATCATTAAAAAATTTGTTTCTTGAATTATAAATTTGATATAAAGACATTTTCCAAATCTAAGCCCTTGAGAAAAGCTAATATAAACATATTAGAAATATATATTTGATCAGCATTGATCCTTAAACAATTTGAAATAATCGTTGATTGTAAAATGCTGATTTTAACAGGAAATGAAGATAGTTGCTGAAATAAAATTAAGTCAAGAGTTTCTATTGAGGCCCAAACTCAAAAAACAATTACGATTGAATGTCCTTTTCCATTTGATAAGACCTTTTAGCTGAAAGCTCGATGAAATGATGTTTAGAGCCAAGTAATATCTATGACTTTCGAAATGAGAGATCAATGTAAGCCTTAAAGACTAATGTCAATGGATAAATACTTGACGCTCTCTCATCATTGATTTGTGTCAAATTATTCATGCTTTAAGACTGACAAGAATTGTGGTTTTAGGCATGGGGGGGAAGAGGGAGGGGACGGCAAGGTGAGGCCAAAAGTTTAATTGTTGGCCTGCAATCTGGTTTTGTCTCGATTGCAACAAATCACGTAAACATGGTCCAAAATTTATGCTCCACAAACGGGCAACAACAGCATAGTTTAATTTCCACAAAAGTCATTTTGCATGGTTCGCAAACCAAAAGATACAAAGATACCGATTTACTAGCTGAAGATACAAATGTATCTGCATGCAGCATATACATAAATACATACATACACATACACATATGTTATGTATGCATATATGTACATACCCACATACATATATATGTATATTACATATGTATATAACAGGTCGTTGTTCCCTTCAGATAAGACAGCAAAACTGAAACTAGCAAAGACATTTTCTGAGAAGGCACATAAATAACACAGTTATGCGTGTGTGTGTGTGTGTGTGTGTGTGATGTCAAAAATATCCTTAGCCTTAGCAACTAGCACTAGGAAAATTTTTGGAATTTTGAATTTGTTGATGCAACTTAAATAAATGTGAGGAGGTCAAATTCAAATACAAAAAACAAAACAAAAAAAAACATAGAGAAACAACTTTAAGCAAACCTCAGAAATCTTGTTATAAAGTGGGGCGGGGGTGACTGGTTTGCCTTCTTTGAAGGGTGTAAGGCGGAAGATACATGCATGTCACAGAGAGAAAACTTTTGGAGAATGAATGACGTTACGTGAAGTTGACAACATGTCAAAAATGAGAAAAGAGATACCGTAAATGGACAAATGGAACGATGGCATGGAGGGCGGTGGGGGGGGGGGAGGGAGGGAACCTGGAGGGGGTACTAGAATGATAGGTATTGTTGTGGTTGTGGTTGGAATGTCTGTCTTCTGTTTGTCTGTCTCTCGGCCTCTCTCTCTCCCTCTCTTATGGGTGAGGTGTGTGGGTGGGTGGGTAAAAGTTACCTACGGCGACAAGGGAACACAACTTGGCAAAACAAGTGACATTTATGTTGCCAAAACAAACAACAAAACCGTTGAGTTGAGTTGAGTTGAGTTGAGTTAAGTTGAGTTGAGTTTCGGTGGTGGCATGATGTACGGGGTATGACAAGTGGGTTGTATGTAAGGGGTAACGAAGGAGCGGAGAAGTTGCCAGAAGTTGCTCTCTCTCTCTCTCTCTCTCTTTCTCTCTCTTGTCTGGGTAAATCAGAAATCGCAAATATTAGAATAAAATGCAACAACAGCAAAAATGGAGACAAACAGCAAAAGCAACAGCAACAGCGACACACAGAAAGAGGAAGCGAGATGAAGCATACAAGAAGTTAGAGCGAAACAAAACATATGTACAATTGTTGTTGTTGTTGTTGCTGCTGCTGCTTCTTCTATGTCGCATGCAGCCATGCAACGTCAACACACACACACAATTGCATAGTGAAAGAGCAAAAGGGGACCGGACCCCGACCCGTAACCGTACCCGTACCCAGACCTCAAAGTAAGAAAGAGATATAAGAAGCTTCAACTTCTTCTCGTAACTCTCATGCAAAATTTCTCGGCCCACAAAACAAATAAAAAATAAAAAAAATCAAATGCATCGAATTTTAACTTGCCCTTTTGCCACAAAAAATTGTGTCATTTAACGGTATTTAAATCAGAATTTTAGCCAACTATGAAATTGTCTTAAAGAACTTATTCCTATGATGCCATTTTTAAGAGAGAGAAACTTCTTGTTTAAAATTATATATTAAATTTTGCAAGGTCATTTTGGCAGTTTTGCTCGATATTTCTTTTTGAAAACTTTGCACACCTTTTCTTTAAAATATTCTCAAGGTTCGGAATAAAGAAGAATAACAAATGCATCGAATTTTAACTTGCCCTTTTGCCACAATATTGTGTAAAGGTATTCAATCTGCATTTTAGCCAACTGATAAAATTATCTGAAGTACCTTTGGAAGTTCTGCTCGATCTTTTTCTTCATATTATTCTCAAGATACGGAATAAAGAATCTCACTGTTCCTATATTTAGTAGTAGAGTAGGTCGTCTTAGGTCACTTATCATATTTTAACTACCTACTGAAATTTGATCTTTAGATAGATAGCAACTTGTTGCCATCTGAAAATATTGGATGAGAAATAAAAGGTCTACGATTATTGATAATAAAATGAGATCAATCAATTGTAGGCAACTTCTTGCAACTTGTGACAAAGGCCGAAAAAAGTGAATTCCATTTAATATCTAAAAAGGATTTCTCTGCCAACATTCTTCACCTTTTGATACCCATTGTTCGTTTAGCATTGGCATTTAACATTTTGCTTTAAGCCAAATCTACCTTTTGCTATCCTTTTTGGCATTTGGTTTATAAAATGTATTTTTCCGCAACAAACAAGCAAAAGTGACACAAAACAGCAGCTTTTTCCTTGTTGCATGCAACGTGCACACACACACACACAAACACACACACAGGGAGAGATACACCTAAGAAAAGAGAGTCAGAGAGCGGGAGACAGAGAGAGAAAGAGAGCGTAGAGGGGACTATTGCATGGGGGCATGCAAGGCGTGGCACATAGCGACCGCCCACATGGCATGAGGTTCTTAGCTTGGCTTTGATTTGGTTTTTCGTTTTTTTAGAGAGATTCTTTGCTGCTCGTTTTGCTCAGTGGCAGTGGAGAGTGGGTGACATGGCTAGAAAGGGAGTGGGGGGCCGGAGGCAGGGGGCTGTGGGTAGGAGTATGGGGCAAGCGCGTGTGTTTGCATATCTGAGCACTGCGATCGGCCAAGTGTCGTGCTCGCTCTCATCTACATCCTGAGCTTTATTTCTGTTTTCTTTTTTGTGTGTGTGTGTGTGTCTGTGTTTGTGTTTGTGTGTGTTGTGTTCTTTCTTTTTTTTTTTTTTATTTTTCATTCTGTTTTCTTGTTGCGCCCCCATTCAGTTCCTTTTGGACTCCCCTTGACATGGCGACGTCCGTTTTGCTGTTTGTTCAGTTCGTGACTGGCCGTGCTTCGTTGAATGGGGGGGAAGGGAAGGGGACGGGGGCGGTTTGGGGTCTGTGTGGTTGCGGAGGCGGCGCCAGCACTTGACTCCCAAACAGGGCCACATCCTTTGTTTGCCTCGCCGTCGTCGTCGTTGTCGTTGTCGTTGTCGTTGTCGACGTTGTCGTGCCAAAAGTTTATGGCGCGTCGCGAACCTCGTCGCGCTTTTGTTGTTGCTGGCCAACGACCTAACCCCTCGATACCGCCCGCCAAAACCCCGCCTCGTATAGAGCCGGGGCTGCCTCCTTATCATGGCTTGGCCAACATTTTCTTGCTACTTGTTTGTTTGCTCATGCGATTTTTGATAACTGACATTTGTTGGCGTTCGCTTCTGTGTTAAACGAACGACTCTGGTAACTCGAGGGTTCCCCCCCCCCCCCCCCCCCGCGAAGGGAAAGGTAATTTCTCTTTGGCAGAAAGAAAAAAATAAAAAAACAAAGATGATTTGGCATGCAGATATGATGGGGCAAAGAAATGGAGCAGCTGTGTATAGATGAATCAAAATTTGTTCCGTGCTGGTGCAAACAATTTTTCTTTTCGTTTGTTTTTTTTTTTTTTTTTGTTGTTTTCTATTTTGCCAAATCGCCAAAAGAAACGTTTTTCTTGTTTGCGTTTAAAGTTTGTACAAATAATTTACCAAGCAATTTTTAAACAAATAATGTTAATGTAAAACTAATAAATCATTTATTTTCAAGTACGCATTGAAGTCAGTTGATTTTAAGTATTCTCCAACTTTGTTTAAAAAACTAGAATCACAAAATTATTCTACTCTAAAGCTCGTTTAATTTTTCAGTGAAAAGATTCTCTGAATTAAAAATTTATTTTGAATGTAGAAAATATAGATAAAGTAATAAATAAAAAGGTCTAATTAAGATCGATATTACTAAACTTAAAAGACTTGAAATTTCTTTAAATTTTAATTCTTTGTAGATCTTTTAATTAAGAAAATCTGCTTTAATTTTGAATATTTGGATTCAACCGCTAGGAACAATCGACGTAGAAAATAATTTTGGTTCTAAAAACTTTTTTATATCTCAGTTATTCACAAAATTTACATTTCAAGTAATTCGTGTATTTAATTACTCGAACTTTTCGAGAATCGCAGAGAAGAGGTCTCACCCTTTTCTCGGAAATTGAAATAGATTCAATTTTACTTGTACACCTCAAAAACAAAACGTTTGAAGAAACGAAGAATCAGTAATCGGCTTTTTACTCTTTGATAAATGGATAATTGAGAGATTTACATTAAAAGTTGTAATTCTGGTATTAAGCAAACATACAACACAAAAGAGACAGAAGCCAAGGGTATACAAAGTTCGGTATGGCAAAAGTTAGTTCCCCACTTTCTTTATTGCAAAATGGAAATGCTTTCTAGTAAATGACAAAAAGTTGTTAACAAAATGAATGTACCTCTTTTTCGAGAGTGTAAATATGTGTGTAAATATATAAAAATGTATATTTTTTATAAAAAACAGCTAAAATTATATTAATTTGCGTTATTTTTCAAACGTTTTTGAAAAAATTTGAAAAAGAAAAACATTTAAGCAGATAAAAGAGAAAAAAAAGTGCTTCCCCAATGCGGGTACATAAGTATTTTGTAATTGCTATTTGTATGTTGTTGTAGCAATTATTTGTGCAAATCCTTTCGCAAAACATGCGTCTATGTGTGTGTAAATATGCGTAATTATGCTAGTTAACTGTAACATATGGACAACTTTTGCGATTGCACAAAAAAACACGTGTCATAGTAATACGCCAACCGTTTGCTTTCCGTTTTCCTTACACTTTGCATCCTTGTTTTAATGGAAGACAGTGACAAGTGAAACATCAGACAAATGAACGCAGGCGGGACCCAAAACACACACACACACACACAATCACGTAAAGGCAGAGGCAAACAAAGAGAGAGCGAGAGAGAGAGAGAGAGAGAGAGAGCGAGAACGAGAGCGAGAGAGAGGGATCGGGACAGGGACAGGACAGCCAAGCACTTCACAGCTTAACACCCTAATGTGCAATATTTTTGACTCCCACACAGCAGCAACAACAACAACAACAACAACAGCAGCAGCAGCTACAAGAACGGCAAATACAAATACAAATATAAAAACGGAGCGTCTGCCTCGTCCATCCGAGACCATGCCTCCTCGCCCATTCTGTCCACACCCCATCCCGCGGGAGCTGTCGAAGCATCTTCTTGGTTATTCTGGCGCAGGGAGAAAGTCATATATAGAGGGCGCCACCCCTCACAATAATAATAACAACAACAACAACAACAACAACACCAACGTGAATAACAGTAAAAGCAAAGCAAGGCATAGAAGAAGAACACAGTGAAGCAAAAAAAAAAAAACACTCTCTCGCACTCAGTGGGCTTCCCCTCAATTTTTTTTTATTGCGCTTGATCTTTGGCTTATTACCATGTCACGTCGAATGCGAAATGCGAACGCTGCCGGAATACAAAATGCACACAACGCAGGTTTCGGTTTTTCTTACTCTTATTTTTTTTTTTTCTTTTTTCTTTTTTTGTGTTCTCCTTGCTCGAATGCGTTAAAACGCCAAAGGGGCGTTGAAAATGGTTGTTGCAGCAACAATTGTTGGTGGTACGTACAGACTTCGACGTACGGAAGGACGGCGGGTGGGACGTATGGACGTACATACGATGGACCGACGGACGGGTCGTTGCGCAAAAGTTTGCGCCGAACTTTTTTCTGTGTTTTGGGCGACGACCAACAGTTGACAGTCCGAAAAGCATTTGACATTTTACCTTGGCGCACACAAACACTCACACACACACACACACACACACGGACGCTCACATCCGCACAGAGTGAGAGAGAGTGTGACTGTAACAAAACAAGAGCAAAAGCGCACGCAAATGTCACTTTGAAAAATGCCATTGGTTCCGAAGCAAACAAAAAAAAGAAAAAACAAAAAAAAAAACATACAACACACGCACACACACACAGAGAGAGAGACATACACACACACACTCACTCATATACAATCCTTACATTTTTTTGCACTCTGCGCATCTCTATCTCTCTCCCGAATAGCTTGAAAACCAGTTGCTTAGCAACGCCCCCTCTAACCGCAGAAAGGCAACAAAAAACCAGAAAAGCAAAAAAAGCAACAAAAACCAAACGAAGAGGAGAAAAAAACGCTGACAGCGACGCCAAGTGTCGCAGCAGCGACTGCGACAAATGTCAGACTCACAACCTGAACTCCATTGCTATTTTAGCCAGCAGAAGGCAGGCAGCAGCTACGGGCAGGGCAGCTAGCTAGTTATCTCGCTCTCGCCCATGCAAAGGCAGAGCATACTCTGTTTTGTATGCAGGGGAAATAACTGTTTGCCATTGAGCGCGAGTGCGTGAGTCTGTGTGTGTGTGTGTGCATATCTGTGTGAGAGTGTACGTGTGTCCATGTATGGGTGTGCGCGCATGCGATTTGACCCTCGTTTTCGCTGTGTTGCGTTGCAGCAACAGCAACAGCAGCAGCAGCAACACCACAGGTACACTGGGCACATTGGAACTCAGTTTGTGTGTTGGCTGTCTCGCACTCGCACGCCTTCGCGCCATTCGTCGTCGTTCGTTGCCGCTATCGTTCGCTGCCGACGAGGCAGCCAGTATTCAGTCGTCGTTTTCGTAGAGCCGTCGCCGTTTTCAGTTTTTGTTTGACGTTCGCGTGAAGCGGCTCGCCATAATCACTGAGGAGAGTTCATATCGCTCGCTCGTTCGACCGACGTACACATTGTTTACCGTTAGACATTCGTCTGTCTCAGCAGCCAAGCAGCAGTCAGCTGTTTGTAGCCAACCCATTAGGCAAGCAGCTACCATTTCAATATTTTCGGTGTCACCGTCGCGCCTCGCGTTTTCGCATCAATACAAAATTTTTTGTTTTTGTTTTTGGAAAACTCCCCGCTTCCCACGACCCCAAGCCCCCACCAAAAATAAATAAAAATAAAAAAAAAATAAGTTAATTTTTTTGCCAGTGAGTGAGTAGAAAAAGAAGAAGAAGAAGCAAGCAAGAGTGTTGAGTGTCATAAAGAGAAATTTGCAAAAAAAATTAAAGAAAGAA
Organism: Drosophila nebulosa; assembly: GCA_024703675.1. NCBI lineage: Eukaryota > Metazoa > Arthropoda > Insecta > Diptera > Drosophilidae > Drosophila > Drosophila nebulosa. The sequence goes on from JANFPS010000003.1 coordinate 16,181,643, forward strand.
AGGAAAAGAATAAAATAGAAGAAAAGCAAAGCAAAAATTACAAAAAAAAATATTCTACAGAAAATCTGGTTAAACAAATCTCTATATATATATATATATACATATATACACATATATATGTATAAATACATACATCCAAGCAATGCAAAAAGTAAATTAAGGAAAACGTCAAAAGGAAATCAGTATCAGCTGCCGCGTGTATTGCCGCCGGCCTGTCAGCAGACAAAAGCCCCTACACGTGCTTTATCTACCGTTACCCGTAACTGCCACCGCCACCATCACTCCTCCACTTGTCTCCGCCGCCATAGAATTTCTGCGTCTCCGTGTCAGCTTTGAGTGTGTGCGTGTTTGTGTTTTATTTGGGAGCCAGCGCCAGAGCCAAAGCCTTCTACTAAACTGCCCGCGCACTTGAAATCCTCGCATACCGGCATCTAGGACCCGCAAAACACACACAGCCAACCAACCGTCCAACCAGCCGCCACCCGCCACACACACACACACACACACCCACCCAACAAAACTCTCTCCTATCCCCCGGCTTAAACATATTCGACAACAAAATTCTCACCGAGGCATCCAAAGCGCCCCTCAGGGCTGTCGCGCTGGCGTCATTTCTGGGCGACGGTTTTGCCGCCCTCGGTAGCCGAGCACCACCGGTCAAGGATCTAATGGCATTCGGTGCGGTTCTACACACAAATCAGCATAATATCGGTAAGTTAATGGAGCAAATGATCCCCGAAGAACCGTTTCATCATTACGCATAACGAACAGGCATTTGAGATATATTTTGTTTTTTCCCCTTCTTGGCGACGGCTTTTCTTCAAGAAAGCATTTGGAGGATTACATCTTGCCAATAGAAATCATAATTTGGAGTTTAATAAATTGTGGAAAATTCTCTCCTTCAAATTGGAATTAAGTGTTGTCTAGATAGAAACGAGAAAAAGGCTATACCTTTTCAGGTTATCAGGATATGCGAAATATTTAATTTTCACTTAGGGTAGTTAAAATTTAGTGCTTTTGTTTTTTTTTTTAAGACTTTATAATCCTGGAGATATCAGGATATCAAGCGAATACTCGATCACATCTGCACATAAATTCTCATCGTTTGCTTTTGGGAATTGATAATCTGGGCTTGAGATTAATATTAAGCAAGGTTTTGTGCCGTAAGTAAACTTGAAGTTTCTCACTTGGGTTAATCATATTGTCATTGCCCAAGGAAAAAGTCGTTTCTTGTCTTTTACCCTTTGCGGGCAACTATGGGTTAAGGGTTTTGGGCCCATTGCGCACCCTTAATGGCGACGGGATTTCTGTTTTCGCTCCTCTTCGTTTCATTTTTGTTTTTTTTTTTTTTTTTTGTTGCTTTGGCAAAGAAAAGTTTTGCACTTTTGAACTTGTTTCCAAAGTTTTTCTTCTTTTTTGTGTTTTGTTGCTGTTGTTGTTGTTCGGTTTGTGCGAGTGTTTTGGCTTGCAGAAGGGATGAGAGAAGAACAGGGGGGGGGGGGGAAGTGATGAAGGAGGAAGGGGGTATCTGTGAGTTCTACTTCTGCTGCCACAATTCAACTGCTACCTACAACGAGTTGTGCTCCTCCTCTCTATTTCTTACGCCCATTTTGTACGCTTTTGAAGTTTTTTTTTTGGGTTTTTTGTTGGCTCGTTCATTCGTTCGTTCGGTCGTTTTGGCCAAAAAGTTTTGCGCAGTTGTCAAAGTTTTCTTGTTCTTGTTGTTGTTGTTGTTGTTGGCTGACTGGCTTTTGTTTTATTTCATTTGCTCTCATGTCAAATTTTCACTTTTGCTGACTGTTTAATGTCAGCCAGCGAAAATTTCCCATTTCCATTTGCTTTTATACCCTTGCAAAGGGTATTCTAATTTTATGATAACAGTTTGCAACACTCGGAAAGTTAAGAACTTTGAATTCAACATTCTAGTCCATACAAAATCCATATACACCTGCCAATCGAATTAATAGGAGGGCTTCTTCTCTTCCTAAATATCTAAAAGTAGTTTTTGTGTTAAAAATAAATTGAAATTCATGTCATTTAGTTAATATTTATGCATTTCCTTGCCAACTTTACTCTATGTTTACCAATTTAATGGCCGAAAAGCGGGCAAATTTCAAGTTTCAACATAAATTCTTTAAGACAAATAAATTTGATATTCAATATAAGTTTAATTAAGTTTGCAAGCTAATAAAAAAAAAAAACATTGGTAGCCGTGTGTTAAATCCTTTGCCATTTCGTCTATAAATTGGTGATTTTTCATAATTTTCCAACCAAATGCATCGACGAATTTTTGTGAAAAAACTGAACGTGCTGACATTGACCATAAGCATTGCATAAAAGTGTTCACTCGACTTCCCCCAGAAGTCTGAATGGTCATAGCTGTCAAGACACAGAACAAAAAGAGCCAAGTTAAAGCCATAAAACATATTTTTATTGTTCTTTTCAAAATACCACCGGTCTATGTAGGGTTTACTCGCCGGGTATATGAGTGACTAAGTAATTGCAATGAATTTCTTTAAGAAAATACTAGAAATTAGTTGTGAACTTCAGAAAATGCTTGGAAAAGTCTTCTAACTAATTTCTGAACTCTTCAAATTGATAAAAAAAGAAGCATTTACTTAATGCTCTTTGATTTACTTATTAGTCACTTTTCTACTTGTTTAGTTTTTGGCATCTTGAGTAGAATTAAAATTTACTTATTTACCTTTTCTTATATAATTCTTACTGGAAATCTTTAATTTCCGTTTGAAATGGAATTATATATTTCCATATTCTCTTTTAGCTTAAAAATCTTTGAAATTTATAATATTCAACTAATATCCTAAAAATGTTTTAAAGATCAAATAGAAGAAATTAGTTGAAATTTGCTGAATAAATTGTATCGTATACTAGATCGAATGCTAGGTAATGCAATAGTTGATCACTTTTAGTCAATATAAGTTGCCATATTACTTCTGGTTATACACATATCTTCTTGGTGGATCTTTTCAATTTTGTTGCTGTGTTGTTGAACACAAGCAGCAGCAGCAGCAACAGCAGCAGCAGGAACAACAAAAGCTCAGCAACGCCTTTAACAAAGTTCGCGCTGCTGTTCATCAACATTTACGACTGCCAGTAGAAAAGAGGAAGATCATCATCATCATCTTCATGTATGTGGCAGCTAGCAGCAGCAGCAGCAGCAGCAGCAGCAGCATCATCATCACCATCATTACCATCATTATCATCATAAACATGCTGAGTTGAGTTGAGTTGAGTTAAGTTGAGCTGAGCGTGCAACAATATTTCCGGCCTGAAGCTGGTCTTTGTTTAGTTCTTCTACTGTTGCTGTTGCTGTTGCAGTTGCTGCCGTTGCACACACACACACCCAACCAAACGACCAGCAGAAAACAAAAAAAAACCGACCAACCTGACTTAACTTGGCCTGACTTCACCTTCATCATTCAACATATATGCATTTCTGTTTTATGCGCCATTTTCTTCATATTTTTACGATCTTACCAATGCCTTAGACAAAATGCAAAGAAAACGCTTAGCACAAAAAAAAGAGAAAAAGAGAAAAACATTTTTGTAAAGCTTCTATACGGCCGCCCCTTTCTCCTCCTTCAACTTTAACTTCACCTTCATCTCGCGCCTTCTTGCCACTGTGTTGTCTACGCTAACATCTTTCGTCTATATGCTGGATCCTGGCATTGATTTATTGAAGAAAAAGCGTAGCCGGGCAGCCAGCTGCTGCCGCATTTAGCATGGCCTCAAATGGTCTAGGCAAATCGTTGTTGTTGTTGTTGCTGTTGTTGTTGTCGTTGCCGTTGTTGAAATGGTCAAAAGACCGCAGTAGTGTATGACTAGGGAATGGGGGCGTGGTTGCCTATAAATTGCCATGCATAATGAGGCGTTGAGTCTGAAGTCTGAGGCAGCTTCTTGTCAATATATGTAATATTTTGACATCACCAGTCGCGAATCTTTTCCACTAGGGTGGTCCCCAGTCAAATGCTGCAAAAAAAAAAAAAAAAAAAACGCGAGCCAAAACCAGCATAGCCAAAAAGTGATCTTAAAATGAAAACCAGTTTGAAGGTTTGACAACTTTCGAAAGGAGATTGTGGTCTTAAGATACTCAAATAGTAGACGAAAAAAAAAAAAAAAAAAAATACACAAAACCCAACACACACAAAAACTAAAGAAAGAAAGATCAGTTTTGGACAAAATGAAAAAGTAATCTATATACCAATTTCCTTGAAAAATAAATCTCATAGAACAATAATTGGATGAAATATGAAAATTTCTTTAAAAAGTCAATCTTGTTCTTTAAAATCAAAAGATTCAAATGAAAATTGTTTGCTAATTGATTGCTATGAGATAAATATTCTCGGTTCTGTATCCAAAGTCGATGAAACTTTGAACTCTCAGCTTCAAATAATTAATCTGAGTTGCCTTAAATTACAGATGGATTTGGTTTAACCATTAAAATCTGGTAGAAGATAGAAGAATCAAGCAATCTTAATAGATCACACCTAGAATCGTTTCGTCCTGCCTGATTTTAAGATCAGTCTATCAGCACTTTTCATATAAATTTCTAGAATAGAAGAGTTTTAATTTCCATTTTGGTTTTTCATGGTAGTTTTTGGAAACACATAATCACAAAAATGCTCGATACACCTTGAAAAATAGTCAAATAAGGCCTAAAAAAAGAAAAACCTCGAAGAACCTTCAGTTTAGGACTGGTCCTCACGAAGAAGTTTATTATTATAGTGATTATCTAACAAGTGTTTTACAAAAGGCACATGAATTTGGTTTAGTTCTTGAAACGGAATGTTTTTAAATTGTCGTTTGACTTAGCATTTAGAATTATCCTTGTTTGGTTAGGCCTCAAGGAAATGGCCCCATTGCTGTTATTTCTATTTCTCTACATAGTTTTGTTTCCTTCTCTTCCTTTCTCACTCTCTCTCTCACTCCCTCTCTGTGTATATGTGTGTGTCTATCTGTCTCTAGCTATCTTTGTCTCTGTTGTTTCTGGGTTGTCTCTGGCCTGCCATGCCTGTGATATGCAAGTTATGAGGGCCCCCCAACTGTTGGGAATTTTTCCATGTTTTATGCCGTCAAGGCTTGGCCAGGCATAGGCCCAGGCCCAGGCCCAGGCTGAGGCCGAGTCCCGGGTTTGGGTTTGGGTTCGGGTTTGGGGCTCAGGTCTTGGCTCTTGGCTTGCTGCATATTGGTGGATCTAGACTGGAACGACGACGAGGGTCGGGTCGGGAGTCCGACAGTCGGCAATCGGGGTGAACGTCATCGCTTGTCTGACAGTTTTTGTTGTTGTTGTTGTTGTTGTTGTTTCTCTACTCACCCCCCCCTTTACCAAGTTTTGCAGTTTGCTGAAATAGTAATTCACATTCATGGCTTCGCTTCGTCTGTGTTCTGGTTTGGTTTCTGTTTCTTTTATGATTTCTTAGCCATTTTACGATTATTTTAAAGCTGTCAATAGTCAACGTGTGAGATAATTTATATGCCATAAATTTCACTCCAAGCCAAAAAAAAAATAACAAAAATAAATGAAAGAAAAAAGGAGTCAGTTGCGAGTCGTTTTCTGCGGAAAAACAAGACGAGGCACCCAGCAGCAGCAACTCTATTGCGCTTTTTTTTTTCGCCTTTTTGGGCCTTTGTCTGTGGCAAGCATTTTCGGTGGCCCCACAATTCATTTGTGTGGCTTATCGCCCCTTTGGCTTGATTTACTGCCCTGCACTCAACAGGTTTTCCTTTTATTTTTTTCTAATTATAATTTACTATTTCACTCTCTCATAGCAAAAATATATATATAAAAAAAAGGGGCAAACAGTAACAAAAGAGACTCAAAACAAAAAAAAAAAAAGAAAAACATTATATATATGTATAAATATAGAAAAAAAAAAAAAAAAAAAAAAAAAACGGTAGCCAGTGCCTCAGGAATTGATTTATAACCGAAAGATTGCCCTCAAGTTGAAAATGAAGAAAAAGATGAGACCAGAGACGAGACGAGACGAGCCATAAGACGTGAGCCAGCTGAAGAGGTAACAAGTTGTTGTTGTTGTTGTTGTTATTGCTGCTGCTGCTGTTGAAGTTAACCAATTGAGCCACTTGACGCTCTCACGCAGTTGCCCGAGGCTTAGGGGGTGTGGTGATAATGACCTTTAACCCAACTCTGAACAGCAACAACAACAACAACAACAACAACTACACAAACGAAGGCAAAACGAAAATAAAACGAATGCCATAAACAAAATGTAATGCCGACCAAACAAATACCCTATTTAAATTATTTATAAAATTTTCAAAGTCAACAAAAATACATATCTCTTATCCACTTAGTTATGACTACTGATCAAACATTACAGGGTATTAAAATGAGGAACTATGGCCCTGTCTGGGCGCTCTCTCTCTCTCTCTCTGGCCGTCTCTGGGCATGGGTTTTTCGGTTTTGGGTCTGGGGGTCTGATCTCGCGAGATGTGTTCGTCTGGAACCAAATGGTTTGCCAGAGAAAAACGATCGCGAAGCAGATGACCGCAACAAACGGCAATTCGTTCCAAGTGTGCACCCAGCAAAAAAAAAAAAAAAAAAAACGAAAAAAAAAAGCAACAGCAGCTTGTACACCATACAAAAGTGTAAATTTTCTCCTTGGAATACTTTCTTTCTCTCTGGTTGAGCCGAAATACGCCAAAATAAAGGTGAAAATGTTCTCTTGGAGACAATGAATATGATAGACAGATAGATAATGAGAGAATTATTATTTTTCAATAGCTTTGAAATAGAGGTGGAGAACTATCGATAGTAGTAACAGTCGATAGTCCCAATAACATTAAAAAAAATTGCATTTATAACTGTTTTTTGATCTGATATTATTTAAATATTATTTATATTAAATGCTATTGGGACTATCGATAGTTATCCACCTCTACTTTGTAATGAATTTTCAAAAATTGTTTTTCTAAACTAAAAATTTTCTCTTTGTGTGGTGTACGCATCGCTTAATCATATGTGTGTGTGTGTGTGTGTGTGTGTGTGTGCGTGCACCGCTGTGTCAAGTGAAGCGTTACCAGACTGTGCGGGCGGCAACGGCGGCGGCGTTGCCCTTTTTCCTTATACTCTACCTACACTCCTCACTCCTCCCACTCCTTTAAGACTAGCGTCCCTCTCATCCTACATACATACATACATCTAAGTTATATATCGTCAATAACGACGAAAAAAACCGCTCAACATAATGATGCGTGTAATGTTGCTGCCGACGACGACGACGACGTTGCTGCTGCTGCTGCCGCTGGCAACATCAACGCATACAACACCTTCAACATACTACAATCACCGATCTCCGCTGGTCGCTGTGTGTCTCCAACTCCTTCAATTCCCAAACCACTCGAAGATCATCATCATCATCATCATCTTCTACGTCATGATTATCATCTTAGGCCAGAATGAGCAGGGGCAATTTGTTAAGCATTTTTATTGTGCGTTTATTAATTTGATTATCTGTTTGGTTGCATACTTTTTTGTTGTCTTTCTTTTAGCTTAGTTTTTGAAAAATCTTAAAATCTTTTACTCTTTTTTGTTGTTTTTGTTTTTTTTTTATTTTGTTCTTTTAGGCAAAAAGAAATTAATGCAACTTTTACTTTTCTGCTTTATGCAAATTAATTAATCAAAATTGATATAAAAATCGATACACTGACACGCACACACACGCACACACACACACACACACACACACATAGACATACCGACACACACTTGCTATTTGCTATTGTTGCTGTTGGCAAATCATTTGCGGCAAACTTCAAAACGTCGCAGCGGGCGGGCAAATAAAAACGGCGTCGACGGCAACAACGGCATCAATGGGCAATCGGACGGACAATGGGATGGGATATGGGATGACGAAGATGATGATGATGATGATGGCCAGGTGGCAGCTAAAATGAGCTAAAACCATAACTAATTAAACCGGTTGGCCAGAGGAAACATATGTACATAGTATCTAAAAATTTGCCCTCAAATGTTTCAAAATGTTTGAAAGTGCAAGATAAATCTTAAAAACGATACTCGAATTCGATGAGATGATTTTAGCATTTGGGCCTAGTTCACCCTGTTGGTAAAAGTCCTTTGCGATGCTGGGCCATTGATAAGCCTTGTCAAAGTTGACTTTGCCGTTTGACAGACGGCAAGAAAATAAAAAAAAAAAGGGGAGGCCATAGGGCAGAGGGACGAGGGCCGAGGGCAGCTGCCTACGTGCATTCGCATTCAAGGTTAAACTAAACTGAAACGATTTAACGATAAGACATTTATGTTTTCGACTTTGTTGAGGGTGATGGAAAGTCAGACAGGGTGGATGTATCTAGTGGCGCATAAATTGGTTCTTATCTTGTTTGCAAGAGCACCAAAAAAAATTCAAATCTCTCTCTCTTTAACCGAGACCAAATGGTTCGCCATAAATCAGAGAAACGTTGTGAAATTTCAGCAAAACTAAGTGTCTAAAAGTTTGAGGGAGTTATTTAACCTTTGCTCTTTCATATTTGCCCTAACTAATAACTATATACACATTCATAGGCACATATGTATGTACATACAAGTGTTTTGGTATATAGAATGTGTTATGTTCGTATCGATTGAGCAAAATGTAGTTGTTTTGTTTGCCTGTTTTACTAACAAAATGATGCTCAAGATTTGTTTATTATTAATTGCATTTTGTGCAATAAATTTGCAAAATTAATGTGAAAACCAATTAAAGGACCATTTCGATATCAACTTGGTGCGTTATGATGTCCTGTCCAACTCAGACAGACTGTGTGTGTGTGTTTGTGTGAGTGTGTGTAAACCCTGATCATTATAATATGCATAATATTATGCTCGTCTTGGGCCTAGTTGAAGGAAATTGGCCCATCAAAAACTCTTGAAGCAAAGTTTTGGTCCGAAAATCAAAGCAAATTTCCAATTGCATGTGGCAAGTGCTATCCGAAGAGAGAGAGTGAGAGAGAGGGAGAGAGGGGAGATGTGTGCATGTGTGTGTGTGTGCGTGGAGAATCGGCGAGGGTAAATGGTTAGGCGAGGGGGTCAGAGTCGATGGCGAAGAACTAATGCTGCATGCATACGCTTTATTTGGCACAAAAGTTTAAACCTTTAATCGCATTAAACGCTGGCTAAAGTCAGACCGAGAGGGCAGAAGAGCTCTCGGCGTGTGTGTGTGTGTGTGGTGAGTGGGTGGTGAAGGCAAAAATTTATGCAACTCTTCCTATTCTCGTTTATTCCTACAATCGTCGTGTGTGTCTGCCACATTAAATATTGAAAAATGCAAATTTACAAATACATAAATTTTCAATGAATTGCCAACACCAGGCGGCAGCAGCGGCGGCGGCGGCGACGGCGGTGTCGGCGGCAGCTAGCAAAGCATTTAAAATCAATCAATTGAATCTAGAGTTGCCAAGTTCATATATGAAACTCACACACAGCCGCACAGACACATTGAACAAAAGCCAACAATATGTCAAAAGCCTGCAAAACCACATTGATTAAACCGAAAACCTAGGTAGCCACTCCATCGGTTTAGAGAGAGAGAGAGAGAGAGAGAGAGGGAGAGAAAGGGAGAGAAAAAGAGGCAGAAAGGGCTAAAAATGGAGTACTCCTTCATGGCATTTGTATTAACAAAATCTACAAAAGGGCCACAAAAACGCCAACCAAACAGAACCGCAAACCAAAAAACATCAAAGTGGATGGAGGCCAGAGGCAGACAGTCGAGGTGTGTGAGTGTGTGAGAGAAAAAACAGAGAATGTGCGACATAAAGTTAAAGGAAAATTAGCAAAAACTATTTTAGAGAATAACCAAGCCTCATGCCAGGGTTGTCAACTGCTTTCATAAAATACTTTTCAACGAACACAACGAAATGGAAACTATGTATATTGACACAAAGTCTCACACGGCTCAAGTTCAAAAGACACTGTGAAAAGTGATGCCAATTGATTACATTTATGGGTCACACTTGCCGACACAACTTTTACTCGTTCGAGTGAGAGAGATGCTGCCAATTAAAGTTGCATTTTGTGGGTCACACTTGCCACGAAATGAAGTTGAGTTTGCTTTATGGTTTTTTTTTTTTTTGTGTTATATTTACACATTTTATATCATGTCTCGATGTTAATACTCATTTTCCTTTTTTATACTCCATTCTCCACTCCAGTTGATCGTTTCATCTACATTCTCATTTCGCATTTGCCATTTTCATAGTCATGTCATCTTCATCGTCGTCGTCGTCGTCGTCGTTGTCGTCGTTGTCATCATCATTTTCACAGTCGTCATCATCATCAACATTGTCGTCAGTTGCAGAGATTTTTATAGGCTCTCTCTCTCTCTCCAGTCGTCTCTCCATTATCTCAATCCAAAGCCAAAGAGAATTTTGTCGTTTCTTTTTCGGTTTTTTTTTTTTTTTTTTATTATTATTATTATTTCGTACAACCCCAACCCTTAGCAGGCCGCCGCCGCCGCCGACTCATCTGAGTCTGCATGAGTCGCCCCATAAAAATCACACTTCAGTTAAGAGGCAGAGAGATAGACCAAAGCCAAGGATATGTGTGTTAGAGTGAAAGAGAAAGACAAATAGAGAGAGAGAGAGAGAGAGAGAGAGCGCAATGGAGAAAGAGAGAAAGACCGAGAGTAATAGACCAAGTAGCAACAGAAGGAAAGAGAGCGAGAGAGAGAGAGAGAGAGAGACAGGGAATGTGATAGCTATCTACAAAGTTTTTGGGGGTTCGGGTGGATTTGCTTCCCTTCCAAATGGTTGAATGGATGGCCGCCCACTTTTTCAGCTTTTTCTGTTGCGTCTTCGTCTTCTTTCTTTCTGTTGTTGTTGTTGTTGCTGTTGTTGTTGTTGGTGTTTGTCAGCACACAGATAGCCAATGATAAGCCTTAGCGTATGAGTGATATGTCAGGGACAGGAACATAAAACATGACACAGGACAACAATCATCCACCCATCAAATCGGAGCCCCAAACCCATTCCCAATCATATTTGCAACCCCAATAGAACTTCAATGCAGCCAACTGGCTAAGACTATTCCAATGCAGATTGCGATTTCTTGTCAATTTCAAGGAAAAATTATCTAAAAGATAGTTCAATTTCTTTAGCCATCTGCAGATGTTTAACCTTGTTTTAAAGTCTTATAAATTGGCATTTTTGCCTTCTTTAACTCCTCCCTTCTCGCTCCTCCTTCTCCGCTCTAACAACATCTCCCTTCTCCTTCTGCGTTATCATATTAACAAACGCAACATGAATTTTAATGCCACACAAAAACCGAAACAGAAGGCGATGCTTATAAACAGATACGAATCAAAAAAGAAAACAAAATAAATACCTAGATACATACATACATACATATATACCACATATATTTATACATATATATAAGTATATGTATGTATGTAGTCCATAGGCAAACGGCAATATCTGCAGATACATTTTGTTGGCAAAACCAGGATTTAATGGAAATGGGGCATGGTGGCATGAGTAGGGGGCAAGTCGCTTGCTTTTTGGTTTTTGGAAAATGGCAAAGTCAACAATTTGTGAGGCGAGGCGAGGTGAGGCGCGATGGCGATGGCATCGATAGCTTCTGGGCTAGTGGTTGGCAGTGCCTTTCAGCTGCCTGTGTGTGTCTGTGTCTGTGTGTGTGTATCTAGCAGATACTTTATATGCATGAGCTATACAAAAAAAAAAAAAAGAGGCGTATTTTTTCTCATATACAGGAAATTTTTTTTTCAAAATTAATTGCTAGCAAGTGAAAATTTTCAAAAACAAATTTAATTCAATTGGTAAAATATGAAAAAATATCAAGTTTGACAAACTAGAAACTGGAGTACTCGAACGGATCTCTGTTCCAAATCAAATGTTTGAAATTTGTGTCTATTTTTAAAAACATTAACTAAATGCTATGTTTAACTTTGTTTAGGGCCCCCTCTTCTTGCCACTCCACACTTCATCATATTCTCCTTCACCTCCTACGCCCTGTCGTCAGCTCCTATTTTTAATGCAATTTGTTGCGCCTGATTTGAGATTTTTGATTGCATTTCCTTCAAGTTGTCTCCAAGTTGTCGTCGTCCCAGTTTTGAGTTTCAGTTTCCAGTTCCAGTTCTAGGTTCGTTTAGGGTTATGTAAATTTTGGTTTTCAGACAACATGCTAATAATAATAATAATACAATACATAGACAAAATATGAAATAAAATGACCATAAAGAATATTAAATGTTGCATGGATGTAAACTCAAAAGGGATGGCAAAGTTCATCGTTAATATGCTTGAAATATTAATATAAATTTTAGCACCTATTTTTGTTGCTGTTGCTGTTGCTGTCATCGTGGGTCTCTCATGGAAATTGCTCGCGTTTAAACTTGTTAACATTTTAATTACATAATTAGTTGCGATATTAGCGCAAAAAATTGAATATTAATGAATATTTCGATGACGAGAAACTATGCGAACAGACGACAAAAAGTATCAAAAAGTATACCCAAATGCATATATTAAATTTTAAATTCATCACTTTGGTTCCTAATTAAATTGGCATTTTGTTTACTACCAAGATCATTTAGATCAACCGATTTAAGCAAGACATTTGCATACTTGTATGTAGATTTGTTTCTACTCATTTGAATAGTTGTCAAAAAAGTTAATTTCAACATCTTTCTAAAATGTTTTCCAAAACTACGATCGAATGTTTCAATTGTTTTTGGTTTAACTTTTGAATTAATTTTAATAATAAAATTTCTATCTTTTGGACTGAGGTCATTTGGCATTTTTCTACCTATTTTCAGTTGGGAAATGTTACTTTTCCATTTGATTTGACAAGCCGATATTTGGGTTCATATAATTCCATTTAATTTTTGTTCTTTCTCATTTCGGGCAATTTAGTATTTTCATTGCAGTTCTTTCTTTCTAGCTTAATTTTTTTGCCTTGTTTTTCCAGATAGTTTCACAAAGAACTTTAAGTTTTAGACAAAACTTAATCCGTATTCTAAAGCTGCTGCTGCTGCTGCAACTCTCTCGCCTCATTAGCATAAAAAAAAAAGAAAACAGGGGAAAAAAATGGTTGGCAAAAGACGAAAGAAGAAAAATCATCTCTCTTTTACCATAAGCGCTTTTTTTTCTAAAAGAGTGCAGATTTTTCTCTGCTTTTTGTTCGTTTTTTAGTTTTTTTTTTTTTTGTTAGCTCAACGTTTCCTTTTACGGTCAGCCTATCCTCCAAATATTACGCAAAAAAAAGTTGGTTCCATTCGTTTTCCATTCCCTTTGCTTTCCCTTGTCCAGATAACGAGGAAATAGAAAAAAATGAGTCATCTCAGCAAGTAAAGCGACGAATTCAAGATACTCTTTCAAGTCGTTTTTTGTTTATCTAAATAAGATATCATTTCGGAATCATTTCGGTGTTCTTATAGGCATGTTGTCAGAGCGTTTAATGAAAATTAAGCGATCCTTAGGCAAGGGTATGATAGAAGGATAACAAAAAAAAAAAAAGAAATGGTGGACCAGCAGTTCTTCCCATTTTCCCTTTTCATTCTGCCATTTGTTTGGCTTTGCTGCATTTCCATTTGGATTTTTGCATAAGATTTGCAAAGCAAAACGAAAGAGAGAGAGAGAGAGAAGAAAAAGAAATAGAAAATAAGAAGTAGCAATTGTTGAAGTAAAAGAAGTAGAAGAATGGGAAAATGATTGCAATTGAGCGACGGCTGTTGCTGGTGGCTTGGATTTTCCTTCTTCTTGTGGCTTTAACATTTTAGTCACGTTTTCCACAGAGAGCGAAAGAGACAGAGAGAGAGATGGAGTGGGTTGGAGTGGACGGGGGGCTGGGGACAGGGACAGAGGAGGAGCCGTGGCGTAACCAACATGGCGCAGCAGGCAGCAAGTGCTTTGCCAAAACTACAACAAAAAAAACAAATGTTGCAAAAAAGAAAAGAAACAAAAAGCACAGAAACAAGGCAACAACTTCAAGTTGATTTTTATTATTTTCGTTTTGCTGATGTCGAACGAATTTTTCACAGTTTCCTCGTATTTTTTTTTCTTCTTCTTCCGTGCGACGGCTGGTTAAAACGGTTACAATGAAGACTGGCAATAAGGAACAGCAACTACACCGATCAGAAAAATATGATATATTATTTTCAACACAATCGAAAAACAAAACAAATTTCCAACAAAAAGACTAAATAACTTGATAACTTTTTTAACTTTAAATCATGTTAAAAAAAAAAAAACAAGAATCAAATATAATAAATTGCTTGATAACAAATCTATTTTCAAGATATTGCAAATAAATAAATATCGTTTAAAGAATTGCAAAAATATAGCTATCTATCGATTCTTAGCTTCAAAAAACGCTTTCCGCAGTGTTTCAGTTTCGGTTTCGGTTTCGGTTTTTACTAATAGTTGCTGTCAAAATATCGTTATTGGTTCACCAAGGCAATTTTTACGGTATTGCTAATGTTGCTGCTGTTGTTGTTGTTGCTGTTCAGAGGCAGCTGCCGTTGTCAGAGCTTTAAAAGAGCCTGAGTTCAGTTCATTTGTTATTTTTAATTTTTTTTTATTTTATATATTTTTTTTTTGTTGTTCGTTTTTTTATATGTATTTTTTTTTTTTGGGCTGGCCTTTTGGGTGTTGCCCGGACCAGCCCAGCGAGCCATGAAGAAGCTGCTGCTGTTGCTGTTGCAGTTCTGGTTGCTGTTGCTGTTGCTGTTGGGCTGCCTGGGCATTATAAATGCAGTTAGTCTGTATGGATTGCAAGTTCCAGCTTCAGTTTCAACTTCAGCTACAGCTACAGCTCCAGCTCCTCAGCTCTGGGTACACAATTATTGGCTTTTGTTTGAGAGCGGCAACGGCAACGGCAACGACAGCGGAAAATGTTGTGCAAAATGCTTTGTACGTGACTCTTTGCCGGGGCAACTGTGCACTTTTCTTGCTCTGCGGTCAATGCGCTGGTCATTGAAACGGAGAGATATTTTTTTTTTTTTTTTTCTGTTTTGCCAGACAAGAGATCTCAAAAAACACAGAGGGAAAACGAGTAAGAGAGAAACAAAGAGAGAGAGAGAGAGAGAATCAGTGAGGTGGCAGAGAGAGAGAGAGAGAGAGAGGGAGTGGGAGACTGAGGGGAGGGATAAGGAGGGTTAGCGATGAGTCTCGCCTAGAGCCTCTCTTCGTACCAGTAGCGGGCAATTTTTCACATCGTTACATAAATTTCAGCGTAAAATAAATGGCCAACGGTAGCCAAAAAGTGCACTCAACAATATTTAAATTGCGACACTTAAGCGGCAAACAACAACAGCAACAACAGCAACAACGGCGTCTGCAAACAACAATTTGTCGCTTTTTAAAAACGCGCCAGAAGGCAATAATATGTAGGTATATATGAAGCTCAAGCTGAACCTGAGTTCCCCCAACTCCAAACCAAAAAAAAAGAAAAAAAAAAACCGAAAAAACTAAAGAGAAAATGCAAAAATGCTTCACGAAGCTCGAGAGACTTGAGAACACAGAACAAGAGCGATGCAAAGAGAAAGAGAGAGTATTCCGAGAGTAGGCCCCAAGTCGAAATTTAAATGCTCTAAAATTGATAACATTTTATATCGAAATCTGCATTGATTTTGTTTTATTGAATTTTCGAATTATTCAATTTTTATTATTTGCCATTTTTTTTTTTGCCTAATTTGAGCTTGATCAAGGCTCAAAGTAAAGTTTATAAAATTTCATAATTTAGGCCAAAAGAACGTTTCATGCAAAATTTATACAAAATGAGTAGAAAAAAAGTGAAAAGAGATAACCGAAACAGAAGCCACGTTTAACCTGAACTTACCCTTTGCATTTCCCCTCCAACGTTTCCTCTATAGCCTTTAGGTGTGTGTGTGTGTGTGTGTTTAATGTAGTTTAGTTCATTGAGCCAACATCAAGTGGAGAACCGCCCTCTGGATTGCTCCTCTGACTCCTGTTTTCCGTTTGGCTCAATTCAGTTCAGTTTAGTTCAGTTTGCTTCGGTTCGGTTCGGTTCGGTTCTCTGTTATGGGGCCCGTTCCGTCTATAAACGTCTATAACCTTCATTAAAAATTGTCTGCAGCGGCATAAAATGATTGATAACATCCGTCAATTTTGACATATGCGGCAAGGTCTGGACTTTTGTAGTTGTTGGCTGAAGAGTCTGAGCTGAAGTTGGGAGTCTGGGTCTCGGTCGTTTGGTTCGTTTCGTTTCTGTTGTTTTGGGTTGTGGGTCTCAGTCTGGGTCTGGGACTGGGACTGGGACTGGGACTGAGACTGAATCGGGAACTGGGTTTTCTGTTGCGAAAATGAGTCAATTCGTCAATCAATCAGTGTGTCAGTTGCTCATTTATAATGTGCTGGCTTTTTTTTTTTTGCCTTGGCTTTGTTCTGTTGCTTTCTCGCTTCCATTTTGCTTCCTTTTTGCTTCCTTTTTGCCTGTTTTCTGGTACTCCCTTCTCACTTGTCTCCTTCTTTTTGTTTCCTTTTGCTTTGCTGGCTATTTGTCACTCGGGGCGTATGAGTAATCCGACAAAAAGGCGTTAGTTATGTGTTTGCAGTCTTTCGGAAGCCACTCTCAGTTAGCATATTGAACTTTCTTGACCCCCACAGTGCAATTAAAAAGAGAAAGGAAGAGACACAGAGACATAGAGACGGTGTGAGTGTGAGGGAGAAAGAAAAAAGGTATATTACCCAAATAACACATTGAAAATGCAGCCAACTGTGCGCCAAAATCCTTCGAGGCGCAAATTAGCACCTCACCATGATGTTTGGTAGTCTCATTAAGTTTGCACATGTGTGCGTATGCCCCCCCCCCTCGCACCTTCTGAACCCCTTACCCCTCGCTTTCTCCTAAAATGAGCAATCCCACTGGATGGCCTTGGCAAATGGCAAACATTTGAGTTAACCAGCACCAGAGGGAAAGCTTTACAATTTACACTTGCATTCTGCACTTAGTCAAATTCGGCATGCCCCACTACCCCCTCCCACCCCCTCCCCCACACCGCCACACACACACACTCCGCACTCTTTGTGGCACCTGTTTTGGTTTATTCTTTCGCTTGTTTTTAGATGCAAAGTGTTTAAGATGAGTGGCATATTTACACACAACTGAATAAACTTTAAATAAGTCCAGATTTCTTTTTTTTTTTTTTTGGTTAACTAAATAAAACATGTGCAAAATGATAGTAGGCGGGTGCGGTCTGTGGGCGTGCCGCACACCCTTAAAAACTCAACTGGAAACTGAAAACTGCAACCGTATAATGATAGACGCCAAATCAGCCCCGAGGCCAAGAGAGAGAGAGAGAGTGAGAGAGAGAGAAACAGAGATATGTAGAAACCACAAAAACCGAAACAGAAGAGTGAGCAAGATGAAGTCGACGAAGAAGAAGAAGAAGAAGAAGAAGAGCAATATCAGAATATCAAGTCCAAGTTGAAATTCCTTTTCGCAGTCAATCAGTCAATGAAGTTGCAAAAGCAAAAGCAACAACATCAACTACAGCAGCTATAAAAAAGGAAAAAGAAAAAGAAGAACTCATGAGGAACTTCTTGTTTAGCACCCACAGGGCATATTTAAAGCCACAAGAAGTTAAAGAAAAAGGAGAAGAAGGCGTGGCCCAAGCCCAAGCCCAAGCCCAATCCCAAAAAAAAAGAACACACAAAAAAAAAAAGTATATTCAACTTGTGTGTGAAATTTATTTTCATTCAAAAAGTTTTGCACATTTTAGTATGGCAAAGCAGACTGAGAACTGCGAACTGAGAGGGGGCCGTGTGGTGAGGGGGTCCGGATTTTGTGAATGCGGAGGAGGATAAGCACTTTGCCAAAGACGAGTTGAAGGCGTTGCCCAGTTTGTCGAGTAAAGGGATATGGATATGAGAACCTTTTACCTAAAACCAAAAATCGTTTTACAAAATTTAAGAAACAACAAACCCAAAAATCTATTCACTTTGTTGTTTCTTCTCCATCTCTTATCTCCCCCTCTCTCTCTCTCTCTCTCTCTTTCTCTCTCGTTTATGTCGTTTATTTGTGTATATTACATAAGAAAACGTTGTTTGCAATCCCTGAAAGTAGTTCATTTATTATCTATTAAAAACTATTTTTTTTTTATCGATCTCTTAGTTAATCTGCTGTAGCATATTTTGTGTTTTTTTTTTACCTTTCAAATTTGGTCTTCTATTTCAGGTCGCAGTGAGCCGCCCGTTGGTGTTGGCGATCCCTGTGCCGGTTGCAACAAACCCATACTGGATAAATTTCTGCTCAATGTCCTGGAGCGAGCCTGGCACGCGTCCTGTGTTAGATGCTGTGAATGCCTCCAACCTCTGACAGACAAATGCTTTAGCCGCGAGTCCAAGCTCTATTGTCGTAACGATTTCTTCAGGTGAGTAGAGGAGCTAGCAAAAGCAAAAAGCAAAAAGAAAAGAAAGAAAAAAAAAATAAAACGAAATCAAAGTAAATCAATCAATGAGAAGAGGAAATAGTGTGTAAAAGAGAGGGAAAGAGTAAACGAGAAACGGTTTATGGAGATGAAGAAACAAAATCAAAGCAATTAAGCCAAGTTGGCTTTGACTTGTCGTCGTAGTTGGCTTTTGTGTTGTCCACCGCCTCAATGGCCAGATGGCTCGATGGCTCGTTGGATGGCTAGATGGCTCGTTTGGCTTGCCCACTGGTTCGCTCACGTGTTCCATTCTAATTCACCTGCCATTCAAATCCAACTAATTGAAAAAGGGTGGGGGGTAAGAGGTAAGAAGAAATTAAAATGCAAAAATGCGCCAAGCTAAAGCAATTAACATGCAAAATACCTGAGTAAATCACAATGAAATCCTTTTTTTTTTTGTTTTTTTTTTTGTTTTTTGTTCTTCTCTACTTCACTTTTATTTCCATTTTCCTTCAATACGTTTCCCATGTTTTGTTTTTGTTCTTGCCTTCTGCCAAAGTCAGGTTTCAGGTTGCAGGTCGATAACAAAAGTATTTCATAAATGTCCAAGATGATACTCGAATTTAAATGAAATTGACTAGAGCCAAAAATATATCCACAATAACCACGAATACTTCAAAGTGAATTAAATTAAATTAAATTAATTTTTTTTTTTTGTTTTTCAAAGTCAAAACCGTTTTTTACAATTAAGAAAATGTATTTCAATAAGCAAGGTTTTTTTGATTGACATTTAATATTTGATCTATTCTCTTTTCTAGACGTTATGGCACCAAATGCAGCGGCTGTGGCCAGGGCATTGCTCCCTCGGACTTGGTGCGTAAGCCCCGGGATAAGGTTTTCCATTTGAATTGCTTCACTTGCTGCATTTGCCGCAAACAGCTGAGCACTGGCGAGCAATTGTATGTACTGGATGACAATAAGTTTATCTGCAAGGACGATTATCTGCTGGGCAGGGCGCCATCCTGTGGCCACAATTCGCTGAGCGGTAAGTCACTCACTTAATCAGTTGGATGCCATAAATTCTCTTCGTCCGCACAACTGGGGGCTCATCTGCGCTAATTGAGGGCCTTCTCTATTGTTTGCCCCAACCATCTATCTATCTATCTATATATATATTCCAGACCAAATTTAGAATCTTTTCTCCTCCCCCTTTACCACTCTGGCAGTATGGCACACACTAATGCTATCAGCAATAAATACAAAATTGCGTATACGACACATTGTCAACACTTTTGGGTATATTTAGGCGTAATTTTCATAGACATGTATGTGTGTGTGTGTGTATGCGTGCGTGTGTGTGTGTGTGTGTGTGTGTGCGTGCAACTGCAAACAATAACAATGGCAAATTTTTTGCACAAATATTTTTATGCCATGCATTTTGTGTTTTGCCTTAATTGTTTATAGTTTGATATAGAAATATTTAGAATTGAAATTATCGTGGAAAAAGGGAAGCATTTCGAGCATTTCGTGTACGCTCATGTTTTTCTATGTTTTTCTGTTGATTTTTGTAATCTATTTTGTGCACATTGCGTTATTCCGCTCTCTCTCTCTCTCTCTCTCTCTCCCACTCACTCTCTTTGTGTTTATGTGTGTTTTTTAACTGCAAAACTAGCTTAATTCTCGAACGTTTGTGATGTTGGCAACCCTGGCTGAAAGTCAAAGTTAAATGCTGTGCAAATATTTGCACAGAATGTGAAAAGCGTCGCATAAATAAAACAAAAGTCATGCATAAGATAACACACACACACACACACATAGACACACACATAGATACATTTACTTTAGAATCAGTTAGTGAAAGATGACAAAAGTTAATAAGCATATAATATTTTGCAGTTATTTCATCTTGAAGATTTCTTTATACTTTTGGCAAGATAACCCAAAAAAAAAAATTTTACTTCTTAATTTTTGTTAGATTTTTTGTTTGGCTAACAAATTTTTAACTCAAAAGTATTGCTTAGTTGCACTCACTTAACCAACCGAAACGAAACACTTTCAGCCAAGTTGGAGAATTTCAAATTCTAAAGAGTCCTTTAGCCATTCTCACCATTTCCCTTTGGGTATTCTGCATACATTTCTCTTTCGCTTAGCTCTTTCTTGTTTGCCAGACCAATTTTTTTTTTTTTTTTGTTGAGGTTTAAGCTTTAAAGTTAAGGCCACGTTATAATTTGGCCAAAAGGCAATTAAAGCTTTAAAATGCACATCATCAATGCAGGGCACGCACACACACACACACACACACTCGCACACTCACACTCGACTGTCACACGCAGCAACGCCTCGAAGTCAGCAAGGAGAAACAAAAAAAAACAAAAAAAGAAATGTTTAAAAACATTCTTTTTCCACATTTTCCAGTTTGTCTTTCGTTCCTTTTTTCCCGGCTGTTCTGAAAATATTTTCGTAGCATACTTAGCGGCGTTAAATATTTCAACGGTGCCATTTTTTTTTGTTTTTTGTTTTCTTATATTGAGGGGAAAAACGAGGGAAAATGCCAGACAAAGAGAGAGAAAGCTAAAGACAGAGAGAGCATAAGTTAGAGAGAGTGAGAAAGAGAGAGAGAGAGAGAGAGTGAGAGTGCAATAACAAAGGAGAGGCGGAGCAGAGAGACAATTCTCTCTCAATTTTGGCGACTGCGCAAAGGATGCCCAAAACCAAAAACGTCGCCGTCAACGTCAACGCCAACCGCAGCAGCCGGCGGCAGAGCCGTGCAGAGAGCTAAAAAGTTATTTCTCTCCTGCGAGCAATAAGCCCCAAAATGTAGGCAACGATTTTTGCCACCGAATACACTTTCTCTTTGAATTAGTCAAATAAAATGTGGAAATTTCATTGCAATATTTGCAATATTTAATAGATAAATCTTTAACATATTTCCTTACTTTCATTTGCATTCTTAATTCGTTTTTCCTCAATCCAAAAGCCCTAAATATTCTCGTTTCGCCTCATTTCTCTCGTTGACTTTGTGTTTTTATGCTCTGCCTCTGCAGCTAGAGCAGCGACGCCAACCGCTACGGCGACGCCGGCATTCTTTAGGTCCTTTAGCGCAGGTCATTAATGTTTTGATTTTAATTGCGTTAATTACGTGCAACGGGTTTTTCACTTTCCTTTAACCACACAAGGAAAAGCAGGAAAACAGAGTAAAAACAAAAAAAAAAAAAAGAAACAGAAAACTGTTAATTTTTTAAAGCGTCGGCAAACGAGAACCGATTAAAGAAACGAAAAGTGCAACAGAAGAATCAACAAAAAAGAATTGTAAGCAAATGAAAACTTAACGACAAATTTATGGTTTGTCATATAAATTATGTTGCTGTGCGTATGTGTGTGTTTGTGTGTGTGTGCGTATGTGTGATAAAGAATATAAAACAATAAATAAATGTGCAAAAATGAAAATAAACTTCTGCCAATGATGCCAAAAGAGAATACCATAAAGAAAAAAAGAGAGAAAGAGCGAGAGAGAAAAAGAGATGGAGGGGCAACAGGGGAGGCGACAGGTGGCACGGGCAGAAAGTATAATAAATCACCATTAACCATCAGAAAAAACTTTAACTTTGACTTTTGCCTCAATGCTGAAAGAAAAAAAAAACAAAAAAAACCCAACAACATTGAAGAAAATTTCATTTTCCAGTTAAACATTGTCAATAAAATATCTAAAAAAAAAAATCCATTTCATGAATCACTTTTCTGATCAACAATTTCAGCTTAACGGCTTTCCACGTTTCGATTTATTGATTTGGCAAATATTTTTGCCATTTAAATTCAAATATCATAAGAATGATAATTTTTGGCGAATGTGTTCTCTTCTTTAAATGAAGTTTTTGTTTTTTTTTCAAGGTTCTATGGAACGAAAACATTTGAGTTGATTTACAACTTTGCCAGTGTGTCTGTGTGTGTGTGTGTGTGTGTGTGTGTGTGTGTGTGTGTGTGTGTTATCGTAATGACCCTTAAACGACCTTAACTCAGACACAATTTTTGGCTGTTGCTGCTGCTCTTCTTCTTGTACGTTTATGTGTTTGTTTGTTTGTTGGTTTTTTTTTCGGGTTCTGTTTTTTTTTTTTATGATCTCAAGCTCAGCCCACAATAACGACTATTTGTATGCTGTCGGTTCACATGGACTCTTTATGATGTTGTTGTTGTTGTTATTCTTGGCAATTTTCTTACGCCTACTCTGACAGTTGGGTCAGCTTCGCATATGGCATTCACATCACATCGCCTCGGATCGACATCCTCTTTTTGTTTTTTTTTTTTTTTTTGGGTTCCCCTTTCTGTCTCTTAAACTTTTCAAAGATAAGCAGCTGCTGTTGCTTCTGATTCTGTTCTTTAAACGGCCAAAATATTCTGTTCTGCCCACCATTAAAGCCAAAACAATTCGCTGTCCTTGCCGCCGGCCCTGGCCCTGGCTCTGCCCCTGGCCAAAAAAAAAACCCGCCTTCAGTACAGTTTCCTGCCAACTGTGTTGGGCAGCAGTTTCCTTGGGTCTTGGCTTGTTATACTTATATAGTTTCTCTCACTCTCATACATTCGTCTTTACTCTGTTATTTGAAATCATTTTTATTAGAATTGTAACTAACATTCACTTAAGCGATTCAGTTTGAGTTTTGTCAATCATTTGTTTATGTCAAAAGTTTTGTATTCTGTGTTCTGTGTCGAAAATTCAAAATGTTGGCAACAAGTGTCTGATGAGCCATTAACAGTAGAGGTGGAAAACTATCGATAGTCCCCAATAAACATTTAAGATGTTGGTTGCTCGATACCAGAATAAAAAATATTACTTTTATATGGCAATAGGAAATCGAACTGAGAAATTGTTTTAATTGTTTCCTTAATCATGTTTTAAAGGTACAAAAAGCAGGAAAATTTAAAGGCTCTAGTAGACTTTTTGGTTTAAATGCTTTTGGGACTATCGATAGTTTTCCATCTCTAATTGGCAGCCATTAGCTTTGCAGTTACTTCAATTGGCACATCTAATTAGGGTATTTAGCTAGTCTAATCTGGTTTTTGTAATATGTTTTTGCCTTTATTTGCCCATGTCTGTCGACCACTTCCACTCTTTGTCTGTTGCCTAATGTGTGTGGGGTGGAGTGTTTTTTTTTTTTTTTTTGGGGTTTGCCACATGAAAAATACCGCAGATTTACGGTTGTCGTTGGTATATATGTATCCCTACCGCCAACCCCCCTTCTGATGCCTACATAAATTGTGGCTAAAAGAAGAAGAAGAAAAAAAATAACAAAAATAATATAGGGAAAACCAAAAAGAGTTCATACATACATACGTACGTATATATATATATATGTATGTATGTGTCGATACATATGTATAGACGGACAGCCTTGCGGCTTCTTCTGCCTGCCGCTGATGTTGCTGCTGTTGCTGTTGCTGTTGCTGTTGCTGCTGTTGCTGATGCTCCTGCTGCTGTTGGTCTAGAGGTTATTTTTATTTGCAGTTTCAGTTTTTGCAGCGGTGGCATTTTGTTATTGTTGTTGTTGTTGCTGTTGCTGTTGTTGGTAGTCGGTTTCGGTCAGTTTGTTGTATTTTATGTGGCGGTCTTTTCTTCTTTTTTTTTCTGGCTCTTCAAAAGTTTATGGTTGCTGTGGATACCGACGTCTGTCCCTGTGCATACTCTCTCTTTCTCTCTCTCGCTCTCTCTCACTGTCGGTCGGTCGGTCTCGGCCTCGGCCTCACTTGCCACTCCCACTCCAACACTTCTGGGCTGCTCTCTGGCTGGCTCTGACCAAAAACCGTTAAAGTTTATTTGACATTTACTTGGGCTATTTTTTATTTTTATGACTCTTTGGGGTTTTTACTTTTTATACTGACCACAACACAGACCAAAAACTCCTCTTCTCCCTTTTTATTTTTTTTTCGTTTTTTTTTTTGTTTTCTGTATTTTCTTTTTTTTCGGTTTTTGTACTTTTATTTTTTATGATTTCTGTTTCGACAATAAATTTGCGGCTATTTTCTCCGTGTGTGTGCCATGAATTTGATACTTGTCCGATGTATGAGGTACGATAAAAGGCCGAAAAGCCATCTCCCCAACACTCCAACACTCTTACACACCACCCCGCCCCCCCGCCAGCCCCAAAAGTCAACACCATCTAACGCCTTTTCAACGCATTCGTAAATCATTTGGTTAAATGCTTTGTTAGCCAACACGAAAGAGAGTACTACAAGTTTTTCCTTACCAAAACGAAAAAAAAAAACAAACATATATAAAAATTAGTTCTGATTTGTGTACATTTGTCTAGTCTTTGTTTTTACGTTAACCGGAACCGGTGCTGCCATTTCGGTTAGCGATTATAAATCAAAACGAATGAATCAAACTGACCTTGATAGTTAGTAGATGGGACGGAAAAGCGACTACATTGAGACCAATTATTGAAAAAGAGAATGAATAAACGAATAGGAAAAGTCTCTAATTTATAATATTCTTTACTTTATTTTGAGACTTTTTTAAAATTGTTCTTGAACTAAACTAATTCTGTGAACTCATCTTTCTTTTGTCTTAGTTAGTTTTCAAATTAAAGTTTGATTTATTTGTTATCAAAGGCATTTAAAAAAGTAGTTTATTTTCGAAGCGATGTGATTACTAAAATGTCATAGTGAATGCATTCATTTAAATACCACTGCAATGCATCAGTGTTGTCAATAGTCTTCAATGACCTCTCTTAACTGTTATTCACTTTATTCCTTTTCAAATTTTATGTCCTCACTTTGGGCCACTTTAATGGCAAGCCGAAACGACAGCACACAAAACAAAAAACAAAAAAACACACAAAAAAGAGTATAGAAAGGGTCTCTGTCTTTTGGGCCACAAAACATTTTAGTGTCTAACATTGGAAGACAACATAATGCGGAGATGGGGAATGAGGGGAGGGGCAATGGGGGTTGTAGGTTGGGGCTTAGAGTACGCGTAGTCATCAAAAGTGTATTTTGATGATGTGTTTTGTTTTTGGGGGCCAAACAACAAATTACAAAAAGGCGTTAAAACTAGAGCAAAGACCAAAAGGCACTTGACTGCCATTTCTACCCCCCACCCCACCCTACCTCACCCCTGAACCCTTAACCATCAGAAACACTTGTTTCATTTTACTGACTGACTCGGAGTGAACTTTAGTGCCAGAGACTGAATGACTGGCTGACTCTGACTGACTGACTGACTAACTCGTAAATCTCCAATCAAAAATTGAGTGCCCCTTAAACCAAAAGACCAAAGAAGTTTCTCGATAATGACAATGGTAAAAAAGAAAAACATTTTCTCACTTTAAAATCACATTACCCAAAAACAAAAAAAAAACGAATGAAAATGCAGCAAGAAAAGAAAGATCTTTCAAGAGAGATTTATGTCTGTAAATTTTGTACCCCATTCTGGCAAAGGGTGGAGAGGGGGAGGGGGCGGCGGTAAAGGGGAAGCAAGATGCAAGCAGGCAGATAGGGGATCCCACGTAATCGTGTCATATTTCAAGCTTGGGCAACCATTTTGAAATGCCAAAGAAAAAAAAAATATATATATATATGCTCACACACACACACACACACACACACACACACACACACATTCACACAAACACACACAGAGAGACAGACGTAGTTCACCGCAATGGGACGCCACTGTAGAAAAACAGCCCCTCGAGGGCTTACCAACTGAGAGATAAACTGCGCTGCCGACTGCGGCGTAGGCAAAACACACACAAAATAAAAAAAAAACAACAAAAAAAAGGCGGGCCAGCGGCAAAAAGCAAGCAAGATGGCAACAGTCGTAGGTAAGAGCGAGACAGAGAGAGAAGGAAAGAACATCAGAGAGCGAATGATAGAGCCAGCGAATGGCTGAGAGAGCGAGTGAGAGAGTCACAGAGGGGTAGAAGTTAGGGGTTTATTATTTTTTTTTTTTGTTTTCGTATGCTCAAACGCAGGGAGGATGATTGGGGACGAGGACGGGGGGGCCGACGCAGGCGGGAATGGCGGGGTTTGGCGGATTTAGCGTTGGCGGCTGACTAAGAAAAACATACACAAACCAAGAGCAAAAAAAAAAAAAAAAACATTGTAAAAGAAAGAATAGAAAAAGAAAAGAAGAAAAACGAAACAAAAGAAATGGAGTGAGACAGAGCAGCAGCGGGTGGGGAAAGAGGGGCGATGGCGCGGGATGCTGCTCTAGTCAGGCACTATGGGGGCTGATGCTGACATTGGGAATGGGGATGAAAATGGTGATGGCATTTAAAAGGGTGTGTGAGGGAGTGACGGGGGGGAGAGGGGACGGATGGTAGATTGTGTGGATTTTATTCTGAGGTCGAAGCACAAATCCAACTGTCGAAACCAAAAGCACGAGAAGCTTGTGCAGGTGGCATTTGTTCAAAGCGGTTAAAGATGTGTGTGTGTGTGTGTGTGTGTGTGGAAGGGGGAGGCGAAGGAGGAAAAGATGTAGGACGGGGTGACTGGTGAGAAAACAGGTGCCTCTTAAGGGTGGCTATGCCAAAATGTGAATTGAGGTTATGTATACAAAACGGAAACGGAAATGTGCGGAGCTTTGTGCAAAATCATGTCTAAAAGTAAAGGAGAAGGAGGACACCACGGCCATGTGGCAAGAGGCATGTTGATGCAAAGGGGACTTAGTAGAACGGGCAAGAATACGGGGAGGGCAGTAGGTTCTGGCTTAAGACCTTACAAAATGCTTGAAACCTTCTCAAAATCGATTCGATTTCGTTTCCTCTCCTGCCAGAGCAGCTTCTTTTCTTGGTGTTTTTCTTTTTTCTACTTTAAGCTTTTCGTTCCGTTTTTTAGCTTAAAGTCGAAGACTTCTTCTTTTGTGTTAGGTTTACATTCGATTGTATTCTCTCTCTCTCTCGCTCTTTCTCCCTCCGTTTCTCTTCTACTCTGCCTTTTTTTACCCCCCAGTTTTATTTTAGCCTTATCGCCTGCGTGAGATCTTTGCCATTGGTTGAGTTTTCGTTTTTGTTTTCCTTGCACATATATCATGTCATATATGTGTACTTATATATATATATATATATGTATATATGTACACCAACCACCCAATTTGAGTGGCAGAATCAACCCGAAAAGGGCAAGCACACACACACACACACACAGCAAGAGAGTAAAGCAAGAGAGAGCGAGATAAACTGACAGAGTCAATGATAGAGAGAGTTAAAGAAAGCAAATGTGTAAGGAATTCTTTAATACATTCTCTAACTTTAATATATCCTTAATATATACAATTCAACTACATTTGAGAGCGATATGCACAGACAAATTGTTTCACTTGAAACACTTTAAGAACAATTAAAATATAAAAACCTAAAAAAAAGTGGCTTTATGTCAGAGTATCTCAGAGTCGATTTGACGCTTTTACCTTTATTTGTTTATTCTTTTTGTTTTTGCAAAATGATATACCAAAACTGAGAAAATCAACCTGCACCTTTACCATGAAAATGCATTTTAAGCTTGACCCACTTCAAAAGTCGATGCATTTTTTTCTTATCGTCTGAGTCAGCCAGCCAGTCAGTCAGCCAGTCATTTGGTATCGTCTTACTGACTGGCTAGGCTAGCTGACTCACTCACATCTGTAAATTTTCATATTCTGACTCAGAAAGAAAAACCTTCAAGTCCTGTGCATGTGGTTAGATCACTTTTGTGTGTTTTTAGTTTTTCAAGCGAAAAAAACTTTATTTTCAGGCGCATTACGCAAACTTAGAAGACGTCGAGACTCTGAGACTCGGAAAGTCATGCCTAAACCCTTTTGCCGCTCTACCTTCGTCTGCCTTTCGCCCCCCCCCCCCCTCCCTTTGACTCTCGCCATGCCAGCATTGCCTTCCGTTCCCTACCCCCCCTTGCTGTATGGCCTGTCTCCCTCTTTTTTTTTTTTTTTTTTTGCTCTGTGTAAAAGCCCATTAAAAATGGCTTTAAAGTGGCTGTAAAAAAAATAAAGCCAAACTACAAATAAAATAAACATAAAATGCGCACCAAGTACGGGCTTTAAAAATAGGAGAGGGAGCAACAACAAAAAAACACACACAAATATATTTAAAAAAAAAAAAAAAAAAAAATAGAGCACGTCAGTGGAACAGGTTAAAATTGAAGTTTGTTCCAGCTGAATGAGTTTAGCCAAGCGAAAAATGTTTCGCTAGCCGTTTACGAGTAAAACAAAATTCTTCCAAAAAAAAAAAAGAACCGAGAAAAATCAAGTGAAAAAGAAGTTGACAATTAATTAATCTTAATTAAATATGGCTTTAAAGCAAAGTTTAGGCAAATTGTGTGTTGACAAGGTCAACTAATTGTGACACACACGTTTAGAAAATGTTTCAAAATCAAGCACTAGAACATTTATTAGCCAACTCATAATTTGTTTTTTTTTTTTTGGGTATAATCAATAATATTATAAATAATTTCCGAACTCAACATGAGGCGGGGCAGTGAATTCACTTGCTGGCCAATTTCAAGTGGGCCACAAAACAGCGAACAACCTTCCATCCACTCCACTTCACTCCGCTCACTGCCACCATTAAATGCACAATTCATTTGCGCATAAATTTTGGCCGAGTGTCGAGATTTTTTTTTTGTTGTTGTTGTTTTTTGTTTTTTACAGCCCGAACTCGGGCTCATAAAGCCAAAGCTGGGCCACAACTGGGTTGGCCATAAAAACCGGCAAACTGTGACAATTTCACGGGCGTTCATCGAGTACCCCTGCGCGCCCTGCTTGCCCCAGCTTGCCCCAGCTTGCCCCAGCTTGCCCCTGCTTGCTGATTCGGCCAGGATCCGACCCACGCGTCTTGCTGCGGCGCTATGCAAAGTGTCACAAATGATAAACGCTATAAACATAAATAAATAAGAAAATAAAAAAAAAAAGAAGAGAGATACAATAATAACACAAAACGCAATGAGGAGGCTCTTCCTCTCGCTCTCTCGTTCTCGCTCTCTCGTCGTGTCTTTCAATGAATTCAAAATTATGAGACGCGATTGCTGCGGTTGCTGTTTGGCTTATTTATTAGTGTCACAAATCGTTTAAGTCTCTTTCTTTCCATCTCTCATTTTGCGAAATGCATTTTTCGGGCTTATGTGTTAATCGATTTGCTATTGTTATACACATGGCCGTAGTAAAGGGGGTGTGTTAAGGGGGGTGTTCCACTCAGTCGAAACTTAGGCGAAAATATTTTACAATGAAATTTTCTATATAAAATAGGAATTAAGACTAAAGTTGTCCTTTTGGAAGCCCCATCCCAGTCAATATGAATTCAATGTTGATGGCCATGACTATTCCCCTTGTTGTAGTTGCTGTTGATATTCCAGTTGCTTTTGTTGTTTATGGCCATAACATAAATTTGTAGCTTGCCACGTTGCTGGCTGACAAATATCGACTGTGATTTATAATTTTGAACTTTAGTTCGGTTGCTGTTTTTTTTTTTTTTTCTTTTCTTTTTATTATTATTTTGAGGTGTTTTTGTTGTGGGTTTTTTTTTTTTGTTTTTGTTTTTGGTTGTGCACATGCAATCCATCAACAAAAATATGCCAGAAATCTAGAAAAAGCAAAACAGACACACACACACACACGCACACACACACACACACCCAAATATCCATCTGGCAGACAGACAAAATTTGCTTTGAAATTGATATGTTTGACAGGCTTCAACAATAGCCTAGTTGGAAAAACAAACAAAAACACAAAAAACAAAAAGAGAAAATGGGAAAACCACGCATGAAAAATAAGATTACCAAACACACACACACACACACTTATGATGGGTAGGCAGGGAGCCAGGGGGTGTGGTTAAATGTTGCACAAATTTTTTCTTTTTGCAGCTTATCGTTAAAGTTTGCATAACAATAAACGACAAAAAAGGGAAGGAAGCGAAAAACTTTGCCAGAAACATTTTACAAAAATAATCATTATATTCAATCAAAAATTGATTAAAATATTTTTTTATGCGTCTAGCAGATTAAACCAATTTAGCAGACAAACTAACAAATTTGCCTTCTTTGCGTTTTGAGTTAAGAGTTTTGGCCAACATTTACTTTCACTTTCGGCCTTTCGTTTGGCTGGGCTGGCCTGGCCTGGGCGGAAGTTAAACGCAGAAATACACCTCTATCTGAGATCGGCGTAAAACCTTTTTTGGTGTTGTCATGTGTGGCTTAAAAACCAGACCAAAGACAACCTCGTCTCGCCCTTTTTGTCTCTGGACCACAAAGTCTACCACAAGAGAGGGACTGGGACTGCTGCTGCTGCTGTTGCTGTTGCTGCTGCTCGCTTCGTTTAATTTTAATCCGTAAAAAGATCTGTATTTACAAATCCCCTACGAGCCGGCTCGGCTTGGCTTGGCTTGGTTTGGTTTTGGTTTTGGTTTGGTTCGACTCGTTCTCAATAATCTTTCTAGGCGCGCTCTGATCTCTGATCTACCGATCAACAGATCGCGTGGGCAGGTAGAGAGCAAAAGAACACCAACAGCAACAGCAACAGCAACAACAACAAACGGCACCAACTTCTTGAATGATCCGACATCGAAACCCGCTGAGGCTTAGGTACGCTTTTCGACACTTTGTTTGGCACGGTTTAAGCCAATTGTTAATCACCAGCATCAGGCATCAGGCATCAGGCCTGAACGGACTGAACGGAGACTGAGCTCGCCCGTCCATCTGTGTCAGTAACTGGGATTGGTATAGGGATTGGGGTCTGGGTCTGGGCCATAATCCCAATTGACAAAAAGTCAACAAAGCGCATCAATTCATTTGCAATTCATGCAGATGAAGGATATCATGAGTATGTTTGTTTGTGTGTGTTTTTGTGTGTGTGTGTGTGTGTGTGCGAGTGTGTGGTCGCTATTGTCAACAATTTGTCAAATGAAAAAATGACATATATTGTTATATGATCTAGAGCAGTAGATCTTCTATATGTATATGTCTGCAGTTAAATAAACAATTCTTTATTTTATTTACAAGAAGAAAGGCCAAAAAAAGTAGTTGGTCAAAAAACTAAATGAATAATGGCTTATATAGTTATGGAAATTTGTCTTTAATTGTCTTTATTCTGCTTCTTGCTTGGGTGAAGATGATTTGATTAAAAGTGAAATTAGCTGAGCTTTGAGAAACAAATGTTATTTTTTGTAACTAAAATTGTCTTAATAATTTAAATGTTTGTCTAAACTTAAATAAATGCTCTGCAAATTCTTTATAAATTGTTGCCGTTTGTTTCATCTGGTCGAAAGGAATAGAAATTGTAGATTTTAACCCCTTGTAGGCAACTCTTGTTTTGATTGGCATTACATAGAATATTTCCCGTTCTATCTCTGGCCTTATTCCCACACACACACACACACACACACACACACACACACACACATAGGTAGGTAAAAGAAAATAAGGTAGAAAAGGGGCGTTGGTTCGCTGTTAATGTTTGGTTGGCTTCTAAAAATACGCTCTGTTACCTTTTTGGCAACTTTTTGCTACCGTTTGTTGTTGTTCCTCTTGTTGTTGTTATTATTATTATTATTATTCTTATTCCTTCCAAGCGGCATTGCCACAAGCGACAAGCGGCAGCAACTACAAAATGAATAAAACCGGCCGCATTTGTGGGCATTTGTAAAGTGATCCTTTTTCTCTCTTTGTGTGTGTGTGTGTGTGTCTGTGTGTGTGCAGGGTCTAAAGAGACCCTTTTCTGCTGCCAGCCTAAAGCAACAGGATTTCCAGGCACACGAACGCGTTGAGCTGTGCCAAAAAGGATTTACGGTACCAACTCTCTCTCTCTCTCTCTCTCTCTCCATTTCCCATCTATTTCAATTGGTCTCTTTTTTCCCTGGCTCTGTCTCTCTGTTGTACAATATTTAAAATGCGCTTTGCCCCGCTCTCCTCCTCCTCCTCCTCCTCACCCCTCTTCGGCCTTTGCCAGTTCGTCCTTATGCTTATATTATTGTTGTTTGTACTGAAATTGATACCAAGTTGCGGTGTTTCCCTGTTTGCTCCTTAGATACCTTTCTCTGCTGTTGTTGTTGTTTTGTTTTTATTATTGTTATCTTTGTAGCTCCCTCTCTCTCTCTGGCCATCTCCCCTCTCTTACTTTATGTTATTCTTTCATTTCAACGCGTCGTTTGGCAAAAAAAAAAAAAAGAAAATATAACAAAACAAAAACGAATGTAAAAAAGCAGCCGCAAAAATAAAAGGTGAGCTGAGCCTGAACAAGATGACAGAGAAAAGTAACAACAAAGGAGCAAACACACACACACACACACACACACACACACACAGGAAAATTGCAATGGAATTGTAACAGTTTCTTAGCTACTTCCTTTTGGAAAATGTAGATGAGGCAAATAAATTGAATACCAATTGTGACCTTTACCGAAGTGGAAGTGGATTTCCAGGATCAAAGCTTTAGTGGCTAAGCAATTGCTTGACTTAATGTACCCTCTATATGCTACAATTACAGGGTATATTAATGTATTTCTTACGAAATGTCATTAGCAGAAATAGAAAGGAAACTACATGCAAGCTCTGCCCCCTAAACTCAAATCATCAATTTCAGATGTCAGTTTTGAGTCCGTGTGTGTGTGTGTGTGTGTGTGTGTGTGTGTTGGCATTTCGATTGACCAACGTCACGTCAAGGTCACACAGTTGGCAGTTGGGGTCAATTGTAATGAGTATCCAGGAAATTCGAACAAAAATTCAAGTGAGGAAAACTTTGCACTTTATTTCTATTTTCTATTTGTGTTGCGTGCCAAACATTTAAAATTTATAGACACACATACACACCCCCCACCCCTCCTTCCCCTTCAGGCCACTTGGCCTGCTCAGTCAAGTGGAAAACACAAAGCCCAACCCTCACCCCCCCCCACACACACACACACCCGCACAAGAGCGCAACCCCCAAATGAAGTTACCGCTGCCCTTTGCCAATTTTCTTGGCTGGTTTTTCCTTTTGCTTTTGCTTTGCCAGCGTTTTTCATGCTTTGATGCGGCATAACAAATTGTTGTGGTGTTTGTTGTAGTTACTATTAATGTTGGTAGTTGGTAGTAAAAGCCCCCACCCTTCCCCCCCACACGCATTTGTTGCCTTGGCTTTGGCATTTTGAAAGTTTTTCAAGTTTTGGCATTGTCGTGTATCTGTCTCTCTCCGTTCAAAATGTGTCAAAAACTCTGTTTTCTCAATGTTTTTTGACTTTCAACTTCAAAGTGAAGTGAGAAGGGTGGTGGTGAGTTGATGTGGGGGGTGGGGGTGGTGGGCCAAGTTTGACACTTGGTAAAACAATAACAACCAACTTGGAACAATTGAACTATTGTTTTTTTTCTTTTGTTGTTATTATTTTGCAGGCTTTAGGGCGTTAGGGCATTAGGGTTGCCAGGTGCAATTATGAAGCACAAGCACTAGTCACTAGTCGTGTCTTCTTCTTCTGCTTCCTTCAAAATACCTGTCATGCCCATATCCCAATGAGTTTGTTTTCCTCTTCTTTTTCTTTTTTTTTTCTTCTTTTCTGGTATGTCGCTTGTCGCCTGACTGCAAGTTGATAAAACCCAGATGAGGGTGTAGTTTCCTGTGGTATTGGTACATGGGCATCAGCATCATCATCATCATCCATCGCCAACCCTAGCCCCTCCCCACGGGGTTACTTCAATTGGCAAAAGCAACCCTCAATCGACATAGACAAAGCGCACACACACACACGCACATACACACACATTAATTTCGAATTAGTTTTGCATCATGTGGTTCACGATGCAGAAAAATCGACTCACTGGCAGCAGCAGGCAAACTCAAACTACCACATCCACTCCCACTTGCCAAAGTCACTCCACCTTTCATTTTTCCGGCAGCAGAAGCAGCTTATGCCTGCTCCATTCGTAAGACTCCGATACCGACGACACCGACGACGACGACATCGACCCCAGGCACAATTCCAGCTGGGACCGTGTTTATGGGCAACTATTAAGTGCACAACGTACTGCGGGCATGAAAAATGCGGCATGGACGTGGAACAGATCGCTGGATTTTCTACATGAGCGCATTCTGAAAGTCGTCGTTGAGTCGTCATCGTCGTTGCGTCGTTGAGTCGTTGCGTCGCTGCGTCGTTGCGTCTCTCATCTTCATTCATGCAGAGAGCGAAGAAGCTGGCGGTAAAGGAGTGCGGTGGAGTCCACGTTTGGCTGGCTGTAAAATTAGGTTAATTCCTGTCAGTGCGTTGCTGATTTGAATTGTCACACACACACACACACACACAGAGACACACATGCACACGCACACTCAAAGAATAAGTAAGAAGAAGAAATCTTGGCACCTGGTTCTCTTTCACATCTTTGGCATGGGATTTACTTTATTCTTCTGCTTGTATATGGATGTGTGTGGTTTTTTTTTCGGTTTTTTTTTTTTTGCCACATTGACATCAGTTGACGTTGCGCGTTACCTCTCCCAGTGTCTCTGGTCTCAGACACGATCTCGGCTTAGTGCGACGACTCTAATCCCTAACTGAATGGCTCGGGGTTTTGTCAGACAGGCGGTCGATTGGTCGGTCGGTCGGTTGGTCGCTGTTGCCTTCCACGTTTCTGCTTATGACAGTTACGCAAGAAATGGCACACCAAACAGACGAAGACGCAAGCTTTGAGCCAAATCTCTCCACCCCCCGCCCCTCTTATGCCAATGGCAGGTTATGCAATAAAATATTATTCCAATGGATATTTAAATTCATTTCATTTTCATCCTCTGACAACCAAAAAACTAATGCATCGTTCTTTCTCGATTCTTGGCTTAAAAAAGAAATGCAAAATCTTTTCTTAATTCTATGATTCTTCAACTGGTTCAAAAACACAAATTGTTATTGCCGACGGTTTGGTCGGTATGGCCAAAACGGCTCAAACATCACACTTGACTATGCAAACAAATGGCAAGTGGGCCTGGACGTTGATGGTTGGGCCATCCACCCAATCCCAATCCCAGACCCAAAAACCCTCTCTCTCTCTGTATTTCTATGGCTCATTCCCTTGACACTCTTCACTCCCCCCCCCCCCCCCCACACACACACACACACACACACACAAATGTTTTGGGCCAATGTTTTGTTTATTTATTTGCCTGTCTGTTTACTTGGCTGTCAGTCAAATTTACAGAAGAGGATGCGCGAGTGTAAGGACAAGAGGACCAAGGCTCAAGGATGCTGTCGATGCTGCTTGCACTTGTTCGTCTTCGCTTGCTGCCGCTGGCTGATGTTTGCATTGAACAAACACAACTGAGTGGAAGGTTAAGATAGCTGGGCTATATACATACAAGGTGAAGCTGGATGCTGGTGGGGGGATTGAAATATTTTTCTAAGCGAAAAATGAGTGTTTGAACTTTTATATGGCTGCCGGGCAAAGGCGATTCCTATATATATATATATATATATTCTTCTCATTGAGGGTGGCACAATGCGTTTTATTGAGGGGTTGCTGCTTGTTCTGAATGGCATAATTGCTATTGCTACAACAACAATTACAAAACAAAAAAAAAAAAAAAAAAAAATAAAATAAACGCTGAAGCCCAAGCGAGGGCAGAAAGAGAGAAAGAGAGAGGGAGAGAGGGAGAGAGAGAGAATTGAGAGCAATGCTGGAAGCGAAGGTTAAAGGTTTTTGTGGCAATCAAATGAAGTGTTCCTGAATGGTTTTCAAAGTTAATTTGAGTGATGCTCGAGAGCCAGTACTGCTGGTACTGACAACCCTCCTGCTTGCTGCCTCCTTTCAATTGTCCTTACACCACCACCACCACCTCCCTCTCTCTCTCTCTCTCTCAGTTGGGTTCATCTAGCCGACAGCCGCGTGTTTATTAACATGTGTTTACAACAACTTAAAGCGCCCATATGGATTCTGGATACAGGATGCAGTATGCTGGGCTCTGGGTGCTGGGTGCTGGGCCCTGGCAACTGGCAGGCCTTGGGAACTTGGTAACTTGGCAATTGGGTGGAGGATTTTTCAGTTTTTTTTGTAAGCGATGCTGGTAAACACTTCAAGTTTCCGTTTCGTTTCATTTTTATCGCTTGGCCTTTGTTGTTTTTATTGTTTGTGCTAGTCCTTCATCTTGTACCACCCCCCCCCCCCACACACACACACACGCTCTCCTTATGCACGACTGTTTGTGGGTCAATTGTGGTTCGATTAAAAAACAAAAAAAAAAAAAAAGAAAGAAAAAATCGTTTATAAAATTAAATTTATATTTAGTTGAAAATATTTTAAATCAAACTTTACTATTTGATATTAGTAATGATTATTTCTGATCTTATTCTACGCCTTCTATTACTAGTTTCGAAATTTATTTTGTTAACATTTTCAAACCCAAAGATAACACTCTGAAGAACTTTAGTTCTTTTTATCCTTAAAAAATGTATTTAACATTAAAGCAGAGGAGCAGGATTCCAGTTGCAGCTGTGTCCATGGCATTCTCTTTTGTCTATGCCAAGTCTAAATTCAAATGGAAAACCAACTTCAGCCTGAACTTTCTGTTGGCCAAAACTCAAAATGCATTAAGCTCTAGTCTTCGTTCTCTCTCTCTTCTCTTCCCCATTTCATTCTTTTAGCCATCTTTGTCGATTTCTTTTTGCTTTTGACAGGTGGCTTGGCATATGAGATTTGTCTGTGTGGACTTTTGAGTGAAAGACTGACTGACTGACTGACTCACCAAGTGACTGGGTGACTGACTCACCACCCCAAAACGAAAACAAAAAAAAAAAAAAAAAAAAAACTGCATTTGAGCCGCATCTGGTGCGGATTAGATTATGCATAATAAAGTGTAATTTATTTTGGCAAGTTGTTGGATAACGTTTCGTTTCGTTTTATTCTTTTCTGGTGAAACAATTCCCAGAGGTGTGTGTGTGTGTGTGTTTGCCTTGAACTGAGATTTCAGTTGTGCCTGTCCTTGGGAGTGGGAGGTTGAAGGGAGGTTGATGCTAAAGACAAACGAATTGAACGATTTTTGGAGTGACACGTTTCAACGCGCCATATATCCCAGATGTAAAGAAAAAGGACTCGTGTCAGTTCTTATCTGGAGCAGAACCAGAAGTACGGGTACGGGGCCAAGGACATGCAAGACGCGTGTCAGCATTTTGCATGGTTGGGCCAACTGTTGAGATAAGCGCGAGTCCTTAATCAACTTATAAAGCGACACGTGACTACCGGTGGGGGGGAGGCGAAGGCGGAGGCGGAGGCGGAGGATTGGCGGCTACTTTAGACCATGAAATGGTGACACGTGCCTTAGGGGAGGGGGGATGGGGGGTGGGGAGGGCAACAGTTACTGGCGTCGTTACTGGCTTAGCCCCGTCGGCAAATATTATTTATGGCAATTGTATTTTAAGTGGCTCATTCTATATATTGTACATCCAACAAATTTGTAAATCAAAGTCTCACTCTCTCCCTCTCTCTCTCTCTCTCTCTCTCTCTCTCTCTCTCTCTTTAGATTCAATAATGGGCTCAGCTAGTGAAGATGATGACGATGATGATCCACCACACTTGCGAGGACCGGCACTGGGATTGGGCGTACTCGGTCCAAATGGACCAGACTCAGCGGGTGGACCGTTGGGCACCTCGGATATATCAGTACAAAGCATGAGCACCGATAGTAAAAATACGCATGACGATTCCGATCAGGTAAGCAAACTAATATATAAACCAAGATCATTAACTACTTTGGCCCAAACAAAAAAAAAAAACCCCAAAAATAATAATGAATGAACTGATCGGCTGTTTGTGGCTGTCTGTTTGAAATTTGCTTTGAATTTTGTATTCCCGTTTAAATGATTAATGATTGGCCACTCACTCACTTGTTCTCTCCCCATCTGCAGGGCTCCTTGGATGGTGATCCGGATGGCCGTGGCGATTCTCAGGCGGAGAACAAAAGTCCCGACGATGCAAATGGCTCAAAGCGTCGCGGTCCTCGTACCACCATCAAGGCCAAACAGCTGGAGGTATTGAAAACGGCATTCAATCAGACACCGAAACCGACACGCCATATTAGGGAGCAACTGGCCAAGGAAACGGGACTGCCCATGCGTGTGATACAGGTGAGTGAAGAGCGCCAAAAAAAAAAAAAAGAAAACCAATTCTAGACCCAAACCAAATCCTCAGCTTTAGCCTCCCAAATTTCAAATGCCAGCCAGCTGTCATGCTATAGAAAATCACATTTGTTCTAACCCAAATCTCGTTTTTGAGATTCATCCAGTTCCAGAAAACAGAAAACTAAAGAATTTCCCATACTATCAGTTCATTCAAATTCAAGAATCTCAATCAATGTTTATCTACTATAAAGTTAATCATTCACAATCGTATCATATATAGGTTTAAAAGATTTGACAAATATTGATATCGAAATTTCGTTTGAAAAATGATTTACCATCATCCAAAAAGGTTATTGGCCATTGGCCATTGGCCACCGATTGGCGGAAACGACAATTGTATTGTCTTTTCTTTTAAACTTTGTTTGCCAAACATTTACATTTTGTCTTCTCATTTTGGTAGTTTTTTTTTTATTTTTGTTTTTTTTTTTGGCAGTTTGGAATGTGATGTTTTGTTTTTAACGATTTCATTTTTACTGGCTAGCCGAAAGAGTTTGTTTTTTATTTTATTTTTTTGGTCTACGGTCTCTGGTCTCTGGTCTCCGGCCGGCCTCTGTCTGCGTTTCATCAGCATAAAAAAGGCATAAATTAAAGCGCTCTTTGACTGGCAAATGTTTAAACTAAAGCAGAGCATTGCCATAGACGAGACGACTTGTAGTTGGGGTTCGGGGGTTCGGGGATTCCGGGGTTTGGGGTCGGAGACGTTAGCAACTTTCAACTTACAAAAAAAAAAAACCTAAACCAAAGCCAAAGAAACGAAATCATAAAAAATTAGTCGGAGGCCGCCGCCTTGCAACGCTTCATTGCATTTGGGCGATGCCCTCAGTAAAAAAGCGAAATTTCTCAAAATGTCTCAGTTAAAGAAAATAAGCAAGCAGGGGGAAAAAAATGACAACAACAAATCATGGTTAATAAAAAAATAAAATAAATGGCATTCAATAGGGACAAAGGCATGCAAAACGGAAGTTCAATGCAAAAAAAAAAAAAACAAATGATGTGAAAGTTGGTTGCATGCAACCAATTATAAGATCGACAAAACTGAGAAAACTGAGAAATGGCAAAAGACCTAAAGATTATGGGAATCCTATTTCAATAGGAGGGCGATTACGTAATGAATTCAGTTGCTGAAATAAAGTAGTTAGTCGTCAAATTGAGCATAAAAAATTTAAGAAAATGGCATGTCTGCATGAGATTATAAAAGTCAGCCACTAGCCACAGATCTGCTAGCATTATCTTCTTTCAGGTTTTTGCTTTTAGCTTAGCAAAGTTTTTTTTTTAATGATAAAATGTAAATGCAAATTACTTTAACTAGTAAAACTATTATATAATTCAAGCTCTAAGTTAATATCAGTTTGTTTAGCAAAAGTAGAACTTAAATGAAGGTAACTGCGTAACTTTTACAAATTGAAATAGTTTTCAAAATTTGTAATTTTTCAATTCTCAGTTCTATTGATCGTTAGTAGACAATAATAAAGACAAAAGAAATAGGTGTGTCGACAGCAAAGATCATTGTATATCCACATCTGTCCATCCACTTGCTTAGAGGAGTGTGGCGAGTGAGACATGCATACATAGAGAGGCAGCCTGTCAAGGATATCCGCAGCATATGTTTTTTTTTTTTTTTTTCAAACAAGATCATCATCAACATTGTGGAAATAATGCACCTTGCTCTTGATTTTCAACAGGTTTGACTTACAAATTTCTTTCTCCCCCAAAATGCTGGCCCTCCTTCATCTTCATCTTCATCTCCATCTTCATTACTCGATCTACGCTGCTCTGCTCTGCTGAACCACAGATGTTTAACGAGTAGGAGAGAGAGAAAAAGAGAGTAGAGAATGAAATTAAGAACAGAAGATGAAAAGCGAAACACTTAACGAGGGATTACGCATGCGCATGGGTTTCAGTTTGAGAGTTTTTCGGTTTTCGGTTTTCGGTTTTCGGTTAGTGTCTTTGATGTGTCATTGGTTACAGTTAAAGGATATTTAGGCGGCATTTTTCACTTCTTTTGCTTTTCTCATACATTTTTGTTTTTTTGGTGTCTTTAAAAGGCGACAAGTGTGACACAATCAACACCTCTTTATGGCTGGCTTGCTTGTTGTTGCTGTTGTTGCTGTTGTCCCTCTTCAAATCTAAACGAAAGTGACAAATGCCAACAACGTTGAAGAGGATGATGATCATAATGAAGATGTTCATGCTGATGTTGTTGTTGTATCTTAATCGCCTTCTCTCTCTCCCTCTCCCCTCGTTTTTGTGTCATTCTCTCTCTTTCTTAATAAGAGAAGAAGACAGACATCATCATCATTCTATCTGTATGATGCCAGAAATCTCAACATTTGCATTTTTTTTTTGAGAAGATTCATTTTTTTGCAGCGCCTCAAACTTTCTTATTTCTCCTTCTTGTTTTTTTTTTTTGACATTTCAAGCATATCCCATAACAAGTTGTCAGCTGATTTTCTTTATTTTATTTTATTTTTTTTATTTGTTTTCACGAGAAAGAAACATCTGTTAAAAAACTCTTTTGAGTAATCCGATCTGGGAGCAAAGAGTTGACTCTGTTAGTCAGGTCATCATCAGTTCATCCAAAAGCAGCAGGGTTGCCCCTCCCCCCCCCCCCCCCCACCACACTCGAAACCACCCATCAAAAAGATGTCAACGAAACGAAATGAAAGGCGAAACAATTTGTCTCTCACTCCTTCTAAATCGCTCTCGCCCCCCCCTCCTCTTCATCTGGCCCACTCTTTTCTCTCTTGCCATTGCCTGCCCGCTGTGAGTTTTATAATAAATTTTACAACAACAGCAGCAGCCCCAGCAGAAGCAGCATGACATACAAAAATGAAGGAGAGAGAGAGAGAGAGAGACACACACACAACTTCTTAAGAACTTTTGCCGACATTGGGGCCCCACGTTGGGCGCCAAAACAAAGCGTACAAAATTCCTCATATTTTCCCCTCTTCTGTTTTCTGAGTGTTGTTGTTGTTGTTGATGTTTTTTGTTTTTTTCTCTTTTAACTTGCAAAACTTTTGACTTGACAGGTGACCAAAGCAGAGTTTTCTATAAAGTTCATCATCATCCCAGTAAAACCACACAAAATAAATCATCAACATTAACAATAATCATAACAATGAACAACCGAAATCAAATGAACTGAATTATCAAAAAGTCTTAACTAAAACTGAACTGAACTGAACCATTTGACGATCGGGCCGTACCGCCCGAACCAGTCGAGTTAAGTCTATAAAATTGCCATATAGATGATAGCTGGCTAATTGTGCAGACAAGCGGGATACAAGCAAAGTGGCAAAGGGGCGAGGGGGTGAGGGGCGAGCGCCCCCCCTCTTACGTTGTATCATTAAACTTTGAAAATGATTTAATGTTATTTTGATGGTTCGAAAGAACTAAACGTTTTTGTTTTGTTTTTTCTTTTTTTTATTTTTCGGTTTTGTTTTTGTCGAGAGATAAAACGAAAACAGAAAAAAAAAACGAGTTAAATGAACATTTTTCTTTAACCGATTTTGAGA
The DNA here is from genome assembly GCA_024703675.1 of Drosophila nebulosa. Classification (NCBI taxonomy): domain Eukaryota; kingdom Metazoa; phylum Arthropoda; class Insecta; order Diptera; family Drosophilidae; genus Drosophila; species Drosophila nebulosa. The sequence goes on from JANFPS010000003.1 coordinate 16,223,646, forward strand.
ATTAGCTTATACGATAACTTACATTGGTTCATTTGCCATTTGTTTTTTTTAATGCAAATTGATTAAAGTAATTAACATGATGTACAGAGAGAGAGAGGCAAGTCAAGGGACATTTCAATTAAATCTTTAATGGAATTGAGAGTCATTGCATTCAGTTATTGAAGGATTTGTTCTCATGCCGTTTAAAAATGGGTCTCCCTTTAACCCCCTCTCATAGACTTGAACTTAATTCTCTTGCTAAACAAATAGATACTTAATACATTGATATATATGAAATTATATCTCATGCTGATTGATTGATTCGAAATGCAGTTCGATTTTCAACCTGTTACGAATTAGTCAAACGGATCACCCTCTTTATAATGCCCAAAGCAATAATATTTGAACGATTTAATCTTAAAGCCTTTATTGGGTTTAAGCTCATGTGGTTTGGTTGTTGTTGTTGTTTTTTGGGGGGGGGGATTTTGTCGGTTTTTGATTTTTCTTTCTTCTGCTTAATTTTATAATGCGTGCGCTCCATTTAAGCTTTGAAAAATTATAAACAAATAAACAAATGAAGTAGAATCGAGTAGAGGAAGAGGGACAGACAGAAAGATAATGTTGATATGGAGACGATGGCGGAGGAGGGGCAACGGGAAATCACACAGTCGACGAAGCGCGGCTCAAAGTATTTTTTTTTTTTTTTTTTTTTAATGTGGCATGCGTTTGCCCTGGCGCCAGATACAAAAGATATCCCAAAGATACACAATACAGATACAGATGCGGATGCGAGACTCAAATTTGTCAAGTGTCTACCGCCGAAATTCGTTGCCGAAAATGCAGAGGCGTTTATTTGAGAGCATTTTTTTTAACTTGATTTACATATTTTGTTTTTGTTTCTGTTTTTTTTTTCTTTCTTTATCAAAAAGCAATGATTTATAATAATTTTTATTTTGTGGTTCGTTTGAAATGAAATCTGGGTCGGAAGTTGACAAATTTCGTATAACCCTAAACGTGTGTGTGTGTGTGTGTGTGTGTAGCGTTAAAATTGCCTTAGCTAATTAGTCAAAAGATAGTTTGATTCGTTTTTGTTTTGTTGTTTTTCTGGTTTGTGTATTTCGATTTGCTTTCATTAATTGAGCGGAAATTGTTTGTCAAATGCACAAAAAGAAGACCAAAAAGAACAATTAAGAGCTCAACAAATTATGTTATCTAAGACGAAAACCGCAAAACCTGAAAAGGAGTTTGTTTGAACCTAAAAAAAAACTTTTTTTTTTTTTGTTTTTATCCAAATGAAAACCATTTGAAAAAGGCACAAAAGCGGCTAATTTAACGCATTTACTTGAACAAGCAACCCAAGTAAAATATATACCCATTCGGTGGAGGAGGGGGAGGGGGAAGGAGGCGGCAACGATGACGGCTACGGCAGCGGCGCCTAAGCAAACATGACACGGCAACATTTATACGGGGTATAATAGTAGTCGAATAGTCGAATAAACGTTGGCTGGTGGGATGGGGCGAGGGGGAGGGGGAGGTATTATAATTTCAACAACTCATCAAATTGCTATTAATTTTCGTAGGCCACATTTGAGTTTTTTTTTTGGTTGAGGCGCCGGCTAACCCAAAAAAAAAAAAACAAAAGAAGAGAAAAAAAAAGGCAAACATCGAAATCGAAACCAGCAAAGAAAAAAAACCGATAGCCAAAAAGAAAAACTGCTTCATCATTTCAAGGAGCTGTACACACACACACACACACACACACACGCGTTGTGTCTATAGCCTATGGTGTAGAGCATACACTGAAACACCTACTAAACTATGGGAAAAACAACAGCAGCTTGAAGTCAAAGTTAATTAGCTGTTAACCTCTCTTTGCTACTACTCCCCGGATCCCGAACCCTAGACCCTGCCGCCTTTCGACGCCTTCATTTATGTATGTATGTATCTACCTTCGCTGTAACAGTAGTTGGATGGATATTAGTAGTCATCGATATAAACTCCTCAGATTGTAACTTTACTTCAATCTCTCTGTGAAGAGGGCGTGTTGAGACTTTCTCGATAAATGCAAATCATTGTTAAGTAGGCGGCGGCAAGGTAAGAAGCTACTTGAGCGGCTTAAACAAAAGGATTGCCAAACACAGAAGATCATATCATTTATAATTGTTCAAACTTCCAAAATTCTCTTTCTTCGCTCTCTGCTCTCTTTGCTATTTGTTGTCTTTGATTCAAATCGTTGGATCATATTGAAATGAAAAAAAGGATTTCTCTTCAGTAATAGATTATTCCCCTTTGTCCTCTCCCTCCCCTTACCTTCGCACGCCGCAATTGAACTTTATTTTGTAGTTTCTTTTTTTGTTTGAACTTCTTGTGAATGCCTTCGTTGATTAGCCCAAAACAATTCGTTGGAAATGAATCCCCTTTGATTTTTGCCACCATCCTCCCCACCAACCCCCCACACCGCAGCACCATCTTTCACCCTTCATTCTTGTGCCACATTGATTGTTTTTTTTTTTTTTTTGGCAATTAAGCGTAGAGTAGCACAAAACATGAAAAGCCATTTCGAACTAATGCTATATATAGGGAGATATATAATAAACAAATAATGCCGCATCATAGTCAGCTAATTTAACAAAAGTTTAAAAAGAAATATCAACAACAACAACAACAATTAGAGGGGAAACACAAAACTTTTGCCACTCGAAGGGTTAAAACAAAACAAAAAACAAATGAAAAAAAAAACACAAAACTTCAAAAATCGAAAATCATGTCAATCAGCGATCGAACGTGACACACATTTGCCCACAAAAGAAACACAAAAAGAACGAACGAACAAATCAACTCAACGAACAAATTCAAAACTTTGATCCAAACAACAACAACAAAAAAAAAAAAAAACACCAACAAGAAAGAAAGAAAAAAAAGGGCCAAAAATTATATATGTTAACCCCTTTAATGGGGCCGCAAAATGGACAGCCAACGCCTCCGCCCCCTCCCTCCCTACCTCCCTCCCTCCCTCCACCATCCCTCATCAGGGAACAAAAAAAAAAAAAAGGGGGAGGCAGGCACGCTGCCGTTTAACATAATTTGCTATAATTTTCAACACAACACAAAAAGCCAGCAACAAGAACAAGAGAGAGAGTAGAGTAGAAGTTCTTGTTGTTGTTGTTGGCGCATAACTGCCAAGTGGCAGAACCCCAAAAACTTCAGCACCTTCTCCTCCTGCCATCCATCCATCCATCCATCCATCCGCCTGTTCGCCTGTCCGTTCCATCAGCAATAATCATTCAGGTTCAGTTTCTGTTTCAGTTTTAGTTTTTGGGTTCGGATTCGGGTTCGGGTTCGGGGGTCTCGTGATTGCTACCATTGGCCCATTATGTTACGTTGTTTGCCCTTTTATGTCAGAGTCGAGAACCTATAATTTAACTAAATGTTCAAATTGGAAATACAACAACATTCATTTTGTGTTTTACTTTCCTTGTTGCGGAAATAAAATATTAGCCGCCCCTCTCAACTTTAACTCAAAAACTTTTTTCGAGTCATTTTTTATCCTCGCTTTAGTCTGACGCCCGCCGCCCGTCGCCCGCAGTTATCCACCAACCGCTTCAATGAAATTGCCACAATTTTGGATAACGCACACCAGAGACAGAGGGGGCAGGGGTTGGTATTGGGGGTGATGGGGGGAATCGGCCTCAAGCAGTCGCAAAACATTCGAAAACTAAAATTAAAACACACAAAGAATTGCAATTGCATTTGCAATTGAAAATTTCGTTCGAACAAATAAACCAACAACAACAACAACAACAACACAAGTCGAAAAAGGTTTCACCTCTTCACCTAAAAGGCTATAAATTTGACATTTCTATCAATTTAAGGATATGATACTGGATCCTCGAAGAAATTTTCGAAAATCATGGCTTTAACTTTGACCCCCTTTTGCTTGAAGTTTGCCGTAGGCCCTGGTCGGAAAGGGGTGGAGGTTGGAGGGGGTGGGGTGGTATAGCTATAGTCTAGCCATTATCTAGCGTATCGGTCTAAACTCAATTTAGTTTTATAAATTGCGGTTACACTGCTGGCTGAAGGGGCTCTATCATAATAGATCCCATATGGAAAGAACGCTTAGTTCATTCTTTATAATAGACTTTTGAGGTGAACAAAGAACCCCACCCCACCACCCAACCGCTCGCCATATGCTCCCTCTCTCTCTCTCTCTTTCTGTCTTTTTCACTGTGTGACGCCCACATTTCAATTGGCATTTTCTCTCTTTCCTTCTTCATTTTGTTTTTTTTTTTTTTTTTTTGTTAGTTTAGTTCACTAGTTTTTTTTTTCTCTCTCTCTCTCTGTTGTGCGCCATTTGTTGCTATTTTTCTTTGTGTGTCGATGTAGGAAAACAATGAGGCAAATATGCCGCAGAGCAGAAAACAAAAAAAAGAAAAAAAAAAAAAAAGAAATTGAGCAACGAAAAGGAAGGAAAAACAAACCAAACTAACCGCATGCAAAACTATTGTAAATGCATATTTTAGTTCCATTTCTATTCACCTTTTTTGTTGTTGTGTTTGTGTGTTGGCTCTTTTGTAGCTGCGCATATGAAAATGAAAAATTATGTGACCGCAGGGCCAAGAGGCAAATAACGCATATGGAAAAATATTATGAACACACAACGGCTCCAATATACACAATTTTTCCGAATTGAATTGGTTGCGTTTGCCGGCGGGGGCCTCGAATGAATTACAAAAGCAGGGCGGGGGAGGGTGGTAGGAGGATAAAGAGGAAATTTAGAAGGGTTAACCGATAGCTGATCAGCATTTAATATCGGTATCGATGCCCTTAAAGTGTTAACCGATTCAAAGAGAAATGAGATACAAAGTAAAATAGACAGCAAGACATGTGTCAAGCTTAAAGTCGAAGTCGGAATCGGAATCGGAGTCGGAAGAGATTCAACCTACTGGGTTGGCTAGGTAGTAGTTAAGGCCTTGGCCAGGGCATTCCTTCTGCTGCCATAAAGTCACACGCTTCACCGCAAAACGTAACAAGCGACGCGTCGTCTTAGCGTCAAATCTGTTCGCTGAACATGGCCATTGGCCAAGCATTAGAATTTTGAACCTATGCACAGCATGTTACTTCCTTTTTATATGCATCCTGTGTCAGTTGGTTTTCAGTTCTCAGGCTTTTTTCTTTTTTTTGGAAAGCTTTTCTAGCGAAATTCGCTGCGCGTACAAAATGTCAGTTTATAAAAGAAGAAAAAAACAAAACTGAAACTGAATTTTGAAGCGCACAGGCCCTTTAGACAAACAAAACGTCGTACGAGAACATATACATATATACATATATATATGTATGTATATATATGTCTAGTCAAAATCTCTTTGGTTTCAGTTTATAAAATTCAAATGAACTTGCAGACAAGCGGCGCTCATCATTAAAATTCACGCTTAAATTGCCTCCTAAAACGAAGAATACGAATCCATTCTTGGTTCGTTGTGGGAAGGGGAAACGGGGGTGGGGGCGAACAACAGCTGCAGCAGGAGGGAGCAACGTTCACCAAAAGTTCTAAGCCAAATTCATTGGAAACTATTTGCCAAAAAACCAAAAAAACCAAAAAAAAAAAAACACCAATTGATATGGAGAGCGGTAGGAGGTGAGGAAGAAGAAAAAGAAGAGACGAGCAACATAAATCAAAAAATTTCATTGAGAAAAGTTGCAAAAGTTTCGTTGACCGCAAAGATCATTAAAAACGCCAAAAGAAAAAAAAAAAGGAAACACAAAATATAGGTACATATATATGTGTATAACCATCGCCAGATATGAATATTAAAATGAGAGACAAAGAGGTATCCCGGTATCCCGGTATAGCAGGCTGAAGCCTAAAGAAGCCAACACAAAAAGGTGCCACTAAAAATTTTGAAATATGTTTTTATTTTATAACTTTGCATGCTGTGCACGGTGCTTCTGGAGCAAACCAAAGTACCGATGCAGAACGTCATAAAAATGGAACTCCTTGGTACTGGCACCGGCCCCAGTAACGTTTCGACTGCTCTTTTGGGTCTCGGTTGTGCTGGTAGTAGTAGTAGTAGTAAGAGTAGTAATACATATATCCTTCTCTCTACCTTCCTTGCTCTGTGGTTTCGGTGCTTTTTGGGAGCTAATTTTGCAACGGCCGCCTGGTGTGGCGGCGGTAGCTTCAATGCCGATTGCAAACTACAATTAGACATGCGCCTCCACTTCACTTTATACAACACACAGATACACAGATACACAGATACAACAATTCCCTTTTCTCAGACATAACGACTAAACGCCTTCTTCTCTCTTTCTCTTTTTGTGGTCTTTTAGGTCTGGTTCCAAAATAAACGATCGAAGGAGCGACGCATGAAGCAAATCACCAGCATGGGACGACCTCCATTCTTTGGCGGTGCACGCAAAATGCGCGGCTTTCCCATCAATCTCTCACCAGGTGGCCTAGACGATGGTCCAGGGTTTCCCTATTTTGCTGCAGATGCTAAATTTGAATTTGGCGGCTATGGTGGGCCATTTCATCCGCATGATGGTCCCTATTTTCCAGGACATCCCGGTGGACCGATGCCCTTCAATGCGCCAGGTGAGAGTTGAGGAGCGAGTTACAAAGTAGTTTGAAATCCTTCCTTGGGCTCAATTGGGTTAGTGAATGGGTTGGGTTCTTTTCTTTTTGGGATTCAATTACATCCTAGCTATGATCGCATTGTGAACTGATCTCTTAAAGATGTCTCACAACATCTCCTCTATTCCTTTGACTATTGCAGGCGGCCCCATGGATCACAGTGGACCCATACCCATGGTGAATGAGTTTGGTCTGACGCCCGAATCGGCATTTCTGAGTCAGGCTGGGGCACCGCCAATGCAATTGCAAACAGCTGTGGGTCCGCCTCCACCGCCACCGCCCCCCAGTGCTGAACATTTAATGGCAGCGCAGCAACAGGCGGCAGCTCAGCAGCAGCAGCAGCAACAACAACAACAGCAGCAGCAGCAGGCGGCTCAAAATGCGCAACAAGCAAATCAAACGCAACAGCAACAGCAACAACAACAACAGCAACAGTCCCAGCAGCAGCAGCAACAACAACAACAACAACAACAAAATGGCCCGCGTACCGCATCGCCCGAGTTCATGAGCTCGGCGAATTTCAGCGAACCGCAGAATATGCAAAATGAAGGTCTTGTTTGGTAATATACAAAACAGTTGGCAACGCGCCTGCTATATCTCAAGAGAGAGTGGGAGCGAGAGCGTGTGAGAGAGCACCACCACCACCACCACCACAGAGACGACGATGTTGAAGAGTAGCGGTTAATGCCGCTGCCTCCCGCCCACTGAATAGCTCTCACACACACACACACACACATATACATATACGCTATATGGCCATCTCGCTCCAACTTGCTTTAGACACGCAACACATGGACACACACCAACACACCAACACACACACACCAAGGAGAAGAAAAGCAAGTTAGCGAGAGCACAAGAGACACAGGGAGAGAGAGAAAGAGAGAGAGAGAGAGACGCAACGTATCGTATGGCTCCCTATCTTTTCTTTTCTGTTTTATTTTTGTTTTTTTTTTTTTTTGTATTATTATTATATTTTTTGTTATTTGTAAATTATAAAATTTAAAATAAACAATTAAACTAAACAAAAAAATAACAAAAAACAACAACATAGACAAAAGTATAAATGAAATGGGCTTTGCACATAGAAACCTAAACTAAACTTAAAGAAAAAACAAAACACAAAACGTAAAAAGAAAAAGAAAACTTAAACTTTTTTTTTTTAATTGCTAATGAAATAAATTTAATGAGAAAAATACATCCAACTAAACGTCTTGTCTGTAATTTATATATAAAAAAATAATAAATCAAATATATATATATATATCCCAATATATATATATTTATGTGTATCTGTGTAAAAATAAAAACAAAAACAAAACAAAGCATACGTAGAGTAAAGGAATATTAAAGAAAATCAGAGAAAATATCTTTTTTTTATTATTATTGTAAATTAGCACATTTATTCATTATTCTGAACATTTTTTTTTAAAAAAACGTTTTTTTTTTCCTATTATTAAATGAACCTATTATAATCGTTGTCTAACAACATAAACGTAAAGTGTAGTTCACTTAGTTTATAAGATTTATAAATACTATATATATGCATATATATCTAAATATATGTATACATATATATATATATATATACATATAAAATTAAAAAACAAATATATATGGCACATAGTAAACTCTTTTTTTTTTGTGGTCTTAGTGATTTAAGTAACAAAGCAAAACAGAAAAGAAAAAACGTAATTTATTACAAGCGGAAATCGAAAACAAAAAAAAAAAAATGCTAATTAAATGTAATATCTAGTAAAACAAAAAAACAAAACCATCACAGAAACTTTGTATATGTACGTATATACATATATATATATATATTCGAATGTATATATATATATATATATTTATATATGTATATATAGAAGAATATACTAAATTCCTCCATATATAGCGATCAAACTAAAGAAAACACAAAAAAAAAAAAACCAAAAGTAAAAGCTAGAATCGGGCATTACTCTCAATTTCCACTTGTATATCTCGTCGGTTTTCTAGCGATTCCTCAATTCCGAGCTCCATTCAATATAGAATTTCCTCTTTAAAAAGATATTACCCAAAGCAGAGGAATCGAAATGAACTTATCTGAATATTTGCCGTGCAATATATGAGAAAATATTGACAAACTTTTAAAGAAACTTATACAAGGAAAACAATCCGATTGAAGAAAACCTTTTGACGACTGTCAAGGCAATTTCTTTGGGACAATTTTCTATTTGAAAGTATCGAAATTGTCAGAATTCTGAAATGAGGAAAATTAATAAATACGCAGCACATTCCATTTCGACAAAATTTTGAAAAATTGCAACAGTTATGAACATATTTGTTGATTTTAGCAACTATTTTAAATATTTTTGAAATGTTTTTCAATTCTTCGAGACTATTTAAAGTCATTTCCTAGTGGAATTGAGAACAATCCCGAAGAAAAGAACGCAAAAAAAAAAAAAACAAAACGATAAAAAAGGAAACCTCTCCCGGAGCTAACAATTTCTTTGAGTTTTTGAATGGATATTATTGATTATGATTATGATTATTATTGGGCCCATCCAAAAAACCTATTATGATTATTATTGTAAAAAGTATTTAGTGTTAGCCTAATGCGTAAGTTTATTAAACAAACACACACACACACAAAAGATATGAAGAAAAGTAAAATGAAAATCCTTATATTTATCATGCGATATACTAAATACAACCATGTGCAAAAAACAAGAATGGGAAAACAAAAACAAAAAATATTATATGTAATAATATTAATTGAGAGCGATAGAGAGAGCGAGAACGAAAGAAAGACAGAGAGAGAAAGAGAGAGAGAGAGCAAAGAAAATCAATAATGCATAAACATAAAACATTTAAACAAAATTGTTAACAAAAAAAAGAAAAAAACGAAAAAACAAATTAAAAAGAAACAAAAGAAAACGATGAAGATGGCATAAAACACAAACAGAAATGAATGACAAAAAAAAAAAAACTTGACGAGAAAAGATATATAAAAATAAAACAAAAAAAAAAAAAAAACAAAAAAATTAAATACAAAAGTGTTGTTCTTTATTCTACTATTGAAAAAATGACATCAAAATATATCGAAAAATTAAAAATCGAACTCCTGTTAACTTTCCCAAAACTGCCAAGGAGTCCAGTCATTTTGTTTTTGCGCCGAAAAACCATAATTCTCATTATTAAATTGATTTAATCCTTTGGTTTTGCGTGCTCCGAAGGACTTTAGGCATTCATACTAGCACCCATGCGTCGCCAACTTGTGCCTTAAATTAGTTCATCAAAGCGACTAAAAGGTGCCGTGCCTAGTGAAATCCAATTAAGATTTTGGCCTGCCCTTCTGATGAGCTTATGTAGCTCTTCAAAGGGCTGCAAGTTTTTAGAATTAAAAAGGATGTCCAGTTGCAAGTGAAACAATTGAACAACAAGTTCAAAGAGCGCTTGTAAGGCAGTGATAAAATAAAACAATGGCCACGCCCGCCCCTAAGCATTAGGTCTAAATTTTAGTTTTTGAACCAGCTTCTCCTTGCAATGGTTTATTGTCTTAAATTGCATATGGCAACAAAAATAATAAGAGATAAGGACAGAAAAGGAATTTGTGGTGATCATTTTAAAAGAGAAAAATACGACACATACGAAGAGAGAGAAAAAGAATACGAAAATAATCAAAGATATCTGCTCGAAAAAGGGAGAAAATTTAACTCCGATTAAATTTTTAATTAAAAACCCGCTTACAATTTTAGAGAACAGGACAGACAATAAGGAACAAACAAAAAAATTGAATTTCAATTTTTCAAGCACTTAAAGCGTTGATAGTAGCATTTAGGTAAGACACTTTCCGGCCCAGCCTCATCTGTGAATAGCATCTTTAATCTTGCACACACAAACACAAACGCACACACACACACACACACACACATGAGTAAAGTTAATATGCGTGGCTAATATCGAGGCAACACATTATTAATGTTGTGGACATGCACCCGAAAACTCCAGGCATTAAGTGGGCTAAGGGGCAGGAGGAGGCAATAGGTGATGGCCAGTTGAAGAGTGTGAATGTGATGGGCTGCGTTGGCCTGGGCATGGCATGCAGCAGGGGTGAAGTCAGTGCCTTTTGTTCGGACACATGTGCGCGCATTCACACCTACGACTAAAACATGGCAGTGAACAATGAAATGGACAAACGGATAGACGAGAGCCGAGAGAGATTGTAGAGATGGAATGGCCACAGACACAGACATAGACATAGAGAGATGGAGTTGGAGTTGGAGATGGAGTTGGAGACGGAGCATGGATAGCATTTAATGCAAAACAATGCTGATGTTGCCCCGCATGGCCAATACACCAAACAGCAGCAACAACAACAACTCACACGCATACACACACACACACACACACACAGAGAGAGAGAGAGAGAGAAGGAACACACACATCTCTAGCCATGACGAATTTCGTGCTCTGAAAATACATTTGCAGGCGTTGCAAAACGTTGGCACGCACTTCGCTCAGGGAAATGGACATCGAAGGGCAGGCAAGCGTTGCACTTCACACACATGCAGACACACACGCACACCCACACACACACACACACACACACATCTAAAACGCATATTAAACGTCGTCGTCCATCAGGTCGAAAGGCCTCTCTATCTATGTACATATGTGTGTGTGTCTGTCTGTCTGTGTGTGTGTGTGTAGTGCAACGTTCAATCTGTCCAGAGCCATCAATCCATCCACAGAAAGCGTCGAGCTAGGATCTCTTATGGTTTGCCCAAAGCCTGATGCCCTGCCTGAACCCTGACGTGTGACGTTCGTTTATCAGTTGGACAGCATTTCGGATAGATGGTGAGAATATTTGGTTCGTTGGTCGGTTGTTAAACGGAAAGGGGGGGACGGACGTCACAGGACGGGACAGCATGTGGGTGTCCTTTGGGGGAAATGTCCCATTTTGAGTGATGGGCCATGAGTTGACTGGCCATATGCATGGCCAATTCCATCGTTACATAAACCTAATGGAAAATATCTAACAAAATTCGATTCATTCTCGCCATGAAGTATGCTATAAAACGCGATATCAAATGATTTGAATGATCTAAAAAAAATAAAAGCTATATAGAAAGAGTTGTATATAGTGCCGCACTGTGTAGCGAGTGTCCTTGTGCGTATAACTTCCGTTTCCCGTTTTGTTGTTCCCAAAAAAAATAAATTTGTTAGCCCCAACAAACTCTGCTCAAGTACTCCTTCCAGCCTTCCTTCCGTATGGGCGTAGCCAGGCCCCTTCCATCTGCTGTCATGTGTCAGGACAGTTTCACCTTCATTCATCATCACTCATGACGTTGGCAGATCTCGAACTGTTGCCGTGATAAATGTGTCCAGGTTTTTGTTTTCGGGCCATAAATAAAATGTTAACTCTCGTTCAAGAATCGATTGCTTAAAGTACTTCAAAAGCAAAACAATAAAAAATTAAATAGAAATGTCAAATGGTTTATTTAACTCTATTATGAATATTATAATTCATTTTTGTTACCATTCAAAAAGCTTGACTTAAGAGCCATTTAAATGGACTCACTTTAAATATTTCTATATTCCGTTTCATTGACTTGGCTTATAGTTCCATCAAAAGTCGATCAAGAGTTTTTATTTTATGTAAGGGCTGGATGTGTGTGTGTATGTGTGTGTGTGTGTTTTTTTTTGAAGAGAAGTTAAGCAAAAGAAAACCACAGAAAACTGACTGAATGAAACTCTTGGCCAAGATCTTTTGGCTTAAAGAGGCTTTTGATCACTTAATGGCAATTTGCCGCCGTTTGTTTGTTTGTTTGGTCTTACCGAATGTCTGACTGTTCGACTGTTTGTTTGTTTCATTGTTGATTATTTGTTTGTTTGTTTGTTTATTTATTTGTTGTTGTTGTTGTATGTGGACTACACTGATTGCCTTCATAATCGTCTAATGACTCAATTTTCGTTCATGCCAAAGACAATTACGAGTCCACAATTATCGATGTGGCTTTGCAGAAGGCAGTCGTCAAGTGAGCAGCAATCAAGGGGTGAGCAAAGCAAAGGGGGGAGAGTGGGTGCGTGTGCGTGCCACGCAATGACAGCTTGCAACGATATTTGATTTGAAGCTGTCGAAAAGCAACTTAAACAAAAGAAAGGAGTTAGGCATTGAAAAACAAAAAAAAAAAAAAAAACTAGAAACATATTTTCAAAATACATAAACGAATTGCCTATACCCTTTACTTGCTCTTTCCACGAGCCAGTAATTTAGGTGAATTTTCCACTTCCCGAAATGAAAAGGAAGACCCCAGCTGAAATACAGACAGACAAAAAGCGTACAAAACTACCGATTCCTGTCTACCCAAAACAAAAAAAAAAACAAGAATCCCGAATCCGAGACAAAACGTGACGGAAACTGAACGGAACAACGACCATCGTCCGTTTTGTGTGTCTCTTTTTTTTGTTTTTCGTACATATAAAGTGATGAGGAGCCCTCGAGCGAGCGGAGGGAGCGAAGGAAGCGGGGGGCAGCGGGACAGCTGAAGAACCGGAGGAAGTGAGTGGCTAGCTAGTAGCTAGTTGCTACTGTTGCTGCTGCTGACACGCAAACCTACTCCAATTTCCAGGGCGCCGTGTGTCTGCCAAGTGTCAGGCTAAAGCACAAAACAAAAACAAAAAAGGAAAACGAAAAAGAACCGAATCCAACAAACAAAAAAAAAAAAAGAAAAAAGGATTTCACTTCGACATTGCGCTGACACTTGCCGGCTGCAAAAACCCGTCCAAAACGTAGGGGTAACAACAGGGAGCAGGCAATGGAAAGAGAGGTGCGTTGAGGGGAGAGATGGTATGGGAACGGATGGCTCGTGTTTTGTCATTAAAACGATGCAACTGCAAAATGCCAAACAACAACAACAGCAACAACAACAACAACATTGGCAATTGTTGTTGAGCTTATTAGTTCAGTTAAGTGGCCAACTCAAAGAGACAAGAGGTCCCATAGAACGCACTTCAAGTGAGCAGCAGTTGGACTACCCTAACACAAATTGAAAAACTGAATCGATTTTCCAAGCGTCCAACTTGTAAAACACAACAATAAAGCCAAGAAAACAAAAAAAGGAAAAGCTAAGCAACAGAATATATATAACAATTGGAGATATGAGTTTTTGGAATGTCCTTTTGCCCTCCATTCCCAATTTAACTGAAGGCAAATTGTTCTGAGGTATTGAACTTCAGGCTGTCTGTTTAAAGGAGTTTCCACTGTAAAATACTTCTCCTAAGATCAAGCCTCTATTTCCAACATTTTTTTTGGAAAACTATAAAGTTTATGAAAATACTCTTAAACTAACATATTAGATAAAGGCTTTAGGCATTTTCATCTTGTAGAAGGTTTTGTCTTATCAGTCCCAAAATTATTTACTTATGTAAAAGCGAAGCGAAGCAATTGAAAGTCGTGTATATGGATTACTTTTATATTGCCTCTCGTATATTTCATGAGTTCCATAAAATGATATATGAGCCGGATTTTGGACTCACACACACGGGCAAACACAATGACACATGCTACCGTTCCGAATTGTCAGAGTTTAGTAAGTATTTCTCCTTCCATTTTCCAGAGGTTTTTTTTTTTTATTCGTTGTTGTTGTTCCTTGACCGCGATTTCATTTCGAGCACGCAATGTCATTTCACGCTAAGCTCAGAACGCACATGGATATGTTCATGTCCATGTCCATGTACTACATGTCCATGTCCAAGAGTGACTAGCCAGACGGGACGGCAGGAGGTAGGAGGCACTTTCGACATGCCACGTAACAGCGGAAGCCGGCGCATGCGTAACTGAGCGATGGGCGCGGGGGAGGGGGTGTGGAGGGGGGAATGCGGAATAGAGAGGGTGCCCGCATATGTCAGCGCTCGAAAATGTGTTAATATTTGATAAGCTCAATATGTGGTCGGGGCTTCTGCAAAATACCAAAAAAAAAAAAAAATAAAAATAATTCGGACTGCAACTGCTGGCAATTGGTAATGGGACATTCAACTGAAGGATTTAGCTTGCGTGCGGCATGCACTGCTACCACTCTACCCTCCTAACCCCCTACCACCTTCTTTTTCACCTATCAGTTGCCACCTCATTCCCAGTTGAACGGTTACCCAAGCGAACTGAAATGACACCCAAAACCGTAACGTTGGAAAATTGTTACGAAAAAGTATTAAAGCCTGTCACTTTGACACCTTGTCTAAGTAAAGCAGCCAGTGGGGACAAGGGGCGAGGGGCAAAGCGAACGGTTAGGCAGCAGGGACAAGGCAACAGGCAACTGGCAACTGGCAACTGGGGGAACCGGAGAACTCGAAACATGGAACGTATTTGACATGGTGAAAGGAAGAAAAACAAAAGAGTGGGCAGAGAAAAGAAGCGGGGAAAAGCATTCAACTTAACAATTGGACACGCCATGTGAAGGCTTCTTTTATTTTGTTGGTCAATTTTCTATTCACGAGGTTACCCAAAACTATCTATCTCTACCCTCTTCAAATATTAATGATCTATACCAGGAAAATTGACCAACAAAAACAAAATCTCCATTTAATTTCAATTAGCTGTCTTAGATCTCGACATTAAAGCTTATCAGCTAAGACGAAGTATAAGAGACAGAAGGAAGAGTCCATCTGTTCGTCTGTCCATCTAGCCACTTTAATAGAGTCCTATTTGATGTGTGTGTGTGTGTCTATATATATATTCCAGATATGTTTCGAACTAAAATAGAGTAAATTAAAACAATTCTTTTAGTCAACTTCATCATTAAAGTCCTCATCATCAGCATCAGCAACATCATCGTGATGAGGATGAGGATGAGGATGATGATGACGATGATGATGGCAAACTAATTGCCCAGACCACAACGATACGCTTAATTACACGATAATTTCGCAGCCATCCAAGCCTACGATGAGTGTTGTTGTTGTTGTTGTTGCACTTGTTCCAGGGAAATCATCGTCACTGGAGACAGAGAGAAGTGGAGTTATGGAGATGGCTATAGAGATGGCGATGACTGAAGATGGATGAAAAAAAAAACAAGAAGAACGATTTTGATTGCTTGAATACAGTAGACCGACCGACCGACCGACCGACCACAGGCAAAAGACCAAACCAGACCAGACCAGACCAGAGCCGGAGCCGGAGCCCCGGAGGAGAGCCGTGTGGAGCCAGCGTGGAGCATAAAGCCTTTAAATGAAGCGTACCGCTGCTGAATTTCAGCTTATTTAATGCAAATGAAGCGAAGGCAAAAAAAAAAAAAAAAAACCCGAGATAGGAATTAGTTAGTGCACAAGGAAGAAGCAGCAGGAAGAAGAGAGGAGGAGGATAGATAAAGGGCAACCAAAATGCAGGCCATTTCACTGTCAAGTCAAACAACTGTCTATATGTCCGACTGTCCGTGTGTGTGTGCGTCTGTGTGTGTGTGTGTGCGTGCGTGTGTGTGTTCAGAGAAATGCTGCCATCACCTGATTACACTATCCATCACTTTTCATATACAAAGTAAGGAAATCTAAAGTAACTTTCTAGAGTAAATAGGATAGGATGAGACAACTCTGAATAGTTGACTTAATGGCCGACCAAATTTCTGTTGTATAGTGTAATTTTTGTTCTCATTTCTCGTTCTGGTTTTCTGCAATCTAGCCCCAATCTATCTAGACATCTAGGTGGGGCAGCCACACACACACACACACACACTAGCAGAGCTCTTACGTGGGCTGACTTCACTGAATGACTGACTGACTGAGTGATTTGACTCTCTCTCCCCCCCCCCCCCCCCTCTCGCTCTCTCTCGCTTCTGTTGTCGATACGTGTCGATGACACGTGTTCAGTTTTTCGTAGGGCGACAACAAACAGCTTTATTACACGACAAGTTATGAATATGCACACCAACACAACACACACACACAACACACACACACACACACACACATTCGTCACACTCATGTAGTATCCCAGATATAGGATGAAGAAGCAGCATGTAGGTATATCTAGATTCTAGATTAATGTACTCATTGTTGTTGCTCTGTTTTTGAGTGAATTCCACTTCACTTCACAACAATAAACCAAAATTAATGCAAATTACAAAATATCCAATTGCAAATGAGATGAGAATGTGAAATTTGTGAAATCTGAAATCGAAAATGTATTATTGAGCAAGCAACGGGCATGTCTTTCCAAGTCGTTAAAAATCTAAAAAAAAAAATAATAATAATAATAATAATTCAACCACAATCAATGGAAATTTCATTGATTTTGACAGAGCAGAGATAGATCCAGTTTAGGGCATCCAAGTTGCCACTCTTAATTAATGGATCAATTAGTCACTTGAACTAAGCAACTCGATTTCCTTTATCTTTTATTTCAATTGGATTCAGTTTAGAAGAATTTTTAAGGCCAACTGTGAGCATTGCCAAGAGGAAGTAATGGCGATCTACGAGAGAAATAAGGGAAATTTGCCCCTTAAGTATGCAATAGACAGTTTAATAATTCCCCTCTTGAAAACTAAGACGAACTTTTAGAATAAAGCCGCTAAAAATGGTGGCCCTGTAACTTGTTTTTGAATAAAAAGTAGTCTTGCTTGAAACAACTTAAAGCTAGAGTTACACTTGTCGTATACGTAATGTGTAGGCAATGATTAGATAAAGGAGTATTCAAATTTTCTACTAGTTAGCCAATTAAAGTAAAGTAAAATGACAAAAGTTGCCAATGAAATGATATTAAATTTGCACATTGAATATGAATATGAATATTTATATCTACATAAAGAAATAGATATATATATATATATATATATATGTCACTCCTTCTCTGTGTTTTGGGGGCATTTATATGTGTTTGCTTTTCAAGGAGGCGGGGCGTGAGTGGGTGTGGGTCTGTCGTTTTGTTGTTCGCATTGTTTGCTTTGATTTTATTACGATTTTTGTGTTGATTTTGCTTTTATTACAATTCGATATTGTAGTTGTTGTTGTTGTTGTTGTTGTTGTTGCTACTGCTGCCATTGGAATTTTGTGTGCCAAATTTGGTATTTCCACAAATTCAGCAAAAATCACAAAACCGCACAAAATGCGCTTAGATCAACAGAAAATGACCAAAAACAAAAGACCAAAGTAAAGAAAAACTGATATATATATAGACAAATGTATATATGTATGTATGTATTGGAACGATATGACGACGTTATATATAAAACGAAAGATAAAAAATGAATAATATAACAAAAGCAATAAAATATCATAATTTATTTAACATATTTCGCTCTTTGCCTCCATGCATGCATGTGTCTGTGTGTGTGTGTGTGTGTGTGTGTGTGTGTGTGTTTATGTGTGTCTGGCTGTGTTTTAGCCAAATCTGGGGCCAAATATCTAAATCGAAAATCGTTCAAGTTATAAATTGAAAGAGAAATTCAAACAAATGAATTGCAAACTTGAGATTTTTTAATTTGAAATATTTTAAATTGCCTAAAAATTTGGTACATTGTGACCAAATAAATTTCTGTTGCCTACTTTTTGGAGCAAATACCAGAAACGATTTAATCGAACCAAGTTTAAGATATATGAAGATAAATGAGTTTAAATTTAGAAACATATTTCCAAAAACCTTCTAAAATATCATTTGAAAACAAAATATCCTTTAAGGCTGGTGACTAATATCATATTTTAGCCCTTTCCCTTTCCATTGCTATCCATTGAAATTATTGAACAATTTGAGAACAAAAGATAATATTTTTTTGGTATAATATTTGGTCCTATGGTCCTTTGGTCCTTTGGTCCTTTGGTCCCTTCTTTGAATGAGAAATACTTCAGCCTCGACGCTGCGTCAAAAAGAATTGAGATAAGAGTTCAAGTTATAATTATTGCCAATAGCAAATAGCAATATTCCTTTTTCGACCTTTTCTTTTTTTTCCAGCTTCCTCCTGAATCTTTCAGTTTATTATTAGTTCTTCGTTCTTCTTTTTATTATCTTTCTCATGTGCTCATGTCCTTTGTGTATGAGCTAATTTCGCGTATTGACTTTTATATTGAAAATTTATATTTTCATTTGTAAATAGGTAAATTCATATACATATATATTCGTATAGGTGCAATGTAAGAGATTCTCCCAGACTGGTGGGATTTTGAATTTTGTTTGTTTTGTGTTTAGCAGACAAACAGCAAAAATGAAAATCAACAAACAGAATTCATGCAGAATTCATTATTTTTAATACTCTGTAAACCAGTGACAAAATATTCAGGGTATATCGAAGGCACTGAAAAGTAAATAAATCCAAAAAAAAAAAGGAGGTATAATGGGTCTCGATTGATTGAAGATGCCAATTAATGGTTAACCTTGAGCTGGGATTCACCTTTTTTGTTTGCCCTTTTTTGGTAAGAGGTATCCGCAAGTCGGTATTGCATTTTGTGTATTTCCATTTTTGTTTTTTTTGCTTTTAGATTATTTCTTTTTAAAAAAAAATACAACAAAAATTCATATTACAACTTTTACATTTTATTTATATGTATGTATATAATTTTTTCTTTTTTTTGTTGGTTTATTATTTGTTTTGCCATTTGCCCCACACACACACACACACACAGACACACACACCCACAGAGAAGAAAGGGAGAAAAAGAGGATACAAAAAAAAAATTTATGTGTGTGAAGCATTTAAAAGCTTTACAAACATTAAAATGTCTGTCTAACTGTAGATGTGTGTGCGTATGTGTGTGTGTGTGTGTGTGTGTGTGTGTGTGTATTTATCGGTATCAAAAATTCCTCACGTGTATGTGTGTTTCCTGTCTGTGTGTCTCGTGTTTGCGCAAATCGTTAGAGCGAAGAGTTGTGTAAATATTTGTGTGAAAAATTTTTACCGAACGTGGATTAAAAACTTTTACCATGTTGCTTGGTTACAGTGTAGAAAGAGATGGCTCTGCAGGTGAGGGGTAGCCTGCTGCTGGTGTGCGGGGTATGTGTGTGTGTGTGTCTAGGGGGGGAGGGTCCCGGAGAGCGACTGCATTTAGTAGTTTGGCGTTCTATCTGCTATCTATTACAGATTTATTTTGAAAAATTTATTAGCATATTTATTTACTTTGTGTATATGTACATACAATATATACATATATATATTAGTGTGTGTGGATGTGTGCATGTGTGTGTGGCATATCTGTCTGGTTTTTCTTTGTATATTTTTGGTTATTTTTGGCATTACGCATATTTTACTGTTTTTTTTTTTTTTTTTGGTCAACTGCCGCCTGCATGGCTTGTGATAAGTTTTTGGTCAATAACTGTAAATGCAGGTGGAATGCAGGATAAACGCTGATTAAAGTACAGTGAAAATTAGTTAAATTGAAATTTAAATATAATTAAATGTAATCGAAATTAGCCTAAATAAGCTCAAAGATGCCAAATAAACTTTTGTTTAACAATAAACTAGAGTATTAATGGTTGATTAGGCCTTATTAGATGGCTCAAGTATCTAGTATCTGAAAGATCCATTTAGGCCAATTTTAGCAGTAGCCTTTTAATTAATATGTTGACTACCTTTGTCAAAGCAAAACGAAGTCTCAATGGAAATGAGGCGGCATATAAATACTTAGCTGATTTTGGAGAATAAGTTTCCAGTTACCAAAAATAATAGAACACTCGATTATGTGGCATATTGTGGCAGTCAAAAGTAATTAATAATAATTTAAAAAAAAAATAAATAAATAAATTTTGAATATATATTTATATAAATATCTATGCGCATCACTGCCCAATCTAACTTTATACAACTCATAAAACAAAACAAAAAATTAAATAAAAAATTGCTTCAACTTAAATTGAGGCAACTTTTTCACTTTAAACACAAGGCAAAAGTGGCAGGAAGAAAAGCAAGAAAAGGGACATGGGAATGAGGAAGATGAAATGGAGCGCCAGGAGGTGGAGCAGTGGCAGCGACAACAACAACAACAACAACAACGGCAACAAAAAAAGTGTGAAATTTTAAGTACTTGAAGTGCCGCTGGCGCATCCACACCCCAACCAGCCAGCTTTTCAGTTCCCCCAGTTTCTCTGCTACCCACACACACACACACACACACACACACACACACAAACACTTGCACACGCATACACAGATATACATATAAAGAAGCAATACGTATTCATAACGCGTATACGCCATGTTGTTGTTGACAGCCATTTTGTAGATGATGCGCGCGTCGGTTCGGCACCCCACCCCCTGTTGCCCGGCTCCACTTCGAAATTCTCCACACTCAAAGTTCCATCTTCCAACCTCTGCCTCATCATGCTGCGCCCATTCCCCGCCCCGCCCCGCCCTGTATGTTGCCTCCTTTACTGTTCTGCTACAAATTCAACGAGGCGTTCGTTTATTTGAGCAACGGCACCTTGGCGTGGCAAAAGCTCATTTTAGAGGGCTATGTTGTAGTAGCAACCTGCCGCACCAACACCCCCCCCCCCCATCTTTTGCTTCTTCATCGTACCCACTCTCTGCTAACCTACAGGGCACGTAAATAAACACAGCTCAAGCGAAATATATTGACGATGTTGAAGCGGAAGAGCATCATCATAGCGATAATCATGTTACCTCAATTCGAAATGAATTCATAACTGAATTTTGCCCTCCCTCAAATGTCAACGGCACACCCGCACCCGCACCCCACCGCGGTAGCAAGGACTCAGGGCCCATTCACCATACCAAAAACCGAAAGAAAAAAACAAAAAAAAAAGGATGGCCAAAGCAGTAAAGTGGAAACTGGTAGCCAGCCAGCCAGCCAGCCAGCATATCATCATTATGATCACAATGATGACGCCCGCTATGGATGATGATAATGATGAATGCTGTCTCTTCAAACGGCAAGAGGGTGGGAGGATGGGGGGGAGGGGTCCAACAGCGAAATGATGTTTTAAAGCGGCAAACGCGACGCGGCAACGAGGCAACAACAGAAACATATATAAAATCAAATCAAAACTAACAGAAACCAAACAAAAAATAACATCATAAACAAGTCGCCATTAAAAATACACTGCAAAAAAATCAAGCATAACTCTTACCTTATTCCACTCTTGATCAATCGAATTGGGCTTACGTTCAATGGATACTTCCATAATCCAAGATCCAAGTGCGAATTTCTGGCATATTTTTCCAAGTTAGAAGAGCAGGAATCGATAAGATTCTAAAAACTTTAATTCATATATAATAATGATATTCGGAAGTTTTCTTTTAGATATTTAATAGAATGGTCTTTAATTTCTGATACTTAAAGGAGCAGGGAACTTAACCCAAGTAAGGGACAAGTGTAATCTTCAATGTCTAGATAATAATGCATTGCCCGTTATGCAGTAGTTTTTCTCAGGTTTTTCTCAGGTTTTTCTCAGTTTCTCTCATTGCATTTTTCGCAACTCAACTTCAAATGTTGTATATGGCCTTTTCGTGGCGAAAGAGCATTGAAAAATGGCAAAAACTCGTTAACTGCCATTCCATTGCAGTCAAGGCGGTTGAGAGTGGAAAATGCCAGCCCCCAGTCATGTCCTGCTATGGCCCTACTGCTGGTACTGGTCCCTCTTCCCGGTCCTGGTACTTGTTCTGGTTGTACAACCCCGTTTTGGATTTGCAACTGGTTTATTGAATAGGGGTGGGGGGGGGGGAGGTTTGAGCGGCAGATGGCAGTTGATGGCCTTCTATTTTGCTACTGTTACCATGGCCTGATGTCCTGCCGGGGTCCTTGTGTGCCTGCGCCTGTGCGTGCCAACTACTCCAGCCCAGCTCCCTGCCGTGGCATAATGTATTTTGTCGTTTCTCGGTTCTCCTAGGCATGCATTTTATCTTGTTGTCGTCGTCATCCTACATCCTACATCCTACATCCTATGTCCTGCTGCCGTTGCTGTTGCCATTGCTGTTTCTGTTTCTGTTTCTGCTGCTGTTTCTGTTGCTACCCATGCACAGGATGTTGCTCGTTAAATTTTCTTTATGAAGTTAACTGTAAATGCTCGTCGACGTTGTCCCTGATCCTGCCATTGCCACTCCTGCCACTCCTGCCACTTCAATTTCAATGCGCACCAGAAACAAAATGCAAAAAAAAAAAAAAACAAAAAAACAAAAATAAACGGACACCAAGCATAAAACAGAAAACAAAAATTTTATCAAATAAGAATAGAGAGCAGCCGGGCGGATGGGAAAGAGGAAAAGGCAGCAATTTTTTTTTTTGGTAATGCAATTTTTATAGATGCTTTAAAGCTTTAAATGGAAAGAAAAATCCAAGAATCTGCATACAACTTTCACCCGAAAAAATCGAGAAAACGAAACGAGGAACAACAACAACGCGTGCCTTGAAAATTTCCATTTTCCCTTAACGGCAATGGCAACGGTGGCAAGGGGCAAGAGGCACAAGGCATGGGGCACGGGGCAAGAGGCAAGTGGGATATGGCATGTGCTGGACTTGGTTCGGGAGGGGCTAAATGCAAATATTTAAATTGCATTCGCGGCAGTCGCCGCCAACCTGGAACGCCCAAATGCCCAACCGAACGCCTTCTTTTATCCCGCCCTTCTCCTTCCCCTTCCCCTTCCCCATCCCTCACACACACACACATCTACCTTAAATCATTCGTTCTACAAACAGATAAATTATGTTCTACAAGACGAAAAACTTTACAAAAGAAAATGGGAAAAATAAGTAAAAATGAAAAACGCAAAAGAAAAAATAAATGCAACAAAGATGAACTGTCTAGAAAGATGGCCGAAGCGATGATACTCTTTTTATAGGCACCGAATGCACTATTTTCGATTGAGTTTATCTCTCTCTCTCTCTCTCTCTCTCTGGCTAATCGAAATTTTTGAAATTCAAGTAATTCGCTTTGAATTGAAACTTGATTTTAGTTATATGAAATGTTAAATTCACAATTCGACCTTCATGGCGAAGGAGACAAGCCCAAAATAAAAGCCAAGCCAAGTAGCACAAAAAAAGAAAAGAAAACCCAATATAAGAAAGAAAAAAATAAACGGAAAAAAAAGAAAGTATAAGAAAAGCGAGAGAAAAAAAATCATGAAAAATTTCCAAGTAGTCGAAGTACAACAACAAACATGGCACAAGAAAAATGTGCACAAAGGCGTATTTGCTCAAAGGGGGCGGGCTCGGGCTTGGGGGGAGTGTGCGGCAAGTGATAGAAAGCAGTGTAAGCAGAGTGTGTGTGTGTGTGTGTGTGTGTGTGTGTGTGGGTGGATGGATGGTTATGTGGTGGGCAGGACGAACGATGTTAAATGGCAAGAAGAAAGCAGACAGCACTCGACTATGGAGCTGCTGAAGCTGCCACAGTGTCATAAAAGTTGATCAATATTCGATATACATTTCCGATATCAAGTAATCGATATTATGATAACATAAATTATACAAATTATTTTAAAATACGGGCTTAATTTTTGAATATTGAAAGCTTACGTAAACCAAAATGGATCTGACACGGATCTCGCTTCTCTCTCCTCTGTCCTCTCTCTTCTCTCCCTTACTTTTTCTATGTAGATTTTGTCATTTTTAACCACTGTATTACCCCCAGCTCTTAAGGTCTTATTCTCAATGAAGGCGCCAAAAGAGGCAAAACGACAACAACAAGAGGCAAACGCAACAAAAAAAAAAAAAATAAAAAAATAAAGAAAAAGGGGGAAAAAAAAGAAAGCAAAAAGCAAAAGAAAAACGAAACGAAAACGGCAAAGGAAATGAAGCAAGAAAAATTACAATTCTCGACATGGATGTCGGTTGTTGGGTTGGTTTTTTTGGGGCGTTGTCGTTGTGCCAGGATTGGACTGGAGGGCTGTGGGGGCTAAGGGAATTGTGGGTATGGTTGATATTGCTGGAGTTAGCTGGCGTACGGTGGGGGGGCTTATAGAGGGGACTGGAATTGAGTTTTGCTACGCGACGACGATGACTACGACGCCATTTTGTATGCAGGTGAATTCTCTATCTCTCTCTCTCTCTCTCTCTCTTTCATTCTCTCTTGCTCTTTCCAATTCTATATCTTGCTCTGCTCTGTGTCTGTATGTCTGTATGTGTGTGTGTGTGTGCGTACGTGTTAGTGTGCGTATGCGTGTGTAATTTTTATCTGCCAACTTTTATCATTTTTTATTTTTATACACATTTCGTTTGCCTTTTACATAGAGAAAGCATAAGATAGAGGGAGAACGGAGACGGCGACGGAGACGAAGCGGTAGAGCAAAGTGTCTATGTATGTGTGTGTGTCTCATAAAGCGCGTCAAGGTAAACGAAAAAGAAGCAAGCACATACACACGTGTGTGTGTGTGTGTGTGTGTGTGTGTGTGTGTGTGTGTGTGTGTGTGTGTGTGTGTGTGTGTGTGTGTGTATGAATGGGGCGCGCATGGCAAAGAAAAATTGCGTTCAACTTTGAATGAGTTTTCCATCCAGCAGCCCCAAAAGTGAATGGGCAAGGATGCTTACGAATGTTGGCCAGGGAGCGGGCGGAAGACGGTAGGCGATGGGCGGTAGGCGGTAGACGGTAGGCGGGAGTGAATGAAAGGGGATACAAGCGGCACGCAATGACTCTCAAGGCTACACGAGAGCTTACTTTTCTTTTTCCTTTACCATCACATACCCATTCCCCAAATCCCCCATTCCCATCTCCACTGCCGCTTCCCCCCACCCAGCCCCAACCCCCGCGTTATACAAACAAGAAAAATAAGGTAAAAAGAAAAAAGTAGAAGTGGCATTGTCATCGTTAATGTTGTTGTTGGTGTTGTTGGTGTTGATGTTGGCGTTTCTTGGATGGCAACTGAAACAGGATTACCTGTCGCTTGTGGGTGATATATGTATGTATGCATGCGTCTACTATGTACACACATACATACATATATACTACACCACAAAAGTATGTGCATATATACTTCAATTCATAAGTATGTACATAAGGTAAAGCAATACCCAATTCATAAAGACAAAAAATCGTAAACGTTATTTGCACTTGACCTAATTAAATCATATTTCATATAAACCAAATACCAGCGACTAACTGAGTCCGATTCAGTTAACAATTTAATGCAAATCAAAGGCTAAAACCATCTGAGTAAGAGGCATGCACCGACAATTAAATGCTCTTGCAATAGGTCTAAAGCATTTGGCAATCAGACATTTTATTGCTTCAAAAACTTCCAAAACTTTCTTTCTGTTAAACTTGGTGGATCAAATTTTTAAATTATCTGAATCAGAGCACTATAACATAAAGCTGCCATTGGAATAATCGGAAGAAAAAGAAATCTTAGTGAGAGAAATATTTTTGTTACTTAAACTTGTCGACTCAATCTTCTTAGACTTCTTATATGAATTGTTTTAGTTCGCAACTTTTTACCAAATTTTGCAAGGAGCAGGCGACTATATCAAATATAGCCTCTCTAGGAACAATCGCACAAAAAAGCTCATGTCAACGGAATTTCATATTTAGAGTCGTCGTAAAAAAATAAGTTTACTTTTTAAGCTCTTTTCTTTAGCCAATTAGCCACCAAATACTTTCTCGCTTACTCTTACTCGTATACGCACTTTAGCGCTCCCAGCGGTTAGTTCCTTCTCTAGGCTTGGCCTTTTTGTAATTTGATATCTTACGATACGTTGAATATTGTTAAAGTTAATTAATTTTTTGCATAGTCTCCAAGATCTGAGGTGAACGGAGCCCTACGGATAAAACGCAAACAAACCGATAAATGATTTACAAACTGATCGAAAAAGGCTTTTGAAATATTATCTATCCTTGTATGTAGACCAGAATCTTAGCTGACAACTTAGTTCCAACTTAATTGTCTTCAAAGTATTAACTAAATATAATTCAAAAATGTATTTCAGAATATTTTAAATTCTGTGTAAAGTTTTATTCTCAAAGTTGAACATAATTGTTAGTTATGGTAAAAGAAAAGATTGGCCAAAAGACTGGTCTCCCCAAATTTGAACTTTAACTTTTTTCGCCCTTAACAAGCTCAGTTAACCTTAATGGTAACTGAAAGGTGGGGGTGGTGGCTGGTGGGGATTCGAGTTGGCAATGGCGTTGGAGTCCAAGTTGCTAAAGAACAGAAGTCATGCCAAGTGGCCAGGACATGGAGAGAAAGTAAGCAAGCAAGTCAAAGCAATTTCTCTATCCTCTGCCATTCCATTCTGCTTGCGTGTGTTTTTATAGCCTTAGCTAGAAACTGTCATTGAGCTTCAGTCTGACGCCCCTAACTGCCGCCCACTTTCTTTTGCTATCCATCTCGCTCTCGCTATCTCTCAGGTAGCTTGAGTCCTGTCAAATGTCTTCAAAGACTTTTACATCATTGGGGCGTAAGTAGCGCAGCAGCAGCAGCAGCAGCAGCAGGAGCAGGAGCAAAAAAAACCAGGCAGCCATTTTGACTGACTGACTGACTGTCAAGGATCTGCTTGCCTTACCCCCCAATTGCCATCGTCCCCATTTCCATCTTCATGTTCGTCTGTCTGTTTTATGCCTGAATCACTTTTGTAACTTTTAAGCAGAGAACGAAAGAGAGAGAGAGAGAGAGAGAGAGAGAGAGAGAGAGAGAGCGACAGAGACGGAGACAGAGAAAACTCATTGCGAAATCATTTTTGGAAAATCGCCTGCGGCTGTGTTTTGTTAAAAACTGAAAAACGGAAATACTACAACAAAATGTTACCCCAAAATATAAAAGGGGATGGGCACAACTCACAACAAGGGTGTTGCTGGCAATGGAGATGGGGATAGGTGGGCGGCTGGGTGGCTGGGCGGCTGGGCGGTTCGAGTTGGGCATGCTGAATGAACAGCCAACGTCTTTCTCTTTCGACTTGTTTAACTTTTACTCAAGTGGATGTTTTAAGGCAAGGATATGACTGGCATTCGAGGCAAGCGGCCAAGGATGGGGGGTAGGGGTATTGGGCGGTGAGCTAAGCAACGAAAAATGAAATGGAAAACTGTTGATGTTGAATGTTGAAATTTTGCTGCCTTCAAATTTATCAAAAATATATCATTTTTATTTAAAATAAAACTATGAAATTTTTCAAATTTCCTTAAAATAAATCAAAAGCTTATTTATTAAGCTTACAATTTATATTCCTGCTGACTTCTTATAGAAATCTTGATAAAAAACTAACCTTTTAAAAATTTTCAATTTCAATGCTACCAAATATAAACTTTAAATGAAACAGTTCAGTTCAAATTTTAAAAACAAATTCAAGCTTAAGTTAATTTTTTTCCTACATTGTATGTTAGTTTTCCATTCCAATTCGAAAATTGTGAATAGTTCTGATAGATTAAAGAGGAATCATTTTTCAGCTTGTTCCAAAGACACAGATGATACTAAAGTAGTTAAATTTTCTAAACAGATTTTATTTACATTGATTTTAAAGTTTTCTAAAGATCGTCATTTTGACTATAATTAACCCGCTAATCAAGAGATTCTTTAGACTAAAGGATTGTCATTGTTAATTTCTTTTAAATGCTTATGTAAATTATTCTGACCAATAGTGGAAGGGGGAGACATGGCTTGAGGGGGAAAAATGGCTACAGATGCAGTCGGAGGCACATGTGGCAAGCAATAAAAAGAAAACTAGCCACCAAAGCCGAATTTGCGAGAGGGAGGGGTGGCAAGAGAGAGAGAGAGAGAGAAATCAAAGTAATGTGATATATGGTGGTCGACTGTATCTCCCTCTGTTTCTCTGTAATTAGATGATCCCCAAATCAGCCGCTAATTTTTCCGCAATTTGCTTAGTAATGCAATCTAAATACAAACAAAATACATAGTTCCCCCTAACCGAATTTCTATTTTGTCTCTGTGTGTGTGTGTTTGAGTGTGAGTGTGTTTTTTCCCGACGCTTTTCAAAGAGGGTTGAGATCGACGGGCCGTGAAATACACACTCGACGGGAAAACTGAATGGCATATGTACACATATATGCCCCGGAGTGTTGCACATGTCCCTGTGCGGCAAAACAAACATCCACAAGGGGACGGACGACCAATGCTCGGGAATTGGGGGAAGGAGGGGGGATGTCAAAGCCAAGCGACGAACGAACGACAAACGCGACTTTAGTGGCGCATCTCTCTGATCCCAGCGGGAGTTTTGCCCAAAAATCACAGCAGGATGGAGAGGTTTTTATTTTGGGCCAGTGGGCGGAGGCAGCCTGCAGATGAGGCTGAAGCTGAGGAGGCATGTGTGTGGGTGTGTGTGTGTGTGTGTGTGTGTGTGTGTGTGGACTGTGGGCAATGTTGTCGTGGTCGTGACTGGTGTTTGAGCTGTGCGCTGGCAACTGGCAACTGCCAACTGGGGTTGACCTGTCGCCGCCGACAACATCGACAACACCAGCAACAGCTCTTACATTGGGCACTGTTGCCAGTTGGCCTCTTCCTGCTCCTGCTCCTGCTGATGCTCAGCCCACATGCCGTGCCTTGGTATCGTTCTTGTCTTTAATTTCAGCGCATTTGGCTTTTGTAACGTGATTATCAGACGATTTGATTTGGCGCTAAATGCAATTGCCAAAATGCCAAAGTCAACGATGCGACGGAAACGGAAACTTCATGGCGAGACAAGTACCCAAATGGGAATGAGAATGGAAAGGGGAATCAGAATCGGTATGAAATATTTTAAGGGTATTTCTTCCTCCCTCACTCTCTCTCTCTCTCGCTCTCTCTCTACAAATTTTTACTATCTAGCATAAGTCAATTAAAAAACAACTTATTTTGAAAACAGAAAAGTCAACTTCAATTGGTTTTGCTTAGATAATTCCAAAAATATGCAAAGTGACTCAAAAACAGGCGAAAATCCCTAATTATGCGTTTTTAGTTTAGGATATCTTCTAAACCAGAGTTAATCTAAATATTCAGACTATTGAATTCGGATTTAGTTTTCTTTTATAAACCAAATTATTGCCAAACAGAACTAACTATAAATTGGCAATTATCATATTAAGCTTCTATGCTAAATAGCCAATTATTTATAGTCTTCAATTTCTAAAAGTTTTTTAAAGAATACATATTTGAACTGTTTTGGCTAATACTCCAATGAAATATTGAAACAAAGATATATACATACATATATCATCTGTTGCTCTGTGTGTGTGTGTTGAGTATGAGTAGACTCATGATTCGAAAGTAATTTTTTTTTTTTCATTGATTGATCTTTCAACATGAAGTCGGTCCATTGATCGAGGGGCTCGGCATGGGGGCCTACTCTTATGCCAATCGACCGCCTTCTCAATCATCATCATCATCATTCTCCTTCTCCTTCTCCTCCTCATTCTTATTCTCATCCAATTCTTTTTTACTCTATTTCTTAACAGATGCTAACTGAGTTGCCTTTTGGTTATGGGTTTTCGCCTCCCAGGGGAGTTACAACAGCTACAGTAGCCCAACAACAACAACAACAACAACAACGTTATAATGCCACACAGGTCATCTATATGTATCCCACTCTATCTATCTATTCATCTCCATCTCCATCTCCATCTCTAGCCAGGCGCACATAAATATATAAAGAGAGAGAGAGCGAGAGGAAAAACGACAACAGACAAAAACGAAGGAGAAAAAAAAAAAAATGCAAATCACTGAAGCTCAAAAGCCCGAAGAGACTCAACCATTGAGGTAGGGTGTAGATGGTTGTGCTGAAGGGTGGGGGCGTCGTATAGTGGGTTGGGTTTTGGGCTTACTTGGGTTTTTGGGGTCAGGCGGGGGTTGCTTGCTGCTCTGCAGGGCAAAGTCAAGCCATGCAAAAGTATTACAATAATTATGATAATCTATGCCATAAAAAAATAAAAAAAACAAAAAAAACGTCGCATTTGTGGCCTGACTTGGTTTTGGTGTGTGTGTTTGTGTGTGTGAGTGTGTAGGGTGGGTGGAGGTAAAATAAAAAAAAAAAGAGGAATTACCATACTTTAAGCTACCGCAAGCCAAGAGAAGATAACGCCAACAAGAGACAGAGAGGGAGTGGCAAAGAAAGCTTGAAAAAGTGGCAAGGCTAAAAGAAAAATGTTCATGAATATCCCAAACTTTGCCAACTTGGATAACACATTTTTTTTTCTTTCGATTTCGTTATGCAAAAAAAAGAAAGAGCGGACAAAAAAACGGAGGCAAGAACAAAAAAAGAGAAAACCCCTACATAAATATGACACCAGATCTAAGCTGGAAGATGGCAAATGATTTAGGCCAGAACAACTTGCCAAATATACCCTTTCCTTGATGTGATTAAAGCATTGGCATTCCTTCACTTTGAGAAAGAAACAATTATTATTTTTTATAGACTAACTAACCAATAAAAACTTAACAATTAAAATATCAATCAATCTAAGGTTTATGTCCGATGAGTATTGTAATTGGAATCTATTTCAAAAGAATATCTTTTGTACTCTTGATAGAAGGCGTATTTTCTTTGAAATCATATCTGGTCAGGAGATTCGGCAAGCCGACTCGAATTGGCAAGAAATGGCGAGGGTGGGGGGAAGGGTGGGGTGGAAACAGGTGTCGACTTTGGCGCTGTTAGGCTTCTGCTTTTGCTTTTGCCATTTTTGGCTCCTGCAACTGAATGTTGACTGACTGTTCCAGCCTCCCGCTCTGTTTCACTCTCTCTCTCTTTCTCTCTCTCTCTCTCTCTCTCTCTCTCTCTTTATCTCTCTTGCTCACTCTATCATTGTCTGTATGGCCTTAGCTGAAATTTTTGGACATTGTAAGTTTGATTTTTATCTGTGTACGTGGCGTGGCCCAGCCGTAACATTTAGTTGCTGCCCCCTAACACATTTACCCACCCTGCCATTCTGCCACCCAAATCTGTGTGTGCGGCGCGCTCTTCCACTTCATCTCCCTTTCCCTGTTTTGACCCCTGAACCAACGATCCAACTGGCCAGTAGTGGCCACATCAACATATCGACAACACAACATTGTCCCCAGAGTGCGACGTCGTTGGCAACGTTTGCCAGTTTTCAGTCGCCAGTCGCCAGTCGCCAGTCACTAGTCACCAGTCACCAGTGGCCGATGACGCCTACATATCCTTGTGGCCTACGAGTTTTGTTGTCCTTGTTCGCATTGCTGTTGCTGTTGTTGTCGACAGGCCATCAAAATCAGGCGGCGACTCTGTTCCCTGAATGCTCGTATTTCGTTTACAATTTGACCCTTGAAAGGCACACAGACACACACACACACACACATACACACAGACATACTTATTTATATAAAGAAACACCCACACACACACACACCTTTCAAAGAGGGTCAATACAATAGTTTAGTTAGAGAAAGATTGACGCAATATTCCTTTCAAATAAATCATATGAAAATTCCTATTCGCACCTCATTACGTTTTCCAGTTTACAAATGGGCGTGTCACATCCATTAACAGGCAGTTTATTTTGCCTTTTCTTTTCAGTCACTCAGTCAGTTCCTTCCTGCCATTAATCGTTTTTTTTAGAAACTAAGAATTCATTTAGTTTCGCTTCAATTAGTTGTAATTCCCAACTAGTTTTAGCATTTTATCCCTAAAATATGGCAAGAATATTTTTGGAATGAACTACTTTTCTAGCCAGAGCTACTTAATAGACCCTCGTTAGCTGCTCTGTCTCTCTCTCTCTCTCTCTCTCTCTCTCTCTAGGATTGTGTTCAAGTTCGTGGCGAATCTGTGTGAGTGTTTTGGTCGACAGGTTGGATATTCTATGGATATTTTGTGTATAGCTTTGGCATGGCTTCAGCTTTAGCTTCAGCTTTCAGCCTCTCCATTTTTTCTTCTCAATGCTTTGACGGTATCCTGGCCAGGTCCTGTTAGCACTGTTACTGTTACTGCGTCTGGACCATGGGTAGTTTTGATAAAACGTTTCAATGGCTGAGCACATAACAGTTGACTGGCTGCCTGGCCGTGTCCCGTCCCCATACCCAGTCTCAGCTCCTGTGGCAATGTGTGTGTGTGTGTGTGTGTGTGTGTGTGACAAAGACCATAAAGTCCCAAAAAAAAAAAAGAAAACGAAGCTCAACACACAACGAGAACAAACGTTAGTGCTTCTGCCTGATGATGGCTCCTGCTCCTCCGCATGACTGCTGCTCCTTCTGCTGCTCCTTCTGCTGTTGACGATGCGACGCTGACTAGCATTTTGAGGATGGCAGCGGTGATAAAAAGTTGTGTTGCTTGTTGTAATAACAACAGCATCGAGAGGATTCTGGATTCTGGTTACTGGTTTCAGCGATTCCCCGAATCTTGGATACCATTTTCTCCCATTGCAGTTGACCCATTCGCTGGCTGACATTAAAAGAAAAACAATTCCAAAAATCACAATTTACAATTTGTTAAATGGCATTATATAAATTATAAATCAATCAATCAATTTTTCAACTATGTTAGGGTATACATACATATAAAGGATTTCGATTGGAAACTATTAATGCAACTTTTGAGGCAAACTTTTCGCCAAGTGTGGCAACAGCGAGAATAAGTGGCAGGTGGAGTTAGAGGGGAGCAAGAATAATAATGGGAGTGAGATATATATATATCGCCCGACTCAATGAGGCTATTTGGAAGACAACCATTTCGCGTCGTGGCTGTAGCTATTCGCTCTTCAGATACTCCTGATGCTGATGACGATGACTATGATGATTACACGTTGACGATGACGACTGTGTCTCCGCCACACTCCCACCGGCACTGGCCCCACACACCACTGCATCACACCCCCATCCCCAGCCCCCACCTCCACTCAAACACCAAGCAGCATCATCTCGTCATCATCACCAAGCAACCACCTTGCCCTTTGATAAAGCAAGAGACGGGGGCAAAGGCGGAGGCGGGGGCGAGAGAGAGAAAGAGAAAGAGAGATATTCATCGAAAGCAAAATGACAGCCTAGAGACACATTCAAGGCAAAGGCATAAGATAAGAAATGAATGACAGGCAGGCACAGGCACAGGCACTGGCACTGGCAGAAACTGAGGCACACGAAGACAAGACAAGAAACCAGAAGCAGTCAGAATGGGACAGGGACAGGAGGAGCAGCTACGTGTACACCAGAGGCAGCATATCAGTCAGTGTCAGTGTGAATGCGAAATTGCGTTGCTTTTACGAGTCCCCTCAGCTCCGTCGGATTTCTATTGTTGTCGTTGTCGTTGTCGTTGCTGTTGCTCCATAAAAGTAATGTCTGATGGATATGCCCCCAAACGATCCGAGAGGGAGAGAAGGTAAATGTTGAAGTTAGCTAAAGTCCTTGCCGGTTTGTCCTCAGTCCTTCTATAATATGTATATAGGGCATAAATCACAGTTGCAGTTTCAACCTTAGCTTCCATCCAGCTCAGCTCAGCACATTCAAGCAGAAACCCATTTTGCGATAGAAATCTGTCTCCAATGAGTATTTCCCTCTGTATGTGTGCGTGTGTGCAACAAAAAAAAAAAAATTTATTTGATAATGATTCAAATGGGAACAGATTTTCTTTAGGCCCACAGAAACGATATTAACCAAATTGTATTAACAAACCAGAAGCAGAGGCCTGCTTCAATCCCATGGGAACTATGTATATATTAGAGTCATTCAATTTCACTGAGAGTCATACCAAAAAAAAAAAAAAAACGACATCACTAACTCATTTTATACGATTGGTTCTATCGTTCTATTCTATTTGTATGGCATGATCGATCAGCCTAACATTAATACTTAGCTATAGAATCTTTGTCGTTCTGTCTAATTGCATAAAAATTGAATGTCTATATAATCGGATATATGTACATATATGTATGTACGATGTAACTGCAATCGGTTCGTTCCTTGTAATGTTTGGTTTATCGACTATTTGTCAGTTGGTTATTTAATAGTCTCTCACTCTCTCTCTCTCTCTCTCTCTCTCTCTCTCACTTGGCCAGGACTACAGCACAGCAGAGCACAGTTTAAGCTTCTTGGAATCAAATTGTCCATTTGCTTAAATCGAACTTTACTCTAGGAATTATGCTTATATAAGGAGGCAACCAGCAAATACGTGCAACAACGTTTCAGTCACGTACTAAAAAAGTAAAAAAAAAACAAAAATAGAAAACAACACTCTCCAAGCTCTAGCCCCACCCCCACACACCGCCCCCTCCGCCCCACCCACCACACAGCCGACAGCCAACAGCAGCAACACTAACAACAAATTCAAACAACGATAAGCCAACTGGAGCAGCAGGCAGCAGGCAGAAGGCAGAAGGCAGTAGCTTCTTTACTGCTCTGACAGTTTGGGCACAAAAATGCCGACCGGATATAAACAAAAATATATAGTTCTCGGGGGTCGAAACACACCCACTTGATATCTATGTGTATGTACATACATACATACATATATAGAATATACAATACTTATGTATGAATCTATACGTCTATGTATGTATGTATGTATGAATGATTGTGGGCGTAGCATGTCAAATATGGGTGAGAGAAAAGCAGGCCTCCAGATATTGGTTGGGACAGGGAGGAGGGGGTGGGTAAGGAGTGAGTACCCCATATTGGTGGTTGCCACGCTTTGGCGGCCATGCCACAACAGCCCCAGTCACTCATCGTCTGCCTATCTCTGCCTATCTTTGTATATATCTGACACACACACACACACACACCAACAAACATAATGCCTTCGACTGTGGCTATATATCAGAGTTCCATCTATAACCAAGCTTGTACAACGCTTGGGGACGCCATGGTACTATGGAATCAAATCATTTAAAATGTTTTCAAAAACTATAAACAACTTTTACTTTTAGATATTCTATAGATTTGATTAGATATTACGCACCAAAAAAAAAAAAAAAAAAACTTTTAACTGAAGTTAGATTTGCCAATCAAAGTAACCGTTAACTTGCCGTTAAATGTTATCGATAAACATTTTGTTTTGACACGACACTTAATATCGATTATCGAATCTATTCGATATAATAGGGGGTAGGCTAAGCAACTTAAATTTGATCCTCGCCCCCTTAGGAGAAACTTCACTGCAAGAAGTTCTATTCTTTCTGATCAAAACCAAAAAGATTCATTTGGTAAAAAAAAAAAAAATAGATTATAAGTGAGAACCGAGAACGAAAGATTGGGGAAACAAGTGAGTGATTCTTGGTAATATCCATTCCATAGTATCCAATGGCAAGCTAAGCATGATGATGCACTCCCATCTCTATCGACATCGTCGGAGACACTGAACCGACACCCAAAAAACTCGTTTGTTACGCTCCTCCGACTCTGACTACTTTAGCTAGAGATGGAAATCCCCTTCCACCCCTCGCCCATGCCATCGCCCGCAGCAGGAGTAGAGGCAGGAAAAATATTTGTGCTGCTATTTGTAAACCTCACTCCTTCCTCCATTGGTTTTGCCTTTCGAAACATAGAGGGAATATTGTTACCTTTGTCCTGCTACAGCTACAGCTACAGCTCTTGCTTCTGCTCCAGCTTCAGCTATATGTAGCTCCTTCCTTACGTTGCGGGTAATAACTTTATGCGAGGAGGGTAACACAGAGGTCGCCGTTGTGGATGGAATGGGTACCGTGGTCGGGCTTTAAGTGGGGGCTGTGGGCGGAGGGAGGGTGCCGGGTGGCTAACCAAAATCAGGCTCAAACAAGCATAAAACTTGCCAAACGCCAATGATGATGTTGTCTATGTGGCGGTGTGTGTGTGTGTGTTGGCCTCAGTCAACCCTCAGACAGAAGTTGAGACAGAGCGACAGAGAGGCAGACAGACAACCAACCGACAACGACGGCGATGAAGCCTCCTCCATGCCTGTCCGTCCCTCAGTCGCTCTGTCTGTCTTTCTGTCTGTTTGCCTCTCCTGTCCGTCTGTCGTTATATCAGCGCAGTCATCATCGATATAAACTCTCGCCTGGCTGGCCAGACTGACAAACTGACATACACTGCGCGAAAAGGACCAGACACTTGCTTACACACTTAACCGATGACTTATGACGGAATGCAAATTTAAAACTTTTCACCGTCATCATTTCCGTTTAAGTAATTCATCACATAATGATGCTTGCGTGATTGTGTAACGGTATAGAACAGCTGTAGCTGTTTAATTAGACTTTCAAAGTTAACGGTTACTAAAGTTAACGATTTACAGTTGCACAACACATTAAAATACCTCCTGTTGGAGTCATTATAGGTCTCTCATATATATATTTTTTTTTTCTTTTTTCTCTCAGTGTGATGGAGTACCGAATTGCCATTCCCAGGCTCCCAGACTCCAGGGCTCTGACTTCGTTTCGGCCTCTAAGCTCATTCATCCATTCATTCATGCCAGTTTCGCCAGTTTCTCTACACAGTACACACACAACAGGCGGGGCACGGGGGCGTGGCAACTGTGTGACTTACACACACACACACACACACACAGAGAGAGTGAGGGAAAGAGAGATAGAAAGAGCAAACCGAAGAACGTGAGTGAGACAGAGAGAGAGAGAGAAAGAGAGGCAGAGAGCAATAGTTGAAGCCAGAACGAGAGAGTGAGAGAGAGAGAGAGAGAGAGAGAGAGAGAGAGTGAGGTGCAGGGAAAGAGAAGTTCCAAGTCCAAGTTCTGGGTCTCGCCATGCGTATACGTAATCTGGTATTAGATTACTGATCCATGTCAAATCTTTGGCTTAGGTCTGTCCTTCCTCGGGTCCCCGTCTGTCCGTCTCCCTCCCTCAGGTCCTTCTCTACTCATTCGATTCCATTCCATTCCATTCCAACTCGCGCTGCTTGTTGTTTTGATTGATACGAGAAGCGAACTCAACTCAACTCATCTCATCTCAACTATGCCTCGGACTCTTGGTGTCGACAACCCAGTCAGGCAGAGTCCTCCACCTCCATACGCGCCGCTGATTTTATGCGCATCGTTTCCACATCACAAAGCAAGCAAACCAGCGGGAGGAGTAAGGTAAATTAAAGCTGGAAAAAATAACACAGAAACGAAAAAACGAACAAACAAAAAAAAAAAAAAAAAAGGAAAAAGGCAAATGCATTACTTATAATATTAAGCAGTGGCACAAACGGACACGCAGAACAGGTGAATTATTAGCAGAGAGAGAGAGAGAGAGAGGGGGGAGGATAGACGGGGAGAATGCTGAACTGTAGCAAACTGGCAAATGCCAGTGGATTGAAGTTCGTTTTCGTTTGGCTTGCTGAATTCTAGGGGTTGTGGTCAGGATTTAGTGTAATGGCTTTGCTTGGATGATTGTGAACAGCAGCTCACCCAAACGAATACAAGTCATCTTCCAGTTCGATAAGTGTTCAGTGCTGAAATCCCCAGATATCTATGTGACTCCCATCCGCCGCTCATGTACAACTGAAATATGAGATTATTCTGATACACTTAAACGATTAGCTATATAATCGGAAGCCAACAAGTTCCCCAATTAAACGGGGCACAATTCTTCTTCTGACAAACTAAAGTCATTCTATCTGGAAATATATTTTACGTAATTTTAGATACAGACTCATGGTCAGTTGATTATTAATAAAGATAGTTTTTATTATTATACCCTTGCATTGGGAAATTGGTCATTTGTTGTTCTTGACCAGTATGAGAAACCAACGGGCATGTCCATCTGTCTGTGTGTTGCTATTATTCTGATGCTCTCTAAAAACTTTCCTATACCACGGGTTGATTAAGTTCTTAAGCGGCTCAGATCGGAAAACTATATATTTTATAGCTATCATAGGATCGATCGTTGAAAAAAGAGGAATTTCGGTTTTCTTTTGCCCTCCACTCATGTCCATTGCTTTGTTCCGTAACTTTTCACCAAATTTTGCAAAGATCGGCCCACTATATCGTGTAGCCTCTTTATAATTAATCGGAAAAAAATTAATATGCAAAAAAAAAAATGCTTGTTGGAGTATTTCTAACCAACTCATTGAATCGGGTAAATACAAGTCAAGTTTTTGGCCATTGTAAAAAGCTCTGCCGCATTTTGAATTCGGACTTTCTTTTTTTTTAAGCTAAAGCTAAGACTTCAGTTTTTATCTTTCAGATACAAAGACTGTTTACTTTCATAAATCAATCCTGAATATGAAGAAATTCTAAAATCGAAGAATAATAAGATAATTTTTAAAAAGTTTTCTCAAAGTGTAAGTACAATAGTTGTGCAACAATTTTCCAATTATCCAGTCAAGTCTAGTGGTCATTTGGTTAAAAAGTCTGGGTTACCATTTAGCTAGCTAGCCATTTCTTTGGGCTAATATACCCTTTTAACTTTTAGCTACACGGTAAATACATTTTATGAAATATTAATAACTTTTGTTCATCATTTTTGTGCTTAAGCATTATATTGATTTTTATTTAATTTGTGTCTTAAATGCATATACTATAAATATACATATATACATACATATATATTTAACGTGTATATGTATCTATTCCAATTCCCAAAACGATTCCCAAACTGTGCTTTCGCCTTCTTCCTCTTTGCTTTTAATACCCCCCGCCACATGCCTTTGGCATCATCTTCATTAATAATGCACAGTTTACCTTTAAGAGGATTTTTAACGCCTCCTCTTTTGATAATAAGGACACAAAAGCACACACACCACGCCTCCAACTCCCCCACCAAAAGTACACACACAT
The DNA here is from genome assembly GCA_024703675.1 of Drosophila nebulosa. NCBI lineage: Eukaryota > Metazoa > Arthropoda > Insecta > Diptera > Drosophilidae > Drosophila > Drosophila nebulosa. The sequence continues at coordinate 16,262,779 of JANFPS010000003.1, forward strand.
ATATATGTATATTTGTATATGTTAGTATGTGGGAATATGACGTGATGTCCAACAAAGATCTTTTTTTTTCGAGAAAAAAGAACGCCCTTAATTTTTGGCTTATTATTAACCAGCTCGCTCTCAGTCCCAGTCCCAGTCCCAGTCCCGGTTCCAGTTCCAGCCCTGCCTTTGCCTTTGCATTGCCTACCTTTGTACCTTTGTACCGCTGTAGGTGGAAGGGAGGCTGGGGGGGCGTGGTCACAGTTAACGGCAACAACATCTGTGAAGATGCTGCTACCCCGCTGCCATCGCCACCGCCACCGCCGCCGCCGCCGCCGACGTCAATGCCGCGCTGCTCAAGCATAATTATAATAATCATTTCATAATCATATTTTATTTTAGTTTTTCGCCGCCCTGCTGTTACCCCTCACCACACTCGCCCCGCTGCATCCCTGCCACCCCTTCCATCACCCCCTTAAGGCCGCCCTTTGGCGGGATTCCCTGCAGGTTTTTGCCTCCTCTACTACTTTTTTTGTTGTTGTTGTATTTTTTTTTCCTCTGTGTTTTTGAAACAGTTGCCAAAAAAAAAAAAAAAAAAAAATAACTGGAAACGTGGCAAAAGGGAGGAGGGTTTGGTCGGACCTCGACAGATGTGTTTCTCATTCGATTTTTAATATGCGGCCAATCTAACTGTAATTGGTTTGTTATTGTCTCCCGGGCATAGCGACAGAGGACCAGAGGACCGGAGACGAAGTGAGAGTGAGGCAGGCGCACACCAGGCGCAGATCAGGTCAGGGGCAGAGACTAACCTCAGGAGACTTTTTCTGCATCGCTTCGTTCTCGTCCTGAGGGTCGTTGTTGGCGTTTCGTTCTCCCCTTCCCCCTGTTCTGCTCGACATTCTTCCTTCTTTCTATTCCCTGCTGTGGTAAATATCTATCGTTTATTGTTATTGCTCTTGTTCGCTCTATTGTTTTCATTGTTCCTCTTCTACCTTCAATAATGCCCGCCTATTCCTTCCCCCCACTTCCCTACCACCCTCTCTCACACACACACACACACACCCGAGTAAACGCTTCTTCATCTTGTTAAATTTATGAAAAATGTTGTTCACACTTTCCTCTGCCAACAACAACAACAACAACAGGAGAAGAAAAAAAAACGATTGGAAAGGGTGTTGAGACAGGTTGGTGGATAGAGCAGCACCAGCAGAGCAGGAGTGGGCATAGGATGGGGTGAAAACAAGGATTTGGGATAACCTTTTGTTGTTGCCATTGTTGGTGTTGTTGTTGCAAGTTGGTGTACCAAATGGGTTACATGCTTGCACATGTTCTACTTCAAAGCCTTTGTTTGAAACTTGCCCGAACTACATACTACATACACACATACATACATACATACATACATACTTGACAAAAAACCAACACACATGCATACATTGTAGCTACATATATGTACATACATACATAAAACTGAGAGTAAATGTATCCCAAAGGTAAAGCAACTGCAATTGTCCCCTCAACCGAAAGTTCAGAGAATGATAAATTGTGTTTTTTACCATTATATGGACTATATCCTTATGTATGTAAGTATGCTATGGTTAATGCCATAAGTCCTTCAGCAAACTTTGAAAAGTTTTCCAATGAACCGAGTATCGTTTAGTCCCTCTTCAATTTAAACGCTTAACAATTTCCAATATGCACTTGCTTATATTGTGTTTTATTACAAAGCAATAATATAAAAAATTATTATTAAATTAAATGGGCTAGGAAAAAAAAAAAAAACCAAAGTAACAGCTCCTGACCAAATAACGGGAACCTCACACACTAGACACTAGGCTAAAAGTCAAGATATGAGCGATGTGGCAACCCTATTAAATCAAAGTAGTTATCGATATAATATTAGAAATAGATAAATACTTATCCATTACTAATTATCATATTTAAATCATAACACACTGCAGCTACTCTATTAAAAGCTCGTTAGTTAGTTCCAAAATGTGAAAACGATTTCCAACTTAGATGGTATTTCAGTTTCCAGCTGATCCGAAAATATCAATGATGGAAAATTTTTGATTTCTTTTTCGAATGTTTTTTTCTCTTAGAAATTCATCCTAAACGTTGTGGCAAAATATTTAAACATTTTTTATAAACTATCACCTGTTACTCTTAGCGTTAAAAAGCTAAAACTTTCCTGCTAAAATGTCAGTTCTCTAAGGCACTAAATATTAAGATTATTTTATCCATCATTCCGCAACGGTTTCGGATTTTTTTGATACAGCAAATGTATGATTTAAGAAATCGTTATTAAATGGTTAATTTTAAGTCGAAAAGTTGTTTTTCATTCATAGTTCAAATATTGAACTACTTATTTGTCAAGATTTTAAGGGAATATGTCATTTGGAAAAAATGTTCAGTCAATTTTGTTTTTAAAAAGTGGGTTATAAAATAAGCACTGTATAAAAAATCCTTTGACATGCATCCCGAAATCGGTTTTTGCTAATCATAAAGTGTTTATTAATTGCTTTCATTGGCTGAAATATGTGTATATTGCGATGCTTCAAGTTAAGGAAGAAATATAAGGAAATTCCCTCTCGAATGCTTAACTTTAATGGGTCTCCCACACACACACACATAGAGAGAGCGAAGCACATACACACAAGTGTTAAAGTAACTCCCAAGACCAATTTCCCCACAGCCCACCGACCCAAACCCACACCAAGAGCAACCACAATGACAAACTTATAAAGCATAACGAATCGCTTTGAATGCCTGAATGGGGTAAAATGTAGCCAAAGTTTTTGACATTCATATCCAAGTCCATACTGAAGTTCAGTCCAGTGCAGCAGCCTGGGACGAAGGCGGTTAAATTGTGGGCAAGAGCGGGAAGATTGGGTCGACCGTCAACGGTTTGGCTTGGCTTGGCTTGGTTTGGCTCGGTTCGGTTTGGTTTTTGTGGGTGTGCGCGCTTTACACGCACTTAAGCCTCGTCTCGGGACGCATCTGATATCAGATTTGTCGCTATCGCACATCCTGGACGGCGGGCCGTCGCGTGGGTCTTCGCAATGTGTGTGCTTGTGCTTGTGCGTGTGCTTGTGCGTGTGTGTCAGTGTTTTAAACGATTGATGGGCGTCGGGCAATGTCAGAATCCTTATCCACAATTCTACACATACCCGTTACCCTTTCGCTGATTTCCTTTACCTTCCCTTGTGTTCCCTTCCGTTTGGTTTGGTTTGGTTTTTTTTTTTTTGGTTGGGTTGGGTGTGGAAATGATAAATTGCGCATTTGGGAGTTTTAAAGGTCAATTTAGGGGTTAGTCTGGCGCGCCTGACTGACATTCGGTCCAGGACCCAGGCGACACTTCAAAGTTAACTCGCACAATAAAAAATACTTGTACGACTTCAATCCTCACTCACTTACTCATTCACTCACTCAGTCAGTCAGTCAGTCATCCGTTTTGTAACCATTTGATAGAAACGACCTGAAAAGGGGTTGCACTTGAGAGTGCAACAACTGAGGCAAGGACGAAAACCCGAATGCAAAACCCTCCTAGAAAATCCAACCGGTGCCTGTTGACTTTCTAGTTGGCATTTATATTAATGGCTCAGCTTGATGCCAGTGCCAGTGCCTGCTCCGAATTCAGTTCCCTTTTTTTTTTTTGCAACTTCCCTTTATTTTTTTTCCATTTTCTGATGGGTTGTTAGGACCCTGACGCGTGCTTAGCCGTTTTATAGGCAAGGGGTGTGAGATGTCCCTAACAAGATGCCATAAATAGGAAAGGAAATGAAATGTTTTAACTAACAGGTGGCAGGAGCTGCTTGTCATTAATTGGAAAGACTAAGTTCTACCCCTTCACTAAACATCAACATGAGACCTAATTAATCGAATATTTTGTTCGGTTTAAGTCTGACAATTTAGTTAGACTATTGCATCTTTAAATCATCAGAACACCAAATATTGGCATTTAAAATAGAATCAAAAGTTGCACTTGTTTAAATCTTAATTTAAAGAAATTTTAGATCATTTCCATGATCTAGCTCTCGATTTTGGCAAGTTGAGAAGGACAATAAGATGGTCAGCTATGTATGTCTTATTATAGCATATTTTGAAGCAGTGGATGCCAAGGACCTAAGGAAACAATGAATGCTTTGTGATCTCAGGATTTCAAATGGATGATCCATTTAAAGAAAAAGCTCCATGTTGTTTCCCATTTAAGCGAATCATCATTATCATCATCTTTAGCCAGTGCTGGCAAACGTACATGGGCACTTGAAGCCAAAAATATTTGCAAAATCAATGTTCGAAAGTGCAGAAATTTGTTTTGGACAGGGAATTTTATAGAAATTGTATAAGAATTTGTATAACTGAATGAAATGCCTCAATAACAACTTTGATCAGAGTGAAAGATAATTTCATTGAATGAAAAACGAAAGCAATTTTAGTTTCATATCGCATACCAAAAATCTAACATTGAACCTTGACCTACGGTTTAGCCCACCACAGCCCCCTCCCATGCAGATCTTCCTCCCCTAGAGCAAATAGAAGTTAAGTTTCAAATTACAAACCCAATTGATGCTAGTTAAAAAATTTGTGCGGGTTTTTCTTCTTTCATTTTGAGTTTAGTTTTTTTTTTTTTTTTTGTTTTGTTGTCGCTTTTTCCAGGGGGTTTGATTTTGGTGGTTTTGCTTGGGTTGGGTTGGATTGGGTTTGGGTTTGCTTTGGTTTGCTTCCATTGTTGACAATTGGTCTTTGTCGGGCAGAGTAGTCGGCAGATATATGTACACAATGTAGTTTGCCAACCCTCACGCGAACGACTTGTGTTGTTGTGATGCGCACATGACAAGTCCGATTAGGTGAAACACCAATCCTTCGCTCCGCTCCGCTCCTGGCCATTGTCGTTCCCGTTGCCTGTGCCTTTGCCTTTGCCTTTGCCGTTGCCGTTGTCGGGTTCGTGTTCGTGTGTTGGAAAAGTGTCAACACAAGCAATCTATTTTATGCATAATTTGCCGTGCCGAAAATGCGCGTCTCATCAAAATGGTGTCATATGTTTTTATGATGAGCCACAATCAGCACCACCAACAACCACAACAAAATAGAAACCATCTACAAATTTTTTTTTTATTTTTTTTTTTAACCGAGTTTGAGGTAACTAAAAACATTTAAGTATTTCTTAGGCAGAATATGCATAACATGATATAGCTCAAGTTTATCTAAAGGCCTTAGATACCTTTGCCAGAAATGTTTTTAAAAACTATTAGGAAATTGAATCTTAATATTATAATATTTAGTAAGTTACTAGCTATTTATGTGAGGAGTCATATTGTACATAAACAGCATCAATTAAGAAAAGGGATTATTATGCAACAAGCAGCATGAAAGCATTGGTGAAATGCACAAAAAAAGTGTACTACGGTTTTGTAATTCCCAACTAGTTTTTGCGTTGAAAACATATGGTAAACCATAAAAGTTCTAGAGTCTTTAGGTGATTCTTAAAAGAGCTAAACAGGCAAACTGCTAGGTGTATTTGGGCTGCCTGCGATTTTCTATAATCCTTATAAGATTGTCCTGTAGCCGTTTAATACCCAAGGTAAGATACATTTCAAGAAAGTCGAAATCTAGACAGTTTTCCAATAAATATCAATAGCCAAGCTTGGCTAGTTAATCTCAAGTAACTTATGCTTATAAATTATTACCAGAAACGTCCAAAGTTTTACTGTCAGTGGCATAGCTCGCCGCTAGGAGCACCAAACATTAAATTTTTTACATTTTACTTTCTTATAAGCCAGAGAAACTTGGCTACTTGTTGGGTTTACTTTATTTTAGGTAAATGCATGGAAAAGAGAAGAGAAGATCGGAACAGAAGCGCCAGAGAAACAGTTCTCTTCTTCTGCCATTGTCCTTGCCACATATAGGACATTTCAAAATCGGTCCTTTGGAGTTATTATTATTATTTGTAGAACCAATTGTTGGCAATTCGAACTTATTATGGCGCTGGTTAAGGCCTACAATTAGCTTGCAAGTGACATTCCTCTCACTTGTTCACTTCACTTTGCAAACTTGGCACAAGTGAAAGGAAGTTCCCTTTTGTCATGGGCGTAGCCAATGGGGGGAAGCTAACTAAGAATTCAACAGAAATCAGAAACTATTTAAAGAATGAAGTTTCTATGAATTGAATTTCGATGAGTTTCAAAAATTTAAATCTCATCAAAAATTGATGGATGATCTTTGCACTTTCACCTCTTTGCAATGTTCTGGCTACGCTTATGTGAACTAACAATGCCACGCCCCCACCAGGCACACACACCATGACATGGACAGAAGCGGCGACGGCGGCGATGCCTTCCGACATTGACATGGAGAGTTTCCTATGCGCCCGTAGTTCAGCTTAGGTTTCTCTTCCTTCAATTTTTGGGCACGTGTAAAAATTTTTAGCTCCGGTCACGTGACTGCACGTGGCCAACCATTCGTCCTTCGGGCCTGGGACTGGGCTGCTGTGATAAGCGCAACCTGACAACTTTACGCGTGTTCCTGAGAGATGTCAAAGACCAGGTTTCGGCATTTTATATATATATATATATATATGTATTTTTTTTTTGTTTCCTTTTGGGCGGTTGTATGTATTTTTTTTTTTTGCACCGCTTTTGCTCTCGGCTTGGATTTCAACATTTTTGCTCTGACGGCTCTGTTATCTTGATTTGACCAGAACTGAATGAGAAAGCGTGTGGGAAGGGGGTGGGTGGTAGAAGGGGGTGGGTGGTGGATAGTCTTCGATGGTTTTGTTAACATAAATATCTTAATTCACCGCTTCACCGCCCTCGACACGCGTTAATCGTGTGCATTTGACATGAGAATTTTGAAATGAAATGCGACACAAAAACCAAAAGAAAACGCGTTTACCATCGCGATTCAGATTGGGGTAGAACACACACATGCATAAGCTTACATACAGCATCTAAATATATACAAAAGTATATTTAGTTTCATATTCAACTTGTAGTACATATTTGGAAGAAGCTAACAATCTAATCAGCAGCTCCGCTTCTATTGGATTAAGGGGGACTCCAAAGATGCAGAAAGGACCCTTTTGTGGAAATACCATTTCACGAGTTCCAAGAATGGAAACCAATGACTAGGAGCAGCAACTTACCTCAAAGAAGGAAAAACAAAATTTCTTAACTTCGACTAAAGAATGAATTGGTTAAAGAGGCTTACCAAATTCAGATTTATTGGGAACGTATCACCAACCAGTTTATGGTGACTACATTTACAGCACAAAGTAGCTTAAAAGGAAAATATTAGCCCCATAGCCTTACAACTTTGAGAGAAAATTGCTTTGCTTCAGACCGACACTCAAAAACTTAATGAAGTTTAGACGAAAATTATGTCCTCGTTCCGTCGCAATGCTGCAACTACTTAATTAGGTCTTTTTAGTTTATGGTTATAATTATTATTTATTCGTTTTCTGAAAAGAAAACTCCCTTTTAAATATCCGTTAAAACCGTAATTTCGTAAATTAAACAGATTGGGCAACTTGGCGGCACTGTGGAACGCTAAATTGTGGTTTGTGTCTCGACTGAAAGAGCCCTCTAGCGATTCTAAAGAAAACTTATCGTAATATCGTAAAATGAAACTTCGCTAAGTTATCTTGCCGGTTTTTAATTTTTTAAATATTTTTTAATTTTATTGCTATGTAAAAACTGAAAGTACAAGAACTATTTTACTTTTTGCGCTCGTAGCGGAAACGATATACTGGCGCACTTGTCTTAGTGCCCGGCTTGATTTTCTTCGGCTTGAGAAGACGCGGCTGTTTGAGGACATTCTTTAGCTGCAATTTCTGCTGAACAACGGCCAGTTCCTGCTCGCGTTCAATGCGTTTTTTTAGCTCATTTTGTCGCTGTTGTTTTGGGTCATTCGCAGATAAGGTGGTCGCCGGTTTTTGGGTCTTGTCTTCTTCATCAGCGAGTCGTTCGCCAAGTGTGACTTCTCTGCGTTTTCCCCTTTTATCGAAAATGAAACGTTTGTTTTCGGAGGAGCCGCCATCCACATTTACAAGGGATGCCTTCAGACGTTCGATCTTGCGGCGCTCCATAGTGCGCTTCATCATTACATATTTGAGATCCTGGGTCTGCATAAGAGCCAGTTGCTCCGGTGTATGCTCATCTTTTTCATCCTTCTCATGGTGCACATCGTCTGAGAGCTTGGAATTAATCATATGGTGATAGAACTCATCGGGATTCTTGTTCTGGGCACGCTTATGCAGCAGTTTAAGTGTCTTCTCCTTCCTTTGGGCATCGATGGCGCGTTTCTTATAGTCCTTCTTCTTCTCCAACAGCCCCAAGTGCTGGCGTGACTCTGGCTGGTGACGCTCACGATGAACCTTCTGGTTGCTCTTCGAGGCCTTCTTCCAGGACGACATGGTAGCAGTTGTAGGTTCTTTCACAAAAAAAAAAAAAAATTAATCTGTTGTTTACTAAAAACACAACGTGCCAGCAGCGGCCACCAGTGTTAGGAAAAGGTTAAATTGCCAAAGTGAATAAATGGAACTAGTTCAAGTTCAGGCTTCAAACTTTTCGATTGAAATGGCAATATCTTTAACAATTCTTTGAAAAACTAGCTTAAAAAATAATTTTTTAAATAGTTAGAGGTAATATTTCAATTGATTTTAAATCAAATAAAAAGAAACCAATTAAACCAAGCCAAGAAAAACAAATAGTCCAAGCTTATTCAGATGCAGATTAAATTTAGAATTTTTTGGAATTATCAACTTTTTATAATTAAATTTATAATGTTATGAATATTATTTTGGGAACTGAACCGGTTCATTTTTATGTGACTATTTGTAACGTTAACCAACACTAACAACGGCACACGTGCATTTTAAACCACAGTGAGACCGCCGTTGGAGCGAGCATTTGTTTTAGTTGATTGCAGTTTAATAATATTAACAGAAAGTAAAGATGGTAAAAAAGAAAATTGACAATCGCATCCGTGTGATGATAGAAAATGGCGTCAAATTGGGTCATCGCACCATGTTCATAATCATCGGAGACAAAGCGCGCGATCAAGTACCGATTCTCTATGACATACTGATCAAATCCACAGTGAAGGCTCGTCCCACTGTGCTGTGGTGCTACAAGAACAAGGATGAAGCCATTTCCAAGTGGGTATTGTGGATATCTAACTTTGATTATTTTGATTTTCTTTCTTTATTGTTTTTCAGTCACGGCAAGAAAAGAGCAAAAAAGATTGCTGCCGGAAAGGTTGACATCAATGAGGCGGATCTGTTTGATTCGTTTCGTGTGGCCACCACCATACATGGTCGCTACTACTCCGAGACACATGCCATTCTCGGACGAACGTACGGGGTTTGTGTACTCCAGGATTTCGAGGCTCTGACACCGAATCTCTTGGCTCGCACAGTGGAAACAGTAGAGGGCGGCGGCCTTATCATTTTGCTACTAAAGTCTTTGCAGTCCCTAAAGCAGCTTTACACCATGAGCATGGATGTGCACAAGAGATTCCGCACGGAGGCTCATCAAACGGTGACCTGTCGCTTTAATGAACGTTTGATTCTCTCTCTGGCTGATTGCAAACGCTGTCTGGTGGTCAATGACGATCTAACTGTCCTACCCTTGAGTTCCAAGACCATCAATGTGGAGCCAGTTAATGTACGTTCATAGAAAAATCTCTCAAAATGAATCTCTATTAATGTGTCTGCTTTCGCATTTTAGCCAGCTGAAATAACTCAAGGATCGCAGGAGAATGCAAGTAATCTAAAGGAGCTAAAAGAAAATCTTCTGAATGTTCAACCAGCTGGCTCATTGGTTAATCTCTGCAAGACCTATGACCAGGCGAACGCTGTGGCCCAATTCATTGAGGCTCTGGTGGATAAACAACTTAAGCCGCCCATGTCATTGACAGCTGCACGTGGGCGTGGCAAATCGGCTGCTTTGGGGCTAGCCATAGCGGCTGGCATAGCCTTTGGCTATGTGAATGTATATGTTACCTCACCACATCCCGAGAATTTGATTACATTATTCGAGTTTGTGCTCAAGGGATTCGATGCTCTGGAATATCAAGAGCATGCCGACTACACGATCATTAGATCGACAAATGTGGAGTACAAAAAGGCCATAATCAGGATAAATATTACAAGAAACTCTCGCCAGACAATACAGTATATAGCTCCCAGTGATACGCATCTTTTAAACGCCGCCGATCTGCTGCTAATCGATGAGGCAGCTGCCATTCCGCTGCCCCTGGTAAAAAAGATGTTGGGTCCCTATCTTATATTTATGGCCAGTACCATCAATGGCTATGAGGGCACTGGACGATCGCTGAGTTTGAAACTGATCTCGCAACTGCAAAAGGAGAATAATGCTCGGCCACCCTTGAAACTGGAGGAGTCGATACGATATCAGCAAAACGATGATATCGAGCGGTGGCTAATCAACTTGCTCTGCCTGGATGCTGGCAGTGTGCCGGGAATAAGTTCCGGTTGTCCCACACCCGATGCTTGTGAGCTCTACTACATTGATAGAGATGCCCTCTTCTCCTATCACAAGGCCGCCGAAAGTTTTCTCCATCGCTTGGTATCGATTTATGTGTCCTCCCATTATAAGAATACCCCAAATGACCTGCAAATGATGAGCGATGCTCCAGCTCATCATTTGTTCTGTCTGCTGGGTCCCATTCAGCGCATGGACCAATTGCCCGAAATTCTGGTTGTCATTCAGGTCGCTCTGGAGGGACAAATCTCAACGCAGAGCGTTAGTGAATCCCTGGGACGCGGCAAGAAGGCGGCCGGTGATTTGATACCCTGGAATATAGCCGAGCAGTATGGTGATCGTGATTTCCCAAAGTTGTCCGGTGTCCGAATTGTACGTGTAGCCACACATCCCAATTACCAACGGATGGGCTATGGTAAGAGGGCCATACAACTGCTAAAAGACTACTATGCCGGAAAGCATACAAATCTGGAGGATAAGCCATCGTCCGAGAACCATGCAAAGGGTAAGCACTTGAAGTTAGATAGAAAAATGATCACCTCCTAACTGCTTTTTATTTGCACGTGATTCAGGCATCGAGGAGGTTGAGGAAGAGGATATATCGCTACTAAAGGAGCAAATACGTCCACGCAGTCGCATTCCCACGCTCCTGCAGCGTCTCCATGAACGCAGACCGGAGCCAGTTGACTACATTGGCACCTCGTATGGCTTAACCTCCGAGCTGCTGAAATTCTGGAAGAATACCGGATTTGTGCCCGTGTATTTAAGTCAGAAATCGAATGAACTAACCGCGGAACACAGTTGCATCATGCTCCATACATTTAGCTCTACCCCATGGTTGGGTCTTTACTATCAGGACTTTAAGCGGCGTGTCCTTAAGCTGATGGGTAAGACTTTCCGGGAATTCGAGACAAAATTGTGCCTGGCCCTGCTTAAGAATAAGACGGTGGATGGCGGCAAAGGTGAAGCCACCACAATTACTAAGCCCTTGGACAAACCAACTTTGGATGTATACTTTTTGCCACACGATCTTCAACGGCTGGAGAGCTATGCGCGTCAGCAATCTGAATTCCGTTTGATTCTGGATCTACTTACCGACATAGCCCAATTGTATTTCCAGGGCAAAATTGAATCCCTGCAGCTGGATCTAGTGCAGCAGGGGGTATTGCTTGCCCTGGGTATTCAAGGCAAGACTGTGGATCAGCTGGGTGTGGAGCTCAATATGCCTGGCAATCAATTACTAGCCAAATTCTTTGACGCCATGAAAAAGTGCAATCAATGTTTCCGCTCCGTGGTCGAGGACCATATCGAGGATGGCATGCTCCAGGAAGCGGACTTGTCGCGAGGTGAGAATCTGCAGCCATTAAACGTCACCCTCGACGAAGAGCTCGATAAACAGGCTCAGAAATTAAGCAAACAGCAGAGGAAAGAGCTTAAAAGGCTGAAGGCGGAGCAGTTGGATGATTATCAGATCAAGGGCACTGAGGAGGACTGGTCCAAAGCCCTGGATACGAATGGTAAAGCCAGTAGTGGAAGCGGGAGTGGCCTACTTTCCGTCAAGAGGTAAGAGTAGAGCTAGCTAGAAGTTGGCCATTTGCTACATCTAACTCTCCTCCTCTCTCTGTCTCTTCAGTGGAATAAAACGTTTGGATGCTCCAATTGCATCCACCCGCGAGGATAACAGCGAGCCAGCGAAGAAGAAAAAGAAATCTAATCCGAAACTAAAGCACAAATTGGGCAAATCCTTGATTTAAGTTTTATATATATAGATTTATTATATATATTTAACCAATTTTGTTATATGTAAAATAAGAAATGTAAGAATTTTAAATCTTAATTGTATTATTGTTGGCTTTAGCCGCCTGGGCAGCGGCTTTGCGACGATCTCGCAAATCCTGAAAGCTTACACCCGGCTCCTTGTGGCTACTACGCAGGAAACGCTTCACCTTGGACTTCTTACGAGACACAACCACCGATGGCGGTAGCATGTTGTTTCTTTGCATCAGCTTGAAGCGATCTTTCAGCAGATTACTCTCAGTTTTCACATTACGCAAATTGCCAGCCAAATCCTCGGGCATATTCACATCCACATCGGGCTCCTCATACTTGTGACGACCCAAACGTTTCGGTTCGAATTTCTTACGTTCGGCTGTCTTCTTGCGGCGTTTCTTCAGTTCGTTGAGCTCCTCCTCCTCATCGTTGATTTCGGCACGTATGGATTTGATTCTGTAAAAAAAGGTGGAAAGGGAATTAAATTGTTGCTTTCATTTAGACTAACCCCCACTCACCGTATAAGATCTGCTGTCTGTTGCTTCAGCTTCTTTTTCACATCGTGTTGTCGCTGGAGTTCCTTTTGCTTCAGCTCATTGCGGCGAGTCTTTTTGCTCTTTTTCTTATTCTCGACAGGTGCATTGACAGTGTGATAGTCACCATCTGAATCGACAGCCTGTTCGCCTTGCTTCTGATCCGCTTCATCATTATTAGCCTGCGCTTTGCCCTTCTGCTTTTTCTTCTCCGCGGTCGTCTCTGGCTCATCAATGCCTTCGCTCATTTCCTTGAGACGCAACCTGTCGCGTTCCTCGGGAGTGACATGGCTAAACATGCTGGTGGTGACACGTTTTAGATGCTGCTCCTTCTTGATAATGCCCTCCTCACGATCCACAACCTGCTCAATTAGCTCCTGATGAGCCTTCAGTGTGGGATTGTAGCTCATACCCGGATGAGGAGGCACAAATTTCCTTTTTTTAGGTAAATAATGAGTATAAATACAGAAATGTATACATTTGATATGTCGACTCACTTAGCCTTGGTGGTTTTGTGATGCAGACTAGCATGCGTCTTTACCACCTTGTGTCCCTGCAAGTTAAAGGCCACATGCAGCGCTAGCGGTCGACTGATCCATCCTTTTTCATCCTTCAGTCCTGGTATCTTGTCACGGAAGTCTTCCTCTTGCCAAATGTCCTTGTCGATTTTGTGTTTCTTGTTACTGTCCTGTTTCACAGCTAGGCGCTCCTCCAACTGCTCATTGTAACGGGCCCGATCAGCATTGGCCTGACGATGACGCGGCTTGGTGGGATTACAGACCTCCAGCTCAATGTTGCGTCCGTTCTGCTTCTGCCTCACCTTGTTTCTGGAATAGTGGCAATGGGAATTAGACAAAAAAAACCCTTTTGGAATGTTAATTAACTAACCGCTTGGCTATGGGATCTTGGACTTTGGAGGTATTCTCAAAGACCTGGTGGGTTCGCATTGGCTTCTTGGCATTCAATTTTCTCTTTTGCTTGGGCGTCAACAAGCTGGTTTTTCCCTTCTGAGGCGATGCATCAAGGACAAACAGATCTTCGTTCTGTTTATCCTTGAACGTGCCAATGCGCTCTTCTTGCCGCTGATCCTCAAGAAATTGTTCAACATCTTGGATATCGGTTTTCCGCCAAGCTGATTTATTTTTCTTGGATATGCGCTTCTTTTTTGTTGGTGGCTCTACGGCAGCCATGATAAGAATTTTTTCCGTTTGTCCTTTTGATCACAGTCAATGAAAATTTTGGAAAACAACAAAATGAAAACAAAATTCAAGTGCGGCACACGTGCGTTCTCACTAGGATATTCCGACAGAGGGCGCCTTTTGACGAATTTACGGGAATCGATAAATAAATAAGTTATCGATACAATGCAGTGTTACCACATAACCAGAATTGATGATTGCTGCCATATGACACAACATTTGTAGGCATGTATTCCAAAACTTGGTGAATCGGAGATCTATAAAAGGGAAAAAATTACAACAATACAATTTCAAGTAAATTAATATGCTGCAATTTTTAACATATTAATTGGTTTAAATCTTGTTTATATCATCGTTAAAGTGATACCATTACTTTTACACAGTGTGGTAAGCCTTAGCGGCCGGTGTTACCAGAAAGTTCTTCGTTCAGCATTCTACTAACATTCTCAAAAGCAAATTGAAATTTGTTAAAATTTTGTTTGCCATTTCCAATTCTATTTAAATAAAATAGAAAATTCTAGTGCAAATCGTCAGTCGACATGAGTAGTGATCAATCAGAGGACGAGGTAAGTTCATATGTAACATGTATAACTCTAAAGAAAATCAAACGATTTGGCCCACATTAATTTGTAGGTACAATTAGACATCGAGTCGGCCAAAGCCGGAGAGCCAGCTTCTTCTCCTGTTGGTATTATCGATAATCAAACAATTGAGATTAGCTCAGATTCTTCAAATGATGCCTCCTCACAAAGCCAGTCAGACAGCGATGATGTAGGAATCATTGACGACGATAGCGATGAGGATGCCGAATCGCCCGAGGAGCAGGACCTAGAGGACTCATATGAACATTTGCTGACCAAGCCGGATAAGGAATACCGCCACTTAGTCCAGCTAAGCGAGGTTGCATTGTAAGTGTTAAAGTCAAGTCACCTAACATTTTCTAACCCGTTTCGATATTGTGCCTAGCAAATTAAATGATTTGGAAAAAATCGAACAAATGGTGGTGGAATTTGAAAAGTTGGCCGTCATACCAGGTCATATATGGATAAAGTACTTAAAAGCTCGACTAGTGGTGACCCAAACCGATGAGGAGCAACGCCAATTCGAAGCTAATTGTGCCAAATCCTTGGGCTCCTTTTACAGTAAGCTGTAAAAAACAAATGCACCCAAACAATATATTAGCTTTGACATTGCCATTTTTTTAGATATTCCTTTGGCCGAATTCATAGTAGAGCATTTGGTAAAACGTCAAAAAATCGGGAATCCTTTGCTCTGGGCCAATTTGCTGGCCGATTATGGTCTGGAGCGTCCTGATTTTATCGAAAAGTTACGCAGCCTGATTACAACAGCTAACCTGACGGAGGAGGAGTCGACTGCCATTAATGAGCAAATGCAAAAGCACTGCCCCACTTGGTCTAGCCCACCCGAGCAAGTGGAGACGATTAACAATTTGATTAAGAGCTTTCTCAAACATCTTGAGGTGTTTAAGCCTCAGTATAATGATTGGAACTGGGCCAAGGTGCACAGTACCTTTGTAGAGAAAACAGATGAATTGCCTCTAAACGATGAAATACAAGATGGTCTCTGCAAGCTTATATTTGAACGCTGCGTGGCCAAGTTTCCCCCTGTCGATGCCCTATGGATGGACTACATTCACTTTGTAGAGGTATTCTCATCCGATGGAGAGGGCTTCACCGCAGAGCAGGCGACCGCCAAGAAAGCCGCAAGATTTCCATATGGATACCTTAAGGCAAATCCCCTAGATCTAGCCCAACGTGCTGTTAAATGTCATCCCAGTATTCGTGTTAATCACAAATTCCTGCATCTAATGGAGCTAGCCGATTACACTCAGGCACAAGTGGAGGAAGAACTTAAGTTACTCTTGGCCCGCATTCAGCCAGAGATGACCATGACTGTGGAGCTTCATTTAGACTATTTGGCCTACCTACTAAGAGTTAAAAATGTCAGCGAAGAGCAGCAGGCGAATGAAGTGCGTGCCGCTTTCCAGAACAGCTGGGACATACTCTCCGATCTATATGGTGATCAAGCTGACACCAGCTACGAAGTGCTACAGTTGTGGGCTCATGTGGAGTACTGCCAAATGGCCAGCCCGTCAAGAGCTGCAGAAATATGGCGTCAGATAATGGGTGAGATACCGTTTTCGAAAAGCTCCCCTTGATTTTCCCTAATCCTTCGTGTTTTTCATCATTCTCAGGCTATCCGGGGAGTGCTTATCGAGGTCAGCTTTGGATGAACTATGCTCAAATGGATTGTGAATTTAATGGCGGTCAGGGTGCACGTGCCATTTTCCGTGAGGCCATGGGTCAACCAACAATGGAAGATGCTCATCTTGTACAGGAGCTGTATCGCCGTTTTGAACGCATTTCTGGCACATACGACACTATTGCAGATTGCCAATCGCAAAAAGCCCCACTACCAGATTGGCAGAGGCCGCGCCGTCGTCCACCAACAGATCTATACGGCCATCAACGCCAACAACAACAGCAGCAGCGTCAACTTCGAAACAATCAAAACAAAAAACAGAAGAAAATGCCACAAACAGCGGTACCAGCAGCACCAGCAGCGGTTCCGACGCCACCTCCAGCAGCAGCCGCCCAGAATAGTCCCAAACCATTGTCCGGCTCTAATTTTAAGTATTCGAGTGAGTGTCAAAGAAATGACGATTCTCCAGTGGGAATGTCTATCCTAATTTACTCTCTTTTCTTTAGCAAATCTGGAGACAAATAAGATTTTCATAAAGAACTTGCCATCCGACTGCACTAAGGAACAGTTAACAAATATTTTCCAGCCTTTTGGCACTATCAAGGATGTGAGACTTGTCTTCAAGTTGTGAGTATGACGAATAATTGTTAGCCCTCTCACTCACTCACCCACCCAATATTTCCCTCTCTGTCTCTTTCATAGTAACAAGCAATTTAAAGGAATTGCCTACATTGAGTTTGAGTTGCCGTCAGAGGCCCAAAAGGCAGTGGCACAAGGAGACGGCTTTTCTATTGGTGGCCATAAAGTAAGATATCACAGATTCTACTATCGCAGATTAGAATAGATTTTAATTTATTGCTTTTAGATTAGTGTGGCCATATCGAATCCGCCACCTAAGCCAGCAATGGGAAATCCACCGGCATTACAATCAGCTCCCAAACGTCGCGTAGCCACCAGCCTGATACCAACAACATTGGTACGCCAAGAAGCTAAGCGGCGCAAACAATTGGATGTAGGAGAGGAGAAGTCTGCACCCGATTCCCTGCCAGCCAATGGCAGTGATCAGTCCAGCAATGGAAATGAAGTCGCCACCTCTGAAATCGTAACAAAATCAACGGATGCATCAGCTGCACCAGTGCCCGCTCCCAAGTCCAACGATGACTTTCGAAAGCTATTTAACATCTAAGCAACAGCATGTAAAACTTAACATTTCATACCAATTAAATTTGGAATTTCTATTCCAATTTTAAACCAATTCCATACTCAACGCCCTCACCTCACAGTATAACTTACTAAAATGAATAACAGAGAATGAAATTGTGCTTATGCGATTAGAAATGGTGTATGTATATATGTACATATGAACGCATTCATATTGCCATAAGCGACGAATTTATTCTGACTAATCGTTATATTCATTCACGAATATTTCGAATTTCGAAGGGACAAATGACGAAACCAAAACTAAAACTAAATAAAAATGTACAAAAAATCAGTCCCATCATTATCGAAATATCTCAATTGTAATTGGCTTGAAACATTTAGATTAATACGAGTTTTTAATATTCTTTTGATGTCAAAAGAAATTGTATTTGTACATACAAGAGGGAAACATTTTACCAACAAACAAATGAACCACTCTCCGCATCCCAAGTTTCCTTAATTCCATTACATCAATTGGATCACTATGTAATGAAAGTTTTATTTGGTAAAGAAAACAATGTGTTTGATTGTAAGTTTAAGTATCAATAAGGAATATAGCTACCCACCCACCCACATATCGACACCACTCAGAAAGCATGTCTTTGGCTTATATTATTTACACATAGAAAGAATTTGAACTAAATGTTGTCCAAAGCCTAGATATAATGACCAATTACTTAGTCCCAACGAAAACTGAATTTACTTTTAAATTCGTTGAAAAAAATTTGAATGTAAGTTATTTTTTTTTAATATGACTCATAAAATGGATCAAATAGCGTTCTTATTGAAGTAGAATCACCTTCTCATACCGATTTTGTACATTTAGTTCTTAATAATATTGTTGACTTTTAATTTTTGGATAATTTATTCCTATGACCCACCTTAAAATTCCGTACTCCAAAATCTGGAAAAAAAGTCTTTCCAATTTATATTAATTTAAATTATTTATTGTTTTTTTTTTCGCTTTTGTTGCTTTGTCTTTATACAAATAGAAAACAGTTAATGATTGTAATTAATTAGTTTTTGCTTAAATTTTATATAAATATATCAAGATTTATAATAACCATTCTTAAAAAAAACCAAAAAAAAAAAAACATAAAGGACGTACAAAAATAAGAAATTGTTAGATACAAGTACATATAGAAATATTTCATAAAATTTGATATATGTTGGTAAGAATGATTTTTGTGTTTTTTTTCTTTCCATTTCTTGTTCTTTTGTGTCTTATCGGATCCAAATTGAAATGATTACTGTTTGTTTTTGTTTTTTTTTTTCTTTCTATCATATATACAAAATGAATTGATCTTTTAATGCGTCTTTTCGAAAGTTTCTCAGTTTTTGTTTTAGCTTAATTCATAATTTCGGTTTGATCAAATCGTTTAATTCTTTTCAAGTTACAAAAATAGATATATGTATGTAAATGTATACCACATTGATTAAAACAAAAAACGATAGTTTAATATCTTTAAAAGAACATGATTTTAGATTGATCCGATGTTGTGAATTACATTTTTTTTGATCAAATTATTATATAGAAAGTGTTTTCTTCTTCTTGTTGTTGATGGTAGCGGAATATACACAGAATCAGCAACGCTTAATTGATTTATAATAAGAATGCACACTCATATAATGTTTTTTATTTTATTTTGTTTCGTTTTTTTTTTTTTAATTTTTGTTTGTTTATTGGGAATAAAATAGAAACAATAAGAAGTATAT
Organism: Drosophila nebulosa; assembly: GCA_024703675.1. Classification (NCBI taxonomy): domain Eukaryota; kingdom Metazoa; phylum Arthropoda; class Insecta; order Diptera; family Drosophilidae; genus Drosophila; species Drosophila nebulosa. Next base: position 16,281,907 of record JANFPS010000003.1, read on the forward strand.
TTTTCTCTTCATCATCTTCTCTCCTTATCTGCTCACTTTCTTTTAAGTTTTTTACTTTTTCAACAATATTTTTGTATAATAATTTTGCTTATCTCTCCAATTGTTTGCCATCATTGACTAAGAACTACTTAAATGGATTTGGACGCGCTTTGAATTCGGTCATTTTGCGTATCATTTTGATCTCCTCCAGTTCACGTTGTTTCCGTTGTTCTTCTTGCTGCAAAGAGAGTAGAGAAAACAGATAAAGGTATATAGACTGAGCGTTAAAGACGATGTTCTTAGGTGTTAACAATTGCATACGATAATGTTCCATCTTTCTCTGCCCTTAATTCCTCTCTCAAGTCTTCTCTCCGTCTCTCTCTCTCTCTCTCTCTCTGGAGACCCCACAAACACTTGTAACCTTCATTTGCCTGTTTAACTCCCCATCATAGTAATACAAACCGAGCAAAATCTAAATACGCAAATTAAGCGACGATCCTCTCTTTTCTTCGCTTTGCCCCTAAGCGGCATGTACAAGCTTCAATTGAATCACCACCTAAAGATGCAAACCATCACCATGTAGAGACAGGGAGAGAGATGATGTTCTCTAATCATAACAGTATGAATAGAACCCAAGGGTTGTGATTTATGTTTATGGCGCTGAAAATGTGATTAGTCAACTACAGTGTGTGACTGGATTGTGGCGTCGGGAGGTGGGGCTGGGGAGTCGAGAGTAAATGACTCACTACGAATGACATTGGAGGAGCAGCAGCAGCAGCAGATCCATTGTACAAGGCAGCGCAATGAAAATTTCTTGATAAGCCCCTCAACACATTGAAAGCCGGAAAACTGAACACACTCGGCCTCGGGTCTTGTTCTCTCTCTCTCTCTCTCTTCTCTGGCAATATTAAAATTAAATTAATATCTTGAAACTTGTTTGCCAACAACAACTGCAAGAGAATGGGCAATGTGATAAGATTATACACAAACATACATATACAGTATATAAAATGGAATTTGCAAAAAAAAAAAAACAACTCTCAAGTAACCAGAGTAGACGAGAAATTTGAATGAGAAACAATGAGAAACAAAATAAGTTTCTTAGTTTAAAAGAACTCGAAGATGCATCGTATTAAACAATTTTGAAGTTATATAACGCTAACATATGTCGACCTTCAACCTATTCGTGGTTTAGAGTAAGCCGAAATAAACTAACTCGCTGATATAACAAAAGAAGATTTGGCTTTAATGATTGATTAATCGACATCGATATGAAATACTTAGTAATTACCCACAGCAATTAACACAGCACTTTAATCAAGCGATAAATAAAATAAAAAGAGTATAAGATACTAAAAGGCATGTGAGGATGATAAGAAAGGCAACTCGAAAATCGATATAGAGAATACTCGGATCATCCACTTTAGAATGCAGTGAATATATGAACATATATTTAAAATCGGAAGCTCCGCAGAAATTCTGATAAGATTGAATTGGTCTATCTAATAATAATTTGTCGCCTATTTATGACTTTATCAATTTAACAATTACAATGCTAAAATGCATATCTCTCTCACACCAGCCAGTCAAAAGTATTATCGTATATGTGTATATTGATATATATATAAATATATATATACCCGTATAGAGAGTGATTCCGATCCAATCCGATAGTCTTAACAATTTGGGCCCGACGTTGTTGTTGTTGCTGTTGCTGCTGATGGAAGATTTTGACCAAGACCAGGACTATTGCTTGTTGATATCGATGATGAGGCTGCTGAGGGTGTTGTTGGTGGTGCTCCTGCTCCTGCTCCTGCTGACTCCTCGAATGCCGAAAGCACACTATTATCGCCATAGAAACGCGGCTCATCATGGGCCTCTGGTGCTGGCGAAGCGGTATCCTCGTCGGTATCATCATCATTGGAGCTATCTCCAGCTGGGCCACTGCTACTGCTACTAATGGTATTATTCAGCTTATGCTGCTCGTCCTTGCCACCAGCACCGACACCGACTCCGGCGCCGGCACCAGCTTCGCCGCTTGGCGTATGCTTAAGACGTTCATGGCAGCCATCACATACACGCAATGCCTTTGTGCTCTGCTGTGGGAGCAAGAATTTTTTTGTTGAGCAACCGGCACATACAACTGCTCCACAATTGCGACAATGATGACGCCGCTGAATAAAGGTGAATTGCGTTTTTTTGCATTGCATACAAATACTGGCGTCCGAGTCGGGCACCCAGACAGCGGCATGATTCTCCACAGGCTTTTTGCCACTCTTGCGCAATAGATCCTCCACACACTTGTTGATGTGGGCCATCCACTCCTGCTTTTCGGTGCTGGTGGCAGCATATACCACAAATGACTTCGTTGTGGTCCGTATGTACCAGCCGTTGCGATATTGTTGATTATCCTCAATCGTTTCCAGTGAGACCTCTTCGAGAGGCATTATGTGCTGTTTATTGTATTTCTTTTTGCCAATAACAATGTTGCCGTAGACCAAGATATCATTAAAGAGAAAGAATTGCCGCGATTTCGGACGCTTGCGACACATCTTGGTTAGGACACCCTCGCCGACAAGAACACGTCCGGACACACCCAGTGGGACACCGGAGCTGCCAAAGCAGCTCTCCACCGACGCAATGCGTCGGCTGTTGGCTTCCGAGTTGACAAGGCGATCGACCATAATGGCGAAAGTTGCGCTCCAAGCCGTTACTTTTTTCTGTTGTTGTTGTTGTTGGTGCTGCTGCTACGGCTGTTGCTTATATCTGTTGTCGGCTCCGCTGCTTGTTGCTTCTCACTGTCTCGCTGAACAAAATATTACAACAAAAAAGCACAAAAACACAAAACACCGAAAAAAAATAAAAGAAAAGAAAGAAAAACCTGAGGAGAGTACTTCAACTGTGACGACAGACAACTATCGGCACTCTCTTTTGCCTCTCTTAGTCTTGCTCTCGCTCTTTGCCTATATATATGTATGCGATTAGTTTGTTGGTTGGGCGCAGCTGTTGAAAAATCCTTTTTTTGAACTCTTTTTCTTGTTTATTTTCTTATTTTGCAAATCGAGCCGTGCTCCTTCGCCTTCTCGGTTTTCCGTTTCTTAACTCTTATTCATGTGTATGTATATGTATGTGTGCGCGTGTGTGTTTTTTTCATATTATTTTTTGACTTTTTCCTTCCGCTCGTTCGCACCGCTCATGACTCACTCACACCACTAAGCAATCAGACAGCAACAACAACAACTAATTTGACTATGCACTCTGTGCGCCAGCTTTTTTTTCGTTTTTGTTCGTTTATTTTAATGTTAATGATTTTAAGTCCAGTTCAAGCGACTTAATCGACAGTGAAAGAACAAACAAACAAACAAACAAAAAATAAAAACGTTAACTAAAAAATACACGCTTGAAAAAGTAAATTTCGTTTACTGGAAACACATAGGCAACACAGATGTGAGCTGAATATGTGACTGGAACCAGTTCGATAAAGTGATGAGTCTACCGCCAGCCTACTTATCGTTATCGGACATTTGTTTCTTTTTTGGGTTTTTAAATTTAACGTTTAACGCACTGAAACATTACCTCTTTTTTTTTTTGCTCGTGTCCAATTTGTACGGACGCATCATATTCCCGGCGATCTCGAACGCGTTGATCGCTGCGCAAATTAAATGGTTTCACAATAATGGGATAACTCTTCTTAGCGTCCACCTGGGACGGGGGTAGGGGTTGGGAACCTTGATGATGTTGGGCAAGTCGACGCGGCGGTTTGATCTGTTCTTGCTGCCCCTGCTCAAGTTGGGCCTTTTCCTTGCGCCGCTCCACACCGGCATACCATGTCTTCAGGGTGTCCGGCGTTTTAGGCACTGTGATATGATGAACCACTTGCACATCTTCCAAACGCTTGTGGAGAATCTTAAAATTGGGCATTGGTCGACTGTGGAATTCTCGGGCCCTGCGCTCCTCTTCTTCACGCTGACGCAAGGCCAAGTCACGCTTGCTCTGGTAGACATCCTTAAAACCATACGCCTTGGGCTGAGCAGCTGCAGCAGTTACAAGCGCTGAGGCAGGCTGCAAGACGCTCCACTCAAGCCGCAGTTTGGGTTTAGCTGACGGTGATTTGTCTTGATCATAACACACATTGTCCGCGATCTCTTGCAGCGCCTCCGTCTCGATCTCCTGGGATATTTCTTTGCTTGGCGTCTTTATAATCTCCCTATTGACTTCATTCTGAGAAGAGTTTCTTATTAGGTCTTCTTCTATGTTCACCTCTTCCTGACAATGGTGTTCTATTAACTCCTCTTTTATCTCCACCTCGACCTGAGAATCGTATTCTATGGGCTCCTCCTTATTTATCGTAATTTCTACCTCATCCAGTGAACTAATCTCCACTTCTTTTAGAGAAAAGTCATGCTTAAATTTCGGAAGCGGGGTTGACGCACATTTTCCAACATTTAGAGAACGATTCTCTTTGTTTGCTGCTGCTAAGGAGAGGGATTGAAAAAATGGCGCGTCATTATGGCTATAACTATAAAGCAAGAGCCTCCTGGCAAAGGAAACAACGTAAAGAGCAGTTCAAGGACTCACCAAAGAAATTCTCCGAATGATCCAAACGATAGTCGCCGACAACAATAGCATCCCAGTCAACTTTGGGTTTTAGTTCGGTTATATGTATATTATCCATTTTAGTAAAACAATTGTGTTTAACTGTGAATACACCACCAAGTTTCAAACATAAAACAAAAACAACAACAACGATAGTGTGGCTGCCAAGTTGTAAACAGCAAATATCAAAATGCGCGATCAAATTGCGTACCCATTGATATCGATATCAGTATGTCTACGCGCAAAAAACAATCGAAATTTAAATTGGAAAGGAACTTATCAAGCGATAGATTCTTTTACTTAATTTTAAAAAGTAAATATATTTATTAAAATTTTGTTATAAATATAGATTCAATATAGGTTTTTGTTTTATTTATACTAATAAACTTGGGACAAAAGACAGTAATATATTATTAAAGAATGGAGTTTTTCGTATGTCGTCATAACTAGTTACTGGTATTGTTTTTGATTGTTTTCGAATTCAAAATCTTATCTTGCAAGGAAAATCTTCGGGCATTAGCTTTAGAAGGAATTAAACAAGTTGGCATCACTGTTGCAAATTTAAAGCAAAGCTTTGGGGGCCTTTTCATTCGCAGCGCGCCACAACCGTACAGTCAGTCAGTCAGTTTAAAGCAACGCACCGCAACAGGTCGTGCCACGAATTTGGGGCAAAGCTTTGACATTGAACTTGGCATTGCCTGGTTTGGCTTGGGCTGCTTTTGTTTCATGGTAACCCCCCAAACACTACGGATTTCATGATTTTTGTTCTTGTTACTGCTGGTGCTGGTGCTGCTGCTAGTGAACCAAAAGTAAAGAAATTGCGCTAAAAATAACCGTTAGCCAAGCTTAAGCATCCTAATCAAATTGTGTGTGTGTGCGTGTGGTGTGTGTGTGTGCGTACGTGCCGCAAAACAAATTGATTAGATATTTATTTATCCTTTATCTACGCCACCTGAGCCAACAGTCAACAGCCCACAGCCAAACCCAAAGGCGACAAAGTAGCGCGCGAAATAAATTTCAAAGCGCCAACAGGAGAAACCGCGTGACAGCGGAAATGCCTCCTAGGCATTGATGTGTGTGTGTGGGTTAAATTCGTGAACACCTCCCACAAATGTGTGGTTGATGCATGTGTGGTTGCCAGGTAAGTTACTCCACATATGTACCTACGAAATTCAATAATGCGTGAATTGCATTTAATTGGAAATTGTTCCTCGAATATCAAAGCATCCATCCATTCATTCAGCCCCACTGCATTCCCCTGCACACTCTCCCCAACTTCATGCACATTCAGGGACATAGCAACGAGCCAATGTGCATCGCAATTACCATTGCCTGGCCTGGCTACAAAGACAAGTCCAATTCACCCGAAATCCACAACCCCCCATCATCTTGTTATTCTTCGCCCCGACGCTAGCAGCAACACCTTATCTCAGGGACACTGTGTTGACGGGTGGCTGGAGGGGGATTGGTTGATGCTTCTAGAGTGCTCTCATCTAATGCAAATGTCTTGTGGTTGCAACACTTTTATTTTTATATGTACTTATTTTCAGTTTTTAATTGCAATTCCCTCCATCCCCCCCAACCCCTACCCAACTCTCCCCCCTATTCAATTAGGTAAACGATTTTTAAGCCAACCCAAGACCTAGCCTAGGCATATAAAAATATACAAGCAACAACGAGCAATTAAACCTTGAAATCAATAATGTTTTAAATTTAAATCAGCTAAAGCCAGTCAAAGCCAAAGATATACACAGGAGGAAGGCTGGGGGAAATAGGAGTGTCTATTTCTATAGGTAAATACATATAAACAAATATATATTTATATATATATAAATATAAAAATGCATAAATATTTTCTTTCCTACTCAAATTTATGATATACTTTGTTATAACATAAATCTTTACACTTTTTAAAGCCTAGACTAAATAAATATTTAAATGTATTCCAGAACTGAGAGTATTTTTGTTTGTCCTGTTAGCCTTGCATGTATGTATAAAGTGTGCCCCCCTATTTAAAGGATTATTTGAATTTGTGGATCCTTAAACTAGAAACGAGACGATACAGGAGCTATATAATTTTATAATTGTCGTGAGAGTCTATATCTATTTAATTGCCAAATATCTGCTCTACAACATTTTCTTCTCTTGGCCAAGAATGTTTTAGCATAAGCAAATATGAACGCCTTTCATGATTGATAAAGGCCATTTGACGACGATAAGAGACAAATGAATGTTTGCCGTCTGTTTTGAGTATGGGGGCAAGAAGAGGGGTGGGGTGGAGCAGCCTCCGTCATAGACAGACAGCATAAAGCCAATGGGAAATTAAATTATAAGACTGACCAATGTCGTCGAGTGCGTTCGAAGGAAGGCAAGAATGCAATAGGAGAGGCTGGAAATGGCTGGAAGGCTGCCATAGGCCCACAGGCAGGTCGAATGAACATCCAGCAACCGTTTCGAAGAATTCATCATTGCAAACTATGCAAACTACATGCCACAGGGGGAATTAGGCAGGTGGAAAGGGAATGGAATGGAGACACAGAAGTAGCCTCTGCTTATAATTAACATGTTTGTGTCATCAGACAATGTGACACATTGTGACACTGGTCCTCCTCCACGTTGAAGTATTGAGCCCAATTCAATTTGCATGGCTCATTAAACGCAAAGTGACCTCCAATGAATTCCTTTAAGAACAAACAAATCTAAACATAGAAAACTATTGCAACTTTAACTTTACTGCCAATAATTGGTTTACATTTCCTTCTTATTTCACCGAGTATTGGTCGAGTGTTTCATTGTTGATCAAATTTGATATATACAATAGATATACATATAATTTGGCCATGGTAGAACTTTGTGTCATCAAAATGGAGGACACTCCATTGCCACTACGAGAGCAGCTGGTAAGTTAATTGATTTTGTTGCACAGTACCTTGCCGGACTCGAATCTGGGCGTTTGGGCGTTTGGCGTTTGGGCGTCAGGTTGTCTAGCAACAGCTGGGCTCCCTTAACTCCCACCGCCAATAATATAATTCCTTGCCTGCAGCCTCCATCATCTACTCCTGCTCCCTCCCCCCTGTTAGCCATCAAGTTCTAATCCGCTTTGCCTCAAAATGGAAAGAGATATACTTCTTTACTATATTGTATAGAGAGGAGAGACCATGATGATGATGATGATGCTCGGTAAAAAGCAACCGAAAAAACAAAAAAAAAAAAAGAATTCCATTTTCAGTAGAATTATGTGGCTGCCATTATTGGGGGAGGGAGGGTGCCTAGAGTACTTTAAACATTTGCTATTTGTTTAATTATTTTGCGACAACAAGAACAAAGGGAAACCAACAACCAACCCAACAATGCCCCGAAAATTCTTGGGCTGACTTTCAAAAGAAAAACCGAACGTAACGAAAAATGTTCGCCTAAAATCTTGAAATGCCTTTTTAGAATACTGCTTCCCCTTTATTGTGGCAATGTCAAAAGGTTGGGTGAATGATGATGGAGATGGGTGGATGGCTGGGGGCTAAGAGAGCTAAGCTCTGGCATGGTTCAGGGGGGTAGTGGTAGACAGAAAATCAATAAATCGAGATTTAATGAGTTTCAAATATTGGCAGGAAGTGAAGTTGACTCGTCTTGTCTGCGTTGGTCTATTGTATATGAAGGAGACATTAAGATGAAGATGTCTATCAAATTGAGTGCTTGGCCATTCTCTTTCCTTCCCTTCTTCAAACACTAATTCAATGACTTTTTGTTATTTGTATACACTTTTTCTGGTTGTGTTGTATGGTAGATGTGTATATTAATTTTGACCATAAGTTTGCAACAGTCATAAAAATAAAACGAAAACGATATAACTAACTAACTAACTAACGAACTAATCAATCCGTAAACAGACTAATCACCTGCAATTAGTTTTATTGCGAAATGAAATTGAAAACTTTGGTAAAGTGAGTGTGGAAATTTTTCATTTAGAGCTATGAGAATTCCCCATTAGAGACTCCTTTACCAAGTGTAAAGGAAAGTCGGCGCAGCATCGTGATATGAGGCCATACAAAAGGGCTATTTCGAACTAATCCCCTAAAGATTTTTTTTTTTTTTTCCTCGTTTCAGACAAAGAAAAACAAGCCCTAAAAAACCCTCCCGCCCCGAAAAAAAACCAACATTAGGATGACTTTGCTTCTTCATTGGGCAGATGCTTCCCTAAACCACAATCATAATTAAGTTTGTGGTACTGTCCTCAAGTCCGTAGCAGCAGTAGCGAGAAGAAGATAAAATGGCCATAGCTAACATTGACTACGATTATTTGCTGAAATTCTTGGTGCTGGGTGATTCGGGAGTGGGCAAGACCTGCCTGCTCTATCAGTATACCGATGGAAGGTTTCATTCCCAATTTATATCTACAGTGGGCATCGATTTTCGCGAAAAGCGATTGGTGAGTCTACCATGAATGGGATTATTTAATTATTTGGTTATCTATGTATTCCTTTCCCCCCTTCCCCCCCACCACCCACACACACCCATTTTTTTTGTATAGGTATACAATTCCCGTGGACGTCGTCATCGTATCCATTTACAAATCTGGGACACAGCCGGACAAGAACGTTTTCGTTCGCTAACCACTGCTTTCTATCGCGATGCCATGGGATTTCTGCTTATATTCGATTTGACAAGCGAAAAGTCCTTTCTGGAGATAACCAATTGGCTGGAGCAATTGCGCATGCATGCCTACTCGGAGCAACCGGATGTGGTGCTGTGCGGCAATAAGTGTGATCTGCTCCAGCTGCGTGTGGTAAGTCGCGAACAAGTCCAGGCATTGGTGCAACGCTACCGTCTGCCCTACATCGAGACGAGCGCCTGCACTGGAGCCAATGTGCAGCAAGCAATGGAACTGCTGGTCGGCTGTGTCATGGAACGCATCGAGAATGCTATGAGCAATCGCGAATTATCCCTGCTGATGACTCAATCACGATGTCTGCCAAATATGGTCTACGGATCGGAATTGCTCCGCCTCCATGAGCGGGACAATGATGCTGATGCGCCCACAAATCGACGCAATTGCAATTGTTAGAGGAAGGATGAGCACAATTGCTCTCCTTACCTGCTTGTTTCTCATCTCACTCATCCCTTTTGTTTCGATTTCGTTTTCGTTTTTTCTTCGATGTGTTTCTGAGTGTGTGTTCTTTGTAAATAAATGTTGATTTGTTGAAATGTGATTTATTTGATTAGGCAAATAATGAAAGACAATATTAAATAGGTAAGCCTAGAGAAGAAGATGGTCGGATTGGATGCTTTGCTGCGCTCTTCGATCCATTGCCGGTAATACTGAACATCCACGTAGACACCGGGCAAACCGGGCTCAGCGCAACCATAGCCCCAGGAGACCACACCAATCACACGACCCTCGTGGACGAGCGGACCGCCAGAGTCTCCCTGACAGGAATCTGTCCCCCCCTGCAGTCGGCCGGCACACATCATGCCGGGGAGCAATCCGCTCCCATAAATTAGGCCGCATGTCTGGTGTCGTATGGTGCTTACGTTAGTTGTCATCAGTATGGTGGATAATGAGCTCTGCGAAATTCAATGGAAATTGAAATTAATAACCAAGAGTTTCTACATCAACTTGATTGGCGTTCCGGTTCGTACCTGTTCGGTCCTACCCCATCCGGCAACTTGGCATATTTGGCCCGCTGCCGTCGGCTGTTTGGCCAATTCGATCGGCTCCACAGTCAAATGTGTGCGATTTGGTGGCAGGCCCCGCTTTAGAAACATTACACCGACATCGTCTCGCATGCTATCCGGGGTGAAGGTGTTCATGTAGGCAATGGAGCTCACTTCCGACACAATGGTGCCGTTCACATGCTCAAAGCGATTCAGTGTACCCATGACCACAATGAATTCGCTGGCCCTGCGATAGCGTTTGCGTCCAGTGCTAATGGGGGCGAGGATTTGGATTACAGCATACATACAAGGTAATGGTAAATATCCACTTGATAAGTAACTCACTTGTATAGACAATGGGCCGCAGTGAGCACTTTATTGGGTCCTATAAGGGATCCACCACAGATGTGACCGCTCCCGAAATTATTATCATGCTTTCTCAGCCTTATGGATACCAAATGCTTTGTCTCGGCCACAGAGGCAACAGTTCCATTGATAATGCGCGGCTCTGGTGAAGGCGGAGTCTCTAGGGGATCCTGCAAAGTGACTGCATATAGAAAAAAGTTCAACTTTAAAAATAAAACTGTTGGGTATAAGTTAAAGTAAACTATTTAATCCTACACGAGTTGAGGTAGCTCATTGACCTTACATGTAGATGTCATCTCATATCGATTTGATGACAATTTCGCTCCACAAAAAAATCTCTTATATTGTAAAGTTTTTGAGCTCATTTAGTAACCATTTTATTACTCAACATAATCAAAAAACGAAATTGAGCATTGTTCACTTTTATCTACATATCTCGACAAACAAATCAAAATTGTTTTTCAAAAAAAAGTTAAGGGGACGGAATGATGTAGTCAATAATATGAAATATTTTGGAACAACCAAATACTTTTCATCGTAAATCTATATATATACAAAAATTAATCTTTGGCTTTCTATTGCTATAACTCAAATTCGGGTTGTCCTCTGCCATCTCTCCCTCTCTCTCTCTCTCTCTTATAGCTGGCCTCGATCACATTATCTTTAAAAACAAATACTGATGATGTTTTATTTCAATTTCCGTTTTTGTTGCAGTCTAATTAAAAATCGAAGAATATCTGATAGATTGTGGGACATACAAGGACTCTCTCTTAGAGGGATCACAGGTTTCTGTAACTTACACATTGGAGCAGAAATCACAAACCACAGGCAATAATAATAAGCAAAACAATGCGTCATTATTTAGTACACTAGATGTTAAAAGAGCAAAAACAAAAAAAAAAAAAACATACAAAAAAGACAAACTTCTTTCATCAATATGAAATCAATCTGAATCACAACCGAGTTCCACCAATGCACGATTCTCACTAAAATACAAATAAAGCAAAAAAAAAAAATAGAGAAATAATGATATAGAAGGGCGCTACTACATTGAGTACCAATTGGCAATTAGACTGGCATACTATCAGCAAATACAGCAACTAGATAACGAAGAGCAAAAGAAAAATGACATAAACATATTAACCATCAAAAAGGTGTACAAAAATTGAGAAAAATACATACATATAAACAACTGCAGTTGCCGAGTCAAAAACTTTGAGAGCAACATCCATGATTTACTATATTTGCCATTTCTCTCATAAAACAATTGACTTCTCCACGGGCTCCAAGAACAACAATCTAAAACTGTGCTCACACAGCAGCAATTCTTCAGCGTAATCTTAGCTGATGGAAGTTCTAATTATACATCGATTAGCAATGCTATTTAAACGGTTTACATGAACATACTTACCATGTAATTAATACAATTCTTAAAATCGTAATCAAACGAATAATTTTATCGCGAAGAGACATCAAAAATATTTTATAAATCTTTTTAATAGTGTAAACTGTTTAAATGTATTTATAATTCGATTTTTAATAATTGTATAAAATGAGGCCACATAAAACGATATTCGATCATCGTTTATAATATGAAATTTTCGTTAGATATGTAAATATAAATTGCATGTACTACACATACATTTAAATGTCTGTATATTATATATGTCAAATGATTTTTGGTTACATTTGTCATTTAGGTTTCTTTTTGTGTGTTTTTGGAGTATAAAACGAAGAAAATAGAGTCATGGTAACAAAAATTGTTGTGAAGGCACTTGGACGGCATCAGGAGATTACATGGATTGCGTATAATATACACATGTGGACGGAGATTCAGTTTTTTTTTGTTTTTGTTGGAATGCATTGAAGTTCGATGCGTGTATATAAGTGCATGTTTGTGTGATTTTATGATGTGTGTTTATGTGGTTTGTGCTCTATTTTGTATTTTATATATAGCCCTGGAGACTGCGCGATTGACTATGATGATGACGGGGAGGCTGATAGCCCGGTTCCTGCATTTCCATTTGCATAACCAGGTTCTTTTGCTCGCCACGGGCATCGTAAGCCTGCCGAGCCTCACGCTGCAAAATGAGTGCAGCCAATCCCAGTAACATAAATGTAACAACAGCCAAAGCGAATGACCAGCCGAGCACATTAAATTTTGGATACATTAGCCAATCACGACGATAGGCACATCCACCAAAAATGCACACAGCGAGGAACATGAAAAGTGACGAAAGGGCTGTACCAATAAATGAGAGACGAACCAGGAGCCACTCATACTGGAGCACAGCCTTCAGCGGTAATCGTATGATGGTCAGCGACAGAAGGGTTAGCACACAAAACACAATGATGAAGGACATGGTGACAAAACCCTGAACAGACATCAACCAACCGGGCAGCAGATATTCACGTATCACATAGTATTCCTATAAAACAGAATGCAATTGGTGAGACACAACTTGTAGATTATATGTTCACTTACATGGGAGAAGATATTATGACATCCGGTGAACTGCTTCGGAAATTGATACTTTGGATATACAAAATTCTTGAAACAATATTGCCAGAGGCCCATATTTTTGAAGCTACTATGTGTCTCCTCGTACGACTCAATCCAATAGGGCGAGCAAAAGGACATCATCAGCACAAAGAAACTAGCAAAGGTGATTATGGCCCCAAAGACAACGCCATCTGAAATGTGAAAGAGTAAGCAATTGGGGATTAGAGATAAAATGCCACCACCATAACTTCCATCTCATCTGTGTCACTCACTTGTGGCTCGCGGATAGTCGCCCTTTTCAACGCTGTTGTCAGTGGTGTCCTGCGACTGCTGTTTGTTTAGTTCACGCATTCTTCTGACTTATACCACAATTTAAATTCCAATTGAATCAAATTGATATGCTTGATTTGAAATAAACAAGCGTAAACAAATAAAATATTACAAAAACTCTGTACACACCCTAGATACAGTAAGGTGGGGCTGGGGCCGTAGAAAAAAACAATTCTTAAGTGTGGCCAGACCCCGATATAAACGCACCGTTAAGTTATCGGTTCGCGCAATAGAGATGAAAATTTTTGAAAACGTCACTATCTTATTCCGCAATGAATCAAAAATATATTTTTTAATTTCCAAATAAATTAAAATTAAAATGCCGGAAAAATTAAAATATTAGGTTAATTCGATTCCAGATAATTTTTTTTTATTCTTATTTTTCTATTTTAATTCATATGGTTTTTACTTAGCGATGGTCATTTTAAAAATGGTTCAACTATCGATAGACAAACAAAACTGATAATTTTGAAAATGCAAACCGAAGCTTTTGATTGTGTCATTATTGTTGTTGCTTAAAATTGACAATTAACTGGCCGTCGTTGCTTACTACATGCATGCCCACGCCCACCAGGTTCCCCGCCACCCACAATTGCAAGCCACTACTACTGAGCCACCCACACAGTGAAGAGGGCGCTGTTTACGAAATCACTAACTGGCTGGCAATTGGCAGAACGAAACGTAAAAACAAAAACTTGTTAAGTAAGTAATATTATTTAAAATACGTAAAGCTTTTTGTCTCCTAACAAATGTGCGTGCTTGTGTATGTGTGTGTGCATTAGAATGAGCAATAAGACGGACACAGACACGAGCCAAACCCCCGCGCCCGCTGCTGCTGCTTTAAATCCGCGCCAACAGCTGGAGACATATCGAGTCTATGTTGTCACCTGGAATGTGGGCAGTCGGTTCCCGGATAACATCTCGCTGCGGCAGTTGCTTGGCATTCACGATGCTGGAGCAATTGTGGATAATTCGCATTTGCCCGATATATATGCTTTGGGACTGCAGGAGGTAAATGCACAGCCGCAGCAACAGATGCTCGGCCTCTTCAAAGAGGATCCCTGGACACATAAGGCAAAGAAGCTGTTGAGGCAATACAATTATGTGGCCTTCAAGACGGAGCAAATGCAGGGCCTGTTGCTGACAATGTTCGTTCGTCGCCAGCATGTGGAGCATTTACATGACATTGAGGCTGAATTTACGCGCACTGGTTTCGGCGGCATATGGGGCAACAAGGGAGCTGTAAGTGTACGCTTCACCTTATATGGCTGTGGCTTGGCCTTCGTGGTGGCTCATCTGGCTGCTCATGACCATCAGCTGGATGAGAGAATTGAGGATTACAAGCAGATATTGGAGCATCATCATTACCATGTCAAGCGATATCGGGAGATTTATGATCATGACTATGTTTTTTGGTTTGGCGATCTCAATTTCCGACTTGAGGGAACTGATTCCTCTGCAGAAGTGAGGGACGCCTTGCGCGATGATAAACAACACGAGGATTTAATTCACCGAGATCAACTGTATCAGGTTCGTGAGAAGAGTCAGCAGGCTTTTCAGGTCATGCACGAACGTCTTCCCGCCTTTCCACCTACATTTAAGTTCAAGGAGGGCACCTCCGAGTATGATTTGAAGCGGAGACCAGCCTGGACGGATCGCATAATGTATGCTGTTCAGCCATCAAATCGGCAGCCAGGAATGCAGCTGGCCATCGAGCAGTGCTCGTACAAATCCCATCCGGGATATAATATCAGCGATCACAAGCCAGTGACTAGTGATTTTACCATTAAACTGTATCCAAATTGTCGGGCACCAGGTGTTACCTTTTCCTCGATATCAGTGTGGCGCATCGGAGACGAGAACACCGTCGAGTATCGAAAACAGGCCGAATTCGAGGAGGGTGCCAATGATTGGATTGGTATTTTTCCTGTAGACTATGCTAGCCTGGCCGACTATTCGGCCTATGAATATGTCAATCAGGCCGAGTCGCCCACTTCCTCGGACTCGAACAATGAACATGAATACTTTGATAACCCAAGGCCGCATCGTCGGGGTCACCATCATCACAGGAACCGCCAGCGCTTGCGCCGTCAAGTGGAGGCCAATCAACAGGAACAGGTGCGCATTGATTTTGCCGACGATGTCGACCTACGCCATGGCGAACAATATTTACTAATCTATTTCCGGAGTACGGGCATACGAGGCGTTACTAGTGTGGCCGGGATCAGCAGTGTGTTTGTGGCTGAAAAGCGACAAGGATCGCCACATCGCACTGAATACCATGTTGACTAGCTAGCCGAGGCCCTGGACATCTTTATTCTTTAGTCAATGCTTTCTTTTACCTTATTTCGTTGTTGAGCCCCTTATCTATCCCATAGTCTTTATCTTTATTTGTATTATTCTTGTGTGTGCCTTTTGTTAAGTTTGCTTTCGTTGCACCCTACCCCTGAACAAAACCCATATGTACATACATATGCCTATATTTTTTATATAATTATACACAAATACACAATTATGTAAAGTAAAAGACTGTTTACCTCCCACCTTTGTGCCTACTTAACTATTCCCCTTTATTCCTCATTCCAGCATGCATTATTTCATTCGTGATTACGTATTACTTAATGTTCATTTCGTTATTTTTAAAGATGATGATGATGTTGATGATGAAGGTGTTCAGTGGCGCAGTATTAGAAATATTTAACCGGTTTGCTGCTGTTTTTCTCTCTCACTCTCTCTCGATTGACCATTTAGGTCAATTAGACCATCACCGAGAATAGTAAACATGTAAGAGAAAGCAAGTGAAAATTTCAAAATTACATACATATATGTATGTGCCCATATTTTAACGCCCCTCATTTAATTGAGAGCTGCATGAAATTTGAATAGATTTCAGGGTTATTATATTAAATAACGATAAGCTGCCAATTGACTAACATGAGGGAATAACTAAACAAAAAAAGCGCTCCTTACATCTTGCAAGATTTAATTGACCCTAGTGTCAAGGGACAAGCCATAAATGAATAAATAAGTGACAAAAAGCCAAAATGTGCCACTGTGAAATGATTGCTAAAATATTTCTTGGGCATATATACGTAACTTCATAAATATTAAGAACATAAATTCAATCAATGTCAAAGTCGATTTTACATACATACATACATAAACAATTACACCAAGTTGATAATTGATTTTTGCGATTAGATAACATATGAACATACTGATACTTATGAAAAGGTAATGCAACAATTTCCTTTCTAACTGGAGATATAAAACTTCTAAGACATTGATCAAGTCCGACCCAGATATATATATATATATATATTTGCATCGAACCACTATATCGTGTAATCAGTGTATGCATATATTCGTTCGTAAAGATTTCATTCTTGCATTTAAATATATATCAATCACCATATTTCCTAAACCACTACAACTTATACATGTATACCAGATAATTTATAAGAAATAGTTGTTGAAAATATCTAATCAAATCTAATAATAATCTTTGTAAGAGACAAGGTCTTTAACGGGTTAAATTATCGTTAAATGACTTGCAATTTTCTGCATGGTGTAATCAAGCCACACTCAATTCATATACCTTCACCTATACCTGTACAGCTGCGATAAAACTAGGTCACAAAAATTGGAACACAGCAACTTTCTAGTCAATTATCAAAGAAGACACGACAAGACAAGCCATAGTATACAATAAAAACTCGCTCATATAGGATATAAAGAAACATTTGTTTGGGTTTACATTGCAACAAATTGCTAAATTTCAATCGTTTTTTTTTTAGTTTTATCTTTAATCGTATTAGAGTTGAGCTCCATTTCACATTTTCATTTCCCAAAAAAGCCTAAAAGTATGCGAAACCAAAAAAATAGGTTAATAGTTTAAACCATATGAAAAATAATGGGAAATGTCCCGTAATCGCAACTTAGTTGAATTACAAAAAGAAAAACAAAATAGGAATTCAGTATAGCTACTTGAAACTATATGCTGACAAATTCAGCTGAGTATTGCGCAATAAATGAATAATTCAAAACGAAATTATAAAACATATTTGGAAGTTTGGAAGGGGCGAATAAAGCAATTAACAATTGAGCAATGGGTAAAAGTAAAATAGAAAAATTGTACAATACTAAAATATGTTGAAGCTAACTGATCCAACAATGGCCCAAGGAACAGCCGATTATATTGCCAGGTTTTTATTATTCTTTCTCTTCACTTTAGCTAGCTTGGCGAGAGGAGGGTGGTGGAACTGATTTATATTTGTTTCTTTTTTGATTTATCTTGTCCTTTTTTTGTGTGTGTGTTTACTTTGCATGGTTTATAGGGAATATTGCTAGTAGTTGTGGAGGAGACTCCTCTCTATGTGGGTAATCCGAGTGTTTTGCGTACCAAACGTCGCGCAATAACATTGAATTCTTCTCTCCTTTCGCGCCACATAATGGCTGCATCTACATTAGCTCCACTTTCATCGTTGGGCTCTAAAATTATAAAAGAGAGCAAAAAAGCATCTGGCTAGCGTTTTTTTTTTTTTAATGGAAAATGGATTGTTCATTTACCCGCTAACATGCTAACCACACTCAATAGAATCTTCTCAACACTTTGGACTGGGCTCCAACGTTCGGCCGATAGTTCGTAGCCCATTGGATCATCGCCGGGAGCGTGTAGAATTGATATGCAAACTCGTCCATCCACAAATATATTGGGGTGGAACATATCACAAGTGAATTTCATTTTTGGCGGACTTAGTGGATAGTCAGGTGGAAATACCAAACGGGCCGGAAAAACGCCACCCTCGAAGCAGGTGCCTTCGGGTCCACTGTCAAAGTGCAAAGAACACATGAGTAAAAAGAGTACGACTAATATTCAGATAATAAATGTGGGAATATTTTGATACTCACGCAATGAGTGCCTCCCATTCAAAGAAATTATCCTCGCTGATGGGTCCAGCCACAATACCTTCGGGTGGATCAAGTGTTAACTCTACAGATTAATCGCGGGGGCAGGTGGATAAAGCGAACAGGAGAAACAATAATAGATAAGATTAGAAGCCTCAACATTTAGTCGTTTCTTTACATTGGCCGATGAACTTACGTTTATATTCCGCCATTAGGCGACGCAGCGCTGAACCAGCCATTTGCCCTCCACTTCCAATTCCTCTGCCCGTGTCCAGGTGTCGCTTTTCTCTTGGTTTGACTCTCGCCCTTGCCCTCACCTCGCCTCCTCGTCTTTGTCGTCCCTCGTCTTATTGCGACGCTTACAGATTTCGATACAGCAATACACACGTCGTTCGATATTGACTTTAAAATGTTTATTTATATAAAATGTGTTATTAGTTCGTGTGCAAATAATAATAATTCTATTCTCTATGACTACTAAGGTAGAGCTGGCAAACCGTCGATGGCACCATCGATATCGATATATCGATGGAAGCTATTCGATGTCGATATAACGACGTTTTAACGGAAGAGTCGAAATTAAAAATTTAAAATGAAATACAATTTTCATACGAGTAATCTTTTTGATCGTAATAGGTATCTACTGTCATGGCAGTAATGTACAATAATGTACAAAATTCTCTTTTTTGGTCGATTAATTTGATATATAAATTGTTGAATAAATGTAAAAAGGCGTATTTATTAAATTTGAAGAATTGGTTTTCGAATATAATCGTGTCGGGCTACTGTAGATGGTTTTCCTGTTTTACTTTGCCATACATCTGGCAAACGAACCAGTTGTTTTGTATAATTCAAAGTACTGGCAACACCAAAATTGAAAAATCGTTATCGGTTTTCTGGATTTTGAAAATGCATAAGAAAGGATGCTCTTAACGTTCCAATTAAAAATTCACATTAAAACAAAAATGATTTTTTATTTCGCATTATTCAAACTATGCTATTCTAATAATAATAATAATAAAAAAAAAAAAAAAAAACCCATTGCATACCTATTAGCCCTAAGAAAATCACAAAGTGGAAATCACCTTTCGAGTGGATATTTGGTTTTGTTTTGATTTTGGTTTCAGTCTACATCGCCATTGCTGCATTCTTCTGCGCATGGCCCGCATAGTCAGCGTTCCTCACTGCTAATCCCATCACTACCACCACCACCTCCGCCACCAATATAATCACCCTTGGGCTCATAATTATAATGGTGATGAACATGCTCCTCCTCCGGCTCTACAGCCACCTCTTGAACGGGATGATGGTGCTCATGTTCATGCTTTTCATGATGGTGAATGTGCTCCTTGGTTTGATGTATTTGAATCGGCCGGACTTCTTCGTGAATGATCTTCTTCTCCTCTTTGAGCACAATGGGATTGTTAGTGTGATGATGGTGCACATGTTTAATTACAGTATGTATGTGCTTTTCAATCTTCTTGTGTACTGGAACATGGATGACAATTTTCTTCTTTTTCTGATGTCTACAAAGAAAAGATATTAGTCCAAGTGATAGCTGATACGTCAAGTGCTTTTAAGAAAAGAACAGATATTACCCGGCATTTGCTTGCTGCACGCCGATTAACAGTATGAGCAAAGCCACAACGATTGAAACCTTCAACAGCTGTAGGACAAAATTGGTACGAGTTAGTACATCCTTTATGAGATGCCAGCAATCTTACCACACAACGAATATCCATGATTTGTGGTTGGAAAAAAATGAATGAATTGGCGACGACGACGATGCGGTTTCTCTGCTTGCTCTAAGTGTTATGATTGCCAGTTCAGAGTTAAACCAATTTTATAAGCAACTGCAACCATAGCCATAACCATTCCACACTCAATGCGCTTTTACCTGGAATGTGGCTGCCTCGGCAGTTGGTTTCGCTTCCGCGCATGCGCGCACGCGTCGATCCAACTAAAAACCTACAATTTGACTTGATTTCCATTGTCGATGGACTAGGACTGAGCAAAAGCGACTCCTCCGCCATCGTGTCATCAATGGGTGGGTGGGTAGATAGTGTTTTAGCAAAGAAACCAAATTTAATTTCACTGCACTTGCAATGTTTTTTTCTCTTCATATTTAAGCCGCTCCTTGAATTAAACAGTGCATCATGAGCAGTGCCCATTTCTTTGTTGCGTTTTCATTTTGAGTTTTTTTTCTCTGTCTTCTTTTGCCCACAGTACACGGAAGACACCAAACAATAGCAACAACAGCACGGGCAGCAGTTTGCAAACTCAGTCAACGGAAATAAGTTGGGGTATGTGTTTAATATCTGCCATACCTATATAAGTAGCATATATAGATATATCTGTTTATATAGATATATATATAATAATAATAAACAAGCATGTAACTTTTGGTTGCATGTCTCGGCATTACGCAAGAAAATGAAAATTGATTCAATTATTTAATTGTTTAAAATTTGCTAAGTAATTTCTTAGATTTAAATTCATATTTAAATTATTTATCGTCATGAGTTATCGATAAACAATAGAATATCAGCTAGAAGCAGAAAAAGAAAGAAGATCAGGCACGTATGCATATCCATGGCTTGCCCCAAGGGGATCAGCTTGTCAAAGGGGCCCAAACCTCCCACTTTAATTGTTTTAAAATACAACTTGAATCAAAAACTAAGCTAAGAACACTGCTGTGTTGCACTGCTTTGTGCGTTTCAAAAAAGGTATCTATTTACAAAACAGGCAAATTAAAAAGTAAAAGTAGATATTAGAATTTTATCTTACTATAAATCACTTTTACAAACGCTTTTCATCTTGTAATAAGTTTAATGCGCAAAGTTTAAAATTTAACGTTACTGTTTTAAGCACTAGCCGGTAGTAGATAGTTTGAATATCTTTAGCGATTTGGCTACAATCCAGAATGTAGAATTGCTCCTAATTTATTTCTTTAACTAAAGGTTCCCCTTTGGTAGTAATCAGTGGCTACGCGTCTGACCTATATGACAATGTGAATGGCTGTGTGAGTGTGTGTGTGTGTGTGCGCCCCCATCGGAAATCTTTTTTAGTATTGAAAGAACAGTCGGGCTAGCAAGAGCAAGTTGGGGCGCAGTGGCGACAGCGACAACAACAAAAACGGCAATTACAAGCGACCACAAAGAAGAAGACGGCGACAAACAAAACTTAAAAAGTAAAAATGAAAAGAAATTAATTTAAATATACATTATATATGTATGTATTCGTGCATATGTAAATAATTTGTTGATTGCATATTAGTTTGTTGTGCTTTTTTTTAATAAGTCATAACTTGACTTTATTTTTTTTGAGAGTGTGTACGTGTGTGTGTGAGTGTGTGTGTGTGTGTATGAACCAATTGTTGCTTTCTGTCGGTGTCAATATATTGGTGAATGGAAGTGACAAAGAGAGAGAGCAAAAAGTAGCAATGGCAACAAAAGCAGAAGCCAGAAAAAATATAAAATAATAATAAATAATAAGAACAACATGTGAATACAATCAAAAACTTATTGTGATTTGGTGTGTATGCGTGTGTTCGCACAAGATTTTGAAATTTCATCATTGCCCTAAATAAACACACAAACTTACATACATATGCAGATATGTATGTACGTATAGCCGCGCGCGCATCAGCGCACACATACATAAAACGGTCTGCGCGCGCCCTTTACGATCATTTTGGGGTGGGAAACAATGTCAGCAGCTCCAAAGAGACACTCTTCTCTTCTAAAAATTTAAAAGGAGTCATTAGTGGGAATTAACCGCAATAAATGCATGTGCATATGAGATGTGTGTTTGTGTGTGTGTGTGTGTGTGTGTGTGTCATAGAGGATGATGCATTTGTGGAGCTTCCATTTTTGTGGGGTGCGGGTGTGTTGAGGAGAGAAAGAGAGCATCAATGAAACTTTAATGGAGCGAGAGAAAACTAGAAACTTCAATTGAATAATAACGGTTTTCCACACATTTAAATTCAAATTTAAATATATGCAAATTTACAGATTTTAGCGGTTGACTTTTTATGGCAATTTTCTACTATCAATTATTGATTTCTATCTTCTCTGGCATCATCAACCTGTTCGATTGACATTGACTGTATTTCTGCCCTCTCACCCCTCCCGTTCACACACTCTATACATAAATATTAATGTGTGTGCTTGTGTGTGTATTTGTGCAACAATTTTGTTAACCATAAATGGACAAAGACGCTGGGGCAAGTCAATAAACCCCAAGCCCACACAATTGTTTTTTTTATTGTAGATTTTTAGTTAATGAATCAATGAAAAAACAAAATGCTCCAAAAAATAATAGAGATATATGTATCTATCTGTATATACAGACACATTATATGTAGTTGCTACATAAAGTTTATTCGCACCTGCTTAAACAAAGTTAGCAATTTTTACATATTTTGGCCAATTTTGAGGTAACGTAACCTTTACTATATAAACGCTCATTACGTTAGCAATAAGCCTGGGCCTCTTCTAGCCACAATTGACAATCGATGGCAATCGTTTGGTATTTTGTTGTGATTTTCTGTTTTCGTTCTGCTTGTTCTTTTTGTAAATCATGGCCAAAAAGGGTGCGGAAATGACCACCGACTAATGCGTCATCAATGCTTTTGCTTGGGGTTCGATTCTCTGATGTTTTTCTTCGTTATTGGGGTATGTATGGTATGACCTCACAAAATACTCAGCGGCTGCGGGGGAATGCGTCATCGCTTAAAGCGAAAAGCTTTAAGGCGAGCACAGAAAACAGAAAATAAATTCTTTAGAATTCAAATTGAAATTGTTTGGGGAAAATGGAAGAAGAAGTTCTTATCTCCTCTTACTCTGGTAGTTAGAGATAAGTTGTCTATTTACATATCCAACTTTACTTTCAGCTGCCACTGAAACTGAACTGATAACCGAAGACTTAATCGCCCAACTAAAGACAAGATGCCCGTTTTTCACACAAAAACAATTGAGAGCATATTAGATCCTGTGGCCCAACAGGTAAGCATATTCATCTTAAACTGTAAGGATTTATCATAAATTATTTTCCATTTCAATGCAAAGTCTTAAAATCGTTGAAATAAATGCCGAAAAAGGTAAACAACGAGTAGAACTTTGACTCCATTCGAAAGTATATAGCGCCATATCATTGTACATATCTCTCTATGCATACATACATACATATGTATATCTGTTAGACCTTTCTATGTTTGTGTTCATTTCCATCAAGTTGTGCGTTACTTAACGAATTCGGATTCGTTTCTATTTTTTTTTTGTCGATGCTAAAAATAAATGAGATATAGCCATGTTGATCAGAGAAGAACCTAAAACCAACCTGAAGCCCAGCCACACACACGGTGAGGACATAGCTAGAATTTTAATTTAATAAATAAAAGCAACAAGAAACAACAACAACAGCAACAGCCAAAATTGAAGACTATGATGAGATTTTCCTTGTTGCTTTTCTTCTTTTTCTTTTTTGTTTTTTCTTTTTGGCCGAGTTCCAAAAATAGCAGCAAAATAAAAACATTTACGAGCATGAAAATGAAATCATAGCAAAATCGTCAAGAGAGTGGAATAGGGAGTGGATGGGTGAAGAGAGGAGGGAGAGAGGGATGTTAGAAAAAGGCGGATCCCCCAAAGGTGCTGCAACATGTGGTAACCATTGCTAGGTGCCCGATGATGATGAACCGAAAGGTGTAGGTGGGCAAAAGTCGGAAAATTTGTGTGCCAAAAAAGCAAGCCCCAAATGTGGGTGAGTGGGTAGAGAGGGTGTTGGGTGGTGGTGGTGGGGGTGATAAGAGGCTGTTGGATTAGTCATGAACAAAAACAAGAAATAATGATCATTCAGCACATCAATCAACACGCAACGTTAGAGAATATATATCTACCCATATATATGTATCTACCAGATACATTAGATATGGTAGATGGAGGGGCAATTATAAATATAGATAAAGGTGGAGGAGAGACTATGATGGATACAGGTGATGCTAATTGCATAATTAATTAAGCCAACAAATGGACAAAAAGAAAACGATCGAGGGTAGCCCAACAAGTTTTCGAATGTCGAGATCACTTGACTCTATAATATAGATGAAAGTAGCAACTGAAGTGGCCACCCTCGCACTTTGCTGAATTGCAGAAGGTCTACCCTTAACAATTAGTGAACTGGCAATGGGAATGGGATTGGCACTAATTGGACAGTTTGTTCAGTGGGTTAGCCTTCATTCTGGTTCCCCTTGTTGTCATATTGTGTGTAGTCCATTTAGCTTAGTTAAGCTTAACTAAATGATTAAAGATTAGTTTTGTCTGTCTGGTGTTTGGTTTGGCTTTGGTTTTGGTTTTGGTTTGCTTGGGTTGCTCGTTGATTCGTTGTTGGATCGTCACATCTAAAATTAGAAGCCGGCAAATTAGCTGGTGGAACAGGTGGCATTTGCCCATGCGATTTGCCCACGCACTCGATATTTATTCTATGAATGAATCTGTAAACAATTTAGCAAATTGGGTCTATAGACTCTAGAAATAGTTTGAAATCTTACAATATTATCCTTCCGATTGTTGATCAGCACTAAAAATCGATACGAACTAATTATTTTCGTCTATATGTCCATATGGCTAAAACCATTTAATTTGGTGGGTAGATGGTATTTCAAATCCTTCTTTCTGCTAATTAGAACCATTGGTAATAATCATTTTTATTTTGTCTCAGGTATCTCGCTTGGTCATTCTACATGAAGAGGCCGAGGATGGCAATGCCATGCCGGATCTTAGCCGGCCGGTGCAGGTGGTTTCCGCCGCTGTGGCCAATTTGGTAAAAGTGGGCCGTGAGACTATCAACAGTTCCGATGATAAGATGCTGCGCCAGGATATGCCAACGGCATTGCATCGCGTGGAGACTGCCTCGCAGTTGCTCGAAGAGGCTTCCGATATGTTGCGAGCTGATCCCTATTCGGGACCGGCGCGCAAGAAGCTGATTGAAGGAAGCCGCGGCATACTGCAGGGCACCTCCTCGCTGCTGCTCTGCTTTGATGAGAGCGAAGTTCGTAAGATAATACAGGAGTGCAAGCGAGTGCTGGACTATTTGGCTGTGGCAGAGGTGATTAACAGTATGGAGGATTTGGTGCAATTCCTTAAGGATTTGTCACCTTGCCTGAGCAAGGTGTCGCGTGAGGTAGGGGCTCGTGAGAAGGAGTTAACCCATCAGGTGCATAGTGAGATTTTGGTGCGCTGCCTGGAGCAGGTGAAAACTTTGGCCCCCATTCTCATATGCAGTATGAAGGTCTATATCCATATAGTGGAGCAGCAGGGTAAGGGATCCGAGGAGGCAGCCGAGAATCGTAACTACTTGGCCGGCCGCATGAGTGATGAACTGCAGGAGATTATCCGAGTTCTTCAGCTGACAACGTATGACGAGGACACCAGCGAATTGGACAATCTCACAGTGCTGAAGAAGCTGTCGAATGCCATTAATAACAAGATGGAACTGGCGAATGAATGGCTATCCAATCCCTATGCCCTGCGTGGAGGCGTCGGCGAGAAGGCCCTGCGCCAGGTGATTGACAATGCCAATGAGATCTCGGAACGCTGCCTACCCCAGGACTCGTATCCCATACGTAAATTGGCCGACGAAATCTCATCCATGGCCAATGCCCTAGGCGAGCTGCGTCAAGAGGGTAAGGGCAGCTCCCCGCAGGCTGAGTCTCTGGCTCAGGGCATACGCCAGCGTCTTGCCGAACTACAGGGTCTAGTGCGTCAAGCCGTTCAAGGTGTCGACAAAGCCGGTGTCCAGCAGACAGCTCACACCATCCAGGGTCGTTTGGAGCAGGCAGTCAAGTGGCTGCAACATCCCGAGGTCAACGACGGCGGCTTGGGAGAACGAGCCATCAATCTGATTGTCGAAGAGGGTCGCAAGGTGGCCGAGGGTTGTCCAGGTCATCAAAAGGCCGAGATAATGCAGCTGTGCGATGAAGTGGAGCGTCTCAAGCGCCAGGCTGCTGGCACGGGACCTGCTGCCAAACAGGCGGCGAAGCAGCTGACTCAAAAACTTTACGAATTAAAGGCAGCCATTCAAAATGCTCTTGTCAATAGGATTGTCCAAGATTTCATGGATGTTAGCACACCCCTCAAACAGTTCACTGAGGCAGTCCTCCTGCCCGAGGGCACACCTGGCCGTGAGCAGAATTTCAATCAGAAATCGAATAACTTGCAGGCGTTCAGTGATCGCGCTTCCCGCACTTCGCGCATGGTGGCCGCTGGTGGTGCCTGTGGAAATAAAAAGATTGCCGAAATCCTACTCTCCTCCGCCGCCCAGGTCGACTCACTTACCCCGCAATTGATCAATGCCGGCCGCATCAGGATGAACTATCCCGCAAGTAAAGCCGCAGAAGAGCATTTGCAAAATCTCAAGCAACAATACGCTGATACCGTATTGCGCATGCGCACGCTCTGCGACCAGGCCACCGATCCGGCCGATTTCATCAAGACCTCCGAGGAGCATATGCAGGTCTATGCCAAACTCTGCGAGGATGCCATTCATAACCGTCAGCCTCAGAAGATGGTGGACAATACTTCAAATATCGCTCGGCTAATCAATCGCGTGTTGCTGGTAGCCAAACAGGAGGCAGACAACTCTGAAGATCCGATCTTTATCAACCGCCTGACTGAGGCGGCCAATCGATTGGAACGCTCTCTGCCCGCCATGGTGGGCGATGCCAAACTGGTGGCTACGAATATCAGTGATCCGGCTGCTGCTGCTGCTTGGAAGAATTCGTTCCAACGCCTTTTGGGCGATGTGAGAGGCGTGCGTGAAGCCATTGCACCACCACAGGCTCCACCATTGCCCACATCGCTGCCACCACCACCGCCAATTCCAGAATTAAGTGCCTTACATCTCAGCCAACAAAATGGTGAGTAAAAGACGGAGAATCATATCCAACCAGTTTATTTTACATCATATTTTTTTTTTATAAAAAAAAAGCGGAGCGAGCTCCACCACGTCCTCCATTGCCTAGAGAGGGATTGGCGCCGTCTCGACCACCACCACCAGAAACTGATGACGAAGACGAGGGCGTCTTCCGTACGATGCCTCATGCCAATCAGCCTATTTTGGTAAGTTCCTTCTCTCTCTCTCTCTCTCTTTCTCTCTCTCTTTTTGTTTTGTGGAGGAGTATATTTAACTTCTGTTTTTTCCTTGTCCCGTTGTCCATTTAGATTGCCGCCCGCGGTCTGCATCAAGAGGTGCGTCAATGGTCTTCCAAGGACAACGAGATCATTGCCGCTGCGAAACGCATGGCCATTTTAATGGCTCGCCTCAGCGAGTTAGTTCTATCCGATTCACGTGGCAGCAAGCGCGAATTGATTGCCACAGCCAAAAAGATTGCCGAAGCCTCAGAGGATGTGACACGACTGGCAAAGGAGCTGGCTCGCCAGTGCACGGATCGTCGCATCCGCACTAATCTGTTGCAGGTGTGCGAGCGTATTCCAACCATTGGCACCCAATTGAAGATCTTGTCAACGGTAAAGGCAACTATGTTGGGAGCCCAGGGCTCAGACGAGGATCGCGAAGCAACTGAAATGCTGGTGGGCAATGCCCAAAATCTAATGCAAAGTGTAAGATCAAAGTCGAATCCTTCCCACTCATATCTAATGTCAATTTTCCTCTATGTAATATCAGGTCAAGGAGACAGTGCGTGCCGCAGAGGGAGCCAGCATCAAGATACGTTCGGATCAGACAAGCAATCGTCTGCAATGGGTGCGCCGCCAGCCCTGGTATCAGTACTAATGCGTACTGGGTTTCCTACGCTAGCGTCATCGTCGTCGTCGCCGTCATTATCATTATCATCAATAGCACCATCCTACCATCAAAAACTAATCTTAATGAATTTTATTTTAATCATATTTAATACGCGTAATGCTCTAATTTGTTCCATTTGTACTTCCATCTAAAAACTACAAATTAAGTGTCCGCCCCTTAGCTCTACCCTGCCCTGCCCTGCCCTGCCCCGCTGTGCAATTATTTATTATGTGCTTTGTTAAACTCTCTTTTCCTCTTCCTTTTTAGTTCCCATTTATTTTTCTTCTTAAATACCCTGTACCCTGTAGGGTAAAAGTAATGTATATAGTATCTGATGCCCTGTAAGTCAATATAAATGGCTATATAGATCTAACGCGTGTCATAACAATCTCTACTTGATGGCTTTGTTTATGGTCCTAACTGGTAGCCGACATACAATCAATTGTAGTGGTAAAAAAAATATTAAACCGAACTCTACCGATGGGGAAAACCGATTAATATGTATTATACACTGTATATAGTACACTCTTACATATTATCGGTCTCTCAATTCTGGCAACATTATACACACGCATGAAAATTTAAACTTATTGTTTAGCATTGTCCCTACAAATTTGTTTTCGTATGACTATGTTGTAAAGCAATTTGCAGGTATATTGAATTCCATTGCTTTTTCAAATACTTGTTACAGAGTATCAAACAGTCGGTGTGCCGACTTAAATGAAAGAACTTTCTTTTTGACTTTTATTTTATTATTTCTTCTGTATACATATGTAAAATTAATTATGTAAGCGTGCAATAAATGAAAGCAATAATTTCAATGTACATACTGAATCAAGAGAGTTACCAAATTCCCCCCGTTAAAGAAAATGTCACTGGAGTCCCGAAATCCAACATAAAACATACATATGTATATCTAGAGTGGGTGGCAAAAAGAATAATTGCACCCAAGTGCAATGTAACTATGTACATAGGTCTCCCAGCACATGCAAAATCCCTGTAGTACTTACTAACTGAAAGCATTTCAATTGTTCGTTAATTGATTTTATTAACTAATTTAAAGTTAGCTAACCAAAACTGATATTGATCATAAATATACAATTATATATATGTACATATACGAGTATGTTGTATTTGTGTGTGTCATATTCAATAAAATGTAAACAACATATTTGATATATGATATAAATTAATATACAATATGCAGTTGTCTGCTGATTTCTACATAAGTGCCTATGTATGTAAGTCCTCAACTTATCTTTCTACTCAAATTACGTATACGTACGTGTTTGTAAATTCTATTGCCTGCTTTTAGGCTGACCTCAGAAACAACCAGAATAAGAAAATTAGGTCATAAGTGATGCAAACGCACAAGATGATTTATTTTAACCACCTCCAGCGGAAAGCGGAAACTGGAAATCGTAGCGAGAGTAGCGAGAACTAATTTTAGAAAACATTTAACGATGAAAAATCAGTGCAGGTTTAGCGCACAAAATTCCCACAGAAAATTCTAGCAAGAAGTGGTCGACCAATCAACTTGGTTTGTTTGTTTGTTTAGTTTAAAATATTTTGTTATTAAAAAATTTCTATTAACTTAAACCAAAAATGTAACATTGAATAACAGATTTCAAGTTCAATTAATTCATCAATTTTTAACTAAAAGAGTTTAATTAAAAGCGCCCTCAAATTTGTTGAGCGCAAATTGTGCAGTGCAGTGCAAATTTACCCCTGCCTAATTAAGCATGTTGTACATTGTGTGTGTCTATGTGTGTGTGTGTGTGTGTGGGTGTGTGTACTGAGTGCGAGGTGGGGCCAGTGGTGCCGCAGCATCAGTTTCGTTTCCTTTTCAATGATTGCTGGCGGATCAGTTGCCCGCTCGTTGAACGTGAGAGAACTTCGTAAAGATGCTGCCATCGAAGCCTACCCCACAAATGGCCATTAGCGCCTCCACCCAAGAGTTGGCCGAACTGATTGACATCAATTTGGGTGCGTTGCGCCCACAGTCGCCAGCTTGGCAGGTGGCCGATTCACCCATATCGGGTCGTGGAATTTTCGCCAAACGTGACATCGAACAGGGCGAAGAACTTTTTCGTGAGCATACGCTACTGGTGGGCCCCACAGCTCACAGATCGAGCAATTTACGGACATGTACCATTTGCTATACTCTACCAAATGGCTGCGACACAGACGCCCAAGCCCTCTGTCCGGCTGGCTGCGGTCTGCCGGTTTGCTCGAATTGTCGTCCCGCGGAACGGCATCAATTGGAATGCAAATTGTTTCGCAAATGGAAGCCAAAGGATACGGAACGCATCGAGCCACGTGCCCTCCGGATACTCAGTGTGGTGCGTTGCTTCTTCTTGAATGAGAAACAACGACAATTGCTCTATGCCATGCAGGCCAATGCAGATCGCTATTACATGAAGGAGGTGCAACGAGCAGCCGATTGCTTTGAGCACTTCCCCCACGAACAGGACATGCTGGATTATTTTTATCGCACCATTTGTGCCTTCAATACGAATGCCTTCGAAAGTCGCAGCCGAGTGGGTGGTAATGAGATTTTGGTGCGCGCCCTTTTTCCGTTGGCTGGCCTGCTCAATCATAACTGTACTCCGAATGCCGCACATCATTTTGAGGATGGAGAGACCATAGTGGTCTGTGCCACCGAACGTATACCCAAGGGATCTGAGATAACCATGACATATGCCAAGCTGTTGTGGTCGACGCTGGCCAGAAAACTGTTTCTGGCCATGACGAAACATTTCATTTGCCAGTGTCCACGCTGTCAGGATCCGACGGTGAGTTGGCATGGGGTAGGGCAAAGGGAGATGGGAGCTAAACATATGTCATATGTAAGGGTCGGATTCTCGTCTAATTTAATCGCCAGAACTAAATTCTGTTTAAAGTCGAGTCTAAATCTTTTTTTCGCGATGCTTCACTAAAACAGATTGGCAGAAAAATCGTTATGGTTGCTGGCCCCCATTAATGGCTGAATCCGATCCTGACATGCGATCAATATGTTTGGAATATACAAATTGATTTTCGTTAAGGGTCAGTATTAGCAGATAAATGTGAGTAAAATTCAAATTTCATCTCAAAATGTGTTATGTTTTCCCCCTACCACGCACTCTGCCACTTAATCTAACCACAACCGTTCCCCTCCCCCCTGAGCATATGCAACAGAAAAAGAAACTTAAATCGAATAATACCCATTAAAAAACTATAAGAGAACACAAAAATGGGTACATGTTTCGTGAACTTTTTGTTAATTTGGCCATTCGCCAGCAATAAATGGCCAAAAGCCAATGGAGGCAGGGCCCAAACTGGTTCAAGTACACACACACAAACGTACGCACAATTCTGATTCTAATTCTTGTTGTTGTTGTTGTTGTTGTTAGTTTCGTCGTTTCTCTTGGCGCTTTTCAAAATAGACCAACATTATTTTGCTTATACGAAAAAAAAAACATGCTTTGCGAATGAAATCGTTTGAAATTTTCGTTGATTCCCACATTTGTTCGCTTATTTATTTCTTACATTTATACCCCCTACATATATGTTGATTTTAATGATTGGGTATATTGGCATCTGGACTCCCAATCATCTATCATGACCCCAAAATCGAATGCCTTTAAATGTTTTCCCTCGATATCAATATTATACAGAGAATTGAAGGGGTAAACATTTTATTATTTTATGTTTTTTTTGATTCTAATTATTGGTTTTTTAAACCAAGAAACTTGTTTTTCCTTTTGAAAAATTAAGATCAAACTATATACCTCTCTATGATACTATGATTAACCCAAACGAATGCATGTAATTTTTTTTTTTTAAGCAACTTGTTAGATATCATTCAGTTTTCCACAAATGCATATATATATATTCATAAATTTTGAAATGTGTATATTTAGGTTGGGTCTGATTTGAAAATTGCTATCATTTTTCCATGGCAATTGTGGGCATGTCTAACCCTGCCGAACCGCAGACCCCACCACCCACCACCTGCCACCATATTTAGAGGCAAACAAGTGACAATGCGTGGCAGTCGCCACAAAGCAGCGATACGGCGTGACTTCTGGTCACGTGTTTCCCTTGGGTTAGCCCCCTGACACGCAATCCGTTTGGTAAATGTCTTAATTTATGTGCCAGACACACGCTCGCCCTAGCCACGCCCAAACAAAATCATAATCTCTGCCCATCATCAAAGTTCAGTTACGTTCCCAGCCAAAGAGCAAAGCTCAAACAAAAAGGTTGGGTTCCAATAGCTTCTCTCACAGGCGCAGACAAGCAAACGCAACCAGTTGATATTGCTCAGATATGAAAAATCTAAGTGACAGCAAGACGGAGCAAGGTGGAAGGTGAAAAGTGGAAGGTGGTTCGGGTCGAGGTGGCAGTGGAGGTGAAGGTGAAGGTGAAGGTGAAGGTGAAGGTGGAGGTGGAGGTGGAGTGAATGGTTGTCAACTGTCATGCGTGTGTCTGTCATATCCCCGAATCCAATTGAATGCAACAGAGAAACAGAAAATTGAATAAGAGTCAAAAGCAAAATCCGCTTTTGCCACCAACTAAAGCTAAAGCAAACCTCCACAGCCGAAACCAAATTTCCCACCTTTCCACCAAGCCCCTTATACCATGTACTATATAGTTCGTTTCATTTTCGACTGGACTTTTCTAATCCTCGATTAGATTCCACATTGACATTCGGAATCTCCAGCCTGAGGGCAAAGTAATTCTGAATTCTTTTTCCAATTTTTTGACATTTAAAGTGATAAATTATTTTCTTTTCTAATTTTAATTCTTTTTTTTTTTTTTTGAACACTTTTGCTTGTTTTCTTTTTTTTTTAAAGGGTTTAAAATTGGCCAGTTGCTTATAAAGCTATAGATCGGAATGTGTTAATACTTTGGAATAAACTGGACCACCCTAATGTTTATATATGTTTGTATGCCATGACTTTAGGAAAAAAAAAAAATCATATTTCGTTGTCGTTTTTGTAGTTGTTGTCTCTAATTTGTTGTTTTTTTAGTTGCGTTTAATGCTCTCTGAGGGCGCCGCCGCCGCCGCCGTTGTCGTCGTCGTCGCCATTGCCACCGACGTCATA
Organism: Drosophila nebulosa; assembly: GCA_024703675.1. Lineage (NCBI taxonomy): Eukaryota > Metazoa > Arthropoda > Insecta > Diptera > Drosophilidae > Drosophila > Drosophila nebulosa. The sequence continues at coordinate 16,315,129 of JANFPS010000003.1, forward strand.
GGAAACGTTGCGTTGCGTTGCGGCGCGTTGCCGTCGCTGTCACCTCTAGCCATCAACGTCGTCGTCGTCGTCGTCGTCGCCATAGTCATAGGCCGTTGCTGTAGCGCTGTAGCCATCATAGCCATATTGCTGCCCCATCATCATATCTCACTCGCTAAGTTGCCGCACGTCGCGTCGGTCGTGTCGGTCGTTGTTCGTTTCCACTTGCTTACCCGATCCTGGGCAGCAGCAGCAGCATGAATACAACCGCCGCAATGATTGCCCACATGGCACCCGATCGAAATACCACACCCGAGCAATTGGCCAAACTGATTGATGTGCATTTGGGTGATTTGCATGAGGCCGATCCCAACTGGACGCTGGCCGCATCGGTTGTGGCCGGACGCGGTGTATTTGCCACACGGGACATTGCCGCCGGTGAGCTAATATTTCGCGAACGCGCCCTTGTGGTGGGGCCGACAGCACGCAAGGGTTCCCAGCTGAATACCTGTGTGTGCTGTCATTGCCTGTTGCCGCCTCAGGGATTCCTCTGTCCGCATCGTTGTACGTTGCCCGTGTGCGGACCCTGCTCCGACTCGGAGGTGCATCGCGAGGAATGCGAACACTTTCAACGCTGGCAGCCCATGGATGCCGTTCCAACGAGTGCTGAACCGGGAACGGGGGCGAAGCCGGAGGCGGAGGCGGTGGAACAGATAAATCCACTATCCCTTCGCATACTAACTGCGGTGCGAGTCTTCCATTTGGGTGCAGAGCAACGTGCCCTTGTGGACGCCATGCAGGCGAATGCCGAACGAGCCTACCGTCAGGAGATCATCAAGGCGGCTCAATGTTTCCGAAATTTTCCCACCACCGACAAACCATTCATGGATCAACTATTCCGCATTGTTGGCGTACTCAATACGAATGCCTTCGAGGCGCCCTGTCGCGTCGGTAGCCACGAGACGCTGCTGCGGGGCCTATTCCCGTTGACCGCGATTATGAATCATGAGTGCACACCGAATGCCAGTCACTATTTTGACAACGGACGAATGGCGGTGGTGCGGGCAGCCCGTGACATTCCCAAAGGAGGTGAGATCACCACCACGTACACGAAAATCCTATGGAGTAATCTGACCCGGGCCATATTCCTCAAGATGACCAAGCACTTCATGTGCGATTGTCCACGTTGTAATGACAATACTGTGAGTAAAAATGACAATCCTGCGAAAAAGTTAAGGATGGATTGTCCAAAGCGATTGAAATTAAATATATATACACGACCTTCGTTACACACTTTTCGCATTATTATTTGACGTAGCTTCGTTTCGATTTTGGTTCAGTTCAATTCGGATCGTTGTTTCTGGGTTGTCTTGTCAAATGTAGAGCAAATCTCGCGCCCAAATAGTTTCAATGCTTTCAAAAATAACAAAACATTCCGCCTGACAAGTTTTCTCGATTTTCGTTTTTGTTTTTTTTTTTCGCATGCATTCCTCATTTTATTCTTCAGATATTTCAATAGCTATATACATATGTATAGATCTACACAACTTAATGACACGCACAAGAGCCACAAGTTCCCTAGTTAAAAAAAAAAGGATCCATTAGGGTTATTCAAAACTTGAGTTCTGATTTCAAAAGTGACACAAATTGAAAAGCTTTGATGTTGAAGCACCCTAATGTATACCCTTTAATAGCTCCATTGAAGAGATACACCGGCAGAAGATAATTATTAAATTTCTTAGTATTATACTTATATGCATATAAATTGTTTAGAAATGCTGCTCTATCTGTAGGATTAGCTAGAATAATGGGCCTCTGCCCATGAGTTAACAAACGACAACGTCGAGGGCATTTGGCATATAACATGCCATAAGATGCGCCTAATTAAATTAGTGTACATTAATTTTGTATATACATACGTAAATAGATAATACTTATATACCATGATGATATGATTTCTGCATGAAATAAGTAAAAGTAAGAAGGAGAGCATCTAAGCTCATTAATGTCTCATTAGGCAATGACTAATAACCGAAATAATCTCTCTCTCTCTCTTTTTTTTTTTGGTAAAGAACAATTCAATTTAATAGTAATAAGTTCTTTAAAATATAAATATGATCATCCACTAAAATTCGTTCTAAGTCAAAAGAAAAAAATTGTCACTCACATTCAATAATGTTGTATTATTTGTACATATGTAGAATATCATTTTTTGACTAGATTACTTTATATAAGTAAATACGTACATGAAATTCCCATAGCTTGATGACTTGCGGATTTCTAGTTGCTTTTAATGGGGAATTCGTATATGTATTTGCATATTGTTGGGTCTTTCGATATACGGAAATACTAAAGCCGTCATACACCTAAATACTATGTGTAGTGTGTGTGTGTGTGTGTGTGTGTGTGTTTTTTTTTCTTTTTTTTTTGTGGGGTAATCACATGTAAATGACCAAACCCCAAACCCAAGTTAAATGCCAGACTAAACCCTCCATCTCAGGTGGCATGGATCGCCGCGTCAATTGACAGTCGTTGGCGGTCGGTGAACCGGCTGAAGCAAGCTCAATCATTTAACTAAAACCCTTTCGCATTTGCTATCTTCCCTCTTGCCCGATCTAGGAGAACGGCACCTATCTGTCGGCTCTGTTCTGCCGCGAGCAGGGCTGCAAGGGACTTGTGATACCCGTTCAAACCAAAACCATGCAACCGGACTGGCGTTGCCTGAGCTGTGAGAATGTCTTTCCGCACACGAAGATGGCCCGGTATCAGGACTTTGCCTTGAACACCATCAACAATCGGATTAATTCGAGCAGCGTTCCGGATATGATACATTTCATCAATGAGCTGTGCCCGCGTTTTTGTCCATCCTCCAACTATGTGCTAATTGAGGCCAAATTGAATGTAATCTGGCGCATGACTCGCTTCAACGCGGAACAATACACAGCCGAGGAGGTGGCCCACAAGGATCGATATCGTGAGGAGATATTGGCCATATTGCATAAGCTGGGTGCCGGCGAATGTACGCTAAAGAAGCTCATCACCGAGGAGATACAGTAAGAGAAAGCAGGGGAGAGCATTTCGAGAGTCTAGCTACGAGTGTGTATGTGAGTGAGAGAGTGAATGTGTGTTGGGATGGCTAACTGCCTCTGTATGTGTGAGTGTGTCGCTGCGTGTCTCTGTGTGTGTATGTGTGCGATATTCTCTCATTTAGCTATAAGAAAATCATTTTCGTGGCTTTCTTTTACAATTTGTTGTTTTTTTCTTAAGTTTTTTTTTCTTTTTTTTTTTGTCACTTTAGAAATTGAATAAAAGTGAACTTGTGAAAACATGAAAAAATAAAAAAAAAACAAAGATCAACGGTTTTTATTTGCTCTCACTTCCTCTCCCTCTCACTATCTCTCGCTCTGTGTTGGCCTCTCTCGCCTGACACATTTGTGACAGCTGACATAGACCTAGGGAACGAAACTGAAACATTTGAATAAATAAGAAAGGGAAACGTTTTGAAAACAACTCATGATTTATATGGGAACGAGACAGAAACAGAAAATTATTTTTAGTTCTATTTTAGAAAATAAAACTAATAATATTTGTGAATGGAAAACTGCATTTATTCTTCGTTTTTTTCCTATATAAGCTTAAGGATCTTATATTCAATTCAATTCTTTGCTAACTCATTAAGTTCTTCTCGCCCTTTTGTTGCCAAATATCATGTTAGAATGGGCTGACTCAACAAATCATATGATCAACTAACCAAAAAGATCATTTTGAGGCCAGATACAGATTGTAGATTTGTGGCCAACAAGTTGAAAATTACATATTACATTCCCTTCCCCCCCCCCCCCCCCCCCCCTTGTACCAGGTATTTGTTTTGACAACATTTTTGGCAGAGTGTCGTTGACAGAAAGCGCCGTGTCATTATTCTTGTTTTCTACATTCCTGTTTTAAAGCGAATAGGAAAGATATGCCATAGTCAGCCCTGTCCATGATTTGACCCAGAAATGTGTTGACTGCTCTTCCTAATAACTCGGCGACATCCTTTTAAATGCTTAGGATGGGCATTTCGAAGACATTTGAAAAAATTGTATTTTCTAAAAGTTTTTATTAAGGAATTTAACATACAGTCTTACAGACAACCGAAATCAGATTTAAAAATGCATAAAGCTATTTAGCAGATGTGATTATAGAAGTGAGCAAATTTCAACAGTATTAACAAAGTTTTTTTTAGTAAATTTATTCTGAAAAAAGTTCTGTACCAAATGGATTAGGTGACAAATATACAAGGAACTGTTTTCGACGATTAAATGTTAGGAATGCATCTAAAAAAAAAAACCCTCCATTGAATCCAATTTTTTTTCAATTGAAATATTCTTAAAGATTTGCTCAAATTTTTTCCCATATAAAGTGGCCCCAAGAGTGTGTATTAATTGTTGTCTTTTGCTTTTCAGTTGATTATAAATATATATTGTATATATATATATATATATATATGTGTGTGTGTATGTATCTCTAGATCTAATTAAATCTATGAAAAAAAAAAAACAACGTCACAACAAAGACAAACAAAATTTGGAAAATGTATCTCTTTCTTTGAATTATTTGCTGTACTAACTAAGAGCTAACTGCTCGGAATTCTGTTTCTGGTCGGCGAATGCCTTGCGCTCCTGATAGCGCTGCAATGGGGGAATGGCAAACATGACCAGGCCACTGATAGCGATCATGAGGCCAGCCATGACAAACGCCGGCGTATAAGAAAGAGTCAGATCATACAAGGAGCCTGTAAAAATGGGCAAAAACAAAAAAAAAAAAATGAATGAATTAAAAATCAATTTTGAAATTCGAATCGATGCTTTTGTGAACTAACCGCCAATTGGCGGACCAATAAAACTGGCCACGCCCTGGAAAAGCAATAGCAGGCCAAAGGCATTAGTTAGCTTGTCCATGCCGAGAAGATCCACCAGTATGACCGAAGTTAGGCCCACATAGGCTCCAATGGTGAATCCAAAGACGGCACAATAAATGGCCAAAGAGTTGAAATCATAGCAAAGGGGAACCATGGCTGTAGCTGCGGATGATAAAGGTCAATAAACTGTGGCTAATTGTCGGCTGGCCGCACTTACCAATGCCGCATGTGGTTAGACAAGCATTGTAGACCAGCAAACGATTAACCCATGGCTTATCGGCCGCATAACCCAATATGATACGTCCAATGGTATTGGCCGCGCCAATGGTACCGATCAGCCAACTGGCCTCCGAGTCACCTATGCGCAATTCCTTGGCATAGGCGGCCACATAGAGGTAGGGCATGTTGAAGCCGATGCTGGTGCAGAAATTCGACACAGAGAAGATCACAAAGATGGCATCCTTCAGCAGAGAGAAGTTCATCATTTCGGCAAATGTGTCGCGGGTTTCATTGGAGCAGCTGATGCAGCCGCAGCATTTGGCCACTTCCTGCAAGGCAAACAAGATACATACATATTATTATTATTATGTCAATAAATTCGATTAGAAATTGCTAGTTGCTAGTTTGCTATTTGCTATTTGCTATTTAAATCTAGCAAATTAATTAAGGTGTATTCTTAAAATTCTCAAATCGGTCAATCACTAAAGAATATCAAATGGAAATCAAGTTTAAGTTTATTTAACGAATTGCCTCACCAAAATAGTCCGCCGCATAAGGGTCGACCTGAAATTTCTATCTTACATGTGAGGTGCTCGTCGTTCGTCGTCCGTCGTCCGTCGCTTGTCGCTCGTCGCTCATGTTAATCAAATGGTTTAACTGATTAATGAATATTCTAAACTGTGACGGCACCACCACCATTCGGCCAAAACCATCGAATTTTGTGCCGTAAGACCCCAGTGTGCTGTCTTTAGTCGACCAGAGAGCTTCCACACCAGGAGCAAAGAGCAACGAGCAACAGCCATGTCCTTGTCAATGCCGGTGGGCGAGTTCTTTGCGAACAGTGAGATTTTCGTGACGGGCGGTACGGGTGTGGTGGGCAAGGCTCTGATTGAGAAACTACTGCGATCCTGCAATGTGAGCCGCATCTATGTCCTTATGCGTACGCGTCGGCAAATGAACGCCGAGGAGCGTCTCCTCAAGCTGCGTAAGGCGAACATTTTCGATGTGCTGAATCGCGAGCGACCACAGGAGCTGAACAAGTTGGTGGCCGTATCGGGTGATGTTTCGCTGCCTGGCCTCGGACTGGACTCAGACGCCAAGAAGCGCATGAGCCAGGTGTCATTTGTATACCATTGTGCGGCCACAGTCCGATTCGATGAACCGTTGCGCGTGGCATTACGCCTCAATGTTGGCGGCACTCTGGAGGCAATTAAATTTGCCCAGACCCTGAAGAATCTACGCATGTTTATGCACGTGTCCACGTTCTTCAGCAATCCCTATTTGGAGCGTGTTGAGCCCAAGGTTAGTTGAGCCCAAGGGGCTTCTCAAGAGCTTGTCAAATAATTGCCTTCGATCCTTTTGCAGCATTACTCGTCGCCCATGGACTGGCGCATGTGCTTGAGCCTGGTGGATAAGATCCAGGACGATGATTTGCTAGACGCCCTCACACGCAAGTGAGTGAAGATTTAGATTATCTTTGGATTTATTTAGTTCAAGCTTGCATTCTAGAATTATTGTAGGCTTCCCCAATACGTATACATTCACCAAGAATTTGGCCGAATCTCTGGTCAATGATTATCGTGAGCAACTGCCCGTGGTGGTCTATCGTCCTTCGATAAGTAAGTTAGAGACCCGGTGAGTCGGTGAGCCGGTGACAGTGAGAGATCCTCTTTTAGAGATTCGGCTAGCTTATTCTTTTGTTTTGTGCTGTTAGTTCTTTTCGCTGTAGAGGATCCGAGTCCCGGCTTTGCCCCATCGCTGATGGGTGCCATGGGCTTGTTCTCACTTGTCGGTGCTGGCATTTTGAAGACTGTCTATTTGGGCAAGAAGATCCATTTGGATATTACACCGCAGGATATTGGCATCAAGTCCATGCTCTGTTACACACAATCGGCATACAATTCGTATCAATTGTCGAGGCCACCCAAAGATCTGTTGGTCTTTCAGTGCTCCTCTCGCACCCACATTCCGCATACATTCACCCAAATGGCCGAGCAAATGGACAGACTGAATCTTTGGCATGCGATGGCTTTTCAAAAGAATCTCCTATTGCCCGGATGCACTTACACGGATAAACGTTGGCTCTATCAGTTCTTGGTGTTTACCAAACAAATTCTTCCCGCTCTGCTGGTCGATACGCTGATGCGTCTCTTTGGCCGCAAGCCCGCCATATTGGGCATAGTGCGAAAGACCTATCTCACTCTGGAGGTAATGAAGCCCTTCATGTTCAACAACTACGATAGTCCTGGTACGACAAATGCCCGTTATATGATTGACTTCAATAGAGGGTAAGTTACACACAAATTATATTCTATATACTATGTACTACGGCTTTTCAGAAGACTACAAAATGTTTTTTTCCCTTCTTAGCACGGACTTTGAAATGGGGGCCTATGAACATCCCGATATGAATGAGCTGATGATTATCAAATGTCATGATATGTTGAAGAGCATACGTCACGATTTGCTCAAAGAGGATCCGCGTACTCTGGAGCGTTCAAAACGTATTCTAAGCATGTAAGTGATCACTGATTGCCGGATCCCATCTAAACTATCACCTCAATTCCCATTCTCTCTCTCTCTCTCTCTTTCTCTCTCACTCTCTGTGTCTCTAGTAAATTGTATTTCTATCAGGCAATACGACTGTTTCTCATCTATAAGCTGATCAAGTGGCTGTGGAACTACTATTTCATTTGAGTCTAATGTCAACGTTGAAAGTACGATATCAAATGTTATTCATATAATTTTTTCCTCTTGCCTTTTGCACACATACTTCGTAAGAATATTTCAAAAATTTTCTATTTAAAAAAAAAAACAAACCAAAATATATTAGAGAAAATTTTTTGAATATCCTTGATATATTTTCCAATATTGCCGAGAATCATGTGTGATTGGTTTCTGGATTGGTATTACCGTGGCTATTGTGACGACTGCAAGAACCGTTTCCGCAGACGTTTCCGGAAAACTTGGGGACTGTTCTGCCCCTGCCGCATATTGGTCTATCTGATTCGATTGATTTTTGCCATTTTGGTGGTCACCTTTTTGATCATAATGACTAATGAATATGTGAAGAGACTTGAGAAGGACATGAAGAAAGATTGTGATGCCATTAATGAAAACCTAGACCGTCTATGGAACAAGATCCGTGCGTATTTCAAGAACCTATTGGATGGTTATTACCCAGGCAAGGTGCACAAGCCACCCAAATGGATTTTCTTTTGACCGAACGAAGTAAAATAAAATGAATTACTAACTAAATCATTTGCAAAATGCCTTCTTACCTGACTGTGGGCCAATTGATTGCTCTGACGCAGCGATCCATAACGTTTAATGGCCCCAGAACCGGACATTGAACGATTCAAATCGTTCCTGGAGCTAGCATATTCGGGAATGTTGTGCAGAGAGCCCTGAAATCGAGAGTGTGAGTAGTGAGTAAGGGGAGGTTGGGGTTGAGGAAGAGCTCACCTGGTAGAGGGCATCAGGCCGGTACATGGTGCCGCTGGCACTCCGATGTGCGTCCTTCAGCGGCGACAATTGCTGTTGACTGTAAAAGGTTCTGGTTATATCGTCATTGCTGGTGCTCTTGATCACCACCGCCGGAGTTTGGCCATTCGACTGGGCAATGCCGTTGGTATTGTTGTTCTGGAAATGCATATAAGATTAGTTTCCTCTTAAGTTCATTTAGAATATTCACTCGTTTGCTTACCAAATTGGACTTGAGTAAGTTATGACCAACGCTATTTGAGCGGCATAGGGCTGATCCTCCACCGACACCGCCGCCGCCGACTCCGCCTCCAACTGCATCTGTGCGTGGCGGCAATTGTAGATACTGATCTGTATCTGTTACTGTCACCTTAAGCGGCTCCAGCTCCGCTGGCGTTGTATTCTGATCCATAATTGCCAACTTTTTGGACTGCTTAGGGGCCTCCAGGGGCCTAAACATAGCGCCCAGGATGATGCAATTAAGCACAATGCCACCAATGATCAGCATGGCGCCGCGCCAGCCATAGTTTGATATCAATCCCTCAGTGAGGGGGGCAAAGACAACGGTGCCAAAGCCCGAACCACAAACGGCAATGCCAGTGGCCAGGGAACGCTTCGCCTCGAAATACTGCGTGACACTCACAATGGCTGGCAAATAGATGAGGCCGAATCCCAGACCGGTGCCCAGGCCAATGGTGATGATAAGTGTGAAAACATTTTGGGCAAACATGCTGATTGTAATACAAAAGGAGGCCAAAATGGCACCGGCAATGGTCACCGCCCGGCAGCCATACCTATTGACAAATGACGAACTGATGGGACCTAAAATATGTATATAATGGACATAGAGAAATCAGTTAAGCTAAGATTCACTGCCAGCACCCACCATCTTCTTACTTACCAGATGAAAACGTCACGCCCACCATCATGGAGGCTATCCAGGCTGTATAGCCGTTGCCCTCATTGAAATATTCCAAAAACTCTTTATGAAATATGCCAAAGGAATAGGTCATGCCATCGGCTAAGGGTTAATGTGAAAACAAGATATTATTATTAAGGTTAGAACTCAATATCGCTATCTAAGGAGAATCATCTCAAAAGTCAAACAATTCAATTCAATTCGACCTCTGACCCTCATCTTAACTCATCGGTCTGAGTTCATTTATGTCAGTCTCTTCTTACGCTTCCCATAAATCTCAATTTTACAATTTTCTAACTGAATTATGTTTGAATACTTTTGCTCCCAAAAGTATGCTACTGTTTCGTTATAAAAATAACTAATTCGGTTTGCAGCTGTCAAAACTGGTTGCCTTCGTTCCGAGACTCATAAATCAGTTTAGCTGGCAATTAATTAAGCACTTTGACTGGAGTTCTTTTCAGGTGGTGCTGCTGCTGCCTGGATTTTTATCAGGCCACTACTGACACGAGCATTAAATATGTATTGTATATGACCACTACCGTGCAATTGTCCAGCATAGTTACCCTCTCCTAATGCCGATGACAGCAGACCAATTACAAATGTTGCGATAAGATTACATAAATAGGCGTCCACTTTTGGGACAATTACTCAATTGATTGTTCGTGATAGTGTTGTTACTTAGTTACTCATAATAAAACCGCTCTCACACACTCTTTCGGCACGGCTAAACCATGGCCACACACTTCTCCTCCTTTTAGATAGTAAATCAGCACCCAAACTAAAAGTGCTATCAGGCCAAGAATTTGTGTTTATTTTTTTGTTCGGATTGGCTAAGATTAGTGTGCCGTCAATATGTTTATATGTATATTTATGATCTACTAATGGGCTATGGCCTAGTGATAGGCCCAAAATCCGTTCAAGGTTCGGTGTTCCATTGATTTATGAGTGCAGTCGTGCACCACCAACACCTCCACCACCACCACACGATATCTGCTGAACCTCTACGCTAACCATGCGGTCGGAATGATGGCCTGGTCGATGTGGTTGCTAGGCCAGCCATGAGTAGCAACGACCAAATAACAACAACTACTTTGAAATTGCTGACAATATTATATTAAAGTTTGTCCTGGAAAAGTGCTTCAAATGAATCGCATAATTTAAATCTTTAAGAGCTAGAGAGAGAGAGAGAGAGAGAGCGAGAGAGAGAGGGGGCATTTTGAATCCAAAGTGGCTAGTGCCATCGTCCACTTTGCTCTCTCCTATTTGGCTAATTGAAATTCTTAACACCTTGGCTGGCTCTCAGGCAAAATTGCATTTCATCTGGCCTCCCATCCCATTTGCCGTGAGTGGTTTGTTAATTGACTTTTACTTACTGACAATGTGTATCATGAAGGAGGCCCAAACCACTACCCAACCCCAGCCGCCATCTGGCGGTATGGGCTGTGCCGGCTCCGGTTCCACTTGGCAAGGACCGTTGATGGCGTTGCCATTCTGCGATTTTCTACGTGCTGGTGGACCGTGAACCATGTCTGCTGCAACAGCTCCTCTCTTGCTTTTCTCTATAGTTGTTGTTGTTGTTGTTGTTGGTTAGTTCAACAATTCCTTTTTTTTTTTGGTTTTTGTTTTTGTTGTTTTTATGGCTGTGGTTGCTGACGTAATTTTTGTTTTTTTGTTTTTGTTTTTGTTTTCTTGTTGTGGTTTTTGTGGTTGTTGTTGTGGGTTTTGTGGTCTCTTGATTAGCTCACGCCCGATGATTCCTGGAGCATGTTGTGTGGTGCTGAAGGGGAACCTTCCACCCCGACAAAAATAGTCAAGGCAATTGCTGAAATGTGAGTTTTGTAGACAAAATTAGAAAATTGTGCCAAAAAACACGTGATGAATGTGATGGAATGCCAAAAAAAAAAAAATCGAAAAGAAAGAGAGATAGAGAGAGAGAAAGATGATATTAAATGGAAGAGGCTTATCAATAGACTATATAAAATAATTGCTGTACATTGAACTTGTCAACAAACAAGCAAAAAAAAATATATATAATAAATGAAATATAAAAATATATATTAAATGAAATAAAATAAGTGTACTCAAAACAGTAATGAATAACAATATGAAAAGACACAATTATCAATTATTTTAAGTAGCGGCAAGAACTGGAGACTTTTGGCTAAACATTGCGAATCTCTTTGATTAAAAAAAATTGATGATATAGCACGAACTTAAATTAAGTACATGTTGCTGAGGTACTTTTGAAACGTTTTCAAATAAAAAATTTCTTTTGCATATGCCCGGGGGCCAATGACAAGATGATAAGTGTAGGGTAGGGTAGTGTGGGGAGACAGCAAATGGGGATCCAGAGTAATGGTATGCAAATGTCCGGTACAAAGCGGTTATCAGAGAGTCATGTGAAGCTTCGAAACCTCTTGAACTGCCTGTCAAGTAATCAATGTTGTCAATAAACAGACAGCGAAAAGCTAAAAGAAAATCATTAACTAGATTATATTATTATTATTTTCGGCGATTTCACACTGTCTCCAGGTTTTTGATGATTTTGCCATCCCTATGGTCCCAGGTCTATCAGCAAAATTGGAACCTTTGTGAACCTGCCAAGAGGCAAAAGGCGCTAACAAGGGGTAGGGGGAGTTCCGGCTCTCTCTTTTCCTCTCTATCTGTCTGTCTGTCGGTCTCTCTCTCTCTCTCTCTCTCTCTCTCTTGTCACCGTTATGAAAACAACAACTGAAGTGAAAAACAATTTGAATAAAGCTCTCTCAGTATGATGATAATCTAACTCAGCCCTACCCCCCTACCCCTACCCCTATCCCCTGCCCACATATCTCTTCTAGATTAACCCCAGACAGTGGACCCCCTGGTACGCTTGTTTTTCAATGATCGGCGACAAATAGGAATATTAAAAAAGAAAAGAAATTATCATCATAGACAAATGATCAGGGTCGCTCTGGCTTTCGCTTTAAATAAACTGTTCTAGAACTGTTCCAGCTGTAATTAGTCTAAAACAGATTTTCGATTTCTCAAAATAATTTAAATTCAATTTTAATTAGAAGAAAACAAAAATCTTAAAGCTTGTCTTGGGTGCTAATATGCTGTATCAAGTGTGTACGAGTATTTGGTTTATTTAGCACAATTAGTGTAGGGTATTGCAAAGTCGTTGCCCTTAGTGCCAAAAGTGTCAGAAAACTTGAAAATTGTTAAATTTGAAATTAATTTAGATTGTTTCTAAGGTGTTAATTATTTATTATTTCTCATTTTTATAACTGTCGTCTGCCTATGTTTGTGTGTGTGTGTGTGTGTGTGTGTATGCTTATTTTATGAAATGCAAGAAAAACAAAAGCAAAAGTTGAAACAATGCCGTTTAATGATAATAATGACGCGGCACTACGCGACACGATAATGCATATAGCAACAAAGAATGAGAGAGAAAGAAAAAGGCAAGAGAGCAAGAGAGCAAAAGAGGGTGCAAGAAGCAGCGAAGTGGAGCAAAACAAACTTTGTCCCAATAAATGAATAACAAAGACAGCAAAAACAATTGATTAAATGCAAAACAATTGCAGCGACTAGAAGAAATCTGGGGGCGTAACAACAGGAAACGGATAGCATAAAAACTAAACTAGATTTACCGCCCCAGAGCCACGCCCATTAGCTACTAGTGAGTCACATTTCGGTCGGTCAAATTGTCGTTAAGCTTTGTGCAATTAAAACCAATTAAAATCACATCGTCAAAGGCAAGATGTCTTTGCCTTATCGGAAGAAACAAAACAAAAATTCGGCATTATCAAAAAAAAAAAAAAAAACACACAAACACAACAACAATAAAAATCTGTGAACTGAAGAAGCAGCAACAAATTTTGGCCATGACATTCAGTCGGACACCGACTGAGAATCTATAAAATTAACAAAATGGAGGACAACAACAAGAAAAGAACAAAAAAAAAAAAATAAACATCAAAAAAATCAAATCTCATATGAAAACCGCGTGGGCCAAAAAAACGCAAAATATTCCGTTAAGTCGAGGCCACGACTTGAAAATACCCTGCAACAGATAGGGAAAGTGCACAAAGCTCATCACTCAAACACACTACAGAAGAGTGTTCAAAGTGTTTTTTAATTTAATATTATCAATTTTGTATTTCTTTTAAATTCATTGATTTTCTGCAGAATTTTTTGTTTTATTGAATTTGAAATTTTGGGGCATATTTTTAGGCGTTCGCCTCAAGAAGATACATTAACTTAAACGCTAACGATTTAAAAGCCACCAAATGTATTCGGAATTGAAATCAAGAATAGGATTTTGTTATTTTTCGAAAAAGTAATTTTGGGAGAAGAATATCCTAAAATCAATTGTATGACTTTTACTTACAATGACTTAATAGATCTAAAATCAAATAGTGTCTTGAGTAACCTTTAAAACCAAATGCAGGGTACCAAAAAAAGAGAAAACAAAAACCAACTGTTGTTAGGCAAAATACTTATGAAAAGCCGACTGCTGACCGCCCACCCGGCACTTACTAGTACGAATATAGAGAATAGAGAAAGTATGTAAATTAAAAATATAACAACGACACAATGAGTACCCTATAGTTTAGAAAAGGATGCGGCTTTGCTTCAATGGAAAACTTGTTGTATTCGTATTTTAAAGTGTCCTTAAAAAATCTTTAAATTTGGCACTTCCTAATAACTTTGTAACTTAATTATGAATAAAAATTGTTTAAAATTGGACCTTGCTTTATCATCAACCGCTTTCCAAGACCACGTACATACATACATCGTGAATGGAGATTAAAAAAGTTAGATTAGGTTTATTTTTTTTTAAGTTTTTTGAACCTAACTTGAGCTATTTATAAGCAAATGAGTAAAAACTGTTAATTCCACATCATAATACACATGTTTTAGATAACGTTTACATTCAGAACTTGAATAGATTTGAGTTTTGCAAACCTTTTGAGGTTATGAACCACAGCAATATCGTTTAAAAGAACAAAAAAAAAACAAAAGCACACACGAAATCATTTTAACGGGTTTTTTCTACATATCGTTAACTATCTTTTCCTAGTTCTAAATACCTAATAAGATTAATATTTTTGGTAAAACCGCAAATTACTATGACAACTTAAAAATTCAACTTGAATGGGAAAAAAAACCATGTTTTATCGAAAATGAATTCCCCGAAAAGCTTTGGTTTTTGACTTATCGTAATTTCATAGTGGATATTAAAAATTAAGCAATATAATTCATTCATTAGGCATCTTACAATCGACTTGGCCTTTGGTTAGGCTTCTAAATGCAATTTTGACGTCACTTTTAAAGGAATATCTGCAACCATAGAGTACGGCAATTGCATTATGCATGAGTAGGGGGATGTACTTATATAACCTTGACCTATGTACAAACCTACTATACATATGTATGTACACATGTATGTACATACATACATACATGGACATGACGGTGTGGTATTTGCGCAGTAAAGCAAAAATTGCATTACTGTTCGGTCTCTGGGTATTTAATTACCAAATTGTTTGGTCGTTGAACCAGGCCGAGAAAGAACAGTATCAGCAGCGACAACAACACAGAAAGAAAGCTACATTGAGAGTGGGAGTCGGAGTGGAAGCGGGAGGGAGAGGGTGAAAGAGAGAGGGCCAACTGAGTACTGACTCAGGTTATTTTTCATGGCATTCAATTGCAAACTTTAGTCTTTAAAGTTTCAACCTAAGCCTCACCTTGTGCTCGTGACCAAAAAATGTAGTAATATTTAAATTCATTATTACCCATGAAGCAAAAGCATTCTCTTAGAGTGGAACTGTCGTGGCTAGTGCCGGAAAGTGTCATGATGGGAGGCAATATTCTTTGTGCAAAGATTTCACTTTTGTTTTCTGCTCTACATACACACGTCTCTCAGGTACTCCTTTTGGCATGTTCTCCTTGTCATCACTGATGATATGGTCATAAATAAATTTAATTATTTGGCCTTGAATTTACTTGCATTCCTTTCTTCTTAATAACCTCATCCTCATGGCTGACCAAGTGACCCACTAGCATTGATATGGCAATACTCCCAGTGGAAAAGAGAGGGGAAGGCAAGTGGGATCGAATCAGAACTTATTTAACTTATTTAAACGATTGCCACACACACACACACATACACATGGACATACATATGATAAGATTGCATTAAGATCAATATAATCACACATACATAGGTACATACAATATCGATTACACCTTGATCTTTTCTTATCTTTAACATTGACAAAATGCATATGTATATATAGGATTAACCCCATCATATAATTTCCTTTATGGAGAATTCCAAATACCAATTTATTTTAGAAAATACTAAGTTAAAACAAGTATTTGCTAATTATATTGAAAATTTGTTAAAATTTTTAAAGAATAAAGTTTTTTTTCATTGTGAGTTTTTCATAATGTATTATAGTTTTGATAAGCTATTAGCCTAAACTTTAACGAATTGTTGGGATATTTCTTCCAAACATTTTTTTTTTTTTTAACTTTGCATCGACATCAATAGAGAATAATTCACTTGCTAAAATACGATCTTAACTCAAGTTTGCGTTGTTTTCCTGTCACTTTATTTCACTTTCTTGCACTCTTTCTACACACATTCACACTCTATTTTGGATAGATCTATTTGGGATTCGTATATACATATATATGTATGTATTTTTCTTGTCTAAGTATTTTTGTATGAACTTTTTATATATATTTCGAAAATGCTTATAAATAGTCTCATGCGTTTTGTGTTCTATTTGTTTGTTTCTCAATACCAGCGAGCCAAATCTAGAGAAATTGCATTTCATTTAGTCTCTTTAGTAAGTGAGTGTTGAATGGAAAACTTAAAGTGGAGCAGCAGGCATGCAGTTAGTATATACAAATGATATTTTGAACCTACATACCTGATCTATAGATGGTTTGATTGATTGTTTTAATGGTTTTCTAAATGATTTCAATTGATTTTATTCACGATAACGAACGCAAAACGACGACAGACAAATATAATAATACACGTAGAAACAATAATCCTTTTTGATCTTTAGCACTACGCACTTGACACTTTTTAGCACACTGCACGTTGAACCGCCAAATTCAAACTGAGAAAAACGTTGCAACGCACCATTTACAGTTATTGTTGCTGCTCTTTCTGTTGGGACAGAGATTACTACTAACACGAAGGCGTTGCCATTGATAGAGACTGTCACTGTCACTGCAATTGTAACTGTAACTGTAACTGTAACTGACAAAAAGTGAAATGACGACAAAGACGACGACGACGACCACCAAGACCAAGACAAAAAAGACGACGACGACAATGCTGGTGATGGTAATTTCTGGACCTGAACGGGATGTGGATACGTCGGCGGCAAGCGACCAAATAAAATAAAATGCGAACTGAAATGCGTAGGAATAAAAACAAAATTTAAGACCAAAAAAAAAAAAAACAATCAAATAAATATATGAGAATATAACATTGGAATATCGGAGCTCGCTCTCTCTCTCTTTTTCTCTTGCTCGCTCGCTCTTTCTCTGCCCAACTCACCCGCACTCTGGGTCTCTCCCGTTCGTTTCTTATCACAAACAGCAAAAAGCGTCGGACAGAGAGAAAGAGAGAGAGAGAGAGATAGAAAGAGAGCCACAGCGGGAGAGTGAGGAGTGAGCACGCGATCGATTGACTCAATCCGCATTGGAAACACACAAAACAAAAAAAAATAAAACCATCTTATCAATAACTTTTTTACATTTTGCTGTTGTTTGATTTGAAATCGTTTTGTCCATAAGCAAATAGCATGGGTTTTTTGCTCTGGAGGAGAGGGGAAGGGAGCCGGTAAATTCATAGTACAGTAGTCATACGAAATTTCTATGGCTTAGTGTTAAATTTTAATTAACAAATTTTGTTGTATTTTCGTTTCCAAATATGCTCGAAAATATATACAACATGCTATCAATAAATATATGTACTATACATATATATAAAACAGTTATACCCTAACACAATCGCGGTTAGATTATTATCTTTAACTAAACTAGCTGAACAAACAAACAAAAATTAGTCCTAATTGTAAACGCCTTTTAAAAATTAAGTTAGGCATTGTGGTTCCATCTCTAAGATTTTCGAAAATTTAAGTTTATCTTCTAAAGAATTCTACACATTTTAAGGGCAAAGTGGTCCTTAAACGGTTTAAAGATTAGGTTAAAGACGCCAATCTCATTTCATTTGGAGAAATTTATTATATAAATCACGCTGGGAAATGGCTTATGGTCGCTATCCGACAATTATTTGAAGCGACATTAATTTTAGAATGGATTTCGACATAACGCCGAGGCTGGAGAGACTACTGTAAGTTTTCAGTGTGTAATCCAAATATTTAAACAAAGAAAACTGTTCGCGATATTAAGGAATTTTGTTGAAATATCACATTTTGATTCATCTAACTGGGAGGTTTTCACGAGACAAAGAAAGAGTATTCTAAAAGACACCCAAATAACCAAAAGAAAAACCTTCTCATCGATCATGATCATTATCAGGCTATGCGATTCGCACCATTCGCATAATTTGTTGGTCAAACAAAAAATCGTAAAGCGCCTGACGCTTGGACGGGATTGAGGGTAAGAAGGTATGTGGCCAGGTAAGACGGTAGGCAAATTAGTTTTATGCTAAAAATACACAACTAGACCAATCGAAGTAGCCACGAATAGGTATGATTAATGGTCACACGATACAAGGAGGTGTAGTAGGGGCAATAGGAAGCCACAAGAAGAAGATGTAACCCATGACAAGTGAAATCAAAACATAAGACTGATAAGCTCAGGGGAGGGTGGGGAAAGGGTGTGGCTGTTGGAATCTCTGGACTCGAGTGAGGAGATAAGACACACCACTGGACACATAGCCTGTAACTGGGGTAGAACCAACACAGGAGCGGCTGGTATACCAATATGGGGTAAATAGTGACCTGAGACTCTACTGTCATCCATTGAATCCTTTTCTCTCACATGTACATACATGAGCCCTCAAGTCAGTAGTCGAAAATTTCCCATACAATTTGGAGCTTGCTTGTAAGTTGCTTGAATTCTCAAATAAGAAAAAAACAAAAAAAAAAAAACAAAAAACTCCGAAATATACAATTTTTGAAACCCCAATCCCTATAGGCTCTCTCTCTCATAGACCGATCCAGCCACCACCTTAATAAATATATATATATTTGCTAATACTAGAAATAATAATGGAGCTACAACGCGTGGGACGAATTTGTCGTGACTTCTGCTCAGACATGGAGAACAGCTGGTCTCCTGTGCAGTCGCCCGTACTCGATGGCCAAACTGCTGCTGCTGGCGACACTGAAGGTCCTGGTCCCATAGTTAATGGTGGCACTGAGGCTGCCGCTCTTATACCAATGGATTATTTGGCATATTGCCGTTTACCCCGGGAACCGGGTAAGATATTTGAATGGTTGGGCACCAGGAAAGTGCCGCAATTGGAAGATGAGACACCGCCAGCTAGCTTCTATGAGGTACTGGAGGACGCCGACTTAGAGCTGCATACTCGAAGTGATGGTGTACTGACGATTAGCGTAAGTTGCCAGACTTTGGATGGGCAGCTGTTTGATAGCGATCTGGAGGATTATCGACCACGGCCCGAACCGAATGCACGTCCACCTTCTCGTTCTCGCTCACCGTGGACAGTTTTGGGCTCCGTTCTGCTGGCCATCACCTTTATGCATGGATCTTATGTATTATTTCGAGGAATCTGGCGTTTAGTCTGTCAGCAGCTATTGAGACCAGTGTCAGATGCTCTTCCCGTAGAGGTTCCAACGCAATCTCTTCGCGGATATGTGTGGTCCCAATTCAAATACGGCATTTGGGCCGTGGCCCACGTATTACGTATTGTCTGAATACGCTCCTGATTATCCCTAACGAATCCCCCCCCCCCCCCTTACTACCCCCGACCACCCATCGATTTATTCTATCAGTGTCCCGTGTTTGCTATTTTTAAACTGCAACGATTATTTTTAACTTACTATCTCGAACCAGTGCTGGAATCGGCTGGAATCATTTACTTAAGCGATATGTTCAAAATTTTGCGTTTATTTACTAAAAGGGGACAACAATGAACTGAACTGAAAACCTTTTGATGATAAGCTGTCCAGTTGCCACTATTGTCATCGTCAGCATTAGCATCAGCATCAACAATCGTATTGAAAATTATCTTCGTTGGAAGTCCCAATTAAAAATCCACACAATTTTATTTTCCATTTAAATAAATACAAAAGATTGTGTGTGAAATTTTTTGCCTCTAATTCAATCCACAATTTTTTAGCTGAAGACATTCGCACTTATCAAAACTTCTTAATTTGATAAAACAGTTTAAAAACTTGCAACAGAATTTGTATATTTTCTTAATTGAGTAAGATCCTGGCTATCAGTCTTAAAGTAGGAGACATTTCCATATTCTAACGTTGTAGCTAACATGAAACAAGAGTTTTTGAGTTTCTACTGCTAAATTATCATCAAATTAGATATGATTTTTGAAGTTCTTCAAGAATGTACTGAATCCTGCTCTTATTAAGTGGCGATGCAAACTAGCGACTAAGCACCGAAGACTCATTTTTGTGTAGTATTCGTTTTAATAGAATACAATTAGGGCTAATATCGATTTGATTAGCCATATTGCTTTAGTTGGGCCGTCAATCAAGTGAAGCCGAGTGAGCTGACTCTACGCGATATCGCCTGTCACTTCCAGGCAAGTTGTTATTGCATGCAAATTAACTGACAAAACGTGTTCCAAATGAAAATGCCACAACAGCAACAAGCAACTAAAAGACTGGCGTTCAACCATCAACGGCAATTCCTTTTCTATCCCTCGTATTTCCGTGCAGTGCAGTAACTTGTAAGTTGATGTTGCTGCAGCCTAAAAGTAGGCAAAATGCCAAGTGCCAGTTGCAGTCCAAGGGCAGGACGATACGGCAACGAGTGAGAGGTAGAGGATATGATAGGGTAGAGGGAAGATTGCATAAACGGGTGGGTTGTCGGCTCATTCACGAGCATCATCTTTGTCCTGACTCAGTTCTCGGTGTCTATTTAACATGCACTTGTCCGCTCGTCCACTTGTCTGCATTAATATTGCAAAAGCCCAAAACCATAGCGAAAAGGTGCATGCATAATACATACATTGTCACCCACCTGTTGAGCAACGGCAGCTTCCGATACCCAAGCACCCTCTGTGTGTGACCCTGTCGGGTGTGTGTGTTTGTGTGTGTGTGTGTGTGTGTTTGTGCCGCGCTGCGCTAATTGTAAAAACAAAACTAATGAAAGGAATATGCCGAAGGAGAAGAGACCGTGCCCCTGGCACTTTTTCATCTGCTGACTGTCCTTTTTATACAGTGAAAATTGGCTATTGCAGAAATAGTAACCAAACCACGTTTGATTAAGGCTGAACTAAATACCTATAACTATAAAAAAGATCAATATTGAATATTACGCATACGACATGTTGTTTAAAATGATACTACTCTTTTGGTTTTTTTTTTTATATTAAAATTTTAAGCATGCAGAAAAAAAGAGTTATATTTTAGGCACTTGTCACTGTTCTTTCTATTCTTTGTTCCTTTTTCTATATGAGAGAGAAATAGAATGACAACACGTGCCGCTTCTCGTGCCTGTTACAGTGACTTTCTACTGGTATCTTTTCTTTTTGATGCAAAAACTGTATCTAAGTGTGTGTGTGTGTGTTTGTGTGTGTTTTTGTGTGTGTGTGTGTATGACAGGTGGTTATATCAATGCAGCGTAACCCAGTTTATTGTTTTATAACTATCTTGGCGTCACATCAATTTTACCCTTGCACTTTTCCTTTATTATTTTTGGCACGTGGCACGTGATGTGCAGCGGCCACGTGCCACACTGAGGCGAGTTAAGAAGAAATTGCTGTTACTGCAATCATTTGCATACTTACATATTCTCGTCCTTCTGCTTAATATTCCACTGTGGTGTTAGTTGTGAGTTCAGTATTATCAGAGTTCGATAGACTTTCTTTAATTAACATTCATATTATCAAAAACTGCAAGCTCCAGGCTCGAAAGTTCTACTTTTTGATATATTTTGAAACTAGATTAACGCATTTTTCGAAATACGTACACCTTTTTTTTTTGCAGATCTGACCCAATGTGCAATTATATGATCCTTAGTTTAACAAAACTTGAGGTCACGGACGCTACACAGAAAGCGACAAGTTACGACATTTTTTTTTTAATTTTTATTACTATTTTTAATTTGTACTAATTTAGTGATTATGGCGATGATAACCGCAACAACAAACGGTATAACAATGTTGACAATTAGCTCCGTTCATCACAGCGTCACGCACGCACTCTACACGTGGAGGCCGGCTAGATTTTGTTCTTTCCGTATTCGTATTCGTTTCCGGCTCCAAATATTAAAACCAAAAAACAAAAAAAAAACAGGAGGCAGGCGCGCACACGGCGACTGTCAGCGCCGCATTGGCGCAACGGCCACCTGAGGATTGATTAAAGAAAGCTTTTCTTTTCCTTCTTGGTCTTTAAATTCAATGTGACAAGCTTTTCGTGAAGCTTTGAAACCTTTAAAACTTTGACCGCTGCACAGTTTTCCTTTAAAAATATGGAAAAATCTATTAAAATAAGAATAAAAATAAACAAAATTGTTACTAATATTTTTTTTTATGAATGGAAATAAGATTTTGTGAAATGACCTTGTGTGAGAAAGACAGTAGGATATTTTTTTTAACGATGATTGATGTAGTCTCAGTCTCAGGTCGTAGTTGATGACTCTCATTCAACTTTATTAGAAGTTTCTCGTTTCTCGGTACTATTAGATGGCCCTGGATCTTGCAAAGATTTGCAACTGACAGAAATTAATCTATTATGACGTTTGTTGTCAGCAATTGGGAGCTGCTCGACCCTGATCCTGGCCTGGAAGCCATTGAGCATGCCGATCCTTTGATTATACATAAATCTATTGTAGATTCTTGCTTATCATTCTGATGTTGATGTTAATGATCAAAAGCACCGGAAGAACATTGGAATTTCGATTTTTGAAATGATCTGACTAAGAAAATTTGATATAAAAATATAGATTTGATACAGAGACAAAATTTTCTTAGATATCTGCTCCGCCGACGGCGCCCTCCTCTTCATCAAGATCAGGATTCGTCTCTGTTTCTAGATCAAGCTGATCATCTTGGTCAACCCAATTGTCATCACTTAGCTCATCGATGGTGTCATTATCATCAGCCACAGCTGCAACACTGAAATCTGTATCTGTGTAACCAGAACCGGAGCCAGAACCAGTGCCAGACCCAGAAGCTGTTCCAGAACGTGACCCCGAGCGGGATCCCGATCCAGTGGCGGCAGCGCGTTGCCGGGCGAGTCGTTCCTGAAGATCCTCTTGCGTCACCGGAATGGCCGACGTCTCGGTCTCTGTCGTGGACGTAGGGGTCCCAGCGGTGGTTGAAGATGTGGAAGCTCCACCGGTTTCGCTATTGCCAGTGAACTGAAACACTCGCACTTTAGGCTTGGCGCCCGTTGAGGTGGAAGCAGCAGCTGCATCTGCCTGGGATTTTTTACGACGCCTCTGAGCTTCATATTCATCCAGATCGGAGAGTTTAAGCGATATGCGTTGCAGCTCACGTTTTAGCATTATCGAATGTTTTAAGCAAATTTTCTCGTTTCTTCTGATAAAATTGTCTAACTGTTCTTTGCGATGCTGCCAGTCCAACGAAAAATTTAAACTTGGACAAAGCGCAAAAAATTGACCCCCTTATCTGCTGGTTATCGAATTATCGCAAACTTCAAAAAACTGTTTCAAATTAAACATTTAAGCTATGGAAGGGACATTTATTTAAAAAAAAAAATTAGTTGTATATGCATGATTGTGGCAATGAGTATATGTATGTATGTTTTACATGTTTGACAGATGTGGCTGATCTAGTTTTAATAAAAACCGTAATGACCATGATGATGGTATGGATAGTATCCATGATGTCCGTAGTAGGGTGAGGCGTGGGCCACATAGCCATAACCGCCATAATAAGGACTGCCGTAACCGAAGTCGCCATAGCCTCCGTGTCCATAGCCCCCATAGCCGTAGCCATGGTGATGACCATAGCCGAAGCCGTAAATTCCACGCTTCTCGGTTTTCTTCTCATCGCCAACAACTGCGCCGGGGGCCAAGCCCTGCGATTGATCCTCAGCCGGCGATGGCTCACCAATGGCAGCCAAACAATTGTGGAAAAGGCAAATAGCCACAATGACAAAAATGCACTACGAAAACGAAAGAAAAAAAAAACAAAAAACAAAATCACATAAAACAGAATTGTTTTTATCCTTTTTGGTGATATGCGGCTGATCCTTCTCTTACCAGGCACTTCATAATGAGAATTTTAAGTTGTTTTACTTGGTTAACTTAACACTGTTAAGAGGCAAACGCGATTTGTTGTCGTCTCTGTGGGGGAGCTGAGTTTTTATAGTCGGTCGGACGACGACTTCGACATGGACTTGGCTTGCTACAGTTTGCAATTATGCAAAGCAACAACAGCAACAATGGATATTGAATGCATGACGACTTGATGACTGCAATTCCAGGGCCAAACTAAGCGAATGCGAGGGTTGACCCTTCAAAAACTTCATTTGTTAAATACAAATAAAAAAAATATCATGATCCTATGTGCATATTTTCTAACAAAAATTAAATACCCAAATAAAATATTCCTACCTCTATTAGGAGCACATCAACCGTATTTGGCGTCCACTCTCTTGTCCGCCCAAGAGAGTTTTTAACGCATTTAGTAATATATGTACATACTTAATTGTTCACTTCTATATTAATGGAAAAGTTTGATTATTTGACGTAGCAACTATTAAGTCTGGCCCTGTTTGAAATTGAATATTGTTTATGTTGGAGCAAGAGGGCAACAGCATCAACAGTTGGCAAGGCAAAAAGGTCATCCGCCGTGTGGGCGTTGCAACTAACGTTTTTTTTTCTAATTCTTTCCCTTCCTTCTACCTCCCCAGTAGCTTTGATTCTTTCCCATTAGTTCAAATTGAAATAGCCATTGTTTTTGGTTTTTTTGTGCTATTTCGATTTCAATTTCAATCTGGCATACAATCCACAACTTCCCTCATGCGTTCCACAATCACTCAAAAACTATACGTTTCATATGACACTTTCACCTGTTGATATCCGATGCCATCTGTAACTATAGGATTACAGTCTGGCCTGGACATTAGCTAATACTCATATTAATACATACATAACATACATACAAACATATATAGATATATGTACCCCGTGGGAAAAGATCAGCAATTCATTGGGCTTAGATGTATTAAAAAAAAGCAATTGCATATTTAGCGCATTTTGGCATTTTTAATTAAGCTGCCAGCATGTTTATCAAAATAATATCAAGACAAACTGCACGATTTTTAACTATGCCCTAGAATTTAAGGGTATATTGGGCCAAAAAATATTCGTATGTCTACCCTCAACATTTTATATATATTTATTGCAATACTTAATATTTATTTCTTTACTAAATTATAGAATATATGAAAATTGTTTCTTTGCATAACACGAAACATAAGAGAGCTACCAGCTTAAAACCAGGACTAATTCAGGGTATCAAACATTTTAAAATGATGGTAATTTTTAAAATACGGGATATTGGGACGATCGAACCCGCAATGAGAAGCGACCTTGACCAAATGGCAGTGGCAAATATGATTACATTATTTTTTTTTTTTTTTTTGTTTCTGTTTATTGGCTAAGTTGACGGGAGCAAACAGAGTCGAGTCGCAGACATGGCTCTAAGCTCTAAGTTGAGTGAGGCAACATCGTTGTTGAATGGACTCAAAAGTGGGTGGTAACGCCATTGTTATTGCCATTGTTGTAGTCCATTAAATATTAATGTTAATGCAGATGCAGTCCAACGTCGATGAGGTTAATGCACGCGACAGCTGGGTATAGTTGAGCAAGCGGAAGCCACCTAGTCCCAGCAGTAATTCCTCCAACTCCACACCCCCTTGAAGCGGGACCAAGTCACGATGCCGATCAAAGATGACGACGATGACAACATCTTGTATTTGAGATTGCAAATGCACAATTACAAATTCTTGGTTAGTTTTTGTTTTTCGTTTCCATTGATTGATTGGCCATTGTCGTTGGGTTGTCGCTGAAATTGATTTATGGCCAACAATTTGAATGATAAAATTACAAGGCCATCAGCTTAAGGATTTTAAATTTCAAAATGTGCCCGCCTTCATGTTTCAGCTTCTTCGCTTTCCATCTCTCTCGCTCATCCACACTAGCACTGTTCTGTCAGCGCAATCAGCTGTTCTGGTTTGGTTATTACACAACAACAACAACAACTATTGAGCAATTTGGGACTAACTATTTATTACGATTAACAAACATTACAAAAAAAAAAAAGAAAGGAATTAAGCGATGTCCTTAGTATTTCAGCTCTTTGGCCTTATCGTGGGCGCCCTCATCGAGTAGCTTCAATTCCGCCTGCTGCTTCTCAGGTCTGATCACCGTGTAGTAATGGTAATAGCGCATTCCTAGTATATAAGTTCCATAGAGAGTGACGCCAATGCAAGCGTAAACAGCTCCACGATGCAATTTGTCCAATAATGAGTTCGCATTTAAGGGTTTCTTTTGCATGTTTTTTTTTACTTTATTTTCACCGGCTTAGAGAAAAACAAAATTTGGAATTATAAAATTGTTGTTGCCAGACCAATTTGACAGTTTATTAGAGATGAGCATTGAGTCGATAGAAAAGCAGAATAATATCATGATAAATATATGTACACACTTAAAAACCGCTAGAAAGAAAAACCTCTATACTCATTAAAATATAACAGATTCTTAGTCCCGGTACTATATCAGCTTTATCGATGGAAAAGTAGTTTACATTTTAGTTTTTATATTCAAGCTAACAAAATCAATGCCGCTTGAATAGAGAAAAAATCGACGTATCGAAATTTTGAAATTTTTGGCTCTAAAAACATCGCTAAATTTACAGTATTGCTAGATTAATCAGTATTCGAATAATTGTCGATAGCTCTATTTTTATCATCACTGATTAAATCAACTGCACGTGTTTACCATCATTGCAATTGCGTCTTGTGAAATAGTTCAACACATATTTATTTATAAAGATCAGACACGCCTTAATGGAACACGCCGATTATGCGCCTCTGGGCGCCACAGCCGCCGCCGCCAGCACTGCAATAGTTCTTTGTTGCGAATGCGGTGTGGCCATCCAACCAAATCCAGCCAATATGTGCGTGACCTGTCTGCGCAACCATGTGGATATCACCGAGAACATACCCAAACAGGCTGTCCTCCACTTCTGTCGTAATTGTGAGCGGTACCTCCAGCCGCCCACCGAATGGATACAGGCTTCACTCGAGTCGCGCGAGCTGTTGGCCATTTGCCTAAAGAAACTTAAAGGCCTTAAAGATGTAAAACTGGTGGACGCCGGCTTCATTTGGACTGAACAGCATTCCAAACGTATTAAGGTAAAACTGACCGTACATGGACAAATCTCTGGAGGCACAGTGCTGCAGCAGGTGTTTGTAGTGGAATTTACAGTGCAGAACCAAATGTGCAACGATTGTCATCGCACTGAGGCCAAGGATTTCTGGCGCTGCCTAGTCCAAGTACGTCAACGAGCAGAGAATAAAAAGACCTTTTACTACCTGGAGCAGTTAATCCTTAAGCACAAGGCCCATGAGAATACTCTAGGCATTAAGCCAGAGCATGGAGGCCTGGACTTTTATTATGCCAATGAGAACCATGCCCGCCGCATGGTCGACTTTCTTCAAACCATGGTACCGGCCAGAGTAACCACATCGAAGCGCCTCATTTCCCATGATATACACAGCAACAACTACAACTACAAGTACTCATGGTCTGTGGAAATAGCACCCATCTCAAAGGACAGTGCCGTTTGTTTATCAAAGAAGCTTCGTCATCAGTTGGGAAATCTTTCGCCTTTGTGTTTAGTCAATCGGGTTTCGAGTAGCATCCATTTAATTGATCCACTTACTGCCCAAATTGCAGAAATAACATCTCAGGTATATTTTCGCTCGCCCTTTGAGGCCATCTGCAATCCCAAGCAGCTGGTGGAGTATATTGTCATGGATATTGATGTAATAATGGACAAAGATCGCAAATCGTATCCCGGCCAAGGTCAAGTGTCATTTAAGCATGCTCTCTGCGATATTTGGGTTGTCCGTGCCTCCGAATTAGGTCTCACCGAGAACACCATACACACGCGCTCCCACCTGGGCCATCTGCTAAAAGTTGGCGACTCTGTGATGGGCTACAATACAGGCGAGGCCAATATCAATGATCAGGAATTCGAGAAACTTTCGTCAGATGTAGTTCCGGATGTGATTCTTGTACGAAAACACTATGATCGACAATCTCGTCTTAGCCAGCGTGTGTGGAAGATCAAGCATTTGGCAGCGGAGGCCACGGATGAGCGTAGCAAGTATGACTATAATGAGTTCCTTGATGATCTTGAGGAGCATGAGGATCTGCGAGGACAGGTGAATATTTACAGAGACAGTAACAAAACTGTGACCGAAGCTGCAGATGATTTGCCCCAAATTAATTTGGCCGAGATGCTGGAAGACCTCACACTGGATTGTGCAGACGATGAAATGGGTGACGGCCAGGATGAGCAAGAGGAGGAACCACAGTTATAAGTAGTTTTTTTTTCTCTTTTATTTTATATGTACAGTTATGAGATAAATAAATGGAACAATTTTTGAATTGTTTGGGCCAATTACAAATATTGGCAACGGATATGTCCCGACAGTTGCAATTTCTTCGGCAATCGTATATGTACATATATACAAAATTTTTTAACAGTCACAAATCTCCGTTTGCTCCTTCTCCCAATCCAGCAGAACTTGCCGGACAACAGGCAGAATGTGCTTGCGGGTGGCTTCAATATTCCGCTGGCTAAGAAAACATCCATTCATGAAATTAATATCGTTCTCGTAGGGGTACAAACCCAATTTTGGCTTCTCGCATTTGAGTAGAGTCTGACGCAGTTTTTCGATCAGATGAGTTTCTGATGTCAGTGATATAAGCGCGACATCGCGTTGCACCTGACCATTATCGGGTGACACATACATGCCTAAAATGCACACGAGTTCGGAGTCCAAGGCAAATTCCCGCACTGCCTCTTCAGCTCCATTCTGAGCCACAAAATCCTTTGAAAGAAGGGGTAAGCCGGCCATGGGCACTTGTTGCCGCTCAGTGTAAATCATTTTCATGTCCTTACGCAAAACCTGGACCAAGCTGAGTTGACTAATATCGGCTCGGGCAGCTCTAAGTTCATCAAAAAGTAATTGACGATTGATTGGACGATTTAATTCATGTTCTAGTTTTTCTACCATGACCTGGTCGCGTATGGAGAAACGTTTAGCGGCTGGCGAAAAATTGATTGTGTCAAGGACTATAGTAGCATGCAGCAATTGGGAGACGTCCATGGACCGAGGCTGCTCCTCCGCCAGGTAACATTCCCCTATAAGCGTGGCACAGGAACCCAATTCTGGCTCCAAATGAATGATTGAGTCTTTGGGCAGCAATTTCAAGGCAGGATTTTCTTTGTCTAGCGGTCGGTGATCATATATCTCTTTTACAAGAGATGCTAGCTTACTGATATGATGATCAACTAGAATAACTTTGACTCGTTCATCGAGTTTTTCAGGCAAATCATCGCAAAAAACTAACATGGACTGATTTATCCCACACTTATCAAGCATATGACCGACCTCTGTTTTTAGAGGATACTCAATCCTAGGTATATTTAAAATGGGCACGTAATCATCCTGCTGCTGTCGCTGGCTATAGATAAAGGCCAAAGTCAAGGCCGAGATGGCAGAATCAAGATCGCACGATTCATTGCCCAAGACAAGATGCAATGTTCTCTCCGACTGTGATGGACTGGTAAGATACTAAATCATGAAGATAAGAATTCACTAAATTTCCTGCGGTGAGATGCCATTCTATACTTACGCGACTAAGCGTTGACCGCGTTTGATTGACAAAACGAAGAAACCCCATTTCCCAACAACACCGAAGCCCTTAAAAACTGCTAACCAAGTTAACACCAAGGAAAATCAAAACAGCCATTAATCGATAAATTTCTGTTATCATTTTAGAGATGAAAATAACATCTAGCTAGTGCCAAGTAAATATTTCAGCGATGGAAGCACGCTACTGTTGCCATCTCTACATTGCTAGCATAGCTTGACAACTCTGTGGAATTTTTGGCGGTGTCATTTATTTGCAGTAATTTGTGAATTTTGTTAACTAAAACAAAAGAGTTTTTACCATGGAGGATGAAATAGAGATTGATCAGCTCAAAAATACGCTAATTGATAATGCGAAATTTTTAAGAGAAATTTACAACGGTAAATATGAGACCTAAGTTGCCCATAGGTTTTGTTTAAGCAATGTGAGATTTTTCAGAATTTGGCGATGTGAATAAAGATGATGAATTAAAGAAGTTGCTAAGTGAAAGCATCGAAAGTCGCTTAAACAATATAGCCGAACTTGTAGAACTTAAGGTCACACATAAGGCTCAAAACTCGGCCTTGCAATCCGCAAAAAATTCAAGTACAACTGTCGAGGAACTCGAGAAGAATTTCTCAGAATTTCGCACGGTTAAGAAGCGTGTAAAAGTCAAGAATATGGCCGATTATAAAGAAGCAAAGAAGCTACTGAAAGGTACAAATCAAGTATCAGATGGATCTGCTGGCATCCAAGACAACGACGAAATTGAGATGGTAACCGCTGACGGTGATGTCTTTTCGCTATACGATCCCTGGTCGAAGGTTTTGCTGAGGAATCCGGTAAAAAATAGCATTTGCGGTCATATCTATGATAGGGATTCGGTTAAAGAAGTGATTAAAGATAATATATCTATACGTTGTCCCATACTAGGTTGTAACAATCGAAACATTATAACACCAAGCCATCTTATTGTGGATGAGGAATTGTGCCGTAGGGTCCAAGAATGTTTAGCAAATGAGTCTAGGGAAGGTGAGGAATCAGATGAAGAATAGTTTTCATTCTTCATATGCTAAAAGGTGGCTTAAGACTGATTTTATAGCTAGTGCAGTTTTCTGTTATCGTTACCAATATATTTATTGTTCCGAAACCAAGTCTTAAACAAGTACTATACACTAGAGATAAGCACCAGATTGCTGTTTTTATAATAAAAAGAAAAACAATACTTAAATTATTCTCGTGTCCTTGGTTTGAGGGCGAAATTTACTCCCGATCGTGAGCGAAGAACGATTTTTATAGTTGGCTTAATATCCTCACCCAGCGGCAGCAGCTGAAAATGTCTCAGCATACGAATCACAATTGTCTTGACTTCAAACAAGGCGAACCGCTGGCCAATGCAGTTGCGCGGTCCAGCACTAAAGGGTATATAAGACATAGAAGAGGCAGCAAGCAAGTCTGACTTAAGCAAATGACGCTCTGGGCGAAAGCTTAGAGGGTCTGGATAGATCTTTTCATCGCGTAACAATTGCCAGAGCAGGACAATCACATTGGATCCAGCAGGTATGCGACAGCCATCGTCTGGTAAGGTGATATTAAATAAACGAACTTTAATGTGATACTGATAACTGATTACCTATTAACAAATCCTGTTCCAGGCATCGAGCCACTGCTGGTATGGGTGGATATAGACGCAAAGACTCTTTGACCACACAATTCAAATATTGAAGATTTTGGAAATCACCATAAACGACGGGACGTTCCATATCGGAAACATAGTACGCGTCGATTTCCTTGTAGAGGCGCTGCTGTACATCGGCATGGCGGGAGATGAGATACAGGCAAAAGGAGGCAGCTGAAGTAGTAGTGTCATGACCCTCAAATATAAAAGTGTTGACTTCGTCGCGTATTTGAGCATCAGTCAGGGATTCGCCAGACATTGTGGACCTTAAAAGAGTGTCTAGCAAAGGACTACGCCGATTTGTCTGCTCTTCTGTCTGCTGCTCCAACATCTGACGGCGCTGTTCGATGATGCTGTTGGTGAACTTATGCAAACACTGGATACCCGAGGATTGCCTGCGATAGCCACTGGGCCAGCATAGGCGAAAGAGCGGTCGTGGCAACAAATGCGGTCGCATAAAACGCGTAGCCAAGATGTTAGTTACACTAGTCGAAAGAGAAAGGATTACTATTTCATATGCTGTAACATCGAGCACATGGTCATAAATACTCTTTGACTGCCTGTACCACCGGAGATTCCTCATCCAATTGAGCATTGATATGAACTCCCATCGCTGTTTCTGTAATAATGTCCAGGGCCGCCAAACCCATGTAGGGATATATATTTATCACCTCTTTCCCATTGGCCAAAGGTTGCAACTTTTTGACCATCACCAAGGCCTGCCTATCGAACACCTCCACGAACTGCTCCAAGATGCCAAAGTGAAAGGTCGGTGTGATAATCTTACGCATGGTATGCCATTCCTGGCCACGACTCAACAGTAAGCCGTTGCCCAACCATTTACGTAAGGCTCCATAAATTAAGCCTTTTCTAAGATTCTGCTGACTAAGTAGCAATGCCTCTACATGACTACGATTTGCAGTTATCACAATCAAATTGCCAAAAACGGTGCCCATAAATGTAGGACCAAAGCGCTTTACGTACTCTGTAAATTTCTCATGAAGATCTAATGGAAAATAAGCACAAAAACCAGAAGCTAAAAATTAAGAATTTTAGAAAAAATCACAATACTCACTGTATGGCTGAAAGTTGCGCAATTGCCAGGCGGAACCTACCAACGGAACACAGGAAACTGACGGCACTTTTCCAATTAAATCATGCTGAAGTCGTCGCTCTAGCCTCACCAGTCGCAACAGAAAGCTTGTACACCAGATCACACAGATGCCAAACAGCAGCAATGCTATCATAATGGATCAATCTATAGTTTGATGATAGAGAAATTAACCATTGAAGATTTATTTGGTATTTATTGCAATATTATCAATTTATGATGGTTTAAATATCGTTTTGTTTTTTTTTAAACGGAATAGTTGATCGTAACTAGCTAACAATATTTAAAACAACTTTTCTAGATTTGCTATAGCTTAACATAATAAGTTTCATTACTCTTGACTAACAAGTACATATTTAATACTATAACTAAAAATTAGTCACGTTTCTCTGGTAACATTATATCTGTTCTTTTGAAGAAGTTGACTTCACAACCTAATCTCTCTAAATTGTTTTGGACTTACTACATACAGAATTAATTTGTTATGGAAAGAGTTCGTTTTTTCGAATTGTCGTTCTTGTTGCCACTAATCGTTAGAGCAACAAACAAAACAATCAATATATTTGCAATACTTATATAAAGTATTTTTAAATGGTCAATTTAACTGATAAACGCGTTCTAGTTAACAAACGAAAGTCTATTATTATACTTATGTATGTATGTGTTTTTTTGTTATTGCCACTTATATAACGATCATTGGAATTTGTTAATTCAAAAATAGAACTTACCATAAACGTTTGAGTACACTGATATTGATTTGCCTAACATCTGAATGCCCGAACTACGGATGTAGCACTTCTCCCTGGCCACAATCAACTGCCACTGGAACTTAGAACTTTCAAGTGCCTGCCCGCCCCCCAGGCAACTATGCACATACAACTGACAACGCGAGAGAGGGAGATTATGGGAACAGCTGAGTTAGGCAAAAAGCAGCTGTTTCACCGTTATCTGCGCTGCATCACGTACGTGTATGCAAGTGTAAAGCGTCATTCAAACACACACACACATGTCGATTTATTGCTACTTATTATAATTATATGGCTGTGCTTTCCGACTTCGGTGCTCTCGGCTGTAGACCCAAATGTACACCATTTACTGAGCGCAAAACAATATTCATTAAGGGAACTGGTTGGGGACCAAGCGGAAGCAGCTCGTAGTGCTGTAACAATTTGCTTATGGTGCTCTTCATCTCCAGAATGGCAAACTTTTGACCAATACAATTGCGTGGACCCGCTGAGAATGGTATATAGGCATAGGGATTTGTTGTTTGATCGTTGAGGAAACGTTCCGGCCGGAATTCATGGGGCGAATCAAAGTATAAGGGATCACGTAGCAAATAGTAGATGCCGATGGTGAAGTTGGTACCAGCGGGTATACGTTTTCCACCTGAACAATAGAAATTGGTTAGAAGATATTTAGACAAGTCCAACACCGAACTCACGTATTTCCACGTCCTCGTGGAACCAACGTCCTATCATTGGTACTGGCGGATGCAAGCGCAGTGATTCCTTAATCACACACTCCAAATACTTTAGTTCACCCAAATCCCGTTGAGTTGTCGGTTTCTCGGGCGAAAGTTTGTCCTGCATTTCCTCGACTAGCAATTCCTGAACTCTGGCATTACGTGAAATCTCATAGAGACAAAATGATATGGCGCTGGTCGTAGTATCATGGCCTTCAAACATAAACGTATCCACCTCTTCTCTAATATCCTCATTGGACAGTGGCCTGCCATCAACAGATGCCTGAAGCAGTACATCTAGCAGGGCCAGGCGTTGCTTTTGACCCACATCATCGGCAATAGTTTCATTGCTTTTAGGATCGGGAGCATTAATTAATGCCTCACGACGCTTTTGTATAATATCGTCGGTGAACTGGTGCAACGTCTTAATGGCCAAATCCTGCTTTCTGGCCATTGCCGGTTTAATAAGACGATATAACCATTCGATACGCTGCCAGGCGTTTATGAAACGGGCTATCATTATATTGGTAACTCTGGTGAAAAAAGTGATTAGATGAGGGGTTAGCCCAAATTTTACATACGTTTATGCTTACTTACTCGGTTACCGCTTGAACATAGGGCAAATTGGGATTCATCTGGGCATTGAT
Source organism: Drosophila nebulosa (assembly GCA_024703675.1). Lineage (NCBI taxonomy): Eukaryota > Metazoa > Arthropoda > Insecta > Diptera > Drosophilidae > Drosophila > Drosophila nebulosa. Next base: position 16,349,612 of record JANFPS010000003.1, read on the forward strand.
GCGGGTGCCCATGGCAGTTTCTAAAAAAATGTCAATGATCACAGTACGAAATCAAAATGCAAGATGTCTTTTACTTACCCGCTATTATGTCCAAGGCCTCGAGGCATATAAATGGGAATACATTGATTGCCGTTTTGCCATCGGCATGTTTTTTCAATTGCTCCACCAGTACTGAACTTTGCTGATCGAATATCTCCACAAATTGTTCCAATATCTTAAAATGGAAAGTGGGCGTAATGATCTTACGACGGGAATGCCATTTTTTGCCCGTACTCATCAAGAGGCCAGTGCCCAGCCAACAATGTAGCAGCTCATATAGATTGTTCTTGGTTATGTGCTGAGGACTACTCAATATAACCTCAATGTCGCGAGGATCCGTAGAGAACACGGCCAACTGTTTAAGTACCCAAACACGATACATTGTACCATAAAGATCACGATTTTTCTGCACAAATTCCATAAGCTCTGCAATAGATCCAAACAATAAATCAAAGCCATCGAATCCATCCATAATGTTTATATAGTAGACATATATCTTACGTTCAGCTTTAAGTCCGCGATACATCAGCACATTACCGAGCAGCGGCAAAGCTGGCGGACCTGGCATATAATGGAGCATATCATTACGTCTCTTCCGTGACAAATAGTCCCAAAGGAGTAGTGTGCCGAAAGCGCTAACCACTAGGAACAGAGCCAGCGACAGCATTTCTTAATATGTATTTTTTTTACGTGCAATCGAGCAAAGCGACAAAAACAAACTGAGATAAAGCTAGACACAACGCAGCTGGGGTCTCTGATTAATAACTAAAAGCGAGTACATACATACATATTTATGTACACCACACGAAATGTATGTATGTATGTGTACGCCTAATACGAGAGCAGTGCAAGGGTAAGGCCTCGATCTTGAGAGTGAAAGAGAATAAAAGAGAGCAGCTCCATCCACGTTGAAAGTGTCTCAAGAAAGTCTCCATAAATAGACAATAAATGCAACTAGTTGGTTTGATTTCTCCAAAGCTGAATTAATTATATATTCCACAACTATCATTAAACATAGAGTGAGTGCTAGTCGTCTGAAACATTAAAATGTATTTCATTCTTTTGTCATATCAGAAAACGACCCCAAGCAAAGTTCATTCAAGTCACTTGAAAAGGGGAAATGTGTAGATAAAAAAATAATACATTTGGTATTACCAGATAATCGTGTTTTTATTTTTATACAAATAACAATAATTATCTGATAAATCATTTGTCCAGCCGCTACCTTGACCGTACAACACAATAATAAAACAAATCTGGTTAAGCAAGTAATTCAACGATTTTTCAATGTAAACCAAAATAGCTAAAGTCTAAACCAATTAAGATCTTTGGATTTATAGAAAACTAGTTAGCTTGTTAAAAGATCCTTTCAATGGACACTACATTATGAACGGGCCACACATCCTTGCGCTAATAAGTTTTAGCTCACAAATTGCGCTAAAAGTAAAAAAAAAAATTTATCACAAATTGTGGATTAACCAACGAAAGTATTGACCATATACAGAAAGTAATCAAACAAAAATTGGAGCACCATTACGATTTGCTAGAGCATAACTACTAGAGCGGAGAGAGTTAATTGTCTTTGTTTTGTTTGTATTTACGAATTTTTACTGACCTTGGTCAAAATGATAGGAAACATAATTATCGATGTATGTATAAATGCCTATATAGACGGCATTAAATATGTATTAGGTATTAGTTGCTTTCATAGCCACCAACAATCTGTCACTATATAAATATCAATCTGATAAGCATTGAAAAGCTTTTTTATTTTTTGAATGGGTGATGTTCTGTGGCGAGGAAATGTGGTTTTACGACAGCATACGACGACGTGACAACCCTTCCCGTCGACCCCTATCTTTTAGCTACCACCATGCGTTAATATTGGAACCGACGCCGAAGTATAAAGATTGTAAACAACGAACTGTGCTATATCTTGCCGTATCATGGTGATGCGTGGGAATCGAAAAAATGCCACCCATCATGATGAGAATTATATTTGAAATTCGTTTGTCATGATTACCTTGCTAAATTTTTCAAATCTATATATATGTAGCTAAAGTTATAAACAAATCTCACCAGCATCCATGGCAAACACGATTTGAACCCTAAAGTATTTTTTTGATTAATTTAGGATGCAATAGGAGATTACATTTCAGGTAAAAGAATTATAAAAGAAAATGTTTTTTAAAAATACATAAAATTTCAGTTTAGAACATTTGAACCATGAACATACTGCAAAGACATATATCGGGTTCTATACTTTTGTGCTTTTATTTCAATTCAGTGCTGACCTCTGCCCGACCGCACAATTCGTACCTATCAGCGATCGGCTGTGCCTACAAAAGCTGATGCCAACCGTTTAGTTGCAATCAGTTAGCCAAGAGCTGTTGTAGTGAACAGCTATTAATTTAATTTTTGTTTTTGTTTTCGGTTAACGTAACGAAACACAAAAATGTATTTCGCTCTATTTGTTGGATTAATTATGTTTCTGGTGCTATTGGACCATTTGTACCATAGGCGCCATAATAAAATAATTGCCAAAGCTGGAATCACTGGGCCACCCACAGTTCCCTTCTTGGGCAACGCGTTGCTGTTGCTGAAGGAGACGCCTGCAAGTAGGCAACAAATATTTGTAATCTAACATTTTGTGGCCGTTATTAATCAGTGAATTGTTGTTGTGTTTTCCCTTTATCTACCCAGCCCTTTTTGATATGCAAGATCGACTAATAAGTCAATATGGCAAGAATATACGCATAAGAATGTTGCACGAAAAGGTGATTATAACAGCCGATCCCCGTATGATCGAGGCAATCTTGAGCAGTCAGAAGGTCATACAAAAAAACAGTCTCTACGATCTTCTGCACAGTTGGCTGGGCAACGGACTGCTGTTGAGCACCGGCAAGAAGTGGTTCAAGCGTCGCAAGATCATAACGCCAACATTCCACTTTAAGATTTTGGATCAGTTTGTAGAAGTTTTTGATCAGAACAGTGCCATAATGGCGGAACAACTGTACGATAGAGCCGATGGAAAGACGGTGATCAACATGTTTCCAGTTGCTTGTCTGTGTGCCCTGGATATTATAGCCGAGACGGCAATGGGCGTCCATGTGAATGCACAACGTAAACCAGATTTTCCGTATGTGCAATCAGTCAAAACGTAAGTAAAACAGGACGGAGAAGCTTTCGACAACTTTAATCTAGCAATTGGGATTTACGAATTAATTGCATTTTTATTTTTCCAGAGCTTCCAATATGCTCGCCGAGCGCTTTATGAGTCCTGCTCAACGTTTCGATCCAGTAATGAAGCTATTATACCCCAAACTCTACAAAACCCTTAATGATAACATCCAGTCCATGCACGATTTCACCGACAGCGTGATCGCTGAACGCCGCGAGGCATTGAAGAAGTCGATTGCCGAGGGAACATACGACCGAAGCGAGTCCAAGGCCGTCGAAGATGACAATGATGTTGGTCAAAAGCGTCGCATGGCCCTGCTGGATGTGCTGCTCCAAGCAACTGTTGACGGGAAGCCATTAACCAATGAGGACATTAGGGAGGAGGTGGATACATTTATGTTTGAGGGTCATGATACTACGACGAGTGGAATCGCCTACACCTTATATCTGCTGTCGCGCAATCCTGAAGCTCAGGAGCGTTGTTTTCAGGAGATACGTGAAATGATTGGCGACGATAAAACTCGTCCTGTGGATATGAAGGACTTGGGCCAACTTAAGTATTTGGAGTGTGCCATTAAAGAATCGTTGCGTCTATTTCCACCAGTTCCTCTAATAGGACGATACGTCACCGAGGATACAGAGCTAAGTGCGTCACAGCCGCACTACCTGGTTGAAAGCTTTATTTATTATTTGTTTGCTTGATTATTTGTATTGTACAGATGGAGTGATGATACCTGCCGGAACAAACCTCACCCTGCTTACCTATCATGCCCAACGAGATCCCGAGCTCTTTGACGAACCATTAAAATTTAAGCCAGAACGTTTCGCCATCGAAAACAAAGGAGACATAGATCCATTCGCCTACACGCCCTTCTCAGCGGGACCACGGAATTGCATTGGCCAGAAATTCGCCATGCTGGAAATGAAGAGTACTGTGAGCAAAATGTTGAGGCACTTTGAACTAATTGAACTGGGTCCTGAAGTTCAACCACTAATGAACATCATTCTGCGGTCGACTACGGGCATAAATGTGGGCATCAAGCCGCGAGTCTATTAGGTTTTCAAGATAGTTAGTAGGTACCAAAGATATTTAAAATTTTAACTATACGAGTGTATATATTTATGTATAAAATATATGTATGTGACCTGCCAGTAAAAGAGAATCGGAGAGCAGCTCAATCCACATTCAAAATGTATTTTGACTATACTAACATTTAGAAAAAAAAAATATTGAAAAATGAGTAGCTCAATATATTGAATTATGAGTGAAAAACAACTTTAACGATTTAATAACAAAAAAAATACCTCAAGCTCAATGCATTTAGAACATTGAAAAGGGGAAAATGTGTACCCACATGTTAAGAATAAATAATACAATTGGTATTTCTGGATAATCGTGTTTAAGGTTACACAAACTCTAGAAAAATAATTGTTCCGACCGCTACCTTGACCATGCTACACAAAACTAAAACAAATCTAGTTAAACCAGTTATTTAACTATTTTTAATGTAAAACAAAAATAGCTAAAGTTCAATTTAATTGAGCTTCAAGTCGCAGTCTACTGAGATCATGAGGAGATTTACGTCCTTCCATCGGACAATTAAACCGGTTTTTAAAAATTATTTATTTATAGTCGTAAATATATGTAAACAAAAACTTACAATTAAAAATAATCAAATATTTTGGGTTAAAAAGTCACCACCAAGTTGAAGGACCATTATGATTTGCCAGAGTCTTTGTCTTTGTATTGTTTGCTTTTGAAAATTTTTACTGACCTAGATCAAAAATTATACTGAACATAATTATCGATGTATGTGTAAATGCCTACATACATATATAGACGGCATTTAATATGTATTAGGCATTAGTTGTTTTCATAGCCACCAACAATCTGTCACTATATAAATATCAATCTGATAAGCATTGAAAAGCTTTTTTATTTTTTGAATGGGTGATGTTCTGTGGCGAGGTAATGTGGTTATACGACAGCATACGACGAATTTCGTACGCCTGTGTTAGCCGTTCCCGTCGACCCTATCTTATGGCTAACACCATGCCGAAGTGTAAGAATTGTGCCTTATCTTGCCATATCATGGTGATGCCTGGGAAATGAAAAAGTGCCACCCATCATGATGACAATTATATTTGAAATTCGTTTGTCATGATTAGGTTGCGAAAATTTGATATATAAATGAGAAAATAAATATATAATGAGTAAACAGTATGTCCTGGGCTACCACGTAGCCAAGTATGTTGCTTGATTTGAGAATTGATAGGTTTGTCTCCTGCATCTCTGGTACGTTTGTAGTTTGACACTTTTCAACTTTGCCCTAGAAACATATTGTCTGGCAGGTCCTGGAAAAGCCTGATGATAGATGAAGCCAGTTAGGATCAGATAGAAGCGCAACTTACTGCACCTTTACGAGCGTCAAGAAAAATGAGAAAAAGAAAGAAAAAAGGAAAAGAAAAAATCAAACAATAAAATCGTATCTTTATGCATATATTTATATACATTTCTTATGAACAAGAGGTCAAATTTTCTTGACCTCAAGGTGGCTGGCTGGCTAATATATCAAATGTTTGACACAGAAAGATCGCCCAAGACTACATATGTATATTGGTTGATTCCTGCCATTCCACAGTTTAATAGAGCATCATACCATGCATGGTAAACAAAGTTAATTTAGATAAAAACTAAACAAATAATTTCAAATGAATAAAGTGTAAAGGCGATTTTCTTAGAATATACGATCTCTTAGTTTAGAATACTTGGACCACGAATAGACTACGAAGGCAAAACACATTTGGATCCTACACCTTTGTACTAAGCTATCATTTGAGTTTAGTACTGACCAATGTTCGGTGGCACAATTCCTACCTTATCTATCAATTTTAGCGATCTGCTGTTCCTACAAAAGCTGATGCCAACGGTTAAGTTTCAATTAGTTAGCCAAGAGCTATCGCAGCGAACAGCTATTAAATTTTGTTTTTGTTTACAATTCGAAAATGTATTTCGCCCTCTTTGTTGGATTTATTACGTTTCTGGTGCTATTAGACCACTTGTACCACAGACGCCATAGTAAAATGTTTGCCAAAGCAGGAATCACTGGGCCACCCACAGTTCCCTTCTTGGGCAACGCATTGACTTTGCTAAAGGAGTCGCCTGCAAGTAGGCAACAAAAATTTTACATATTATAGTTTTTCGCGGCTGCTAATCGGTTTAATTGTTTTGATTGTGTTTTTTTATGTACACTCAGCTGTGTTTGACTTGCAACAACGACTCATTAATCAATATGGCAAAAACGTTCGAATGAACATGATGCTTGAAGAGGGCTTCATGACAGCCGATCCTCGAATGATTGAGGCAATCTTGAGCAGTCAGAAGGTCATACAAAAAAACAGTCTCTACGATCTTTTGCACGGTTGGCTGGGCAATGGACTGCTGTTGAGCACCGGCAAGAAGTGGTTCAAGCGTCGCAAGATCAAAACGCCAACATTCCACTTTAAGATTTTGGATCAGTTTGTAGAAGTTTTTGATCAGAACAGTGCCATAATGGCGGAACAACTGTACGATAGAGCCGATGGAAAGACGGTGATCAACATGTTTCCAGTTGCTTGTCTGTGTGCCCTGGATATTATAGCCGAGACGGCAATGGGCGTCCATGTGAATGCACAACGTAAACCAGATTTTCCGTATGTACAATCAGTCAAAACGTAAGTAAAACAGGACGGAAGGGCTTTTGACAACTTTAATCTGGCGATTGGGATTTAAGATTTAATTGCTTTTTTATTTTCCCAGGGCCTCCAATATGCTTGCCGAGCGCTTTATGAGTCCTGCTCAACGTTTCGATCCAGCCATGAAGATATTTTACCCCAAACTCTATAACACACTCAATCAGAAAATCCAGTCCATGCATGATTTCACCGACAGCGTGATCGCTGAACGCCGCGAGGCGTTGAAGAAGTCGATTGCCGAGGGAACATACGACCGAAGCGAGTCCAAGGCCGTCGAAGATGACAATGATGTTGGTCAAAAGCGTCGCATGGCCCTGCTGGATGTGCTGCTCCAAGCAACTGTTGACGGGAAGCCATTAACCAATGAGGACATTAGGGAGGAGGTGGATACATTTATGTTTGAGGGTCATGATACTACGACGAGTGGAATCGCCTACACCTTATATCTGCTGTCGCGCAATCCTGAAGCTCAGGAGCGTTGTTTTCAGGAGATACGTGAAATGATTGGCGACGATAAGACTCGTCCTGTGGATATGAAGGATTTGGGCCAACTTAAGTATTTGGAGTGTGCCATCAAAGAATCGTTGCGTCTATTTCCACCAGTTCCTCTAATAGGACGATACATTGCGGAGGATACAGAGCTAAGCACGTCACTGTCTTACTATTTCGTTAGCAAACTTTATCATTAATTTGCTTGGTTCGTTACAGATGGAAAGATAATACCTGCCAGAACAAACGTCATTCTGCTTACTTATCATGCCCAACGAGATCCCGAGTTCTTTGACGAACCAAATAAATTTAAACCAGAACGTTTCGCCATCGAAAACAAAGGAGACATAGATCCGTTCGCCTACACGCCCTTCTCAGCGGGACCACGGAATTGCATTGGTCAGAAATTCGCTATGCTGGAAATGAAGAGTACTGTGAGCAAAATGTTGCGGCATTTTGAGCTAGTTACCCTGGGTCCTGAAGTTCAACCACTAATGAACCTAATTTTGCGATCGACAACGGGAATAAATGTGGGCATCAAACCACGAGTCTATTAAATGGGTTATGTGATTCTATTTTTTTTTATAGTTCCAAGGGCAGCTAGTGGGTACTAAAAATATTTAAAATAAACTATAAATTAGCATTATCTACGACTCTTTAGTGTCATTAATGGGATTCAAACCAAAATTTGTATCAAATTTTTTTCCTGCAGGTATATTGATTCTATTTTACATTTACAAGGGTAACGAGTTAGAAGAATTTCCCGCTTCTGACCCCTTAGTCCCAGGAATAGACTTGGCCTGGAGTGGGTAGCTTTGTTTTGGGCGCAGTTGTGCCCTCCGCTTCTAACTGCTTTTGTTCCAAGACCAAATCGATGGGTGGTTGAACCTCACGACGTCCGTCTCGCTGGCAATAATAATTGGCCGAGTACAGATGAGACGGACCGTCAGGTAATTCTGGTTGGGGTTGTGTGCGATCGGCTAGGCCATCCTCGAAACGCACTGCCAAAGTGTGCTCCCGCTGCAAAAACAAGTACAACATTTAAATTCTTACATAATGCTAAGAGTAAAATAACTAGGATCCACACTGGACACGACCAGGACTTACACCCAATAGAAAGGCACGCACGCGTTGCAGTAAAGGGGCTATATCTCGACGAGCTGCAGCCATAGTAATGCTCGAAATTGTTTCAACTGACACCAATTGAAATATTGCTAAAAATCTTTCTCAATTAGCTTAACAAACAGCTGTTCTTGTTTTGAGCAGTGTTGCCAGAAAAATTGACAGAAAATTTTTTGATAGCGCGAAAACGTATCAATTATTACTTTGAAACGAGACTTTAACAACATGGTCAATATTTATTATTTCTGCGTCACTTGGAAACAGCATTGAACCCTATGAAAACGAAAGATAAAAATGTTTGGTTAAAATTCCTTAATTTATTTAAACCTTAATAATTTTGTATAATTTTTAAAACCAATGGTTACGGATACCAACTTCGGCCTTTTTTAATATTTTTGCGTTTTCCGATACAAAAATCCGATAAGCTCAAGTAAATAATTAGCTCTTATTGATCTGTTCGGTTAGATTCCACGTAGTTTCCTTAGCCACAACGATATTTGGCCAAAACTCCGCCAGAATTCAAATCAGTCTGGCAACATTAACGATTTAGCTAGCTAAAATGTACTCAAGTTGGCAACTCTAGTATTTATATAGGACCGACTAGCGGTGCTGTTTTTAACTTTTTTAATAATATTCGTTTTAAGATAAGAATGGATAAAGTTGAGACTGTAACCACACCTAATGTCGATGCTCACAGACGCATATTAAACAAAGCCGTGTCCCAGTTGCTGCAGGACAAAGGAGCCAGTCAGGCGAGCCTGCAATGCCTGGAGACGCTAACCCAAATGCTACAGGCCCGTATGTGAATCTAGCTTATTATTCTTCAGGAGAATACATTTTTGTTAATAGCACCTTTGCCTTTTAGTTATTGTGGAGATTGGCAACTCGGCGCACAACTATTGCGAGCTCAGTGGCCGAACCCTGCCCACTGTGGGCGATGTTAGCCTAGCCTTGATCAACATGGGCATCAACGTCAGCAGCCTTGAACCTCATTTGCGTCGAGAGACGCACACTCCCATACCTCTGCCGCCGCAACAGATGCAGCAACGTCAACTGAGCCTGCTCCAGGCAGGTAGTAAATCATCACATCCACACTACGTACCCAGCTACTTTCCAGCCATGCCCGATCCACATGCCTATATTAGGACTCCGACGCACAAGCAACCGGTTACGGAATACGAGGCCATTAGAGAGAAAGCAGCATGCCAGAAGCGGGATATTGAGAAGGCTCTTACTAAATTTCTATGCAAAACTACGGAGACAAACAATCTTTTTCCCACCGAAGATAATATGTTTCCCTGTATGACAAAAATCCCAATATTACCGACAACCCAAATAATGTATATAAATCTTTTGTAGTAATTGCCTCTAAGCCCTCCTTTCCGCCCTATGCTGCGGCACTGAATCCCACAGATCAGGTCTTTGATTTCGAGGAACTGGAATATCATTATTTAGTAGCAAACCGTACGGAGGATGCGCCCAGTAAAGGTAACAACAAGTAGTTTCTATTAGAATTCTTGCTTTACCAATTTCTTTTTTAATTAATAGAAGACGGTGAGGATGGCGACAGCGACCAAGAGGACTTGGAAGGGGATAAATCAAAAGAGGAGAAACCCGAACTGGAAATCAAACCTAATTCCACCACCAACAAAGCCATTCTAGAGAATCCCAATATAGATAATCCGTATTTACGTGCTGCCACTTTGCCAAAACGTTCTAAATTGGGTACAACAGCAATGCCCAGCCGCAATATGATGTCCACAACGCCATCTATTTTAGAAATAACTAAAAGTAATATTTAATTAGAATTAATTAGATCGTAAGACTAAAGTGCTGCCGGAAATTATCATTTCTGGTTTGTTTATAAAAAGCATGGATTAGTGATATCACAAGTCTTTCTCTAATTTACATTTTTCTTGTTCGTGGACTAACGGCATAGACCAAATGCACCTTATTTTCCGCTACAAAGGGCTATGAGCGAGCCATTTGCAAGTCAAAGCAGAATGTACTTTTTAATCTACCCAGATAAGACCTCTATATACATATGTATATACAGATCATTACTGCTATAAAACATTGCATAAAATGTTTCTTGGAGGACAGAGCTTATATAGAAATCGTGTTCCACCGTCGTATAAAATCTCAAGGCGAATTCTAAATTCATGAATACTATCGTGAGCTTCTTCGTCGTATCTCTTATCCATGAAAGTTTACTTTACATGATTGTTCTAAGCTCCTTCCGTTTCCACCCATGTTGACACTTTTAAGTCATTCTAAGGAGATTTAAACATCGTACGGAAAAACAGCATACACAGTGGATACGGGTATTTCAGATATTTTCTTTACTGGTTTCATTGAAACTTTAATCACTTACATAAAAAAAAAAACAAAAAAGGTTTAAAATTATTATGTATTAAATCATTTTATTTCGCGTTTATCTCTGTTACGTTATTCTGTATGTGGAAATAAAACAACTTTCTACATATTCCCATCTCCTCCTTTTTAATTCCATCCTTTTGTTTCTTCTTCTTTTGTTTCGCTTTGTTCCTGCCCACACACAGTTTACGTTTGCTTCTCCTCCTGCTAAAGTTTCCTTTTTTATATTGGATTTTCTGGGGGTTTGGTGTTTTTTGTTATTTAGAAGAAGAAACCGAGGATTTTGCCTCCAAGATGCTTTCTCCTGGCCTCCTCGTGATCCATGATGCCGCCGGACGTGGTGAGGACGACATAGCCAAACTGACGAGAGGGCAGCAGATTGTTGGTCCACTTCTCAATGTCGTTAATGGGCACATCAAAGCGAGGCGAGATGACGCCGCACTTGTTCAGACGACCGGTTAGGTTGACCACGATTTTGCCAGAACGATGATCATCGACAATTTCGAATTCACCAATGTAGCCGTGCTTCATCATCACCGTCAGGAACTTAATGATGACCTTAGAGCAGGGGCGGAGCAGCACTTGACGCTTGCCGCGCTTTTCGGCGTTGTTGATGCATTTAAGGGCATCGGCCAATACGTTCATACGCACCATGGCTGCAAGTAAAAAAAAAAAAACACAGTTGTAAGAAAATCAAGGATATAATACACGTCAACACGTGCGAACTTCTTTTTGGTTTTTCGTGTGTGTCTTAGTGTGTATGGGTGAGACGTAAACAACTGCAACAGATCTAAAGCAGTTGCATTTGTAACAAGAGATTGTTGAGCCGGCATTTAACCAAATAAATATATGTTTCTCATTTTTTGGAGATTCGTCCCCACACCTCACTCCTGCATACACACACATACGCACGCACACGCACAAACCACAGCAGCAGCAAAAACAACAACACTACAGCTGATACTACTATGGGCGAGCTCCTCGGACGCCGCCAGCCAACAACATCGAAGAGTGCATTGCAAGAAGCGAAACTGTTTATTTTCTCATTGTTTAACATAATTCAATGCATTTTCATTGCCAGTGGTTGTGGCATTTCTTTTTTTGTTTTTGGTATATACACAGAAAAAAAAACCAAGGAACAGAAAAAAAAAGTTCGGTTTTCCACACAATTTTCGAGATTTGTCACAAAATCGTTATAGTTAACGAATCTTTACAGAATAAGGCATTTATTTTATAAGATTTAACATAGAAATCGTTCAATTTAAATGACGATTACCTTGGATTGATTTGCAAACACAAATTTACACGAACGCGAACGTATCGGAAAAGAGAAAGAGGAAGTCAGAGTTGCGGCATTTGACACTTGACAGCCGCACACAGAGTTGCTTTCGATATTTTCAGGGTTGCTTTATAACGATCTCTTGTTGAGTGTTGAGAAACTTACTTTGATATCGATTAATCTGGCCCGTGTCATCTCTATTGATAATATTAAACAACAATATTGAAATACCCAGCAACAGCAAGTACCAAAAAGATGTCCAAACAGTAAGTAAATCTGCCGTCAATACATAAAAAGCAAATGAATAATGCCAAAGTATTTATTTCATGACAGATACGGCCTGATTATACCCGGGCAGCAAAAAAAGAAGCCCATTCCTATTGCTAAGCCGTCGGCAGGCTCTATTTTTGACGAAAGCAGCGATACAGCCAGCGAGGACGATGCATCTGCTCCCAAATCGATGCGCCTCAAGACTGGTGTGGTGAGCGGTCCCAGCGTAATGGAACGTCGCAAGGCACGTCATTTGCAAGCCAAAGCTTTGGCTGAGGACCCTACAATTTTTCAGTATGACGAACTCTACGACGAAATGGAAAACAAACGCGAGGAGGCTAAGCAAACGAAAAGTCAAGAACCGCGTAAGCCCAAATACATTGGCCGCCTAATGGAGCATGCCGAACGCCGGAAGCTAGAAAATGAGCTGCGCATTGAAAGGCAAGTGCAAAAAGAACGCGAAGCCGAAGGTGAAAAGTTCAAAGATAAGGAGTCATATGTGACAGCGGCCTATAGACAAAAACTGGAGTCTATACGCCAGCTGCAAGAGCAGGAGCAGCGCGACGAGTATCTTGAAGCAATTGGTGATGTGACCAAGCAAAAGGATCTTGATGGCTTCTACCGTCATTTGTATGAGCAGAAACTGGGTTCAAAAACAGATGCACCTAAAGAGGAAGTAACCGCCGGCTATAAACCCATCACCAAGCAGCGTACTTATAGAAAACGCCAAAGCTCAGAAGATGAGGAAACGACAAAGACGAAAGTACCAATTAGCCCAAGCAAAGATATCAAAGCTCAAACAGAAGATATCAAACCCAGCGGCAAGGCACATTTGGCCAATAATATTGATGCCGACTCTGATTTTAGTATAGATGATACAAGCGATGAGGAAGATGAGAAACCAAAGGTCGAATCTAAGAAAGAAGAGACCAAGCGACAGATAAAAAAGGAAGATGTTAAGTCCAAGGAAAAAGAAAAGAACACAGAGAAATCGGACGTTGAACCAGTAAATACGTCCAATAAGGAAACACCACCAATATCTGAAAATGTGTCTCTACCAGCACCAACCCCAACGCCTCCCCCTGTCATTGATCGCTCTCTCATTTGGCGCAAACGCACAGTGGGCGAAGTCTTTGATGCTGCTCTGGCACGTTATGAAGAACGCAAACGTTTGCGACAGGGCTAAAGGCAAAAGCATTCTAAAATACTTCTAAATTAAGGGACTCTTATTATAATTACATGTTAATTTAAATACAACATTCGTTTATATATTTAACAATTGCAAATGCCCCAATCTCACTTGGTTTGCTAACCAGTAATAAGATGTCATCGATTCTTTTATATCCTATTCCATGTAGAACACCACAGGTTTAGAGCTTTAAATTCCAAAATATACTTGAAATGATTGATTTGGATCATTCTGAAAAATACTGGAGACTCGATCTATACACGAAATTTCTATTAACCTAGACACCTAACATTTCGTGTGACTAGATCATGGCCTAGATAGAGATAGAGCTATAGATGTCGTTCTTCTTTCATTTGAAATTAATTTGCCTAAAATGTGATACACAATCTTTCAACAACACAAAATCAAGAAAGGAGGCAAATGCAAACCGCATGCCAGCATGTGAGATTGATGACACAATCAAACAGGTACAGTAGTGCCTGCATAAAACAGGCCACCGGAGAGGAGGGAAAGGTGGGCAAGGTGGTGTAGAATGGGGGGGGGGGGGGGTAAAATGGATTTCATTTCACTATTAATTTCGCTGACGAAACCAAGACGAAGCCAGCTCAGCGTTGACAACATCAAAAGCAACGAATAGTCAGTCAGTCAGGACAGACAGGTAGAAAAGAGTGCTGGCTGTTAGAAAAATGGTGAAAAGAGGGCGGGTTGGCGGGGGATGAGGGCGTTATACGATGTACTGCAGTATATGTCTGCAATGCGCCTAACTCCCAGCCATGTTGGCGGGGCTTTCGCTTTTATGGTCGGTAGCAAAAGGGATTTTCCGCTTTTGCGGTAAAGGAAAATGGCCAAGTTTGTGCTTTGTTTTTCGTTCTTCGCTTTTCTTTTTTTTCTCTCTCTCTCTTTCTTTCTCTCTCGTTTTTGGGTTTGTTTTTTCTATTTTTTAGTTGTCGTCATACAAAATAAATGGAATATCTTTCTTGTGGCTTTTCTTCACATTCCCTTGCATCCCAGCCAGGCGAAATCCCCATTTTTAACCATTCCTTTCTCCCACTCTTTCTTTGGGTTTTCCGGTGGTGATGAAAGGTGAGGAAGCGGAACTTTTGTTGAAAAATTTACCTAAATTATTTATGACAAACAATTTGAAAATTAGCATAACAGCAGACGATTCAAATACAACTTTTTGGAAACTCTTCATTCACTTTACGCTCTCTTTCTATTTTTTTAACCAACTAGGTCTTAGAGTCGACCATTTTTTAATTGTGTTTGCCCATATCACATAATGCTATCAACTTTAAAAGCTTTAAAAATCGGTTTTTCTTTTTTGAGAAATTCGTTTATTCTCGCTCTTAAAGTATAAGGAGGAGGTATAGATTTACCCAAAATCGCCCTACTTATTCCACCCTTTTTCACATTTAAAACTGGCAGAACGGAAAAAGACTTCCCGAATATTAATAGGGCTTTTAATTTTTATCAATACAAATTGAACTGTTTAACGAATTAGGTTATTTACCCAAATGCTTACAGTGTATCGTGCCTATTAAAAGTTTTTCAACTTTGCTTAAGTTAAAGTTGCAATTCCTACACTAAATAGGAATGTATCAGTAGTGTTTGTGTTTTGGTCAATGGACAAGTTAGTTACATAATGGCAATTCCATTAGCCCCATTGTGACCTCACTATACTCCCGGCAGCCGCTCCCCTTCCGCGGGCATCTCTCTTGCTAAGCTGCTGCTGCTTCTGGTTGGTATCCATTTCCTTTCCTTTTGGCCATTCGTTGCCTTTGGTGGCCCTAATCAATTTACGATCATAATTACTTGGTTTTGGTTTTGCCTTTGGGCTTCTGGCACAGTTTCAATCTGCTCACCCGGGAGAGCTGGCGGGTGTCATGTGAGCTGGTGAACGAGAGTAGGTTGAGGCGGTGATGGTGAGGGGTGCGGTTTGCTACGGATTAGCTAAAGGCTTTAGGTTTTGTGATCATTCACGTGTAAATTCAATTATCAAAATTTTCAATGCCGCTTGGTCACCACAGCTAGCCATGTTATCCATGCTCTACATGTGTGTGTGTGTGTGTGTGTGTGTGTGTTTGTGTCTGTGAGTGTGGGTGATTTATACAATGTGTGTGTGTGTGTGTTTATGTGTGTGTTGGTGTGGACAAAGCAGTTCCACATCCACTTGCAGTGGCAGTTGCATCCTACAATTTTCCTTTGCTGCATTGGACAGAAAAAGTAATGAAAAACTCTCTGCCTGGGCCATGTTCCCACTTACCCAAAAAGACGAGAAGGATGGCGAGTTGAGGAGGATAAAGCTAAACACACGCATCAGCCAGCCTACACACATGGAGCAATGCCAGAGAGCAAGCGAGTGAGCGAATAAGCGAACGGGCCTCTTCTTGTATCTTTACCGTTGCATCTTGCTCTTGCTACCCTACAAAACCTGTGCGAGCGACCATGAGAGTGTTTTAGAATGGCCTACCTCTTTGAAAATAATATAAGCCTAGCTTTCGATGTACTTATAAAAGCTAACTCTAAATTAAACGATTTAATTTTAATATGCTGAAATGCTTCTATGAAATCGTAGGGTATCTCAGAGCTCGACTCTCACTTTGAACTAAGGCTTGGCATGTAGTATGCAGTTATGCTTGTGCTTTGGTCTTGTTGCCAGTGCCTCATTTAAAAGGGAGTGTTATTATTGTTGAGAAAAGTTAAAGAAAGTTGTATGGCGATCCCTTTTTAGGTTATGCTTACTTACGCCACTGTTGGGATTTCTTGAGGTTCCGTTTCGCTCCGTGAGTGTGTGTGTGTGTGTGTGTGTGTCGAGGGGTAAGGGCTTTGGCAAGGAGTGCAGCAGTAGAGTGCGGTGGTCGTTGGTGGGGCGTGGTCTAGCTAATAAGCAGGAAATTAAAATGTTATATGCATTGCTGCGGTCGGTGATGGTTGGTGGTGGTCCTTCATCGTTTTGCTCACTAGACTCACTCACTACCCTCCCATTACCGCCCATAAGTGGGCATTGTCAACTTGCCCTCCAGCATCCTGGCATCTCTCTGTCTCTCTCCCTTTTTCGCTCTTTTTGCTCTCTGTTGGCGCGCGCCTTGAAGTATGCATTATTTTTACGTGTCAGTGCGCATTTTTGGCATAATTGAAGCACAAACAGCACTAGCTGCAAGGCCAGACCCTAACCCATACAACACTCCCCATACACCCATTTAGCTGACATTGCCCCGTCTTCGCCTTATCCATGTGTCACCCCCTGTCGCAGCTATCTCTCTTCTGCCCCCTTTCCCCCTATCCGCCAAAAACCGCAAGTTGACATTGCGTTTATTTGCTGGACTTGGATTAAGTTTGGTTCTCTCTTTTCGTCTTCGTTCTTTTCTCTCCATTGAAATACCATAACAACATCGGTATCAAGCATATAGACAGTCAAAGTTGTTACCCCCTCAACCCCTTATCCCATTCCCAGGCTTCCTTCTATCTTCTGTCCCGCTGCACTTTGAACTATTTAATGTGCTAGCAGTTTTTAAATGAGATTTTTTCCCTGGCTTTCTTCTTAGCCTCTTTACGACTTTTTGTGGTTTATATGCGTGGGCGTAGTAGCTAGTAGTTAGTGGGTTAGCTACAGGAATATGGTGAAAAAAAGTGGGCGGTTGAATGGTAGACATGGGTGTGGCGGATTCTTATGTAAAAACCTAATTAAAAGTGCTTTATTATGCAATTAAAACAGATAATGTCACATTGTGCTGCGAACGAAGGATGCGGACTTCCGGCCATGGTAAGGAGTGGTGTGAGGGACAACTCACACACACACACACACACACATTCGTTTTCTAATTCCACTAGGGGTCAAAGTCAATTTCTGTTTCTCTTGCATTTCTCCACAATTTCTTTATTCTTTTACTTCTTTTTTTTGTGTTAGGAATTTTGTATTTCTTTTATTTTTTTGTTGGTTACTAAAATGTAAAATTGCCTTACTTTCGAGTGAGCAGAGCTGAAGTGGAGTGGCTGGCTTAGCATTAGGGGGGGAGGGGGGTGGGGGTGGCATTGTGAATTTGGCGAACTCTTGTCTTTGCCTTTGGCCCTGATTTATGTGCTTTTGTGTGTATTTTGTGGCCTAAAACTGCAAGTAGCAATGCCAGAAATTGGTATCAACTGGATGGGCGGAAGGGAGTAGGCGACAACCAGATGATGGTGACGGGGAAGCTGGGAAGGGGTGCAGCTCAATTTTCACACATCCGCACATTTTTGGTGCTGGGCTGTGTATTTATAGAAACATAAAACATGCTAATTTATTGCTGTTGATTTTAATAACTTTTAGTCCGCCCACATAAGTATGCTATAATTTTTGCGTCTGTCTGGGTTAGTGTGATGAAAGGGGAAATTTGGTGCATGGTGCGGGGAGGGACTGAACAATTCTGAAATAAAGTAAACTGTGCAAACAGCAAAAACTAAAAAAAAAAGCAGAAGAAGAATGTGAAAATCAAAGAGTTAAAAAAATAAATATTAAGAAAACTGAAGAGAAAAGTAAGAAAAAAACTATTGAAGATCGAAACCAAAAAAACATCCTATGAAATGGAAGGAAATATTTAAAAGTCATTAATATAGAAAACATACCTGTACGAATATAGCCAAAAAAGCAAAAGGAAATGGGCACAATAAAAATGAAATCAAATGAAAAATAAAGCTCACAAAGCACAATAAGCTTAATATTTATTTTCGATTTATTGTCAACCCGTTCTATTAGGCAGAGATCAACGCTCCTAATATAGTCGAGCCGAAGCTATGAATACTCCATAAAACCGATTTAGGTGCTCCATCAAGGCTGTAACCACATCTGATTGAACTGACATCCTGCTGCGCCAATGTGTTGGTCTATTGGTGTGTTCGTTTGCGCACCTGTGTGTAAGCATGTCCTTTCTACCGATTGACAAATATGAGCGTCACACAAAAGGTATGACTTCTCAATAGGATTTTTGTACCTGTCATTTTTTCTCCTTTTTGGCTTCTAGGGCTTGCTCAATGCGTTTGTATCACTCATGGGTGGTTCTTAGCCAACTGGCTACCGGCTACTGGCAACTGGCAACTGGATTGTTATCCAAGTGAATGGTCAACAGACGAACTCATGGCATGGACGGTGTGCAATGAAGGATGTCCGACTAGCCCATAATGAAACTTCAGATGACAACAGCTCGAGAAATTTTCAAGCCAAGTTCTAAATTGCGAGTTACATTGAAAGTTGCAAAGTATTACCTATTGCCCCTTGCACCGGCCTCCGCCCATTGGCCCCATTGCTGCCTCCAACAGTTACGAAACCAAACCAAAGCAAAGACAAGTAAAGACCAAAATAAAGGCAAGTCAAAAGGCCTGACGACATGTGGAGGAATGATGATGATGACCATATATCAAGTAAGGGACACGCCGACGTGCAATCTGCAAAATAGACATTCTTCCAACTCTCTCGCCTTTCATCCCTTCACCCTATCAATACGAAATTTCTAATTTGTAATTAGCTGAAATTGGAGCACTTTAATTGCATTTTAGAATAGTCAAGGATTCAGCTTGTCCAATTGAACCAACAATACATACAAATAAAAAAAATAATAATAAAAGGGAGAAAAAAGAAATAAAACATTTGCTCATAAATTGACTTGCCCATTAAGTGAGAAGGGTGTAAGAGGGGAGGTAGAAAAGTTTTGATGGTTGGCCACGAATATATTTGAAATGGAAATCGGCGCGCAAAGAGAGAGGCAGAGAGAGAAAGCGAAAGAAAGAATGAAAAAGAGTGAGAGAGAGACAGGGGGAAGGCTTTGTCAGTAGAATTCAATTGAAATTGCATTGCAAATAATTTGCCAATTTTGTGCATTATATATACAAATATGTATATATATATATATGTGTATGTATATTTGTATATTGTATATTTGAACGTTTTGTGCAGTTGCCACAATTTGCACAATTTATTTTTGCTTTGACTACTTTGACTCTTCAACTTTTTTGCCGACAAACAAAAAAACACAACACAAAAACATTTTACGGAATTATACAAAATTTGTGGTTTCTGTACGGGTTCCCCAGTTGCCATTCTTTGCTCCTTCTCCATCTCCTCTCTGCCTCTCTCTCTCTCTCCATCTCTCTCTCTCTCTCTCTCTCTCTCTCTCTTCATGATCCTATTGCAATTGTGTTTAGATAGGCTGCACTTTTATGCACTTTTCATTGTATTTCATTTGTTGTCCAGACCAAACTAAATAAATACATATTATTTGCCATCATTGAAACAATAACAACATATCATTATACATTGTTTTCAATTCCAAAATTTAAAACTATTTTCACAAGAAAAACATATTTGCCATAATCATTTGGCTGGGTATGAGACTCTCGACTTTAGTCTTTCTCTTTCCATCTCCAGCAGTTTTCATAGCCCCTAGACCAAAATTTTTCAAAAATCCTTGAAATTTGATTAATTGTCTTTGATTTTAGCGACCTTCATCTTCTTTAGTTAAGAGGTTTTTGATGTTTGAGTTCTGTTTTCAAGTTCAAAAATAAATTTAAAGTGGAAAAACTGTTTTACTGTTTTATATTTGATGAAACTTTTGATTGATTTTAAAAAATTGGTGTCAAAGTCCCAAAAACTAATATTGAAAACAATTTTCGAACACTTTAAAATCAATTGATTAAAATAGCAGAGTTGAATTTTAATTCCAATAAATATAAAACTGAGACATTTCGTTGTATTAAACATTTTCCAAATGTAAAAATTTATATTTACTCAAAATATCTTAGTTTGGCAAGCCTCTAATTTAGCCAATATAATAAATTTGGAAAACCAACTTTTCAAAATTTGTAAAACTAACTTTTGGCGCAATTATTGAAAACTTTCATAATGCCTAAAGGATGAATGCCTCTTTCCAACTTATTTTTAACCAAATCCCAGGCTTTATTCAAGGAGCAATTTTTTTTTATTGATTTATTTGCCGATTATTCCTGTTTAGAAGGGCGATTTCAAATTCAGCTTATTTTTATTCAAAAAGTATATCTCAAAAGCAAATCCTTTGATGTTGTGAAAATTGTATGAAACAGCGCTTTTAACACCTTTCGAACCCGCTAACAGGGAGGGGTAGTGAACAGGACCTTCCCCAACAAGCTAACAGCCCTGTTACATGTCAATTCGCCGCAACAGAGGGAGCCATTGGACACTTTTATGGTTCTTATTTATGGATAATATGTCCCAAAGTCGAGAATCAAGTTTATAGCGAGACTCTTATATTTATGGCTGCAAGTCGTCCCAAATTTGTAGCTTTCGCGACAGCGGGGTGCGAAGAAAGTTGCCTGGCGAAAGCAACTATCGATAAGGACAATAATCGATTATAGCAAATTGTCGGCCCCGTGTTGCCGACCTACCCACTTTCTCCACCCGTCTGATTGAAAGTTGCGAAAAC
Organism: Drosophila nebulosa; assembly: GCA_024703675.1. Classification (NCBI taxonomy): domain Eukaryota; kingdom Metazoa; phylum Arthropoda; class Insecta; order Diptera; family Drosophilidae; genus Drosophila; species Drosophila nebulosa. Next base: position 16,370,718 of record JANFPS010000003.1, read on the forward strand.
AACAAAAATTGGACCAAATGTTGGTTGTGTTTGTGTTGCGTTCCTTCAGTTGGCCGCGAGATATTGCCCAGAATTGGCTGTTGGCCAGGCCAAAATGATTAGCAAAAGGGGGCCTAAACGAATTATCCCTTTACACTGCGACAGTAAATTGCAAATTTGTGATTGAAAGTGAGAACATTTGCGAACTCAATAAATAGAGAGGTAGATGTGCTTAATTGATTGAAATGTGCAGAATATCTATCTAAAACGATTTTCATCTTTATCTCTCACTCACATATCTCTCTCCATTTCTTAGAGTGTTGAGTCTGTGTGCGTGAATGTGTGTGTGTGTGTGTGTGTGTGTGATGTGTGTGTTTGTATTTCCGCCAAGTTGCTCTAGTTTTTTGGCACTTTCTCCTGCCTCATTTGCCATATATATTTTGTTTTTTGTTTTTGGTTACTTTTGATTACTTTGACTTTCATTCAAACATAAAAAAGTGAACAAAACAAGGACAATAGAAAACCATTAAAAAGGCCGAAAGCCCTTCCATGGCATGTCCAAAACTCATTTGTCCGAAAAAAGAGAAAAATAAGAAAGAACTGTGCCATATCTCTTGCCGAAAAGGAGGTCACTCACAGCAGTCGAATGACCCCTTCGCACATCTTTAACTTTATCCGCATAGAATGTTTGTCGGGTTGGTTGGATTCATTTAATTCGATTATTGGCCCCTAAATGTGTCAAATGTGTTCGCTACCATTCTATATAGTGGCACTTTTAACTACTTATGTATATGTACATATGTAAGTATATATGTGCCCATATGTCTGGGTGTAGGTGTCACCATCGCCATCGCCAGTGGAATGACCTCCCAGTAGGTTAATGAAAACGTGGCTGCTGTTCGTCCTCCTTCTGCGCTTCTCAGTGTTTTTACGCTCTAGTATCCTCAGATATGGCACCTGGCTAAGTGGTAGCTGTTGTTGCAAACTTTTACCCAAGCTAAACAAACCAACTAACTAACTAACTAGTGGAACTGTTTCCTTCCTAGCCCATTAAGTGCCATCAAAAAGTTTTTCCAATTGGCGTCTATTAAAAAGGAAGTGTGCAAAGAAGCAGAAATTAAGCTTTTTTTCTAGTATATTTACTATACTCCTTAGAGTACATATTACCTACATATTAATCTCAGTTGGAATTATTTGGACTACAATTTATTGAAACTATCACAAAAAGTTGCTTAAAGTGTTTCGGGTTTCACTTGAAATTGAATTGACTTACTCTTTCCCAATAAGGTTGTAGCATATGGAATGGAAAGTCCTATCTTATGTGCACCTACACATAAGGAATCTATGTCAATTAACCAAAGAAAATGAAGTAAAAAAACGAATTGGGGGATACATCTCTATAGGCTCTCTCAAACACTGCCTCAACCCTTTACCCCATCCTCCACTTGGTTGTCGGCTATTTGGTCTTTGAAGTGGCAGTGCTGTTGTCTCTGGTTACAAAATTCAATTGAGAAAACTGTCAGCAAGTCAACAATTGGACATGAGGTTGGGGGTGTATGTATGTAGGTGTGTGGGTGTAGATGATGAATAACCAACCACACCTGAGCATCCATCCAAAAGCAAGCCCATGCGACACCGTTCACAACGTTGATGACGAAGACAAAGATGAAAACGATGGCAGTGATGATGTAAGGCGATACCAGATGAAAGTGGTGACACTAGTCCATTCGACTGCCCCCCCCGCAACATACTCTTCCGGGCTAACTTTTTTTCCTCCCCATTCACAATGGGAAATTTTCCCATGAAAACATTTGGGTTTTATTTCCCAGCACTTTTAGGCCCTGCCTTGTCCAACAACGAATCCAAACTAACGAAATGATTATGTGTACTCCCTTAGATTCGGTACAGACTTAACGCCATGGATACAGGACCCCTGGCCATGATGTTCACCAGCCTGGGGCTTCTGGTGCTAGTGGTATTGATGTTTCTGCTACTTGCCTGCCATTGCCTGGGACCAGGACGAGCAGCCAGCTGGATGCGTATGCGTTCCAGCAAGGAGGAGGAGAAAATTGGACTGTCTAAGCATAAGCATAAGCTATTCCATGCGAATGGTTACATGGCCAGCGTGAGTAGCTCAGCTTAGATGACTTTCAATCCTTTAGCTTTGTTTTTCATTTTAATTCGACACAGATTCAAACGGGATCCGAGTTTCTTTTGAGTACCAGTGGAAGCTTTAAGCGATTCGATACCATTGATAAGGAGGATTATCATCAGCGTTCGCAGCATTTATCGAATGGTGGAAACGGTTGTTTGGCACCCGAAAACGCTACCACGACGACACCATTGTGGAATCTACCCCAGGCGGATGCGGCCATACCACCGCAACCCTTACGACCGGCTCCTGCTCCGAGTAGTGCGGGCCCGGGATCGAAAACCGTGACATTCTCGTTTAGCAACGAGATGCGAAATGGTGGGGAATTGCCTCAGCCATTGGAGGCACCACCAGCTGCACCGTTGCGTCTATCCACCTCGGCTTCAGTTATGCTAACGGGCACAGCTATACCCCGACCCTTGGCCAAAAGGCAAGTGTCCTTGCAGCAGGTCATCGTCAGTCGGAAGCCAACAGAGGAAGAAGAAAAGGAGCAGCAGGCACAGTCCCAGCAACAGTCAGAACAGCATGAAAGACGTGTTCCGCCGATTTTAAAGCGTCGCAATTCCAGCACAAATCCATTTCTATGCGAGTCTTTAGACGCCAGTCCCCAAGTAACTAATACCAATCCTACAGAAGCTGCTTTGCCAACTCCTCCAGCATCACCTCAGCAGCAGCACAATGGTAATCCTTTTGTGGAGTCACCCAATTACCTACCCACTAACCGCCTATTCAAATTGTCTGGAGCCTGCACCTCGAATCCCTTTACACGGCTCAAGGGTCCACATTTGCTGCAGAAGACCATCTCTGAGGATTATCTTTTCCGCAAGTTGGGTGGAATCCATTCCAATGGCAATTCCACTCTCAATGCAAATGGCAATGGGACTTGGTCATTTGGTCGTTCCCTGCTCCGGCAAGAATCTTCGCTCAGTTTGGGTTTGGGTCGACGGAATAGCTCACAAACCTCTCTGGACAGCGGCTCACTGGACGGTGGCTTGAATTTGGGACGTGGCATTTCCTGTGATTCCGTTAATTCCGATTCCTCATTGTTTCTCGATCAGCTCGATCAGCCATATACACAAATAACTGGTTATCTCTGTGTGGGACTCCAATATGATAAGTAAGATGCGAATCTCTCTTCATCTATGGAGATGCCCATGCCCATTCTCAAATTCTGTCTCATTTTTCCAAGGGCTAGTCTAACCAATGAGGGTCTGGAGCTAACGGTCAGTGTCATTGAGGCCAAGGGACTCATCTGCCCATTTAGTGTGGACTCGCTGGACACATTTGTGCGCATCTATCTGGTGCCCGATCATCCCGGTGCCATGCAGACAAAGGTGAGAAAGCTGAGAGATTTCGAGATTGATCATAGTTTTGGATTCGATCAATTCCATCAATTGTTTTCAGGTAGCGAATGCCTCCCTTACTCCCAGCTACAATGAGAGCTTCAATTTCTGGTTGCACAAAAAGCAGATGAGGCATTCGCTTTGGTTTCACCTCTATCACAATGGACCCGCCCACACGTTAATCGGTGAGGCGGAAATGGAAATCGGTGAGATGCCCAAACCCATAACCACCTGGATACCATTGTCCGATTCAAGGAAATGCAATGCCCGCTGGGGAGAGCTTATGTTCTCGCTTAGCTATCTGCCCACAGCGGAACGTCTCACCATAGTTGTGGTCAAGGGGCGTAATCTAAAAATGGAACTGGACGCGAATCCCAATGGATTGGATGATGCTGGACTGGTGCAGCATATTTTCGTAAAGGTAAGATAAACCGAGCACCCAACAACAACGGGAGACAAAACCCAATGCATCCAATTGGAACGATTGTTTGCAGGTCTATTTAATGAACAACGAGAAGAAGGTCCTGAAAAAGCGCACTTCATTGAAACGCAAGGATCGCTGTCCCATCTTTAATGAGTCGATGATTTTCAGTGTGCCGCCTCATAGTCTGACCACAGTGCAACTGCGTCTCACAGTGTTTGGGGTGACGGAGAATGGGATATTGCCGTTGGGTCATGTCATTGCTGGCAGCTGTGCTGTCGGCAAGGGTCTTCGGCATTGGCATCAGATGTTGTCCTCGTTGCGCAAACCGGTGGCCATGTGGCATGTCCTAAGGCGTGCCACCAATCAGCCAATTTTTACAGGCGGAGCCGAGGCTGTAGTGGCCGCCATGCAATCCACCCTACAAAGGACCAGCGCCAAGAGAAATAGCATTGTCTAAGAGAAAAAGAAAGAGAGAGTCGGCGGCGGCAGATCCCAAGAAGATCAATGAATTTCATTGACAGCAATTTCACACTTTTCTCATTGAGGCGCCTAATTTTGGATAAACCCCTTCCTTTGCCCCCCTCCCTTTCCCTTTTTTTATTTTAGCGTTTCTTAGGAACCAAGTGAACCGATTAGTGGCAAAGAATCGTTTCGTTTTGCGGCAACTGAAAATTATAGAAACCAAAAGAAAAACAATTACAAGAAACTTCTTTGGTGACTCTTCATTTTACTCAATCGAACCCAAAGTAAACAAATTTAATTTTGAATGAAACCCTCTAAATTGCATTTACTACGGCTAAAATGACAAAAACTTTTATTACTTTTCTACTCTTTTTCTTACAACCAAAAAAAAAAAAAAAAGCCCAAAAATCACATAATGATTAAAATTCGAAACTAAGCTAAATACTATGCATACATTATCAGATATAGGAGATATAGTTAGATATGATATATAAGCATTTAAATAATCGCCCGCACCGCACCAAAAAGGACAAATTGTAAGCCCATTGAAATTAGTTACTTATTGAGATACTTCTACTATACATACATACATATATTTATATATATATATATATATATGTGTATGTACTTGTATATGAAGCACGCACTAAAGAAAAAACCCAAATTTACAGTATTATAGCAAAAAAAAACAAATTGACAACGAAACCTGACAAATATGTTCTTCTCATATACAATATATAATTAGAAAACAAAAACAAAGATGTAATTATTTTTGTTATAGCTTTTTGCGTTGTTGGTTTATTGTCTTATATAGATTTTTAGATAGGATCAATCCATGTGTTTTTTGGCAATCATCGAAAAGTTGTTGAACATTATTTATTTCAATTGTTATCAGAGTTATGAGAGAAATTGTGATAAGTAGAATTCAAATTGTGTCGAAATAAACCAATGAAATGAAGTATTCATCTACATAAACCAAAGCATACATAAATACATATAAATATAACTAACTATTGAGATCGGCAAGTCGATTTTTATGATATATAACTTTGCAGTAGAAGTTACAAAAAAAGGTTGATTTATTTGCTTTTTCCGTGTCTCTAAAGCCCCTCGAAAAAAGTGCTATAAAAGAAATATTTAGTTTTTTGTTTAAGAAATCAAAATAACCCCTACGAAGTTTAGTGTGCCAATTTCCTGCAAAGTTGTAATAAATAGAATAAGTTTTAGTATGATATATAGATATAGATGTGTATACCATATACTAATATATCTGATAAGGGGTATTCCGTTAACGGTTGCATTTAGATTTAGTTGTTATATTATACATACATACACATATGAGTGTTTCGTACAATATATTGTGTTTCAATTTATATATTTTTTACAGTAAAACGACAATAACTTTTCATATGTATTCAAGAATAAACAAAACCGAAACCGAAACCAAAACCAAACAAAAGAAAACAAACAACAATAATCAATGATTTAGAGAGCATATTGTCATAAGTATGATATGATTTCCTCAATTTTTATCCGGTCACCTGTCCTTTTTAACTTAATGCTTAGAACTATTTGTAGTATTCAACTAGACGAATGTATGTAGGGGCTTTTAAATTGATTCAGCTTTTCGATTATGATTATTTGAAAGTCTCCAAAGTAGCAACACAGACTAAATAAAATCGGTTAAAAAAATTCAATTTTAAAAGCGATTACACTACTGCCCATGGCCTATATCCTACACAATCCTGCACAATCCTAAACAAACTAATAGCACACACGCTTATCTATTCTATATACATAGCGATATACATATATATATATATATACATATATATATTCCTATTCACATCCAATTGACCAACCAAATCAAAAAGAACCTGGCACATTTGTAGCGAAATCGAAAACAAAACGAAAGCTTTAACAATTCCCCTATTTATTATTAGAATTTGTATGCATATATCCTATATATATATGTGTATGATCCACAAGAAAAGATACAACTTGACAATTTCTTAAAACGAAAAGCATTTAATAAAACCCAGTCACAAATTTGAATAATCAAAATATTTACTTATACATCCAAACATGAAAATTTGAAAAACCTTATCTTAAAAACTGCGCAAAGTATGTAGAAAGAAAATATAAAAGTAAATCTTTATGAATTGTTTGTTAAAAAGCATATTGATATAAATAGTTTAAAGTCGTGTTGAATTTGTATAAATTATACATACATACATATATGTATATATATGTATATCTATATATATTAAATATATATCTACAAATTGTTATACAAATAAATGAAAATATACATACATAATGATGTAACTTAAGTTGAACTTAAATTTACTAAAAACTTTATCTTGGAAATTGAATAGATTCTTTTAAGCTACAGGGAACCCCACTTTCCAGGGATGCTGGGGAACTCTCTTAATATCAGGATCATTCAATTTGACTCTTAATCATGTGAGAAATCATGTTGTTTTTTCAAGAACTTTCAGACAATACAAATGTGACCCATTATCGATATTAAAAAGCAATTAATATATCCCATATCCATTCACAATATTCAAGATATGTATTTACATAAATGTATCTGTAGTAAGTGCAGTTTGTCCAAACACAGATGCCCAGCTGAAGATACAAATACTAAATGGATACATATGTATCTTGTGCGGTTTCCAATTCAAAAGCGAAACGACAACGAAAAAGAAACCGAAAATGATACCCGCTGGCTGCTGATGTGTCCCAGCTGTGTTGCCATTGGATCATCTAAATTTAGCATCAGCGATTAGCAGCCAATGGCAGCAGAAGAAGCGATCGGTACACAGGCCAGACTACTTGACGACATTGCAGACTGACTGTCTGCCAGGAGTGTCTGTCGCCGTTGGATTCAGTTGTTAGTTGAACGAGCAAGTGCCAGGACATGAGTCACAAATTGCAGTTACATTTGAAAACTAAAGAAAAGGATCGTCGCCTTCTTCGCACACCGAAATGTGCGAGATGTCGCAATCATGGGGTCATCTCGTGCGTCAAGGGACACAAGAAGTTGTGCCGTTGGCGGGAATGCTGTTGCCCCAATTGTCAATTGGTTGTGGATCGTCAACGGGTTATGGCCGCCCAGGTGGCCCTACGTCGCCAACAGACTATGGAGGCCCTGGAGGTGAGAGCCTCGTCCACCAGCGAGGGTGAAGAATCGATGTCGTGCACCTCACCACCTCCACCCTTGCCGACATCACAGCCAGCATCCTTGTCCACTCGTCAGGTTCTGATTGCCCAGAAGAGAATCTACAAGCAGCGGCTAAGGAATTTGCAGCAATCCACATTGCATATCACAGCAGCCATGGAAGGTAAGCGCTCAGGACTAGGGCAAGGACATACGGTGCCAGACTGTCTGGCACGCACAGGCAACTTGTAATTGGAGATCCGCACAGGAAATGCCCAAAAACAACAGCAACAACAACAATACAATCATCAACAGCAACAGTAACAACAGCAGCAACAACAAATTGCTTAACTAAAGCCAAAAAAAAAAAAAGAAAACCAATTGAAATTTGAAATAGGATGCTCGTGGCAATTCGATACTTGAGCAAAAGGGAAAACTCTCTGGGCCAACAAAAATGAAAGAAGAAAAAACAAGGAAAATATGTTACCATCTGGTTTCCAGATAATTTCAAGCAAACTGTTGTCGGTTTTTGGTGCCAGACTGTCTGACTGACTAATTGACTTAACGAATTGCAGCAATTTGTAGTCCTGTATCTAATAACGCCTTCTCTTCTCTTCGATTCTTTTCAGAGTACAAACAGCGTTTTCCCACCACATTCAGTTCCCCCTTGATGGAACGCCTGCGCAAGCGTCGTGCATTCGCTGATCCGGAACTTAACTATGTCATGGAGGCAACATTGGGCGGTAGTCCTGCCTGTCATGCCCTATATGCCGCCGCCGCTGTGGGTTATCAAACAGTGCCGACGTTTACGTCGACACCCACAATCACGCCTATTCCTACACCCAACAACCTTGATGTCAGTTTACCTTCACCAGCATCTACAGCTACTGTAAAGAAGCCGAAGCTAAGTTTCTCCATTGAGTCTATAATAGGCACGTAGCAGTGTCTCTTGTAATACAAAAATTGTAAATAGTCCTTTTTTTTATTAGCATTAGTCTTTCGTATGAAATAAAACGAATATATATTTTTGAATTTAAATTTAAAATTGATTGGTTTTGGTTTATTTTATCGATTGAAAAAATACTTCACACTGAGCAGCAACAACAAAAATTAAACTTTCTTCAACTTTGTATTTAACATTTATTTAGTTATACTAATAAACTAATAATGGTTTTTTTTTCCATTTGATTCTTAAAAGACTATTTTTGAAATACAATAGTTGCTAAATATATATTATTTATTTTAAAAATACCCAATTTATGTATTAATAAAAGTCTGGCCAAATGTGCAAACGTGAATAATCGATATCAAAACAGGGTTGCCTAATTATACATTTTTAAAAACCTATCGACTTGGCGCTCGAACAATAACAAAAATTTGCACCAACACACACACAACAAAACATAGAAGGCGAGGCGCACATAAAAACACAAACACACACAAACGTAAAGAATAATTTATTCACATATGCTTTTATATGGCAGATAAGTTTATTAATAAATTTTTAGTTATATACTATTTTTAATATATAATACATGTATTTATTTTGTATGTTTGTAATTGTGTGTGTATAGGTATGTACATAGCAATACTGTTTGATTTTTGCTCTCCCGCAGTCCCACTGAATTCAATCAAAACAAACGACAGCGAACAGGCGTCGCAGCCACAACCACACGCCGTAGTCACGTTAGATAATCGGAGCCGGAGCGTAGCACCCCCCGCCGTTGTCATCGTCGTCACACACCTCTTTCTTTCGACAAGGTAAGTTTGCAACATGCAGAAGCGAAAAATCGATTGTCAGATTGAAGGCTAATTAGCCAAGGAAACGGGAAAATAGATACAAAATTAAGGAATTAAACTGTTTTCCCACGCCACCCTTCTTTCGCCACCCAGCGAGCCACTTCACCAAAATTGTATTTTTTCTATGTGTTAAATTGCCATAAATAATACTGTGTGTGATTATTGTTGATTGTTTTGCGTGTCGCCTACAATTGAATTGCGTGAGGTGCAAAAAAAACCATGACAATTACAACAACAAAGGAGCCGCAAATTGTTGCTCAGCTTTGTGTGTGTGTGCGTATCTGTGTCGGTGCGAGTGAAAGAGTCGAACGCTAGCAGCTGTTTAGTTTGCCAATTAGCACCCCTCTCACAAAATTTCACTAAAGTGCTTTGCTTTTTGTTTGTTCATATTTTGGCCTATAATTTGTGGGATTTAATTTAATTTCTGTATAGATTTGTTCGTTTTAATTAAATATTAGCCTTATCGAGTGTACTATCTTATCTATTGAATTTGAATAAGTTCCAAACGAGTGTATAGTAGGTATGTATGTGAAACATGTGGAATGAAGGTGCATATCCAAATTAAAACATACTCAGTGCTAAAGTCCAAGTGAAATATTGCATAAGAACTGACCTCCATCCCGAAATTGAAGTTTGCTTCCGAATAAGCACAAATGCAAGCATATGTGACTTGTTCCAAAATCCAAAACCAATGAGTCGAAGGTTCAAAAAACTTATTCAACTTTTCATATTTGCAAACGGCCAGTATGCTAAATACAATATACTCGAACCGGATTCATTGATAACATTTTCCAAGTGCTAAATACTTAGGAATACTGAATGAATCAAAACTGTTGTCATATATGTATGTATATGTGCATAAGATCTGATACTGCCTTCTAGTACTAGAAGTTCAGATAAGTGTCTATCTTGTTTTATCATTTAAATTTTACAATCAACTCATTCACAATACAATGTTGGAATCTTCTGTAAACATACATATTTACCGACTTGTTTGTCTACTTCACTAAGTAAAGATATAATTAAAAATTTACCCGCAAATTTTTGTCACAAATTTTCTTTCTGTGTATTTTGGTTGTTTGTTCAGAATTTTAACATCTTTCAAATGGCAACCGGTTTCAAATGCGACATAGCGAAATGTTACCAAAACCCAAATAACACACAGATATATCTGTCTATATCTGTTGGTATTGGGTCCATGGGGTCCAGGCAAACAGCAATTTAAATGTACCATACAGATACTTATATGTATGTGTATATATTTCGGCTGATTGACGCTTCTTTTTTTGGGTATTTTTATGATTGTCTGTCAGGTATATTGTTCTTTTGTTTGGGCATTAGACATTTTGCTTTGCTCTTCTTTCATTACGTAATTGCCAGATTCAAAGTGCAAATCGCCCATATGTATGGACCTTGTATATATAGACAAATATTTAAATGAACACATATCAGAATACATTGTATAAGCTGAGTCTGGGAAGACGTCACTGATAAGACATTTAGCTCAAAGTCAAAAGTACATAGCACTGATAGTCCACATTTAAATAATAAAAAAGCATATGTCTTCTAGCTCTTAATAATTATATGGCACATAATCCTTTAGTTGACAACTAAAAACATTAAACCACCAAAAATAAGAGACCGAAAAAAAACTTCCACAGTGATAAGAAAAGTAAGGTATGCAATGATCCTAAAATAGATATCTAAAATTTAGACCAACAGGTTTTGTATCGCAATGTTCTTGTATTTAATTGCACTATATGTGGTTGGTAATGAAAATATAATAAATGCTGGCAAAGTTTTAAAGTTTTTGTAAAATTTAAATCTGAATGTTCCCACAATATATCGATACTCCAATTGCCGCATCACTAATTACAATCAGCTGTTCCTTTAGGTTTTTCAAGCGCGCCAATTGAAACTGTTAAATGAGTAAACTGTTAAAAGCCCGGTTAAACCGGTTTTTATCGTTAGATTTTATAATTCTGTGCGGCAGGCTTTAGGTTTAACCAATAAAGGGGTGGGAGTAGCAAAGGAACGAAAGAAACCTACCGTAAACTAAAATTGATAAGCTATAAGCCTATATGGCTACCAATTTAAAACATTAAACACTGATAACAGAGCCGGTAGACAACACATACACAATCTCTTATATATGCATACAAACACATACACATTTAAATGTTGCCGCTTCTCTTATACTTTCCCTGTTCATTTTCTTTTCACAGTGTTAACGAACAGGATTCACAAGGACAGACAGTCTGCTGTTAAAGATGAGTCGTTTACTATTAAATAAACCCAGCGCCATTCAGCGAGCCGCTGCCACAGTGTCTAGCAGGACGTCAGCTGTCGTGTCAGTCCAACAACAAAAACACCAACCATGTAGAATAACGCCCAGCGTCGTCATACGCCGCTGGAAATCGTTTCTACATAACAATAACAGCGCCGTTCAAAAATCAGCCACAGCAACAGCGTCGCTTTCACAGCGCAGTCAAGTCGAAACTTTGAACGCGCGTGGTAGCTATACTTCTCGGTTAGTAGTGGAACCCCCACCCCCTACCATATTCATACACCTCCATCTCCAATACACACACAAAAACACCTCAATTTCACACTTACCATCGCGCGCCCCCAATTCGGGAAACATTTTTAACATTAGCATAACAGTGTTTAACAGTGTTTTATTTTTTGTTGTTTCTTTATTCCTTCTTCCTTTTGCGGTCTGCATTCTGCACAGTTCGTACACAAGCAAAAGTGAGAAAATGTCATCAAAATGCCTGCAACTGGAGAATATCAATCCGAATTTTATCACCATGGAATATGCTGTTCGTGGTCCATTAGTGATACGAGCCGGTGAAATTGAAAAGGAGCTGGAGAAGGTAAGTCTTACCAAATTATTCTACCTAATTTCACTACCTTCTAGTTTCTTCCTCGTCCAGCATTTACTTTCGAGCCATGTTCAGTCAACCAAATGTTTGTGTGTGTACATGTGCGTGTGTCTTTTTGTTTTGCGCTTTGCCGCCCTTTTTTATTTCAAAAGAATGGGCAAGAACAATTTCCTTATATCATTCGCAATCTCATTTACTACATGAAACAAAAATTGGCAAAACTTTTTGATATAATATACAATTAAATACCGTTAATAGGTAGGTGGTAGGTTGTCCTACACAAAAAACTTTTCCATAAGTGGAAAATATCTTCAATTAGTACAAAACATCGTTCATATGCGATTTATATAGATGTATAAAGATTCAACTACACCTATGTACAAACCCACTTATGTATGTATGTACGTATTGTGTATATATGTATATACTTATTTTTGTGGTTTATAATCTCTTGCCCTGAGCTTATTATAAATATTATCGAACTTTATCTCAATTTGTAATTGTATAATGGAAGTGATAAAAGTGAACTTTGAAAATGGAACCGCCATTTCAATCACCTGATTGGATGTACTTATATTATGTATGTATATATGTACATATGTATGTATGTATGTATTGTACATGTTTATGTTTTTATATAAAAATGTTTATAAATGATCTCAAGAGCTGTGGGGCAGCCTGAACTAAAAATTTTTAACAGATCTTATGATCTAATTCATTTCTAATAAGTTAAGCTTCAATTGTTTTTACTTCAACAATGGATATACATATGTACATATGTATTGTACATGTATTCGTATACATACATATATTTGAAGCTTTTAATTAAGGTTGAGTATTTGGCATAGACAAGTTCACTGAACGCATAAAAAATGAATGAATGACATTGGCCTTCAACTGTGCTTAACATGGTCTCCCCCATAAGACCTCTTATATAAGCGATACGGGGCGATGCTGTTATCCTGTTATCAGTGAAAGTCACCAAACTCAAAACAAACATGCGCAAACATCTCTTTCTCTCTATCTCTCTCTCTCTCTCGCTATCTGTTCCTTAACCTCTCTTTGTCTTCTTCTTTGTTTGACTCTTCGAAAACAAACACAATAAAATTATATACATAAGTATATGGCCAATATACTTCTATGACTTTTCACATTTTGCATTTTGCATTGTTCTTGACAGCGACAGCAGCAGCAGCATATCAACATTTCAGTTGGCCTTTTCCCATCTTCCTTCCCTGTCCCGCTGGCCTGATTTGCTCCATTGATTTCCTTTTCATTTTTCTGCGTTTTATCAAATGTTTTTACATATACAAATGTACATATCTACAAACACACACACATATATAAAATGATAAAAAGTTTTTGGCTTTTGGCCAAGTTATAGAGACAAAGACGTAGCTTTCATCTAGAAGAGAGGCAGGGATTACGCTTAAATCTTTAAATTTATCTATATGAAAATTCCTTTAATCGAGCCTAAAATCTATTGGTCCATTTTGAAAAAAAAAGACACTAAAACCCCTTATGATACGTCCATGTACAAAAAGATGTTGCTACTTGGGAGGAGGATGATGGGTAAAACTTCATCTATCTGTCGAAAACAGACATTGTTATCGTTCTTGTTATTTGTTTTCGGATAGACATTCACATGGTTTTTGTGGCTTTCTTCATACCTAAATATAGATTAAAAATAAACCTATTTCATTCCAACGATGGTTAATGGAAGCCACTGACAAATGCAGTAAAAATTTGATTCCTAAAGAAAAGTATTGGTTTCTATACATTCGTCCATCGAACTGAACGTCTACTTAACTTAAATAATAACCATAATAAATGGAACTGAGTTACCAATATTATCTAAAATTTGTGCATTTCCCCTTAACCTTCTCATGACTTTTGTTGTTTCTAATGACATATCGCATCGTTAACTGCGCTATAAAAATTCATATAATATATACTTATATCAATTATATAGCCTCTCGCAATCGAAATCTTCAAAACAAAAAACGTACAAATTGAACAAACACTTTTTCGTATACCCTTTCCAAAAAAACAAAAAGTACACTAAACTAAGAGCCAAAGTTACTCGCAATCAATAGACACACATTCTCGATTAAATATAGATTCGTTAAGAAAACTATTGGTCTATATCGTAGAGCAGCTGGCAAAGGGTATATGAACTGCGGCATGGTAGAACTTAAAGCGCTACCATCCATTTATTTATTAGTTTCTTTGAACAAATTCAAGTGCAAATAAGTCGAATACTTTGCGCAATACATACAAATACACACATACATATATGTTATTCGATATGTATAAATGTTTCAGGTGGCAACTGCCATTATAGTTAGTACAAACAACCAATACCGCAATAGCAACTCTTATGAAATGTGCGATTGTATAGACACAATCTCCTTAACTCTCTCTCTCTCTTTCTCTTCCTCTTTCTCACACACTTGACGCACTCTGTGGTAGGTGTGTGCTGGAATATTGGAAGTACCTTTTATCAGTCCAAAATTAAACAACACAAGTATTTTGTTATATTGTAGACGCATCTTCGAGGGAAGTCTAATTAATTCTGTCACTTGGGACCTGAAAATGTCGTAACATTAACCTTATATCAAATGGGTAATTGAATTTCATTATACCCTGCACCACTCATAGTATATAATTAAATTATCTTGGTCCGAATTTTACAAAATTTTCAGAGAAAATTTCCACGCTAGAAACGTTTTCAAAGCGAATATAGGCGAAATCTGTCGATAGGTGCGCTAATGTGCGATAAAGTAAACTAATCTTCCACTACCCAAGTCGGTTGCTTACTTTATTAAGCAATTTATAACTCTATTAAGAGATAGAGACAAAAGCTACTAAGAATAGGAAAAGCATCGTATCTATTGTTGAAATCAGGTTAACTCCTATGGCCTTTTAATAGCCCATTCTTTTATTTTTCCATATAAACAACATTAATTTGATCAAAGCTTGTTTACTATTTAAGTTTACTATAATTTACTATGTATCACACTATTGTTTTGAAACCCTATACCCCTAAAAGTAGCCGCAGTGAGCGCATGGTGTGTAGGTTGTTTGATGTTTACAACAAGCTAGCTCGCTCAATCGTGCTTCGCTGTGAATTCTCCAATTATTCATATTAACGGGCATTGACGTCATCCCGACCCGCCCCCCCCTGATCCGTGACCCTCCCACCATGCCAATGAAACGTAAGTGGATGTGAATTGCATGTCATTCCACATTTGTGGCGGGTGCAAATGTTGTGTGAGTTTGTTTGCCGAGGAAATTGTGTGTGTTAGTTTGTGTGATTTTTCTTCCAACTGTATGCATTTGTTTTCGTATTTCATGTCAAATTTGATTGGACAATGACTTGAAGTGTTGTAAGTGGGTAGCCATATGAGAAGCAAGCCAGACTCGTCATTTCCTCTTTAGCGTTGTCTCGTCCTCTCTTTAATCTCGCTCATTTCTCACACCGAATCAGCGGTTTAGTACTCAATTGCAATCAAAACTCAACATTTTTGGAGTAAATAAGTGGACAGCGTGCGTTTCATATTAACTTTTTCAAAGGAAAAATTTAATGTTTATATCCTTTATTGATCAGTTTTTTTTTTTTCAGTCTCTGTTTTATATTATATTTTCAGTTTTTGGGATGATTGACTTTTCAAGAGTCATTTATTTGTATGACATTATTATCGTATCGAAACCCTGAAAAATAAAGAGTTAGAAATATACAGTTTAAAACAATCATCGTTTTAGGATTGAGAAGTTTCTCCTCCTATTAAACGAAAAGGGCTCAAAACAGTTGTTTACAATGTCTGCGGGCTTAAAAGGTTTATTATTCCTAATTCGGCCTAATTCGCATGCTTCCTGCCTCTACTTCCCAAGCTCCTCCTGTGTGTTAGCCACAGCGTTTTGATGAATCATTGGTCTCACACAACCGTATTTGTCGGTATAGTAAACGTATATAATGAAAAAGTCTATATAAAAGGTCTATAATTATTGCAGTCAACCGACCAATGGTTCGCGCAATTTGAGCTCATTTGCATACATATAATTTGATTTCAATTGTGTGCCCCATTTGATTTTCCTTAATTTGTTATTTCAGGGCGTTAAGAAACCCTTCGACCAGGTGA
Organism: Drosophila nebulosa; assembly: GCA_024703675.1. NCBI lineage: Eukaryota > Metazoa > Arthropoda > Insecta > Diptera > Drosophilidae > Drosophila > Drosophila nebulosa. The sequence continues at coordinate 16,387,071 of JANFPS010000003.1, forward strand.
TTCGTGCCAACATTGGTGATTGCCATGCCATGGGACAAAAGCCGGTGACGTTTTTGCGTCAGGTGAGTTAATATAACCGGCATCTGTATAAATAGCTGATTTTACCTTTCAATAATTTCGGAACAGTTGTTGTCATTAACCTTTGAGCCACGTCTACTTGACTCGCCCGACTATCCGGAGGATGTAAAGCAACGTGCTCGTGCCATATTGGGTAATTGCCAGGGTCACTCGGTTGGCTCCTATACCGATTCGGCTGGTCTTGAGGTGGTGCGTCGCCAGGTGGCCGATTATATCGAACGACGAGATGGCGGCATTCCAAGCGACTACTTGAATATCTATTTGACTGGCGGTGCCTCTCCTGGCATTAAGAGTATTCTGTCCCTCATCCAGTAAGATCAATAACTTTGCAATAGATCACAAAGAACAAAGTTTATTAACCATCTATCTCTTTGTTTAGCGCTGAGGTGGGCGGCAAGCCACCCGGCGTTATGGTGCCCATCCCACAGTATCCATTGTACTCGGCCACTATTGCTGAATACGGCATGACCAAAGTGGACTATTACCTTGAGGAGGAGACCGGCTGGAGTCTGGGACGTAAAGAGCTGCAACGTGCTTTCGATGAGGCCAAAAATACATGCAATCCTCGCGCCTTGGTTGTAATCAATCCGGGCAATCCTACCGGCCAGGTTCTAACCCGCGATAACATTGTCGAAATTATTAAGTTTGCGCACGACAACAAACTTCTACTCCTGGCCGATGAGGTCTATCAGGACAATGTTTACGACAAAAACTCCAAATTCTACTCGTTCAAGAAGGTGGCGTACGAGATGGGTGAACCCTATCGCAGCCAGGAGTTGGTTAGTTTCCTATCCACCTCAAAGGGTTATCTCGGCGAATGCGGTATTCGTGGTGGCTACATGGAGGTGCTTAATTTGTGCCCCAACGTTAAGGCCATGCTAACCAAGTCAATAACAGCCGCTCTCTGCAGCACCACCGCTGGCCAGGTGGCTGTCAGTGCTCTTGTCAATCCTCCAAAGCAGGGTGAACCCTCCTATGAGCTATTCCAAAAGGAAAAGAACGCCACGTTGGCTGCCCTTAAGGAGCGAGCGGAGCTGGTTCACAAGACTCTTAGCGGTTTCGAAGGTTACAAAGTAAATCCAGTGCAGGGTGCCATGTATGTGTTCCCACAAATTGAGATTCCACCCAAGGCCGTCGAAGCGGCTAAGGCCAAGGGCCTGGCTCCCGATGTGTTTTATGCATTTGAGCTTTTGGAAACGAGTGGTAAGTCAAACCAAACCACTTCCTTTCGATATGCTGAGCATCACTTTATTTGCTTAATATTTTTCCAGGAATTTGCATTGTTCCGGGAAGCGGTTTTGGTCAAAAGCCTGGCACCTATCACTTCCGCAGCACCATATTGCCACAGACCGATAAGCTAAAACTGATGATGGAAAAATTCCGTGTATTCCATACCGAATTCATGAAGAAGTACAAGTAAAACAATGATCAGCCGCCCATCCAACCATCCCGTATATAGAAGTCTTTGAAGCCTCTGCCTGTGTTAAATATGTCTGATTCCCCAATCAATTATTATTATACCATAATTGAGACTTGTTTTTGATTTTTGTTATAATTCCTCCTAACTATTTGCTGCGTTATTTATATATCAAATATATATATATATGTGTACCTCCTATATGTATATATCTATGTGTATACTACATATTTACGGGTTTGTTTTTAATTTTGATGCATAATAACGTTGAGCTCTTTTTTATCCACGTATTTTTCGATGGAATCCAAAATTTGAGAATTGGCATAAGGTCCACTAAATGAATATTTCATTTAGGGCTTAGATACCATTTCGAAGCACTATGGTAGACGAAGGAAGTGACAATAATTTTTGTTAGTTTACGCACACACATACATATTGATATTGTTGTTTACGAAAAATTATTGCATTATTCCCAATATTATATGTGTGTACATTTGTATGCATATTTTTTGTGTATGTAAAGGTATACGTATTCAAGTCATTAATAATTGTTACAAAAAACAAATGAAATCAAAAAAAAAATATATTGTATTATTGTTGAAAATTACCGAATTGGTTTTATTGGCTAACTTGTGGCATCTTTTTAATCCTCGAATGCAGCAAGATTGATAAGATTTCTCTTAGAGAAACTCGATCTGCATTGATGTATTTTCAAGAGCCTTAAATGCATTCCAATTTTTTTCTCAAAGTTCATAAATATTTGTATAAATGACCCACTACAACTAGAGAAAGATTAAACAATTTGTGACTAAAGAGACTAAGCCCATGCGAAATAAAAAATTCCTTGCATACTTCACGGATGCTTTAGGAAATTTCGTCCCTTGCCATCCACAAGGCGCAAGTAAGTCAATGATTTCGTTCTTACATGCGCTTTTTAATTTAAATAATTTGACCATAATCCCCATCCCAAACATGGAGATGGAATAAAAAACGATTGATTAACTTTTTGCCGTATTTTAAGTTATCTGTTTTTTTTTTTCGTTTTATTAATTCTCACTTTGCTTATTCATTTATACTTGCACTCTCTATCGTCGTGTTTCATACTTGTAATAAAGAAATTGTTGCATCTTATTATTCTGATTAATTTTCATTTTTACAGTTTTTTTTTGTTTTTTAGGAAAAATGCGTCCTTTTTTGCAACGTTTATAGAGTAATCGCGATCGCATTAATCCATATTATCATTATAATCGGCACAAAACTAAGAGATGTGCATCTTTGTCTTTGTTTGACCATCGCTCACTCATGCATTATATAATGTTGTGTGTGTTTTTTTTTGTGGTTCATTTAAAATCTACGTACTTAAAATCTAAATACTTGAATTGTATTAGAGTAGAGCAGAGGATTAAAGTTGCATTTCGGGATAATAAGGAAGTTGCGGTAGAGAGTTGGGCTTATCCAAAAAGAAGAAGAGGTTCTAATAAAATAATCAACTAAAAAAAATGGTTAGTAAAAGTATTAAAAATTCCGATTACATTAACTCTAGGTTGTGTTGGATTGGTTGGTTAATTGGGTGATTGATCAAGTGTGTGGGTGGTGATGAGAAAAAAAAGAGAGTTAAAGAGAGATAGAGCCCTTTTCCTTTCTTCTTTAGTGACGATCCCGTGAGTCCGAACGGCTGCGGCGATCCCGTGAAAAGCTGCGACTGCGTGAACGTGAACGCCTTGGGGAGCGCGATCTGTAATTAGATGGGTCAAGGGGGGCAGGAATTTTGATAGTGTGTTTGGAGGTTGCATAAAAAAAGAAGACAAACGATCAGCGAGACACAAGACAGAGTGAGAGAGAAAGGGAGAGACAGAGAGAGAGAGAGAGAAAGAAAGAGAGATAAAATACAAATTAAATAGATTTTGTTTGACTTGCTAAATATAAAAATTTCAAAAAAATTAGTTAATTGCTTTTGTTTTGTTTTTTCTTTCTTTCGATCATACAACACACAACTTGAACACGATGAAGCAGCTGGGATGAAGCTATTTAAAGCTTGTAAGCCTGGCTTTTATTAACGAAAGCGTCGATTGGTGTGGTTGATTGGTTGATTGATTGGCTGATGAGCAGAGCAGAACTAAGAAGAATACTGTTGTTGTTGTTGGAGTTGAGTTGTTGTTGTTGTTGTTGTAGTAGTAGTAGTTGTTGTTGTTGTTGTAGTTGGGCAGTTGATTCGATATTGATTCTGATTGATTTGTGACTAAAGTGGTGGTTGGTGGTGGTTCTGGTAGGTGGTGGTGGTGGTGTGTGTTGGTTGGTTGGTTGGCTGATTGGCTGATTGATTGAGGTGATGGTTTCTTTTCTTTTACATTTGCAGGCTGAAGTTGAAGTTTTGCAGCAGTTGCAGATTTGCAGGTTGTAGTAGAAGAAGCAGCAGCAGCAGCAGCAGCTGTAGGCTGTGGGCTGTTGTGGTTGTGCTCTGGATTGGTAGAAGAGCGCAGGCAGACGACACGCACACTCCCGAAAACCCACCCTCCCTCACATACATACATACACACACTCAACACAACCGCCCTTCCCTCCCCATTACCCACGTTGGGATGACGAGTCAGGATACAAGTGACTGCCCATGCGCTGTTTGGTTGAGTTTGAAGATTGGATGAAGCCCCATCATTATCAAGAAGGGCTAGGTGATGGGCAGATAATTAGGCATGGACAACAACACATACAATGTCAGTTATGCTTAAGGAAGGGGAAAAGCTGGAGATAGCACCGTAGCTAAATCAACATCCTCGACACAAAAAATGTACAAAAGGTTGGACGAACCAACATTTAGTTTAAGGCCTAGATTTAGTCTTTTAAAGTTTTTAAGTATCACGGACATAATATTTGTTAATATTGGTAAGGGTTTTAAACCAGCGACATTTATCACAGTTCGATTAAAATATTTAAATTTTATATCTTTTAAATCTTTAAATATTTTTTTTTATACTATAACCAAGTGGATAACGAAGAATCTACAATCAAAATAACTTTGTTATTACTACACTAAGGCTTTACTTTAAACTTTCGGCTACAAACCCGCAAACAAATTTTTTTTATAAGATGAAATTTTCCTCAAATTATTATATTTCCTAATTAACTTAAGTTAGTGGTAGGTAAAAGACTGGGAAGTGGAAGTGGGGTTAGGGAAGCGTGTGTGTATGTGTGTATTGCAAACCCCAAAGAACGGAAATGGAAATTTGTAAGAACATTTTCCATTTCATTCGTTCTTGAATTTTTGTACATATAATATACATAAATTAAGATGATTAAATACTCTTCATTTTTTTTTGTGTTGTTGTTGTAGTTGGAGTAGTAGTAGTAGTAGCTGTTGGTTGTTGTTGTTTTTGTTGGTTGTTGTTGGTTGTAGCTTGTAGGCTGGCTAGAGATGACTTTTGATGAGGTTGATTTTGGTTGGTGGTGGATTTGGTTGGTTGGTTGATTGATTGATTGATCGATTTTGGTTGAGCTGATTGATTTTGGTTGCTTGAGGTTGAGTTGGTTGTTGGGGGGACAAATTTTCAGAATCTCAAGACGAAATTTGCAGAAGCGTTGCTTAACGGAAGAACACGAACGGTGTTGGCAATTGTTGTTGCTGTTGTTCTAGTTGTTGTTGTTGTTGTTATTGTTGTTTCTTGTCGGTGATTTTGTGTTGGTTGGTTGGTTGATTGATTGATTGGTTAAATGTAAAATAGTAGAAGAAGCTTCAAAATAGATGAGAAGGTTATGAAGGTTGCGGTTGCAGTTGAATTTTTGCAGTTGAAGTTGATGATGAAAAAGATGCGATGCGACGCTTTTTGTTGCTTAGCCTTTGATTCAAAAATAGAGAGAGAAAAAGAGAGACGATGTATGAGTGTATATATGTGTGTGTGAGTGTGAGTGTGTAGGTGTGCATATTTGGTTGCAACATGAAATGAAAAGCTCCAAATCCTAAGACAACAGACTGAATAACGACAACTATTGCTATTGTCAGTGAGTTCTAGTGTTAAGAATATTTTTGAGGAATACATTGTGGCATAGTTCTTTTTGTCTTATGTGATAAGCATTATGATACAGAAAGGTCCATAGTGTTGTTACATGTGGAATTTCTTTTTCCCAATTCATTAAGTTTTCAATTAGAAACTGAAAAAGTTTTGGTTTAAAAAAAAACCATAAGCTTTTAACTAAACTAGAGTAAGTGTCGCTCCTAATATCAGGCTTGAAGACTTTTCATTTCATGATGAAAGTGTTTGTAAAGCGGAACATCAAAAATTTTGACACGCTGCGGCATCCTTCTCCAATTAAACAAATCGGGAGTGAAGAAGTGGAGAGATGTAGGTAGGGGTGTCAAAGCTTTTAAGCTCTACTTGAACTCTATGCATGGGTGTATGTAAGTGGTATGTGGGAGTGAGAGGGGTTAGTTGTTGTTGTGGTGGAGGTTGCTTTTGTTGTTGCTGTTGGTTTTCTTGATGATATTGATGCAATTTGCGGCCTTGTTGTTGTAGGAGAAGAGTGTAGGTAGTGTTGCTGTTGTTGTTGTAATCGTCATGGGTCAACGGAATTTATCAAATTTGTTGTATTCGGCAATTATCATCAACTTGAATTGTGTTGTTGTAGGTGAAATGTGTGTTGTTGTTGTTGTTGTTTTTGGTGGTGGTGGTGTAATAGGAGGAGCAGGATCTGTAGTTGTGAGACGTGAAGTTGTTGTTGTTGTTGTTCTTGTTGTAGTAGTAGTTCTTGTTGAAGGAAGAGGAGTAGTAGAAGTTCTAGTAGTAGTAGCTGTTGTTGTTCTTATTGTTGTTGTTGTGCTTGTAGTAGTAGTAGAAGAAGACTTTATCCTGCAAAATGATTGTGAAACCACATTAAAATTGGCTCCATTCTTGCAAGCAGTTACTAAAACACAACAAACAAACGGAAGACGCAAAAAAAACCACAACAATAATATGTATATATATAGATACAACCTACTACAATTATTTAAAAATTATTAAATAGTAAATAACAGCGCGCTGACATCTCAGTTGACTCTCGTACTTTTTTTTAAAAAAAAAAGCAGTGACTAAAATTTACGTACGCCACTGTGGAGATACATGACATGGAGATGCCATACTGGTTGTTTTTTCCTCTCTTCTTCTTTTCTTTTGCGTTGTATGTATACTCGAATTGATTTTTCACATATGTATATACATACATATATGCATGTATAGGGGATTTTTCTTTCTTTTTGGCTCTACTCACCTATAACGTCCTCCTCCATCACCAGCACGAGCCCCACCACCGCCTCCTCCACCACCGCTGCCACTGCGTGCACCACGTCTTGGTCCACCGCCGCCACCACCGCTTCCTCCGCCACCACCAGCGCCACCACCACTACCGCGCCCTTCTCGTGATCGACCCGAAGACATTTCAACCCGGATGCGAGTACCACAGCAGCGGGTACCATCCAGACCGCGGGTTGCGTCCTCTGCATCGCGGCGATCCTCGAATTCAACAAAAGCAAAACCTGGTGGATTACGGGCCACCCAGACATTGCGCAAGGGTCCGTATTTGCTAAACGCATTCTCAATCTCATATTTGGAGGCCGAGGAGCCCAAGTTGCCCACGTAGACTTTGCAGGCCAAGTCCCATTCCCGATATCGTGGCATTGTGCACTTTTTTTATTTTGTTTACTTTAGTTTTTTTAACAATTGTTGTTGTTTCTATATGATTAATAAGTGACTTCACTTTGCGCAAAAAAAATCCAACAACAAGCCACCGAAAAGGTTTTCACAGTTTGTGACCGCAACGAAGCAAAAATAAACAGTGATGCCAGATAAAGTTGCGCCGCTGTGTTGGAGAGGCTGTCAAAATAACCCGATTATCGATATATCGAGGTTTTTGTAGAAGAGCCAGATCCAGTAACGCCTTAGCAAAAAATGTATGTTCTCTTATTATTATTCTATTTTGTTCTACCTAAAAACAGCAATAACCTAAGTGAATTTTGTATAATATCAACAATATTATTTCTCTAATGGGACAGCCAAATCTTTCCCGAATTTATAAAAAAAAACTTTGTTCAATACACAGCTTTAAATAAGAAAATTCTATATTTTTCGACAGTAGAAAAAACATTTTAACGGCTGTTTAAAAAGGTTCAGGTACAATTTGTTTCCACATGCACTTTGTTTTCACTATTTGTTTCAACATTTTTTAATAACATATTTTGAAAGGAGCGGGAAAACTTTTCATTTTGTTTTACAACACCTAAGTAACCAATATCAAGGTCACCAACGGTATGGCATCTCCATTCATATTATCGATAAATTTTGCACCATCAGAGTGAGAGATAAAATTGAATCAAAGCGTGAGATATCTCGAATATACTTTGCAACCCGTACGTACATTCTTTTTTATTATATAAAGAACATTAAAAGCGAAATTAAAAGTCACTTTCTCCTGCCTCCCGCAAACCATCGCCCGCAGTTTGTTCTAGTCATTCAGCTAGCCTAAGAACGCACATTCTCGAAAAGCAATGGGCAGCAACACATCCAAGGGAGTCGAAGTCGCTCAGGCTGCAGCGGCAGCGGGTCAATCTATTCCATCCGCCACTCAAGGGTCTGCAGCCGGTGAGAAACCAAAATGCAAAGCCTGTTGTGCCTGTCCCGAGACCAAGCGAGCACGTGACCAGTGGTGAGTGACAATGACGCAACATTTTCCCAAATTGCATTCTATTTTGAAATCCCTTACCGTTTTGCTTCCCTTTGCAGCATAGTGGAACGCGGAGAGGAGAACTGCACGGCATTGATTGAGGCGCACAAGAAATGTATGCGGGATGCCGGGTTTAATATCTAAATAAACCAAGTCTAACGGCAAAGCCGCCTATTTGTTAAGAATTGTTTTCTTTTTCTTGTTGTATCTCATGCTTATTATAGTCTTAAATTAAATACCAAACAAAATAGAAAAACAAATTGTTAAAGAAAACGGATATAGTATGTTTAATATTCCCAATGCACTAAAACAACATCAAGAACAGCCTAAATGAAGCTAAGCGTGCGTAATGCCACTACGGCAGCCATATAGAAGGTAATGCACAGCATTGTAGCAAAGGCTAGAATTCGCGACGGCTGTGGCACGGGATAAACCGCATAGACCAATGTATGTACGATGCGTGCTACGGAGGCAACTCGGAACAGATTGCAAGCAACTGCCTGATTGGGATTCGTGCTTATGTAGATCAGAGCCATGATGAAATACGGCAAAATATTCTCCATGTCATTGCGATGAGCTCTAAAGTATAGCGAAAATACATGTTTTTTATAAAATCACAAGTGAAAAGTGGAATGGAGTTACCTGCGTACGCGCTCTACATGCGGATCATCAAACTTAACTTCAAGATTCTTAAAAAATAAATCCTCCTGATTAGGAAATATCTAGAAAAAAAATGTTAAACAATAATATTGACTGATTTTTAATTTCATTAATCGATCAAACTGCAATTCAGCTCGAAATTTTTAAATAGTCCAAACTAATTGTGAGATAATTTGTTATAAGTAAAATTTGTGAGACTGATTAAGACAAGATGATTAATTATTAAATTATTTTTCATATAAACTTAAGGCGGATAGAATTTGTATAAATCTGCATATTATATATACTAAAACAACTTGTTTTCTATACGAACTTGATTAAATCGTTAAGTATAGATGCAGACTTCTGTTACCTCGAATCAAGTTCTGTATTTATATAACTTTCAAATGGAAAAATCACCTAAACACTTGTATTGCTAATAGTTTTTCATTAGTTCTTAAAATTTGAAATGAAAATGGATTATTGTTGTTTTTACCTTGCGCCTTAGCGCCAATGGAATTAGACCCAGAAGCTGCGAATAAGTGAACAAACACCGTATGGATCAACTGCTAGATCATACTCATGCGACCGAGACCTGCTGCACTTACCTTATACCGGAAGCGTTGCAAGGCCGTCAGCAAGGACATAAGCAGCATTTTAGCCACCAACACTGTTGACCAGAAGAGATAGCAACAGAATGTAGGATTTTCCAGAGTAAATGTTGTGTTATTGGCCATCCCTGATCCTGCCATTGGCGTTGACAATGGAGACAGAATAGTGGAGCTATTGGTTGACATATTGTTTTTGGATGTTTTAAGCTATTGACTTGAGCGAAAAAACGAGTACGTCTGTGTGCCTGAAACGCGAACTTTGACTAATGTAGCAACAGATCGTTGGTTTTGGAGTCGTCATTTAGCCAGTTAAAACATTCGACAATTCATTCTTGGAAACTGGACAAACTGGTTACGAATTGCGTTCAAATAGATGCCATTGGATCTTGATTGTTGTAGTATGTGCTAGACACCTAGACCAGTGAGCATATGGATGAATAGTTTAACTATTAAACAGCTCGTTGGGCATCGTAGTTATAGTAAGTTAAATGTTTTTTTTTTTTCAATGCAACAGATGAGCAACACTAAAAAAGGTTATACTATGTGTTAGTTGGGGCACTGGAAATCAGACAACTAATGGCTATGACAATGAAAATGAAATTGGCCGCAAGGTAAGTCGATGGCCAGTTGCACTTAGGTGAATGGTGTAGAATTCTTTAATTGATTGAGATGGGCGCTGAAAGACATTCAAAGTGGTTAACTTAAGTGGTATCCAAAGCTTTAAAATTTTTTTTCCTTTACTTACCAATGTATTTACTCCACAGAGTCGCACTTCAGATTGTTGCGATTTATTTATAGACAAATCCTTTAAATACCATTTGAGGCTCAACTTTCCTTGACAAAGGCTAAGCTTTAACTGACTGTAGACTGGAAATTACTCATTTATGGTGCATTTTGATTTGCAAGTAGAGTAAGCAGATGCTTCTTTTCCCAGCAGCTAATCTTCCGCATGATTTTTTTATGAATTTCGATTGAAGCAATTATCCAATTATTATATACATACGTTTAATAATATGGTTTATCCCACATGTGGCAACCCACAAGTATCCTTTCTATATACTCACTCCGATTTATATCTGGCATTTATGTATGTTATGTATACATATGTTGGTTTTTAAAGTGATTCTGCAATTCGGCGGAAAAAGCGAAAAAGGCACATGCTAACGAACATATTTGAAATACCCGTATGTACATAAAGTATATATACTTACTATATTTCAAAATGTATGTACATATTTCCAAAAATAAAAGATCAAGGTTAAGAACACAAAATTTGCAAGCAAACAACAAACAACAAAAAATTTGCTATTAAATACATATATATGAGCGAAAAAACAAATTAAAAAAACCAATACATTATCATAAAAATGCTTAGAGGGAAAATGGAATGGAGTATTCAACTGCGACAAGATACTCGACACCTAAAAATGGAAAAACGTTGAATCCTTATTAACTAATCCATCAGATGAAAACGGAAATTCCCAAACCTATAACACGATCCAAATGCATGGACATGGTAAGCAAAAGCCAATGCCAGCAACTAAAGAATATTTTTATTTTATTATCAACTATAAGTTTGTCGTTTGAACGAGCAGAGGGGAGAGGGAGCGACATATGTAGATCCAGACAGTTCCAAAGAAAAGCATAACACGCTGATTAGATGCCCACGTTTAAGACCAGTAGACACACTTGTTTAAAATAGCAGACACATAGAGTATACATATGTATGTATGTATATATGTCCGGACTTTTAATGTGTTGGGAATAGTTTGTCCACCTGGGGATAACTAAGAAAATGAGCAATAGAATTTCTGCCTCAAACATTCGGATAGTTGTCCATCCTAATTCATCAGCTGCGTGTGGCATGCACAACTCAGTGTGTGTTAATCGCGTCTACTTATATATGTACATATGTACATAATAATATTCATAGTTGACATATTAAAAAATATTTCTACTTAGCATCTCGTTGTCCAGATTTAGAGGAAAAAGCAAAACCAATGACGAGTTCTGGTTGCCTTGTTCTCAAAAACTCTGCGAAACACGCGTCTTGCTCACAGAATTTTCCCCAAGTGTCGCGAAGTCTCGAAACGTCAGACGCATCGTCAGCACGTAGAACGTTCAAAGTCCAAAATTGTTTTCATTGCTCTTTTACTTTTTTGTTTCTGTGTTGCCCTATGACGAATACACGCTTCAAATATTTATACAGAACAAGAAAAAGTTAAACAAAAATTGTTCAACGATAAACATTTATTACGTACTTAACGTGTGCAAGTAGAAAAACACTCGTAAGTAGGTTCAAAAGTCACATGAAACTAATGCCGAAAAACAAAACCTGAAAGAAGACTTAATATTATTTGATTAAAACTTTTTGTTAGAAAACACTCAGCCCCAATTATACGAGAACGAAGAAGAATCAGAAAAAATTAGTAACAAAATGAAATTAACCGAAATGAATTAATTTGTTTCAGAATTCTTATCAGTCAAATCTACCGAAATACCACTTCTACTAAATTCTACCTTTCACTCGATTCCAAAGTTCAAAAATGAATGTCATACAATCTACGTATATAAATATATTCATATGTTTATATAGTACATCTGCACATACTGAACAAAGGTGGAGTCTATAGGATCAATAAGTACTAAAAAATAAAAAAGAACATACATATCTAAAGACAGACAGGGCGCTGATAATAAAAGACCCCATGGTATGCTTTATAAATAAAATCCCCCCCACCTACGCCAGCAAGAGAGTCTATAGTCTTCTTCTAATCAGCAAACGGAACTCCGATTGTAAATTAAGTTTTGTCTACACATTAAGTTATATTTAGGTATTGACTACTTTGATAGATTGTTTAAAACTGCCACACGGAAACACTTTCAAGATTAGGGACTTGAATATATCTACCTAAAAGATACATATGTACATATCTGCCAATCATATAGAATAGTTAAATAATTCACTCAGAAATGTTGGGGTAACTCTTGAAAATTGGTTTTATTGGGGTTCTTAACGAATGGGAACAAAGGCGCAATTTGTAACTGAGATTACAATGACTTCAAAGTCCATTAAAATGAAAACAACTTGACTAATACCAAGTACTTGTATTTGGTAGTTGAACAGTTTGTATGTGCACAATGTCTGAATATATGCATATTTACATATTTACATACAACAACTGATATTTTTCTATATTCGTTCCATCTATGTATGAATCTCGATTACTATAAGCACCTATACAATGTGTGTGTGTGTGTGTGTGTGTGTGGTTGTATGGCTAACGATTAAGGGTTACAACATACTAAGTTATAGCCATAGCCATGACGAACAATCGATTGAATGAATTGAACTTTGGCTGTTCACTATTGACTGATGAAAGGTGCATTCACAATGTTGCCATGTACATAGTATTTATTTAGAATAATCATCAGCATGTTATGAGTGTTTATTGGATGGTTATGTTTATGGCTAGCCGTCTGGCACTGCTTTACCTTATCAGGCAGACATATGTATGTACTAACTTATGTACATACATATTAATGTGTATACATATGTATGTAGGTATGTGGAAAGATAGTTTTTGGTTTCATTCCATTCTGTTGTTCACCAACCGCCTCGTAATTTGTTTTCGTTTAGTCACAAAACTTTGGCTGAACTTTGGAATCGTTTTACACACAGACTTCTGTATGTATCTACAAGTATATGACGTATAGGACAGTTGGGTTACGAATATACATACATATATGTATCTACGTACAGACAGCTTCCTATAGCTGGCGTCGGTTGCCACATGATTGCCACCGATTGCAACTGGGCAAGTGCAATATCATCATACTATATAAGTATATGGGTACACGTTATCGACGGAACGACTTCGGCGACGGAACGGCGGCTGGGCCAAAGGTCACACGTAGCATTTGCGTGGCGATTGATAATGGAAATGCCCCCATATACAGAGAAATGTGTACTTCAATCTACACTCATCCACTCATACATACATTCATACACGCATATGTATGTACTTACTTTGTTTGTCGCCTTAATCTAGTTGTCAAGCCCCAAGACAAACAAACATTGAACAATATAGTCTTAAGTGCTTGCGTTCTACCTCTCTCTGCCTCCGCCTGATATTGCAGATGTATGTGATCCTTAGGTGTAAAATATATCCTCAATTCCTTACTGACGTGCCAAGAGATGTATGTATATGTATAAGCATATATGTATGTATGTATGTATGTATGTAGCTGAGTATCCCATTTGAGTATCTCATCTCCACAATTCAGCCAATAAATATGCAAATGTTCACTTAGTTTGATTACTGCAATTTTAAAACGTCATATTCACTTTTGAAGCTCAACACAAGTCCAAAGTAACAATGCGACGCCAAAAAAAAAAAAAAAAAACAAATTAAAAACTTACTAATACCCCGCCCAGACCAATCCCTCAGTTCAACCTGACATGAGGCGATCGAAATACAGTCAATGAAAATTGTATTTTCTCATTTTACTACAATCAATCAAATAAAGTCAATATCTAAAACAAGTCGTTCAATAAATAACGTTCTTTTAATATTTTCACACAATTAAACGATATAGGATTTTACAAATATAGTAAGGTTTAAAAAGAAAGACAATCAAAACCCAAGAGAGACAATTGCCTAATAGTAGATTATTTTGATTTTAATTCGAAAAATGTACTAAACAATTCGTTAGTTAGTCTTCGCTTTGGTATCAACAAACTTTTGAGCATCACTGTGCTTAAGGTAACGAGAGGGCCCCACAAAGTCCAAAAACCAAAAAGTCGAGAGAGCGCTAGTGGAGAGCAAAAGAGTACAAGATGGGAGCGAGAAAACTAAAAGGCCGGGCTATTTTGACCAAGCCGAATTTTATGCACTCTTGCAAATGCTCTTGATTATCGATCGCTGCCATTGAAGCATATGGAAAAGAAGTTTCTAATGATAAACACGCAATGTAATAGTAGCACGATCTTTAAGATATACTCAAAGTTCAGAAATATAATTTTCAAAGATAGTTTGAATAGTTCAAAAAAATTAATTAAATAAGTGATCGCTTATTCTTAAACAAATAAAAATCTTTTCTGGATAAGTTCTTCTTTAAATCGTTTGATACCCCGCCCGCACTAGATCTGGCTCTGGTAAAAAGAAATTGTTAATTTTTAAAACTTTTCATTTCATTGATTTATTTTTTTTCTAAATGATATTTGAATATCTAGAATTTGGCGAAACTTGGTCTCGATTTGAATATTGTAAATGGCAAATATATTCAAGGTTTGACCGAAGGTTTGATTTGACATCGTCAAATTTCAGAGCAAAATCAATGTAGTCTACTTGTAAGGGTGTAACGAGATATCCGTCGCATTCGGTCTCTCGCTGCTCGCCGCCTCCTAATATAATAAACCAGCCGCGCAGCTCACAAATCAGTCAGAATATATATGTCCACATAGTAAGACGTTTCAGTGCGTGTGCTCCATATAAGAAAGCATAATTCCATATACATATACATATATAGAGTTCTTAAAAACCAGAGTGAACCGGCGGACACACACACACATTGACAATCAGTAAGCTGTTTTTTTCTGTGAGAGAAAGAAGAAAAAGTGCCGCAATAAGCAAGTTAAGCAAAAAATCAAAAAAAAAAGAAAAGTGAAAATTAAGCATAAAAACTAAAAAGAAAGGCAAAAGAAACAGATAAAGAAAAAACATGGCCAGTGCAGAACAAAAAAGTGCCACAGGCAATGGAACCGCAGTTAACCACACAATTGCCAATGGCTCGACACCGCAGTATCAGGATCGGGAACAGACCAAGGACGCTAATGCTAAGGATCTACTGCCGCATCTGGAATCCCTGGAGCGTATTATCAAATTGCCTGTGGTGAATGCTGCATGGGATAAATCACAAGATGTCTATGGCAAAGTAAAGGGTAAGTTCAATGCGAAGAAGAAATGGAAGACAAAAAAAAAAAAAGAAAGAAAAATGTGCTCCGAGAGCAAGGCGGCAAGCTGGCGGTGGCTAAGGGCATTGAACTCCATCCAACGCAACCTCAACTTCGCCTATTGCATTACATTTGCGGATAAGACAAAAATGCAAGAAAACCGTTGCTTCGAATAACGACGAAGACGCCATTTTCTTAGTTTCGAAATCGAACTAAATAAATTAACCGGCAATGAAGCGAAAATTTATCAGAATTGAACTCAATTAAAGTTAATTGTTATATTGATTGATTGCTGCAACAGCCGCAAACAATACCAAAGAGATCAACAACAGCCGCCCTGACCTAACAACCAAATTATACATTCTTTTCTTAGTGTCGAACTTTGCCCTCGCGAAAAGTGAAAAGAAACGAAATAACAAAAATTTACATAACATAATTTTGCAAAGAAAAAATCGTAGGCGAATGCTTGGGCTAGATGGGGCGCCAGTGTTTTTTTTTTCTTATGTAGTTTTTTTTATATATGTAGTTAGTTGGACTTTAAACTTGTGATATTTTGTGATCGCAATCATGATGATAATGATGGTGATTATAATGATGTTTGCCGTATGACGAACTATCAAAGTCTAAACTTGTCAGACAGATACTAAGGCATAGGGAAAATAAAGCGAACGCATAATGATGAGGTGAGAGATGGCAAAATGTGCGAAAGTAGTGGGGATCGTGGAGAGGGGCGTGCAATGGAGAAGGCCTTTGCCTCGGGCTTTGCAAAGTACAAAAACTGCGCAGTTGCTTATCAGTTAGAAATGTCGCTGACAAATGACGATAAGTCTGTTATCACATGCCTTTAGCTGAACTATATATACATACATATATCTGATATGTATATATATATATACATATGTATGTATGTAGCAATTCCAGAAAATTTCATTTTAAATCTAATGACTCTTTTTTCCACTCTCCGGCTCTCTCTTTAGGTAAAAATCGCGTTTTTGAATGGGCTTTCACTGCCGCTGAGGATTGCGTGACTCGTGCTGTGACCACTGCTGTTCCATTTGTTACAAAACTTGATAGACCCATTGCGTATGTGGATCAGACCATTGTCAAGGGCATCGAACAGTTGGAGGTTAAGGCACCCATCATTAAGGACACGCCACAGGAGATCTACAATCAGGCCAAGAGCAAAGTTATCGATGTCGTCCAACCCCATTTGGAGCGTGTGGTTAAATTCAAGGCGGCCGGCCAACAAAAAGCTGCTTCGCTTAAGGATTTGGCCTGGCAGAAGGCCAATGAAGTCCTTGCTACACAATATGGTAGCTTGGCAGTGAATGGTGTGGATACCACCACAGCCTTAGCTGAACGCCTTCTGGAATACTACTTCCCCAAGAGTGAATCCGATGTGGAAGAGGATAATGGTATGTATAATGGATATAGGCATATCCAAATCTGTTTTTGGCCCCCTTTGTTTTTCACATTTCAGACGTAAAGTACAAAAAAACACACAGTGTTAGATATTATACATTTGGCTTGGTTCCCATTTTAATTTTCAATTTGAAATTTAGGTGTTTAGATGTTATTTTTCTCCTCGTTTTTTTGTTGTTTTTTTCTATTTATTTGCTGTGTATAAACAAAAATTCTATAAATAAAACGTAAATAATTTTTAATTCTCAGATAATAAACAAAATGCTGTCGTGCAAAATGGCAAAAGCTCTGAACATAATGACAGTAAGTTCTCGTATTTGTCGTATCGTATTCGTATTGTTCTAACAAAAGCATGTTTCAAGGGATAATGTTCAGATAGCGCATTCCTATATGTATAGTACGATATTGCCGATATCTCTCATATTACCTAGCTACCCATCTAAACTAAATATGTAGAATTTTTGGCAACCAAGCATTGAGAAAATTAAATATTTCACAATTTGAGAAGAGTTAGTTACTTTTGGGTGAATTTTCCCCGATATTTCTAAACTACTTACTAAATCTTCTCTCTCTCTCTCTCTCTCTTTCTCTTTTCTTCTTTCTCTTCTTTCGCTGCTATATTGAATATGCTTAGTCATTAATATTGGGGACTACGATGAAGAAGAAGTTGATGCTAGATTCATTGTAGCTGCGTCCACAGTATTTCTATCCATGTCGTTGAGAATCATAACTGAAATAGTTGAATACATTAGAAGAAATCCAGAGATAATAGGCATTATCGATAGGGAACTGAACAATTTTATGGTAAGATCAATAGTTTAGGATCCACCACAAAAGTTTTCATAAAATACTAACCCAAAAACTCATCGTTTTAATTTGAGACTAATCGTTAATTATTTGTTTCTTTCCTTATTTTTCTCTTTCTTTGTGTGTATAGTGCCAGTTCCCGCCAGCGAGGATCCAGTCTTACACACCGTCCAGACAGTCGGCCGTTTATCCAATAAGATCTCACGTCGCGTCTATAGAAATGTCTCCCGACAGATCAAGCAAGTCCAAAAGGGCAATATCAATGACTATCTGAGCTCATTAATAGCTGCACTCAAGCTACATCAGTACATTAATTTCATCAACTCATCGATGGGCACAAATGTGGAGCAATCCACATTGGGTGGAGATACGTGCTCACCCTTTGGGCCCAGCTCATCGTCCGTAAGCAGCACTGCTACCACAGTAGTCACTAGCACAGGAACAGTTCCAGCCAAGAAACCACAGGCCGTTAAGAAACCAATTGCTAAGCCAGCAGCTGCCCAATGAGAGGGTTGGTCATGTGTTGCATGATGGCCCAGTTATATATATATATATATATATACAAATATATATGTATATATATATTCTTTTTTTTTATTCTGTCGCCCACATCATAGAAATATGAACATTTTTTTTAATATTATTTTAAGTCTACCTTTTCCCCTCTCTCTCCTACCTGTTCGCATGTTTGCTTTGTAAATATTTATTTCAAGTAACCTCCACACCCACCCGCACTCGCACACCCTCACACACAGCCACCACACACAAACACACACACACACATACACACATATATATATGCTAAATATATATATATATTTAAGTTGTAGTTGTAGTTAAACAAAAAAGAAAGCTTAAACTTTTTTTGTAATTTTTTTTTAGCTGTGCTAAATTTAAAAAAATTAAAAGCAAAAAAAAATATGGAAGGAAGTGCCACGCCCGCATTAAAGAATGAAGAATAATTTAGTTTATATATTCCCCCATTGTATATATATAAAAATATATATATATATACCTTTATGTGTATATGTATAGAACTAATCATAGTTGCTATTTAATTCTAATTATAAAGAAAAAACAAATTGAATTGTAGACAAGAGCAAAAACCTCCCCCCACCAATGAGACAGACGGGGGGGAATCCACCAATGATGATCATAATATCATAATGATAATAATGTTTTATTACGTTTAATGCTAAAGAGATAATGAATTATGCCCTATATATATATGAAAGATACTAAACAATAAAACAAAAATCCGAAAAAAAAGAAATTAAACTGGAACAAACAATACAATATGTACATGTAAAAATACGAAAATTTCATTTAAAGTTCATGATAAGATGTACATACATAACATACATGCGATGTATGTATGTAGGTATGTATGTCTGGTCGAGTATTGATTAAAAAGAACCTAAACTTATCTTAGTTAACAACTCACCTAAGGCAAAAAAGTTCAACAATTTCTCTGCGTTTCAAGATAAGAATGAATGGAAAGAAACTAAAAACTCTGAACGTTATTCATGTCGATAATGATAGCGTTAATGGGTTTGACTTGGTTTGGTTTAATTTGGTTTTGTCTCGACTTGTTAAAAAAGAAAAAAGGTCGTCTCGAAGACATGCATGCATGTACATATGATGGAGGGAGGGAAAGGGTTCCGTCTACGTTTCTATAAGATTCCTTTTCATTTTTGATCAAGTTAATTTGGTATTCTTCGCATGGAATGTTGAATCCTTCACATTGTTTGGCATAATTTTCGAACGAGACGCAAAAACATTCTGTGTAAATATTCATGAGATTGGTATTGATGGGATGGGATTGGTAGAGAAGAGATGAGATGGTTCGGGAAGAGGAAGATGTCGTAGATGTGGTCCAAAAAAGGCTTCGCTTGCGGCTTGTGGTGGTTTTTACTTTGGTTGACTGGTTAGACGGGTTTCCGTTTTCAGACCGCATCGTCATCATCAACATCATCATTTTGATGATTATGATCATCTTGTAGTGATGAAATTGGCAACCGCATGATATATTTGAGAGCCTACCTCCAATAAATATATGTACATATACAAATTTATATAGATATGTGTCTATCTCTCGTTTATTGTGTCTTTGGTCTCGCATGCGTTTGCCAGTTTTGTACTTACAAACAATTTACATAAACCTATAACATGTTGATGAAGTCCAACACTGGACTTTAGACTCTTGATGACGATGATGACGGGCCATTAAAGTCAGGCCCCAGTTGGCAACGTGGTAGGCGCAATAGACGCTTATCAGCTACGAATAAAACGTCCAACTAAGGCACACATAGGCACTAAAGAGAGACATTCAGAGACGGAGAGGTGGAGACGAGAGTCTAATGAGTGTGCCGAGAGAGCGGACGCTGGCAAGTGATAAAGGCCCCAGGATGGGGTCCAGGCCAGAGCCAAGAAACCAACATGCAACGGAAGAGGCGTGTTCCAGCAATCAGTAGCAGCGACAGCAGCAACAACTGCGCTTCCAAGTGAGTGCAAAGTACAACAAGTGGCGTGATTATTATTATTATTCTCTTTATATACACATTTTCTTTATTATACTGAATTCTCGGATCGGATCGGATCAGATCGGATCTGGCTTGTTGTTTTGCTGACGCTCATTTTATTTTTTTATTCTTTATGAGTCTTTTTTTGTGATTTGCAACTGTTAATTGAACTACACAAATAACAGACATACAATGTACATGAACTATACATATTAATATATACATATGTATGTATTCGTCTTTTCTTAAATTCCGAAAATCAATTCGATTGCACAATCTTTGATTTATTCTATTTATTTGCTAGTCACTGCAACATTAAATTTTACAAATTCTGTAATTTCATCAAAATCCTCATGCCCTATTTCGAAAGTTGTTTACGGATAGAATAATACTTTCGTGTTGGCATTATGATGTTTCTAAATTATTTATCAGAAAAGTTGACTAACAACAATTATTATTAGCATAGCTCAGAGTTCAATAAAAATGACTAACGCAGGCATTGAGAACTTTAAAACAATTGGAAGAGACTTTAGTTGTCACGTAAGCAAATCGATTTTAATTTAACCCAGAGCATTTGCATTCCTTCAAATATTTTCGAAATTTTTTGTAAACGAATCTTTTTGTGATAAAACAGTCTTTTCTTTATCTAACCCAGGGATTTCTCGAGTAGTCCAGGGACCACCCAGACTAGCGTTCTAGAAATTTTAAGGACAACTAATTTAACATTACTACAAACTGTACAACTATAAATAGTGCAAATTCGATGGAATAATAAGTATTTTAGAAAAAGAAAACATTTAGAGATAAAGTTAAATTCTTATCGCTTTTACATTTAATACAGAAAATACAGAATCACAACGTGTTTAAAAAGAAATAAACAAAAACTATATTCAGAAATCTAAATAACAATTAGTAAAACACATTATTTGAATTGATCAATTTGCTCTCTTTGTCGCTGTGACAATATCTTTAAAGTCAAATAATTCAATTACCTTGACTTTGCCAACACTTTTGTTGTCGTTATCTTTATATGCTATATGCTTATCACCGGCGTCTGCTCTGGATGACGTAGGAGGACACATCGAATGAGGACCGCATAAACGAGTCGTGGCATCGACTAGATCAAAGTGCGGCGGTTTGTTCAGTGACAGTGTTAATTTGCTCAGCATTTGCGACATTTGTTCGGCTAGCTTTGGCTTGAGAGTTCCTATTTTAACAATAGTGGCCAGAAGCAGATCCAAGGGTAGTATGGCTGGCAGGGCTAACAATTTAATGCCACTATAGTGAAGTGTCCAATTGGTAAAGCGTTTATTGTTTTGGCCCATCCGGTCCTGCATGAAGTTCCCATCAAGCATTGTCGCCCCGTACTTAAAATTCCTCCAATCCTGGCGACATCTTTGTATTGAGATCATATTGTGGCAATAAAGGAATTCCAAAGCATCTGCGAATCCTTGTTGACAGAACGACGAAAGAAAGTCGGGACCTGCTGGCAATATAATGTGAATCAATCGATAAATGTTTCGGCGTGAGACCTGAAAACTTGTATTGGCCCAATTTAGATTGATCTGAAACAATTTTGATCTCTGATCCCTGGGACATATGTCACTTTCGCCACAGAAAGGACTGACAGTTACTGTGTTTTCATCCAACAAGGGCAAATTGTTGGAGAAGGCTCCATCAACATAGCGGACTCCGCGCCAACGTGGCGGCAATATACCTGAAAAGCCGGGAATAAAGCAGGAGCAGAGTAGCGCCTGCATTAAATCTTGGCGTGACAGAAATTCCGATACAATCACATTCCTGCCGTCACAGATCCGTGTGAGTGAAATGTGTAGCCGACCGTTAACCCTCTCATGGGCATCTGGAGGTAGAAGTCGCTGTAATCCCTCCATCAGGCAGCTCTGAATGTTAAACCAAGGGCTAAATGGTCCAAGTGAATGGCGCCGGGCCTCCTTGACAATTCGCAGAAAGTCGGATGCCATTGTGGCCAATGGCAAATCGCATAACAGACAACAAGCGGCCAGTGCACCTGCCGATGCACCGGCAATTTTGTCCTGCAACATGTGCGGCGCATATATTTTAAGGCACACAGCCACTCCTACGTGATAGATACCCAAGAAACCACAGCCGGCGAATGACAGATTCATCATATGTGGCAAGGGATGAAATTGACATGTGCAAATAAAAAAGCGTATATACGATATGAATACTATGTATGTACATATATGCATATATGTACATATGTATGTATCAAGTTCTCTTGTTGACTAAAAATAAGTGTGACCATCTGTGTGAGAGAATACCACTAAAATGGATAAGATCTTTATCGTAAAATTAATTGGAGGGTCTCTTTATGGATATATATCAAAAAACCCGTTTTGTTTTTAAAGCTATGCCAATTTCCCAGTACCCCTTTTAAAATTCGGAAATCTTTTCAAAAAATTTCCCTTCAAAGATGCGAATTTTAAAAATTTTTTTCAAGTTTTAAAGATGCGCTTGCCGTTAACTCATAGCAATCAGCTATTGTTTATATTCAATTTAATTGATTTTGCAATGTTTATGCATTTTTGTACATAAAAAAAAAAAAACTAAGTCAAATATCTATATGTTTATAAAAGCTCCATCGGCATAGGATGAATTACTTTCTTGTAAAATTCAGTAAATCATTCTTTTTATGTTTTAGAACCAGCTACAGTAGAGATTTGGTTAGATAAGTGGTGGGAGATTAGTTGATTAGTACATTTAGATTTATATAGAACCGGGACCGTAACAATTACAGCGAAATATTAAGAAATAAAAGACTCGTATTATCGTCAACTTAGGACTAAAGCATATTGGTTTCATCGTTAATTTAGATGAAACCTAAACTCAGTTATTAAATTTTTTTGACAGGTTACAAGGGAGAAGTACGATTTAAAAAGCTCCATTTTAAAAGCACATTGACATAAACGTGTACTTATGTATATATGTATAAATAATAAATTTCTTAATTTACGCCAGGGTGTTTACGGCCCCTGTAAGATGAATTTTCCTTCTTGCAGATCCCAATAGTAGTAGGGTTGTAAAGTTGGATTATATTGCGAGCCATCTCTTTATCACAGACAATGCTCCAGCACTAAATATAGAAAGTGGGACATGTAGGATGATTAAGTATTATCACTTGGTTTTTGTTTGCTTTTAATTTGGTTCGAATTTGTATGTTTTTTTTATGTGGGTGTAGTTTTCTTTTGTATTTGATAGACAGATATCCCCCTCCACACAAAATCTTTTGTTTGCATGTCTGTGATTTCTGCGTCTTTGAAAACGAGAAACAATCGTTATGATGGGAGTAAAGGTTTCAAGACAAGAACACCTTCTTATCTCTTTCATCGTTGTACAGGTTACTCGTTTATTTTTTTCACTTTTTACTCTTCGTTATTGGATTATGCTTCAAGGCGGCGGCTCTATTCCAACTCTTGACCTAAAAGCGCACAGGCAGGGCATCAACATTTATCAGCCGCAACCGCTTAAGGCTTCGCCATTTGTGCCTGGCCAGTGGTAATACCAGCACTGGACGTAGCTTCTGCCTGAGGCTCATCGCTGGAAAGCTGACGATTTAGCACCGTTGCGAAATGTTCTCCGAAAACGGCATGATTATACGAAACCAGGCGCCGAAAAGAGGCAATAAATGCAACAAGTTCCTCTGCATAGTCTCCAAAGCCGGATGGAGGAGGTGGTATTCCGTTATTAGAGCGCAAGGCCACGCGCACAAAGCCATTCAGACGCTTGGCTAGAGAAATCGAAATTACAATTAACAATTTTGATACTAACAAAATATGCATCTGGAACTGCTAACATACCCATTAAACTACGCACAGGCGAGGTTTTGTTCGACAGCTGCATTACTTGGGCTTTCAATGCATCTTGATCTGCATCACTTATGGCTGGGAGTTGCTCCTGATCTAGGGCATTTTGAACAAATGCACGAACTTGCTCATAGCAGCTCTCAATGGCAGTGGGAACTTGGCTATGATTATTAAAACGAAGTGTTAGTTTTTGGTTTACAGGACAATGATTAATTCAATTGACAAAACTTACTCAATTTGCTTGACATCCTGCATTATAATGTCTAATTGTTGGGCCAATTTAAGACGATTCTCGCGACGCTGTGAAATCACTGGCATGCTTTGGGCAATGGACATGATCGAGGCGCATATAATCAGGCGTTGAGCACGCCAACTAAGGCCCTCAAAGCGACTCTTGTCAATGCGCATAAGCTCTGGAAATTCCTTATCCAACGGATAGTCCAACAGCTGCATGTAAGCATTGTAAATGATATCATCGTTGCTAGAACAACCAGACCGATGACGCTGTAGCCAATCCTCCGTGGCAGGAAAACCAGCTGGCAAAGGACAAATGATTTAGTTGTTGTGACAGATGTCTTAACTAGTAGATGACACACCACTCACCTTGACCATGAAACTCTTTAAGGTACTTGCTAAATTTCTCTTTCTCAAACTGCACCGAATTGGCGGCAATACTGCTACGTGCCATCGACAACAAGAAATTGGCCATATCCAATTTCATTAGTGTCATTATCTCCAAAATACTACGAAATGTTTCCACCACATCGTCAATATCTCGCAATTTCGCGACATCCTCATCACGTGCGGGGGCACATATCCGCGACAGAATATTGATGAGGAAATTGGCATATGATCGAAAATCGAGAACACCGCGTTCCGCCTGCTGACGAATGATGGCATCATCGAGCACCTCATTAATACGTACCAAAGAGCGTTCGTTATTGGGGGAAAAGAGCTGGGGTAATTCCTCTTTGATTTCGGCCAACAAGCGTATGGCCTGGTCAAAATTGGGTGGTTGTTGTTCAAGCTGCTGACGCAGAATATCCCAAAATGCCTGATGCATAATCGTTTTGATGCGACCCTCCAAACTGCAAAACAAAGGTAATAATGTTAGATTAAAGGTGTAAAATGTATGCCTTTATCCCCGTTAAATCGTAAAAATAAACAATTCGAAGAACCACTGATTTTATTATTTGGGTATCTATTTGAAGTTTATCGAAATAAAAATACTTGTCGAAACTTTGCAAACAATTTTTAAAATATAATTGAGAAGTAGTCTGTGAGCAAAAGCCTCACCTGAATCTGTCCCCAAGTTTATAAAATTCACAAATGAATCTGTGTATCTTTTGCAAATCAAGTGTAAGCTTTTAAAAGACCAGATTTTAAGTTTTATATGTATGTGAATTTTATAAAATATTATTTTAGTCGATTCCTGAATAACAGTGTAAACAATAAGGACAATTTGCAGTTTTTGGTTACCTATCCATTGGTGGCACATATTGTTGTAGCTTAAAATCCGGATTCAAGGCTATCTCGTGGGCCAGTTCAGTGTTGCGTAGATCCTTCAACATGCTGGCCACCTCATCCATAGTAACAATTTTGGGTGGACTGCCATCCACGCTAGGCAGCACAAAGCGAGTTGTTGAGTCCGTGGAACTCTCGCTGTCTGTGCGAAGACGATCCTCCAGCCGCTGGCGTTGTTGTTCGTCCTTCGAATCCATAGTAACTGTTTTTTTCCAAGTGCGTTTTAAACCAAATGGGGCAGTAAAAAGCTCAAATAGAGCTTTGTAATACTCAAGCTTTCCTTTGTTTTCCTTTGTTTCCCAAGACGTAGTTTTTATCTGGTTTTGACCAAATTTAGATTTTCTTTGTTTACCAATTAGAGAAGAATAAAGAATGAAACAAAAGTTAAAGCTTGACTTTCAGAATGCGTTTTCAGTCAGGGTCAAGAAAACTTTCAGACGTGAACAAAGCAAGGTAAATGACTGTTAACTAATACCCACACACTGAAACACACACACAGACAAACTACAATTATCTTTTTAGTTTTTCCCCTTTTTCCGAAATATTTGAAATAATTTCGCAAGATTGTCAAGTGGCCAATTCAATTTGACACAGTTTCCAAAATTAAAAACTAGAGCACAACCAGACAGCAGCCAATTGCTTAACACCAACGAATCAACGACATAAACAAAACAGCGCAATAAAACAGACAATGAAAACAGAAATGTTGAAAACTGTGCATGTGTGTGTGTGTGTTCTCTATTGCGCAGCTGAGGGGAAATTGTGAAATGGACACAAGGACAGTATGAAAAACGGATTATATATCCGTAATTACATATTTCTCTATTTTTCACTCTTCTAGAGATTTCTAGAAATTACTAGATTACTAGAAAATTATGGAAACATCTAGAATAACAGCTGATTGATTCACCTTACACTCTTTGTTTTTGTTGTTTGATTTTTATATTTTTTTAATTTACTTTTTTCTTTAATTTTTCAAGTCATACTTCTTAATTGCATGACTTGACCAATACCAAACAACCTTAAAACAAACCGAAATGAACTGAACTGAATGCGACCAAATGTTGTAATGAATTAGTACACAAATTTCGAACCTATATCCCAAAAGCAGCGCCAGCTTTGTTTGTTATTTTCCCTTCCTCCCACCGAACAACAGATGCCTTTCTCTGTTACCTTGTAGTCACGAGTATTTGGTATTTGCTTACAACAAAGTAACGAGTCACTAAAGTGAAGAATATTTTGAACTAGCTCTTTTAAACCAACACGGAATTGTTTGTATTTCTTACAGGCGGTCACACTACCTGTTGCTGCTGCAATTCTCCTCGCGATTAAATTAAAACTCACAGAAATTGAGGATACTATTAGTTCCTCTTGTAATTAAATAAAATGGTTAATAAATACAGGAAGTTGGGACAGCAATTCCTTTGCTGCTATCCGGTTAATAAAATGGACTGGTCGGTGTGTATTTCTTTTCATGCGGTTCCTACTGATTAAACAAAAACACACGGTTTTCCCATTTAGTTGGTCCAACTGCCTTTGGATTTAACAGAACAGCAGGCTCTGCTGGATGCTACCTGTATGCATCGTTTAAACCAACGGTATCCAGTACGTCGGAGCTATCAAGAAGCATTTGTAAAGAAGCTCTTGCAGTTGCTTAAAGATCACGAGGACCTGCATGACCAACTGTATGACAGTCTATTAGCAAACGCATCAGACAGTAGCTCTACGTTCGCCTACAAGCACTACTTACTACAATCCGATGTCCAGATTACACTAAAAGAATCAAACAGCTTTGTTAGTGAAGGAACCACAGGTCTGTGTACTTGGGAGGCCTCCCTGGCCTTGGCAGACTATCTGCTTGAACACCGCGATGTGGTGAAGGGCAAAAACATTTTGGAACTGGGATCTGGCGCTGGACTGATAGGCATGTTACTCAAACAACCAGCTCTATGTTTGAACGCAGGTCAGGTAATTCTGACAGACGGCAGTGCCTCCTGCATAAAGCTTATGCATCAAAATATAGACATAAATTTCCCGGATGCAAAGACTAGAGATGCCAAAGACATTCCACAATGTGAACAGCTATTATGGGATGAAGTTGAGCAGTTTCCTTGCCAGAAATTCCCTGAGATTAACCTTCTTTTAGCTGCCGACGTTGTCTATGATAATTCACAATTTGATTCCTTGCTAAAAGCCATTAAATATTTCGATACCAGAAGTGATCACCGATTGGAAATTCTCTTGGCGAGCACTGTACGAAACACAGAGACTTTGCACAAATTTATGGAGCAATTAGGTTGGTTATAGCTTTATTTGAAACACCTTTGTTGCGTGTATTAATTCCTTTTACTGCTTATCCATTTGCAGAAATCTATCAATACCAAGTGACACCTTGTGCCAATATATCGACGGCCGCAAGTCATTTTTGTCGTGATAGTACCGCTGCTGTGCAGATAATATCTATCAGACAAAGAAATTAGATTTGATTCGACACAATTTTACACATTCTCTTATTTGTAGATTCTAGTTTTCTTTTGTACGAATGATAAATGCATGTCCCTGGATGCTGCCTACAAGCACAAAACTCTGTTCTTTTCATTAGTCACAATTTCCTTTTGAATTCAGTCCAGGTAAAAGCCATTAACATTTTTAACGGTTAACAATCTTTAAATATTTCGTCAAATACGTGAATTTGGTGCTACAAATTAAAAATACATACACAGATTTAAGCATTAGCATTCATATAAACATTCAATGGCCTATCGAGCAGATTAATAAACGCATGGAATAGAATTTGAGATTATACAAGTTGATACGGATAGCTGTACATATAGTAAATACCCCGACTGTTGATAAGAAATGCATTGATATGGTGTTTACATTATGGAATTGCCTGTGACTCACTCTTTTTACAAAGAGCTAAAAACCAAATTAATCTATATTTATGAATTAAATAGGAAGAGTTTGTTCGAGTAGAAGAATAAATCTATTTGTATATATATATATATATTTATATATATGTATGTTTTTACATTAGCTGCCTGAATTCTAAAATTATAATTTTAAATTGCATTCACAAGTCATTGACTTATAGTTGGGATGGTACCATCATTTAGCCAGCGCACGTTCAATTGCTCGATTTGATGCTTCTTAAAAATAATGCCATAGACCTCATATTGGATATCGAGCAGCTGGGCGCGATGCGTGCGTGGCACTTTCATGCCAACAACTAGGGCCAGAAGAGAGGTTATTATCATGAATACAAATCCCTGTGCCATTAGCGTGCTTTTGTCGGTTGCATAGAAATAGGAGTTCTTGGCATCGGCCACAAAATAGTAATAGACAATGCTAGTACTAAGCAACTTGAGCACATAAGAGATACAGATGATGCACTCAGTGACACGCAGATGGGTAACTTCAAGTAGTGCAACCTGTAAACTGGAGTATGATAAGCCAAATAGTAGTAGAAGCAGCCAGAGCGACCATTTGCCATCGGTGGTGCTACAGATAGCCATACCAAGAAGCGTTAGTAAAATTAACAATAATTGTGTGGTGACAAAGTGCACTTTCACTGAATAGAACCACAGGCAAATCAAGGCCAGGACACTGCCACCGAACACCACCCAGAACATGGCATCGATGCTTGCAAAATCGGTTAACCTCATTGCGGGATTCAGGGCGAACCAGTAGACAAAGTAAATGAACAGGGCATACTGGATGGATTCGACAAAGAGGAGAAGCAGCGTTATATTCCACTGCTGATTCTTGGTCAAATAGAAGAATTCAAGGCGCTTAATTACATCCGCTCGCGGTTCAAATATGCTGCCGTTTGTGTTGGCAATTCGTAAATCATTGTCTAGGCTGTTCACCATGTCGACAGTGCCGATGAAGTTAAGCACTTTCAGACCAATGAGGATGGCGAGCATGGCAGCGGCAATGCACAAATAGGTAGCAGCGAAATTCACATATATTCCATCAATTAATTGCTCCGTAGTGGCCGTTTGTCCCGAATACTCCTGCAGATTTTTGCTATATGCCGTTCCAATTAAGCTCACCGCCGATGCAATGCCCATCAGATAGCAGCTACAGCAGCCAGAGATCATCAGGGAGCGACTTTCCTTGGAGCTAATGGTATGCAGAAAACTATATCCGGCAACAAAAGTCAAACTATGGGCAATATACGATATATAGGCGCCAACATGATCTATGAGTGTTAGAGATATAGATTAAGACTAGGATCATTCTCAGTGACTTTCAAACTTACCAAAGCCGTCGGCGAAGTAAAAGCAGCTGGCCACTAAATTGAACACTCCGGCCACTAGAAGCATCCATGGTTGCCAATACACAATGCATCGCTTTATAAACTTAATAGCCACCATGGTCAAGCCGGTGACCACAGCCCAGCAGGCGCCCAGGATCAAAGGTCCATAATCATTCAGTGAGGCATTGAGATTGCGTTCGGCCACAAAAGAACATATGGTATAACCAAAGATAAAGCCACAGGGCAGGAAGCATAGACACACTGCAATAGAATTCAATTTTTTACCATATGCCAATCGATTAGGAATCAATCAATCACTAGACTTACCCACATAACTGGGTGCGTACTTAAAAAACTTGAGCACAAGTTTGCCAAAAAAGTTCGACATCTTCCGAGAGAGAGTATTTTAATAGAGATAAATTGTAAATGAAAAAAACACTTCAAGGCATTATTGTGTTATGAGAGCAGGCAGACCAGCGTTGGCCAAGTGGAGTATTGCGCGAAGCCTAAGCCAGTCAAAAGACGTTACAAGTGGACGGACGTCAACAACGGCAACGGCAACGGCAACGGCGACGACGACGACGACAACGATGGCGAGTACGAGGCAGTTGATAAGATAAGCCCCTCGGTTGACTGATGACTAATGTCGCAGTGGAATCAGTCTTTTAGGCAGAATCGAAGCTAGATAAGAGATAAACAGATGTCCAGCATATAAGTCTAAAAAATTAAGTTCCGTTGCGTTACCGTAATCGGATATCCCGAAAAATAATCAATTGAACTTAATTCAAAATCATTAGTTTTCTGATGTAGTTTTAGCATCCAGTTGCATTTCATTGAAATTCCATTTCAGTCCAGACTCTACAAAAGCTATTGTTCTATTTGCAAATTTTCCACCAGTTCAAATTTTATATATTTATCTGTATAGTTACCTATATACATATTTACATTTTATTTACTAAGTATACATATATGTATGTTCATATATTGGGGTGGACAACAAAATTTAACTGTAAACTCGACACGTGCAAACAAATGTTACTTATCATTGGACCTGTATTTCGCACCACGGCTTATTAATTATTTTTTTTAAAGCTTTTGAAACAATATCGAAACATTATCTTGTTTTCCTTTAAAACATAATTTATTTAAATAAAGAGAGCGCAATTGTTGTGTTCCTTTGATTCTCATGACAACCAGAGTTTCTATATATTATATCTTGAACTATAATTTGGCGTAGAAGCAGTGCCGGATCAACTTGGGTGAAACGGGGAAGCTTGAAAATTCAGTTTCTAAAAACTTTAAAGAACTTTTATCCTGTTATTTCTGTGTTTTAAACATTGTTTAAATTAAAATATAGACAACTTGCTAAAATTGTTGTTAAAACTTGCAAAATTAAATCAAAAAAAGGTTGTTTGTTGGATACAAATTAACACTCGCTCAAAGTATATATGATAAATAAAAAATAATAAAATGATATTTTAAAGAAAGAAGACCCTATTTTTGTCTTTGTGCCATACAAGAAAATAACCATCCGAAAATTACTTCTCTCGCCGTGAGTCGAATTTGACTTCCTCGCTTTATTAAGGTCTTAAAACAAAAATTGTATAGTTGGTCTTTAAGTTTATTGTCAACTATTTCTGATATAGTCGGCCGGATATAGTCGTTTAGTCGTCTTAAGAACTTAGCCAACTTGTACTTGAAAGCTTTAACACCAAGTCACATATAAAACTAAATATTTTTTACTGAATATCTTGTGTTAAAGACTAATAATAATTCAAGGAATAGATTTCTCTTCCCCTTTCAATTTTTAAACAAAAAATAGGTATTAAATATAAATGAAATCTAATCTTTGTGAAATAAACAGAAACACGAGAAGCGCAATTGGATGGAACTTATACGTTATCAGAAATAAATAATAATAATGAAAATAAGGTTTTTGCGGTGGGGGACGATTCCGCAATTTGTTTACATTTGAGAGCAGAGCATATAGAATATATGTATGTATGTACGTTCATACATGTGTACGTATCTATGTACATATGTACTTATGTAAAAGCTTATAACAAACTGAGACTAAAAGGGGGAAATCATTTAGAAACGTTTTAGGTAAAGTGCATCAGGGTTGAACTTAGCTTATTTGTTATATTGAATAACTCTGGGCTTATTTTATAGAGAAGTGTGTTTTGGTTTTTCACTGAATTCAATCTTTTGACTCGTTTGTTAAGATTTCTATGTATGTACATAAGTATTACAACAAATTCTTATAAACATTTGCATATGCAGCAATAAGCGATAGAGAGCTATTGCGTAAGTTAACTGGGAGGCAGAGAGTCAGAGAGAAAGAGCGAATGACTGTTTCTGCTTCTGCGCCATTGCTCTCTTCACGGGCGCACGGTTATCCCAACGACTTGGTCTTATCCCCGGACTTCATTTGCTAAAATTCGCTAAGGAAGGAAACAACCGCAAGCGATTGCGGTTGCATTCGGTTGCAGGCAGTGCATACACGCCCCTTCGGGCTCCCACATACGATTCTATACACCCGCCGCTGGCTTTTTTTTTTTGAGATGATGCATTAAATTTCTTACACGGCCGGCTTGCTCCAGGCAGATGAAACGATGAAACGGCAACGGCCACGGCAGTCGTGAATTAGTCTTTGTTTGCGTCGATGTTTGACAAAAAGTCATGTTGGGAATAAGCATTTGGTGCACTAATCTAAACCTAAGCAGCCGCGGCTTGGCCATAGTCCTAATCGTCACATTGATGCTTGTTTATTTCTCGTATAGCTTTAATGCCTGTCTCTTGGCAAGCATAAGCCGCAGCCTGCAGCAGGTATGTCCATACATAAATAATAACAAAAGTCTATTATGCCCCATGGAACAGCCTGATGATTTGCAACTTTACACTTTTAAGAGCAACTTACGCAACCTGCTATCCCTAACAACACCGTCTCAAAAGGCTGTTACTCTCAATGATAGTAGCAGCTCCAGCAAACCAAATCTGAATGCCCCGGACTCACTTTTTTCCAACAATGCCAATAGCTCAGATGGTGCATCGCCAAAATATCAATTGCTACGTCAGCAAGGATTACGTCCGCTGCGTAATTTGCCCTCTACGCTTATTATCGGCGTCAAGAAGAGCGGGACTCGAGCCCTTCTCGAGTTTATCCGTTTGCATCCGGATGTACGGGCCGCCGGTTCCGAAGTTCATTTCTTTGACAGACACTATCAACGCGGACTTCGCTGGTATCGTCACCACATGCCCTATACCATTGAGGGCCAGATAACTATGGAAAAGACGCCAAGCTATTTTGTGACCAAGGAAGTACCGCAGCGTGTCCATCACATGAACGTGTCCACAAAGTGAGCGTCTGATAACTGTCTCCAATTAATACTGAACGCATTTATAAACAGTTTGTATTCAATTTGCAGATTATTGATTGTAGTGCGTGATCCTGTGACTCGGGCAATCTCCGATTACACTCAGGCGGCCAGCAAGAAGGCCGATATGAAGCGTTTTGAGCAACTGGCCTTTGTCAATGGCAGCTACTCGGTGGTGGATACCAACTGGGGACCAGTTAAAATCGGTGTTTACGCGCGATATTTAGAGCGTTGGCTACTTTACTTCCCACTATCGCAGTTACTATTTATCAGTGGCGAACGACTGATTATGGATCCCGCATATGAAATCGGTCGAGTGCAGGACTTTTTGGGACTGAAACGTGTGGTCACAGAGAAGCATTTCTATTTTAATGCAACCAAGGGCTTTCCGTGCCTATTCAAATCAGAGGCGCGATCAACGCCCCACTGTTTGGGTAAAACAAAGGGCCGAAACCATCCGCATATCGATCCCAATGCCATCGAACGACTGAGAGAGTTTTATAGGCCATTTAACAATAAGTTCTATCAATTAACCGGCATCAATTTCGCCTGGCCCTAGGCGGATAGGATGCAACTCCTCCTAACGGAGACATGTTGTTGTGTTGCACCACTTGCAACAGACTGATATTGTTGATTGCATTTTTTGATACATACCATTGTACTTACTTACATAAACATACATACATATATATGTAGGTATTGATATATATATATATATATACATATATGTATATGTAGTCTATACATAATTGTAATTATCCTTACCTATTATAAAGGTGCATACATAACGCCACGTTAATCTAGTGCTCAATTACTTGTAGCTTTATCAACTGACAAATTTAATGAAGTGCATCCCACGACGTACTTCCACAACAAAACAAAAAACGGTTCCTCTCTTCAAGCATACACACGCACAATACAGTTTAAATATATACACAATAATGACAATGATAATGACGACTATTATAACGGTATATGGCATCCACTAGCTATGTACCGAATATACATATGCGCATTTATATGTGCGTAGAGAACAAATAGAGCTTACCATAACCATAAATTCCTACTACTCACGTCTTTGCCACATACACAACACGTACATACATAATTCCTGAATGCACAACATTCACACCCATACATCTGCATAACATAAACATACATAGTATCATATTGATATGAATAGATCAAGAATTTCAATTGCATGACTTAATTAATAGCAACTCATAGCTAATTTCAATAAAAACAGAATTAACGACTCAACGACTCGTTCATTTCTTTCATTGTCCACAATTTGGGATTAGATTTGCACATATTCGAGCTGATGGATTGTAAAATTAATTAATACAATTGAATATAAAAATTAGTTTACCCCTATCATAACCCATTACACTGTTATATATGTATCATAAATATGTAATTATTTAAGGGACTAAAAAGCGGTGTAAAGACTTAACAGTTTGAGTGAATTTCGTTATTTCCTCTAATGCTTAGTAAATATTTGTAAAACTGAAACTGAATTACGTTTTTAGAAAGCTGTCACTTAAAAAGATTCAATGCTAAGGCAATCTTAAAATTTCTAAATAATATTCCGAGAAAGAAATTTTAATTTTGCATTAGGCAGAACTAAAAAAATGTGTTTAGAAAGTGTATAGCCCCCTTAGCTAATTTGCAGAACATAATTATTACATTTTCTGTGATATTTTATTTCATAAATTTTGGCTGTAATTTTTAAACGGTACTTATACTCATTTAATTTTGGATGATTTGTTTCCATTAATTTTTGTTTTGTGTGTCAGATTGTTTACTTTAAGTACATAGGATACAAGTGAATGAATAAGTTGCGGTGGTTTTTCCTTTTGTTGTTTTTTGTGTGTTTTGTTGTTTCGGCTGCTTTTGAGAGAGGGGGGGCGTTGAATTAATGTCGTCTTGATTTGACTTGTGGAAGGGGTGAAGGGGAAAATTGTGTTATACTATGATTATCATTTAAAAAAATATTAAATATGTTTTTGGATTTAGTTTCAATAGTTTCTTAAAATTAACAAATTTAATTAAAAAATAGTTGTAACTTTAATCGTAATCGTAAAATAACTTAGATTTTATAGTTAGGGTGTCTGTGTTACATATTCTTTGTTTTCCATTTGTGTTTTATATTTAGGTATGTATATTTGCACCTATCTGGATATAGGAATACACATATATGTTTTTGTATGTTACAATTGCTTAAAGACCTTATTAATAGGAGAAAAAGTGGAACCGCGAGTCGAAGTTAGGTGGGAGACAAAGCAATGCTAACTTTAGTTATTGCTTTTAATATCCTTTTAGGATGTGGATAGCTTGGTGTTCCACCCGATCCTGCCATTTCCACTTGTTGTATACACCTCAGTTCCACTGCCACACAACGCAGTCGCATCGCGTCCGAGCACTGCCTCCGATTTGGATCCCTGCAAACGCTTCTCACAGTATAATCGACCAACTGGCTTAGCCATTGACGCTGCTAAACTTTTGGTCACATTAGAATAGTGTAATGTTGCTTCATTGGTCGCATTAGTTGGAGTGGTAGCATCCGCACTGACTTGCCGCCGAAAGGGGACGACTGGCGGGGTCACCGTCGTGATTGTCGCCGTCCCCGTACTCGCCGCCGTTGTTGTTGTCGTTGTCGATGCAGCGCGACTACGATCCCTGATAGGAAACTTATTTTTGCTACAACTCAAGTCCAATTCAAGCGTATAGAAGCGTCCGCGGGTATATTGACGGTTATCGTTGACCAGATTTGCTTGCAGATTAGAGCAAACCTTCTTCTCCACTCTCTCTTTTTCATTACAGCTTCGATCGCTTATGTCGGCAGCATTTATATTACTGCCATCGCAAACATCTTCGCCAGCATCCTGCCCTTCTCTCTCATCGGGCTTTTTTTCTACACTCCTTGTTGTGGTATCCTCGATTTGTAGCTCGTTGCTTGGCATTGCCAATGTCTTTGGGGTAGTTTTAGTTGCGCCCAGCCGCGGAGATTGCTCCATAAGTAAATTCTCCCAGCTAGTTTCGTATACACTGGCTAACTGGGCAGCCGGCTTTGCTTTCAATTGTGTTTTATGAGATAGAATTGGTGCGGGAGCAGACACGGTTGTGCTAAGCGTCGGTATATCCGGCTTCTCTTCGGCAGGCATCTTGCGTGACCGAATTATAAGCTGAGGCTCCACATAGAACGAGTCAAAATTCAGATCCAAGAAAAGTTCTTGGAGAAAACGGCGGGCACTCATGCGGTAACTACTACGGCCAAGAGTTTTGCACGACTCCGAGTATAGGCAAATGTCCTGGAAAGCATGGGGGTGTTTCTGCTTTAGCTCCAGCAGGGCCATCTTGGATTGCTTGGCACTGACTGGATTGGCCAGTCTCTGTATGTTATACAGAATGGAGGCAGTTAGCCTATCCGGCAGGCTTTCCTCACTAAGTATGCTCTCTGGTGAATGGAAACTAATGTCCGGTCCCAAGTGCATTGAACCGCTGGATCCACTTTTCTTGGCAGAAACAGATGCTAAAGCGGGGCCAGCCTGCATCCCAGCAGCGACCAGTGCGGCGGCTGCACTACTATACAGCTCACACGGAGCTGGTGCTAATGTCATAACACCATTATTCTGAGCATCTGGTCGTGGTTGAGGACGCGATGAGCGTGCACAATGGAGACACTGACTCCTTGCATGCTTTGCCCCCTGATGCTGCCACTTTGGCAATTGGCGCCGGCTCGCCGATGACGATACATCCGACAGCGAGGATATAACCGAGGATTCGTCGCCACCTTCGTTGTTGAGCGAATCGTTAAGAATCTGTTGGCGTCCCGAACTAAGGAAATTAGTCCCCATACCCATCACATCCTGATCCTGAATATCGCGTGACACATAGGTTCGATTTAAATTGCGTGTCGGAAACAGATCAAGGGCATTTTTTGGTAGACATATGCCTGCATAGCAAGGACCCTGTAGGTCGTTCGGCGGTAGGAACTTGGGTGCATTGAGTGTAGGTAGCGGCACTTGCAACTCCTCAGTCGAGAGCCGTCTGTAAAAGATGGTACCAGTAAAATGTACATCTTTATGGAATCTTCACGAGTTTCTACTTACGAGAACACGTTGAGCATCGTTTGGCGGTCAAAGCTTCGCACCTTGACGCTGCGACGTTGTGATTCACCCCACGAGTATTTACGTGTCCGGCCGCCTTCGGCTCGATCTACGATGTCGATGAAGTCATAGAATTCGGCAGCCGACTCCGAGAAGACAGGTCGACTGTGGGCACGCAGAGTTCGGAGTTGAGCATATCCTTTCATTGCCATCGGACTGAGAGCGTGGGGTAGAAAGCTGGTGCCCAGGAGCGAGGTACGGCGCAGCAGCGTTTGGGAAGACAATGGCTGTTGCAACTCCAGGAGATTGGACAAGCTTGGTATTGGACTAAGAGGAAACTGTTGAAAATCTCCAGTCACTGCAGCAGCTGCTGCTGCTGTTCGTCCGGTCACCGACTCGCAGCTGCTTACACCCGATGTATTGGAGTCCGTACAGGAATTATACCTAATGCGATGTTGATAATGCATTGGTCCTTGACCTGCCATTCCACTACTACTAACTCCTACCGGCGGTCCACCAAGCAGGCTTATCACATCAGTTGTTTTCGATTCGGAGAGCGAACGTTGGTGTTTACCCTGTCGGAGATTACTGCCCTCGGGCAATGTCTTTGATTTGGCAGCCACTCCACTGGGCAGCGTTCGTAGCGGTTGTGGATACACTTCATCCATGGTGGCGGTCGTTGCTGTTATTGCAGCATTGACATCAGGAAGTGTGGTGTTACCTGATCCTTCCTGGAGATTCCAATAGCTGCCCATGTAGTAAGATCCATCGATTTGATCCTCAATGCCCGCATAGTTGTATGGCGGCATATCCTCATAATGATGTCGTACGGGTGTTAACTGATTGCTCATCCAATCTTCCGGCTGGTGTACGGGCCACATGACATTCCTATCATGCCGAATGCTAAGCCAATCTACGACGAAATGGCACACAATAACAATAAATTTATAGGATTTGAGTATAAGCTACAAGAACTTACTTAGTTTAAATAGTATATTGGCTCCCTCCTGAGTGCCTGCAACCAAACCCAAGGCACTAAAGCAAGTGGCCCTCACCGAGTACACCTCACACTTTGTGACCAGCACAATGAGTTTCTCATAAAGACTAAAAAGAAAATTATTCGCATATGAGAAAGAGACAGAGGATGAGTGAGAGAGAAAAAGAGAGAGAAAGAAAGATCAGCAACTTACCGGCTATTTAACTCCACAAAGTATTCAATTCCATTTGCATGTGTTGAGACATGACACAATGCCCAGATCGCGGCCTTCAATTCCAAGCATTCAGCGTCATCGGCACACTTGCCACGCGTGATCACATCCAGCAAATGTGGCAGATCGGCATGATTTCTCAATGCCGTCATCCCTTGGGTAGTCTGCGCCATTTGGCCATAGAGATGTGGCGGTATATTAGGCGGCACCAACTGCGGCCGTTGATTGCAATTGCGTCGCGAATAATAGCCATCCTCATTACGGATGTGCAGAGTCAGGCTCGCATGTGTGTCGGCCTCGACGAGAAGCACATAACGCTTGATATAGCCATTCCTCCAGAACTTAATTTCCTCTTCGATCCGAGCCTTGGCGCTGTTCAAGCCTCGCGACACCGAATAAAAGCGTGACATTAGCAAACGACCTCCATCTCCTAGTTGCTTGAGCTGTGGCCACAGACTGACAATTTCCTCCAGATAGTATTTGTCGTGGCATGCCTCTTCTAGCACATCCATGGCGGCCAAAACCACACTTCTATCAGCATCCTTTGTCTGCTGGATAATCAACGGCAGCCCCCAGACTTCAAAATTGGGAAGGCGAGCACGAAGCAGCACGGCCAAAAACTGGGTGGCATAAAGACGGCCACTGCGTGTCTTGGCCAAAGTCAGGGCTTTCTCTAGCACCTGTCGTGGCCATTTCTCGTAGCTATAATTTAATCCGGATACAATAAGCTTGACGTAACATACATGATCCGTCAGTCGCACCAATGTAATGAGACTAAAAGAGAAAATACACAAATTATTGCACAAGCACACACACATGGCATGGACTAGTGACTGGTGATAGAGGATTGGCTCCTCCGTCATTTAATCACTTGCTACTCACTACTCAAATACAGTTGTGTTCTTCAGCACTTCGATGCCTTTGGTGGAGCGACACATTCGACCAATGTAGAGGAAATACTGTTGGCACATTGTGTTATTCATGTGCTGGGGACTGAATAGACAATCGTGAGCACGATTGGATGTCGTGACGGCAAGCAGATGTTGGCTTATGTCCGAAAAGTAGTCGGTAATGAAACGCATGCATTCCAACTGCAATGAAAACGAAGAAATGAGAATGAATTTAATTAAATGCGAATTGATTGACTGGACAACTCTACCTCGCTGCTTCCAAGTAGGACATCGATTAGATCTAGACCAGCACTAACATAGGCTGGCATATTTTGGCCTGGTATTAAATCTTGGTGTGAAAACCGATTGTTACTCGGCTTGTAGAAATCCACCAAACGCTTTAGAAACTTTCCAAGCGTGTAATCCAGTTTGCGTATGAGATTTGATCTCAATATTGTTGTAATCACATCCCAGTCCCATGCACTGGCGTCGTTTTGAGTAAGCACATGCGACTCGGTCAGCAGACGATTGAAGGCCCGGAAATTATCAAAAAAGACTTGAGGCAAGAGTTTGCGCTTTAGCCGAAAGCTTGAGCGCAACGAGCCCGAGGCCTGTGAGTTAGATTCATCGCTTGAGGAGACAGAATCCAGTCGTATTCTCTCAGATTGACGGCCCAATGTTCCACCGCCGCTAACTGCAGCCGTATCTAGTAGCTGCAGCGACGAATTCGTCGATTGTTCCTGAACATTGAGATGGCGTCGAAAAAGACGCGTCTGAATCAGGGATCCACCCTGGATAATGCTGTCGAGAAAGAGACTACACGAGGCCGGCCTCTCGCGTAGCATCTTTTGATAGTTTTGAAGAGCTGCTACCGCAGCATTGGCCTGCTGATTGCCTTGACTGGCATGGGCGATTAATGTTGGTAATGCGGGACTCGTACTGCAGATGTCTGCGGGCAGGTGGGTGTGCATCAACTGCAGAATCTTGCCAATCAGAATGGTAGCCCGCACCGAAACAAACTGATCTGACGATGCAGCGACTTCGACAAGGGCGTTGAGTAATCCCGTTTCCAAAAAGCAATAGAGCAGAAGGGCCAAATGCTGTTCCACAACATTTGGAGCCCGGGCGGCAAGACTGGGCAGAATGGAGCGTCCCTCTGCAGAGACAAAGCCGTTGGTAAGCAGCCAACTATCCTGAAAATCAGCAGGATCCACAGCCTGTAACGCCACCGCATAATCATCTGTCCAAGTTGGCTGTGGAAGCGACAGTAGCTCGTACAGTAAGTCCAAGATAGCTTTCTGCAATGCACATCAGAATTATTGGATTATATAACAGTCGGCGGTAGTAGGTTGTAGGGATACTACTTACTCGAACCTCCACCTGGTTTAAATATAGAGCGTCGACAATGGCCTTAAGGCCAGAGGGTTTACTGGGATCACAGAATTCAAGTGTACCCGTCCAGCTTCGCAGTACGGAAAGCAGAGCCAGGCGGCAACTGGTGTAGCGCAGCTCTCTAGCGTCTCTGAAATGACAAGCAATGATTAATTCATGTCTGCCATCTTTTACTTACACCTACTTATTTTTGTCCATGATACCCAGACGATAGGTAAAGTCACAATAAGGTGCTGCCAAACAATCTAGACGCACTCCGCAGATATTCCTTGTCTGTGGCCATTCCAGTAGATAAAGCAGAACACCACAAAGACTCTCGGCAATACGGGGATTGTGGCACTCAAGCACATTTCGGGTAATTGAGGTAACACCACCGCACACGATCAGCAGAGCCGGATTGAGTACTGCAAACTCGGCCAATGTGGCAAGGCAGGCGCGTAGCAGATTGTCACTCTCCTCGATTCCACTGTCTGCCAGCGATACAAGGCAACGCACCACCACCGGGCTAATCTCATCGGGAGCAATCGCCAGCATTTTCCTAACCAATTTGAGTGCCTGCACTCGTTCGTCGTCGTTTTTGAGCATTAAATCGATAGAGCGACATAGCAAATGGTGTAACTGCAGTTGATTGAAAGTTTTGATATCCTTTGGCGTGCTCAGGGCATAGCGAATGGTTCGAAGAGCAGCCGCTCGAACCTGTGTAAATGTATGCACCAGCGAAGCACTCAAACTGCAGCAAAAGGAGGAGAAGAAAAAAAACTATGATGAATGACCAAATCGAGAGAACCGATTCTTTAGTTACTCACCAATAAAGCAGCTCCTCTGTGGTAAACCGCAAATTATTGTGCGGTGATCCGGTACTTGCCGCCAGACAAAGTGAGGCCAATGCATTGAGCAGGAAGAGGCGTTTGGTGTCCCGAGTCTCCTCCAGACAGAGCATGGCATAGATATCGTGAGCATTCTCTGCAGCTGATCTCTTTGGATCCAACCGATAGAAGTCTTCTGGATCTTGAGAAACTGAAAAAGGAAACGAAATATTATCGATCGGCATAACAATCAGTGATCTCAAATGGGGGATAGTAACTATTGATGCCACAGTCACAGCTGAAGTTAGCCCGGCCCAAGGGTTGTATGTATATGTGTGTCTGCGTGTTCGTATGTACACATGTACTATGTTGATAAAATAACCTAACTGTACTTGCTGTGGCAACGGACAGAAGTGGTAGGGGTTACGATGAGGCAGCTTAATGCGTTTTGCTGTTGTTGTTGTTATTGTTATAGCTGCTGTGTCATCGCTTTTGGTCTCTCTCTCTTTCTATGCTGCCGCTGCTGGCGACTATCTATAAATAGTTGGCCAACATGTAGCAAAAGAATTTGGTTAAATGACAACATATTCTGCATACATATATACATACAAACATATATGTATGTATGTATATAGAAAATTTTGTACCGTTAGGCGCACTTGGCTCAGCTATGCAGGTGTGAAAGGGAGAGATAGCAAAAGCAACAACAACCTCTAGTTTTCAACAGCAATGTAAACAAATACATACATACATACATACAAATGTATGCATGCATGCATGTATATATGTAAATACACGCAGTCCAATGCCAATTATTGAATAACCCTCCCCACCCCTCCGCCCAACAAAACTCAACTCAAATATCATTCATTGCAGTTGCAGCCCCCCATTCTCCCGCAAACTCCATCACCATCATCATATCCAAAGAAACGAAATGGGCCTGTTGCAGCAGTACATCTTCATCTCGTACCCGCCGGACTTTGTGTATAATGTTAATTAACATTTTATTACATTTACCTTTGATGCGTAATTGAAATTTGCTTCTTTTTCCGAAACGCCAACTGGAATGTAAGGAGGCCATCACCGTCAACAACTATTGTGGGCGTGGGGCCTAGCGGGCCACAAAAACGACAGCCACACGAACGCCAACAATTAGTAAAGACCACGGAATCGGAATATTGAATTTGTATTAGAGAAACAAAACAGATTATCTAGCAAGTGTATTCTACAGCGCGTAGATAACTATCTATCCGCAAATAGTGGCCTTATCCAGGAATAGGGGGACATCTTCATATGTGTCTCTTCAGTGTGACCATACAAAATTGGTCAAAGCCAACTTTAACAGAATCATTTGCGAGTTTTGTTTACTTTTAACGTCTATTGCGCGGCGAAATTTGAATTTCATATAATCCATCTATTGATAGCCTTGTGGCATATTAGCCTTGTAATCACTAAAATCTTTCAATCTTAACTCATTCCCAAAAAGTTAAAAAAATGTTAAAGTTAAATGAACGCGTCTAATATTAATTTAACAGCATGCTTCTTTACTTTATCCAAAAATTTATGTTACAAAATTGCAAAAGTGCTAGTTGCAACAATTATGCCCTTCATTTATCACGTTAATTTCAAATATTTTACTTGAGATTTATTTACACTTTTCTATATGTACCTTAAGGTTGTACAAAAAATATAGTATGCTTGTATGGTATGATTTCAATTAAATTCAGGACATATAACACACGCAGCGCTGATGTAGATGTATATTTCTCATTCAACTTATAAAGACGGCATTTTTCTTTTTGAGCCTACAGTCAAAATATTTCCCTTATGAATAATCGTATAATATATTTACATAAATATTTGTATAAAAACATTTAGTAGTTTTGTAAAATATTACGAGCTCCTTCCGAACATGGTCGTCACATTACTAGCCAATAATCATCCCATTTACACCGATATAGAATAGTTCGTTTCGGTATACGTTGGATATGAATTTTCTAAAAATTAAAAAACAAATACACATTTACAAATAATTTTGATAATTTAGTCTTTGTTAACGGTGCAAAAGATGCGTACCTGCCGAATATGCTGTAGTCTTTGGCAAATTCACAACGTCGCGACGAAAAGTTAACAAATTTTGTGTAAATCTTAAAAAAAAACAAATTGGTCAAGAAAGCGTTATGTATAAAAGTTGAGAAACAATCTGCATGATTTAAACTCACTTTTCTTTGTTTTTACTGGATACATTTCGTTCTATGCCAAGCATCAAGTCATCAAACCACTGTGCCATCGTTTGTTGCTTTTCAACAGGTTGACCACGTATAATACTCTCCTTAAGCGAACTAAACACAAAAACTCTTGTTTTTAATATTTGCAAAATTATATCGTTGGCTACTATAATCTTACCGATAGTAATCCTCGTATAGTAAAATAAGTACCAGCAACGGACGTGACATAGACCATTGGTTCCGACAATCCTCGGCCAATACATTGTTCAAAAGAGATGACATCATTGACTGCAGCAGCTCGGAATTCATTTCAACGATCTGAACGACATATG
Source organism: Drosophila nebulosa (assembly GCA_024703675.1). Lineage (NCBI taxonomy): Eukaryota > Metazoa > Arthropoda > Insecta > Diptera > Drosophilidae > Drosophila > Drosophila nebulosa. Next base: position 16,431,182 of record JANFPS010000003.1, read on the forward strand.
AAAGCAGAAAACAAAATTCGTTTGTAACGGAGAAATGTTCATATAATCTAATAGAGGTTATTTAATTTAATTACCTTTAGGAATTGTGCGTTTTCACTAGTTAAACTTCGAAGTTTCTTATTTGGGAATGTGGAAACTAAAATAAACGAAAAGAAATCTGTACTAAAGATTTGATTAAGCTTAAATCCAAAACTATACCTTTTAACTGAAGCTGTTTAAATATATATGAGACGATACTATCCAAAATTGTGCAGCAACTGATATAAATGGCCGAATCTGAAATGAAATAAGAGTTGCATATTATTTGGATTATTAAATTTAAGTCCGATTTGTTGTACTTACCCAATGCAGCGAGACCCTTTGTCAGGCTTTCTAATATATATACAAATGCACATGGTTCTAAAGCTGCTAGGTATGTGACATGGTCTTGGGATAAACAATTTAGTAAATTGTAATATGCAGATGACAGTTTTGGATATTCCTGTAATGAAATTGGGATAATTTGTTTAGAATATTGACTATTGCGTACAATGGAAATAAAGTAAACTTACTAGCAAGTCAGTTTGTTGTATCGAGAGTATTAATTTAGCGATGATCTTTAAGACATTGTCTAAGGTATCATCTCCATATAATTTAAATACACCACAATTAACATAATTGCCTCCAAGCGAGTTTTTCAATATCAAAAAACATATTGCTATTCCTTTAAGTCTCATGGGATAAAGTTGATCTCGCGGCACTTCCAGATGCAGAATGCGATTGCCATAAATACAGATAAGCTTCGATGCCTCGCGGAATAGTAAAATGCCCATCGGACTGGAAACGTTACCAGCCAAACGCTGTGTGCGACAATGCACTAGCTCGGCAAATAGTTTCAAGACGGGCGTTGTTACGGCTGGATCGTGCGCCCATAGCTCAACCGCACGCAACAATATAGGCAAATAGTCTGTGTAGTAGCTGCAAATCAAATGGACAAAGATTTAGTTTCACTTCAAAAATATTCAACTTTATACATACAGCCATTCAAAGAGCATTGTATACTGAATGCGCGCATTAAGCGGTAAGGCCAATCCGCGAAGATCACGTGCTAGTCCAATAATAGCCTTCTTAGCCTCATCATTTGGGAAACTATTGGTGTCCATTAGTACAGAGCCGAGGGATTCAAACTGATCTAAAATTATATGACATGTTAGCTGATAGTCGTGACATTATATATTTACAGATACTGGGGATATCGACTAACTTGTTAGTGGCGTTAAAAAATTGTAGAAACGTTCTTCATCTTCCCCCAAATCGAACATTAACAAACGACCCAAAGATGTGTAAAACATGGTCCGACAGCGCATTTCACTTAACGAGGAATTTGTACCCAGAAATGGAAAATGATCGCTTGTGTGATGTGTTAACATAAACTGGACTTCCTCCAAACGAGCTAACTTGCGCACTGAGTTAAAGGTCACGGAGAGATCAGAGAGTAACATCAAAGTTTTTGTGATAATCTGTTCAGAACGTCCCCAGAATTTTAAATTGGTGATGCTGCAAAAGTTGCACAAACAAAGAAGCAATTAGTTAAACATATTATGCTATGCATATTACGCAATATTCAACCCACATTTTGCGGTTAATAAAGCTCAGCAGCATTTGCTCATCGCTTAATCCAAACACTTCACTGAGTCTTTTGTATACATTTGCCTTTTGCGCTTGCTCGCTGCTATGCATTTTGCGCACCTGATCTAAAAAGCTGAGAACGGCCAACTCGAGCTTTTCGCATCCAGCCTGTGGCAGTCGTGCGTCGGTTAAACTCATCAGCTGCAGTACACGAATAACTAACTCGGCATCCATAGTGTCGTGCTCATCGCTGGTTGTGACAGAGAGCCTGCCCACTATGGCCGAACCGATAATGTAGACCAGCCATGTCAATTGTAATTCGTGTACGGTAATATCTATGGAATTAGCATTCGGATTTTGCACAAGATTCTCGTATTCCCGTGCTTTTTGGTCAAAATGTTGCACAAGGAGATTGCAAGTCTTATTATATTCGCAACGTTCAATAACTGATAACTGCTCAAGCTGTTGCTGTACCATGCAAAGATCATCTAATGGGTCCTCCAGATTGTCCCTAACGATAACGGGCACAGCATCCAGACGTGACTCAATGTAAGCCTTTATCACCTCTGGTGTGTATGTGCCAAGTAAATGTGGATCCGGTGACTTCACATACGGAACAGATGCCACCATTCGCTGCCACAGAGTAAGCAAGTAATGCACACTGTTCGGTGCAAAAAGCCACATCTACAAAGGAACAATGTGTTGTGCTTAATTGTTATTTTAGTATCTGATTACTCAACTTACATGCAATGATTGAACTGTGAATTTCGCAATTAATTCAATAGCTTCTGGATAGCAAGGAACAGCAATAAGTTCTCCGAGCTGATAATTGGACTTCAGGCGTGCTAGCAAACGGCAGAATTCATGGTAGTTATCCGGGTCACTAAGGCCCTGGGGGGATAATTATGTATTAGGAATTGTCAGTTTGAAGATAAGATTTTGCTCTTACGTGTAAATTAGTCAGTATGTTCTTAACACCTTCCACCAGATGAGTAAGAAATTTAGTTCTCTCTGAGTTACTAAACAGGGACCGACGCACAGATGTCATTTGTACTAAACATGCAAGGGAATAACTCGCCAGGCCGTTTGGCAGTATCTGATATAGGTCAAAAAACAGTTTCAAGGTGTTGGGATCCAAGAAAGCTGGCCGCCAGGCTGTAGGTATCTGCATGATAAATTTATTTGTCATCATATCATATACATATGTAAACATATTATTATATTAATTCTTTTAATGGCCAGTATACCTGAACATTGTTCATATCATCAGCAGACTCGTCTGTGGAGCTGCCAATGAAGTCGAAGCTCAAACAGTTTTTTGTTAAACGCAATACATGAGAAATTAGCCTGGTTAATAAACAAAAACATTTAATGACAATTTTTGAGAATAAAAAAAACCAACTTACGCCTGTTGGGGTTCATCCATAAGAAGATTCTTGTTGTTGTCACGTGCCGTTATCAACAAGGAGCAAGAGAGCAAGAACGTATCATATAACTGCTGATCTCGATACGAGGTGGCTATCTTTCGATTCTTTGAGAACGACAAATGGACATCTAACTCCACAATGGAATTCATTTCTGACACGAGCTGAGACAGTATTTGAACGCCAATAGTGCAGTGCTCAACAGAGCCCTAGAACCAAACGAGAAAAATAACAATTGAATACAGTTGGGGAATCGGAGATTCCACATTACCTGTAAGAATTTCTTGACATCTTCTAGTAAATTTTGAAAGATCAGTTCACCCTTGTAAGAGTCGAACCAACCGTATTTTGTGGTTTTAGCCAGTAGTGTGACTAAGGCCTGGATCACAAAGTGCTGTAGATTGGGTCTAGTGGCCATATAGTTTAGGGCATAACTGCGTATATCAATTCGCTGCTCCAGCGTCAGTCCCTGTATAAGCTTTGTTAGAGTGGAGGCCGCCAGCAACTGGGCATAACTAGAATCGGCGCGATCCAATAACAATTGACACTTGGGCAAAGCATCTGGGCTATTAACGAATGTTACCAGGGCTTTTTCTGCTTCGGCACGAATGCTAGCATCTGTAGCCTCATATAGCTGCTTACATAGGATTTCAAGCTGTTGGATCTCCTACAAAAAAAAGCAAAGAGGTTTTTAAAATCGTATATGAAGTTTTAGGAATAGCTTAATATTAGATTATTAAGAATCTTAATTTCCTCTGAATTGGCGCCTAACCAAACATTTTATACCTTTCCAGCAAATCAGCTGATTTCACAATTTTAAATTTCTGTTTTTCAAACATTATTTTGAATTTTTATCTAATCACAAGAATTTATTATTGTTATTGATCAAGATGACTAGTTCTGGTTGCTTCAGATATATGTACATTTATGCCAGTATATAACTGACGTATATTTTGAATTTTGATTTGCTTGATTTTTTATAATTGCACGTATAAGCATATTGTTTGGCATTTTTCGAAACAAAAGTTTATGCAAAAGTGCAAATGCATTTACAGACTTCTATTTGAGTACATAACCTAAAAGAGAAGTAAACATGTAAGTACATATGCATGTATGCGATTATGCTTTTACACACATGCATAACAATTTTCTGTATGTAGACACACATACAGATATATGCACGTAACTATGGATGTATGTACATATATCCTAGAACTGGTATTGTAATGCATAAAAAGACAAATAATTGCCGATATGTATGTATGCGTATATACGCACACACACATATGCATATATTTATATATATATATATATATATATATGTATGTAGATACATCGCAGCATAAACATAAACAATATATGTATACAAAATGATACTATACCATAATGAATACTGTGTGATCAGTCTGCGGAGATATTTTTTATAAGCTTTGAGTCTAAATGGACGGGTGCAGAAATTGTCCAACTGCGTGTTTCATAGAACTTTCTTCGGAAATTGTAATCCAAATCCGGCACTCTTCTAGGTAGGTCCCCCTATCAGTAGTACGGCATATACAGATATATGGATATCTAGATGCTATGCACATACAGATGTATGTGCCAGTAACATGTAAAATAAACACTAAGGTCAATAATAGAATAATTTATCTGCTTTTCTATTTGAAACTGCACTAAATTTCATATACAAAAACACATTAACTTTAGGCTGTTTCCAAACAATTGAAAAGTGTGACCACAGTCTGTTAAGGTGCAAAACCCAAACAGAAGTTCCCCAAAATACCGGTATCGTGAATGTAAAAAGACGATGTAAAATAACTCTATTCGTGAAGTTATCCGATTTAGTTACCACTTCTGCTGGAGGCAACAATAATTGTTATAAGATTTTATATGTTTTCAAGAGTTTATGTCTTAAAGAGACAATTGATTATTAATGTAACAAAACCTTTAGCAACAGATAATACTAATAAAGAAATGTAGTAAGAATTATATAGTATAGTAGCGTTAGATTTTAGTTTTATTAAATATTAATTTTGGGAATTAGTGCAACGATTTTTAATGGTAAGCTCACAAATAACTTCATCGTCGCTCTATTTACTCGCCGGTAAATTCAAAGGCCCTAAAAAAACGACTTTATGAGCATTTTTATACATGGCGAATAATGGTCACACTGATTTAATATGGAAGGGTTGGTTTGTGAATGGCTAAGTCGTCGTAGCAAACTGTGAATAGTTCGTTTATATATGGATGTATATTAAAAATCACTACATACATAAATACAAACAGTCAACCTGCCAAAAAGTAATCCCATTGTGGGCTCTTCAATTAACGGATTACATACGTCTGTAAATAAGGCCCTTTTGCTGTAAGTAAATAAATATACATACATATGTAAGTTTGTTGGTAAATACAAAACATAAAAACGTCGATCAGCTTTCAACTTCATTTGAAAGGGGATGCAAAAATCAATAATGTCGCTGTTGCGACTAATGGTGCTCTTTTTAAACTGTTTTGCATATAAATATGTATGCATGTATGTATGTATGTACGTATAAATATATATATATCTATTCATATATGAGTACGTATGTATAAATGCATATATACATACATACACATTAATACATACACTATCAAAAGTTTAGTTCGATCTAACCATGACCTCCATGTTCCTATACAAGCTAGGCTTTCTGAGTGGAATCTTTTTTCTTACACATCTTGTTGGAGTTAGTCGGTTTGGCCAATGGTACATCACCATTCCAATGGGCATGATCTGTGGAAAGGCTTTCCTTTTTTATTAAATATCTGTTTGTTCATTTCATTTACATTTACATTTATGCACACACATATATGTATGTATACCTTTAATTTACAGTAAGCCAAAAATGAAAAGCACAAAACAAAAACCAGAGAGCCATATTAAATTAGAATACCATAATTTGCATACCGTTGGGAATCCATAATGTCATCCGCTAACTCTTATGTCAGCTAACAGTAATCTTATGAAAATTCTTTGACTTCCGATTAGCTGTGACGCATTCCAACATGATTCTTCTTGGACTGTAATTGACATTACAATTAGAGTCTCTAGCAGCTGTTTTTTTTTTGTTTAATAATGCAAAAAAAGAAACTGTTGTCTTTTATTTACTATCATAACAATTTGTTTATTTTAAATATAGCGTTTGGAACTCAAAATGGAAGCGTCAAAGCGAGATGTGGCCACAAGGGAGCCGGATATTTCTCAATTTATGCTTGATGGTAAGTAAGAGTTAAAGTTTTTACAATTAAAAGTTTTACAAACTTAAACAACATGTGCAAACATATGTGTACATATGTATGTATGTGTATGAATGCTTTAAAACCCCATATCAGCATTTTCCGATGGCCCAAGTTATGACCTTTGATATGTCAATGAAGTCATCTTACAATTTGCGCATGTTGCTTTTTGCTATTTTTGGTCCATTATTTGCGCTTTAATTTAATAGATTCACTAAGTTTAAACGAGTTTTGAATCTATTTCAAAGAAATCTTGTTTATGCAATAATTACTAAAAAAAAAAAATTCCTTCCTTCCATATCTTTTAGATTTACAGTTGGCTGCAGAGCTCGGAAAGACTCTGCTGGAGCGCAACAAAGAATTGGAAATTATTTTAAAGGAGTACAAAAACAAGAGTGAGGAACAAGAGCGGGAAATTTTAGTAAGATGTTGCGAACGCACCAACGAATTCCAATATGTATTTAAATGTTTTTCCTACAATCTTCGCCCATACAGCATCTAAACAAACATATTAATGCCATGACAGAAGTGAACGACTCTAGGCTAAAAGTTTACGAGCAACTGGAAGCCGGAATACAGGATTTGGAACTCTCAAACAAAAGTCTAAATTTGGAAAAATGTCGCGACAAGAAGCAAATTAAATCGTAAGCAACGAAAATCATACTAAAAACTTGTTCTATATACTTACATATCGTGATGTTTCTTTCTTAGTTTAACGTGCAGCATTGAAACACTGGAAGCACGCTGTGATGAACTCACCCAGTTGCTAAATGAATGCCGTCAGTCTCTTAATGCGGAGCGACGTAAGAATGATCAATTGCAACAAGAGCGCTGTAAACTAGTCCGCAGTACTGAGGAATCAGAATCAAATGTATCTAAGCCACGCTTGTGTAATGACCGCAATTCAGGAGTACGTAACAATTAACACTTTTGTTTACTACTACTTACATATATTATAGTAATAACCTAAGCCAATGCACTGTGCCTAGGTCACAACTTGCTTATTATTTGGCCTCTTCTAGTTTAGTATACAAACATGTAAATTTGTTCAATTGCATGACCTCCTGATGCTAAATTTGTATATTAACATAAAATATGTTACTTTGAATAGTTTACCGATTTAAGTGCCACAGCCATGGATCAATTTTCCTTTGGACAAAAAAATATGGCCAATTCCACAGGAGTATCCCAACTCGATGAGATTTCCGTGCCAAATGAACACTTGATGGGGGACAGTATGAGTAACATAAATGGTTGCGCCATCAAGAATGAGGATAATGAAGTTCTAGTAAAATTAGTCAGCGATTTGGAATCGATGAAACGTGACTTTTTGTCTGAACAGCAACGTTGCGCTGAATTGGAGGAGCAACTGGTCGCCATTAGTAAGTCCAAAACAAAGAGCCCTGTATTTTATTCTAATCCCCATTTTACATCTCTTCTAGTACAAGAAAATCAAACTTTACAAAGCCGTCTTGCTCAAACTAGTGCAAATGAAGAAATGATGTCTATGCACGACGAGTTCTCTCTCCTCGAGGACGTAAGGTACAACAAAAATACATAACATATATTCGTTAAGTCAGAAAAGTCATTATAATGGACATTTAAACTTTTAGACAGGGACAAATGTGCAGCCGTTGCTTGCGTGTCATAGACGAGCAGAATACAAACAACGACGAGCAATCGTCAATAGCTCAGACCGAAGAAATGGATGAAGAAGACGAAAGAAGTTTGATTGATTTGGAAAATCAGCGGGATCGAGATATCGGAAGCGATTTACATCTGGATGGCTATAACTATGGACTTTCTAATAAGGTAATGAAATATTTCTCTTTTTAAGCTTGTATCGAATTAGAAATTTACAATTGTTAATTCTTCTTATTCGCAGGAGAACTTCCGTACATCTGGATTGCCGCCTGATAGTCCTAATCCGTATCGCGACTTGGTTGAAAAATATGAAGCTTTGCTGGAGGTGCAGCGTTCTTCTATAGCAATCAAATCAATGAATTCAACCGCGAATGCCGCTCAAAACATTGCAAATGGTGGCTCATCTTTGGCAAAAGAGTTAAATATAGATGGCAGCAAATTGAAACATAACTTTATGATGCAAACATCTTTGGCTGCAACCCAGGAAACGGTAACTCCGATCAATAACGATTCGAAAGATGTTCCGTTGACGATGAACGGCGGAGGAGTAGGAGTTCGTGGACGCACACCAACAGAATATTCAGAGGCAGAGACTTCGTCGTCGGGATATTCAGATGAAACGAGCAATAAATATACACAAACAGATGAGCGTCCTGGTTTCTTCCTCTGTTCAATTAGTGATGGAGAGGACTGCAAATTTAGTATTTACGATGACGCTAGTCCCATTGATTCGCATTTCCGCAACCGTCCCGAGTACAAGGAGCTCTTTAAAGAAATTTTCGGAGTGCTTAAGAAGGCCGCTGAGAACAAGGAGGAAGGTGAGAAATTACCGCTGCTGGATGATGAACGCCAAACTAAGGAACAAATGGCAGGAAATGATGCCAAAGTGCCACCAGTCACTCCCACCAATGATGATCAGTCAGTGGACTTTGCCGATGACACCCAAAGTATTATATCCTCAGCTGTGTCCGACCATTCATTTGCCATATCTGAATGTGTTACCAAATTGGAACGCAAAACAGCCAAAAAGCATATAAATGAAACCAGAGCACAGGCCAACTGCACACCCATGACTAACTCGGCATCCACAGCACAATTAAGTTCGTACAGTAAGAAATCATCTGTCGGTGGAAAGAATCTTATACAAATTGAAGAGAACGGTCGAATTCTTACGCCATTTAAACGGGAGCCTCTTGAGTATCTAACCGTTGGTGTGGGAGTAAAAAAAAAAAATCGCCGAAAACACAGAGGCATGCAGAATGCTGGAGAGAGAGTCGAATCACCATTAGCCGCTCCACCACGCGGCCAAGGTGGCAATGGCGGCAATTCTGGCGGCAGTGGCCGACGATCAGGAGCCAGAGAATATACGCCAATATCGTCAGATATATTTACCACTGATAATGTCCGATCTGGACGGGGTGGACGGAAGTTTGCTCCAGCATCTGGTGACAATTGGAACGGTACTCCAATGGTAATTTATAATCGAAATGTAAACACCTCTCGAGCCATTCGAGGTCGTGTAATAGATCTAAATGGCGTTGAATTCCATCCCAAAACCGTATCACAAGAGCTATACAAGCTCAAGAAACTGGATCTGTCGTACGCCGAGGTTCTACGGCGGGCCGAAGGTTGCGGCGATCATTCACATTCCGGACTGCGAGCACAGCGATTGCATAATCGTCGAAATGGCAACAACATCAACAGTAACCATCGTCGGCAGTAATAAGTTTGAATTCCATTGACTCAATATTAGACTTAGGCAGCATATATACAAAATCCCTATATATATATCCATATGTATACATATATATATATCCATATATATTTATATGTATATATAAACATACATAAGTGGGTGTTCCTGTGTTGAATATACGTATGTTTTCTCATGTGCAGTTAAAAATCTTTAATCGTAGGTCGTCATAAAGATAAAAGATAAAATTTTACAATGTCCTGTCATTAAGTTCGTCCCCAAAATCTATAATGGGGGACAAAAAGCGACAAAGAACTCTAGTCTATTTGATCTAGTTTGGAAATCTAATTTACAAAAATATTTATACATAAATAACTAATTTGTGTTTGTAAGCGAGATTTTCAGTTTATCATCAGTTTTAGCCCGTTCGAATCCAATTTTCGTCTTTTCAGTGTTATTGGAGGAACCACTTGAATAGTGTTTGTGCATGTGTGTGTGTGTGTATGTGCGTTTGCATGTCCGCGTGAACTAATGACAATCTAGAAATAGTGTAGACAGGAAATGTTCGTTGCCACAGTCATAGATCAAAGACAATTTCCTTGGCCTTTGAGCCATGCCATATACAATAGTGCTGTGATAACAGGCAAGTCAATAACTTAAGGCCCCATTTTGCTTAAGTATTCCTTTTGGGTGTAAAGTCCGTGTCTACATGTTTTAGATTGTTATTGGCTCAGATTAGAGTTATTTTTTTAATGAATTATTTCATAAGGCTTTTGCATATTTTCCTTTTTTTGTTCTGTCGGAATGATCAACATATTGTTTGAAATTACTAAACTTGAAAAACCTGACCACGAAAAATATAAATAAACATTTACATATTAAAATAAATAATCCGAAAATTTGCTCGAAATGTAAACCTTAAGAGAATCAAACTCCAAAATGATATAAAACAAGTTATTATAGAATAGATTGTACAAAAAGGGATTGCGAACGAAACAGAAAGAAATGATTTTAGCTTTTAAGTCTGCTGTCTGTTTCCAAAAAAAAGTCAAACTATTTTGGTCCACAATCCCTATTTCGAATATCTTGGAACTTAAATTGTTTTTCGTACCTTTAGATCTACACATATTCGCAGCAAATTTTTGCAAAAACTTGTGTTATTAGAAGTAATAAAAAGTATTTTTTCCATGGATTTTAGAAATAAGCTCTTACAAATCTTCAAATTAACCGATTAACCATACTTAAATAATTTCATCAAATTCCATGTTGCATATATTTTATATATCAATTTTTTTCCATAGATTTATTATAAATTGTTAGAGTTCATTTCGACGCTGCCTATTACAAAAACATATGTTAAAACGATAGCAGAAGCTTTTTTGAGTTTTATTTTTATTATCACTTTTAATTTTATTTTAATCTATTTCATTATGTCAATCTCGTTCGAAACGAAAATCGAAAGTTAAAAACATATTAGTTACTTTATGACTAATTTCTAGTCATTTTCGAAAATTGTAATTTCTTAATTGCTTCTGTTAATTATTTCACTGTCCTGGCATTCACTTTCGTTTATACAATATTAACTTAACGTTCCAATAACACAAAGCAACAAAGTCAAGTAACCGAATGTGGTTGATATAAGTATGTACTAGTATATTTGGCTATTTTAGCATATATGTAGGTGAATACTACTTAATACAAGATGTAATAAAAACCGAACCGAAAACCCCAGAAGAAAGTTATGCTTAAAACAAACAATATATGTATATTGCCATTCAATAAAGTTCAATATTCTACAAATGTTTAAAGTTATATGATTTGCATAAACAACATCGTAAGTATTTCTCAAACAAAATTTCGTTTGTTTTGTCGATTTTTATGTTATTTACAGCAAAAAATAACTAGTTAAATGTTTAAATGTAATTGAAAATGATTTGGGGGAACACCAAATTTTAGGGATTATTTTGAATTAAGGAAAACACAAATTTTCGAATATGCTTTATATTTAACACACTTGCCTTACAAATATATAGATATACATAATTTAATTACATATTGTCTTTGTTGTAGCTGAAGTTCAATTTATTTACCCTGATCTCTATCAATAAATTACAAATTTATTCATTCGAAGACATTAATTCACAGCATCGACAGTAGCACCAGTTTAAATTGCACTTATATTCTGTACGATGGATGGTAGTAAGATGGTAGGATATATGTAGTATATATTATATACTTATATAAGAAGAAAACACATAAATACTCGTCGTACATAAGTACAAAACAAAAAAAAAAAAACTGCAAATCACAATCGGCTGTATAAATTGTATTTGAGTGTGGTCGTGATACCGCAAAACACCTTGATAAAACTATCAAACTATTAATTGATTAGAAAATTATTTACTTATACAAAAATTTAAACTAAAAGAAACAAAAAATTCGAAAGAGAATTTAAGAATTTAAGCCGTATGTAGGAAGGAAGGTTTTAACGTAATGTATTGCTTAAGTTCACTTTACTTTTTCTTAACGCTCTCCTTAATGCCGCTCTCATCATCCGCAGAGCTTTTACTGCCAAACGGAAAACGGATTCTTCGTTTATGATGCTTCTTAACGGCCTGCGTCGCGTTAGATGTGAGATCGGATTCGGTGTATTTACTATTGCCAGTGACGGCGATGGGACTGCCACCCTCAGATGACAACTTGGCGGCGTGGGGTTTAAGTGAGATTGTTGCATAGGGTATGGGTCCGGTGGGGCCCTCCAAGCCTTGGTGGATGTTACCAATGCTCGAATAGATCGTTTCAAATCCTCCAAGAGACTGCATACCCGATAGCCGCTCATGCGATGACCAACGGGCTGGCGAATGTTGCTGGCTCCCAGCGCTGTGCCTTGGCAAACGATAGAAATCGGCATTCGAGGGCGCTGATTGCACAGACGACGAGGTTGAAGATGTTGATTGTTGACTGGCGTTGCTTAGTTGCATCACCATTTTCCTGCGTGCAGCACTGTCCAATGAAAGTTCCGTAACGGGCATCTTTTTCTCCGGCGTTTTATCGTTTGCACTGGGAGATGGAAATTTCGGCGATGAAACGTTCTCTGGCTCGGCAGAGCGGGCTACAGCGGGAGCTGCACTTGTCACATTTCCTGCCGTTAAATGTGGCATCGAAAGGTAAGTATAAACCTCCATGGGGACCATGTCCGTACTTTGGGATCTGACCATTTGACTATCCTTGCGAAGAACGTTAAAAATTTAAAGGAAACAAAATGACATAAGAACATTAATAAACAAGTTTTGGATTGCATTAGGGTATCAAGAATGAGTTACAATTACCATTAGCTAGTCAACTATGTGGTATCCATAGATTTTCTATGTATAAGCTAAAAACACAAAAACAAAATAAGCCACTCTCTGGTCCGGATGGCCTTTTTGGCATATCTTTATCTTTAACTCGATCTCGATCGGTGTAACTTAATCTAAATCTAAATGTGAAAGCTTGAGAAAGTGCTCTCAACGTGAAAACAATTGATGACATATTGTCTGTCAGTTGGCAATAGAGAGGCAAAGAGATAATGAGAGAACCAAAAAGACATTTTAGATATTTTTGCTTATCTCATAAAAGGTATGATCCACAAAAAGGAAAAACATACTCAACAATGGTTCATGCAGAGCAAAGCCAAGGAATGGTTTGTGTGTTTAATTCAGATCACTTGTTAAAAAAAAAAAATTCCAGCTTTTGGAACCCAACGAGAATCTAATAAAATTGGTGCGACTGGGCCAAGACAACGAAAGAATTTCGATCAATTAAGCTATGGGAAGACAAATTCGAATGACAGCCAAGGGACAGCAGCGAATGGCAATGGCAATGGCAACGGCAACGGCAACTAAGCAATTTTGGCAGGCAAACTCAGAATAGCGGATCATCCAGCTAAAAGGATATCGGCAGATGCATTTTCGCAGCATGCTGGATGTGGGCAATGTCTGGAGACTGCCGAAAACGAACAACGAAAATAAGAGTTTCAGAAAATTCGAATTGTCTTATTTAACTCGATTCAGAGAACTTTTTCTAGGATGTCGGCAAAACAACAACAAGAAAGAAGACGAAGCTTAATGAGTGGACTTGTGAAAAGGCAAGTCAAAAAATTTATGTACAAGGGCTTTATTCAAATTTAATTATTGTAAATAATGACAAAGCTTTTAGGAAATTTAGCGATTTGGTTATTATGATTTCAATATACTCAATAAACTCAACAGCTATATTTAGGTATGGTCATGGACAGCAAATTCGGACAAAAGGTCTTTAGCAATTTTGAAGGATTCAAAGGGAAACCAGATCTTTCATAAGAAACGTCGGACGAACCGAAGTTAATTGCCGAATAAGAGACTTGCAAAACACAGCATACTAATCTTACATAAATAGCATTTAAATGTATAATGGAAAAATAAAACGACAGTAAAAATCATAAAAGACATATCGAGAAGATCCATTGCAAATATTAATAGTTTAATGATCTCTGTTTTACTACTCATATGTTCATAAAAAAAAAATATTAGATGTACACGAACAGTTCATGTGGGTTTCTGCTTTTGTTTTCTGAAATAATTGAAAATCAGAGAGTAAAATGAAAAAAAAAGAAAGTAAACATTAAGAATAAGTCGATTTAACCAGCAAAATCTACTTGGGAATCGATGCAATAGTAATGGATTCTGATCGAGAGATACTAACTAAGTACGTCGTATGAGCTATGTAGAATGAGATAAGAGATTGAGTTGCAATTAGAATTAGAATGAACCAGTTTCAGTTTCAGATGCGCGCCCTCTATTCTCAGCGATCGAAATTTTGATAAACGTAGATTCTCCTGGAGAGCGGAAAGTCCAAGTAAACACTTAAAAGGCTGTACGTCACATTATAAAGTGTCAACTAACAAAGACCTCTAAAATATTTAAAGCCAAGGACTTACGTTTATGGAACGTTTTGTATTGGATTAGGCAAAGCAACAGCTGCGTTACACGGGGTCAATTTATTTTTTTTTTGTTTCTAACATTTAAAAAATTAAACGTCATGCTATCTATCAACGACTAGAAACAAAACGCTGGTGTTGTTGAATTGAATTGGGAGCCCCATATAAGGCAACGTAGACAAAGCTAAATACATGGCAATATACATATATGTATATATGGGCATAACTGATCGCAACTCTAACACATCAAGGAGCACTTAGTATGAACTTTCCGGTTACAACTATCGTTTAGGACTTGGAACAATGTGTCGAGAGGAAAAGATTTTCCAATATTAAGTTGTATTTATTAAATTCGTGCCCAAATTATCGGATGACTTTGTCATAAGGCCCCTTACGATCGCACAAACTCAAAAAATTTGCAAAGATAATAGATTCTACGGCACAGCCGAAGTAAATCCCAGCCATTCGCCTGACTGCTTGATTTTGGTTAAGATTCAAACGTGTTGGGAAATAGGGAAATTGCATGATTTCAAAACGAGTTCTCACACCCACTCAAATTTATGTATTCAATATTTAAATTGGTGGCTCAATTTCAATTCAAGAATGCAGTGATCCTGATTTGTAATGGGGTCGCATGAATTTAGGATTGCATTTTGTTTAGGTGTCTGTCTCTGCATATATGTATATAGCTTAAACACACCTCTGAAGAGCTTTACGAGGTGGGGGTAACGGAGTGCGCCCAATTAGACACGCATTGGACGATACCGATGGTGGAAGTTGCTGTGTTGTGCACGGAGGCGTTATGGATAAAGCCTGTTTCTTGGTACGTGGCGGCACAGTAACAGAGTGTTCTAAGAAGGAAGCGTTACAAGTGCTATCGCATCCGCCTATATCAACGCCAAGCATATTGCTAATAGTCCAACGCGACGCACAAAGATAAAGATATAAAGAAAAAAAAAAAACAAACAAAAAAGTTAAATGCAAAATCAGATTAAAATTGAATTATCGCTAAAATAGACATATTCCTTTTGCAATACAAATATTTATATTTGGGGGCAAAGGCGGTGTTCAGTGATGTTCATAGATGGACAAAAGGGGGGACAAAATTACCTCTCATTTAGTAGTGCTGCCGATATATTGTTATGTCCCACCAATGTTTTGGCAATACTTTCATCTGAAGATATTAGCGGAGTGGAGGAAGACGCTGGATGGGGACCAGCCGCCGCCTGGCCATTGTGATTTCCGATGTTTATAATGTCCAATGAAGATGGCTGATTAAAGTTTCGGGCACGATCCGCTGCTGATGCGATATTAGGTGGTGCAATGCTGGTTCCCAAATAGAATTGAACTGATTGTGTGTCCGCGCCATCTTCACTGCATGAACTATCATCGCGAATAGCGCTGGCATTGCTACTTAAATGGCCGCTTACGTTAGCCGAGCTTCGGCTGTAGCTTTCAAACATACCTGAAGAGGAATTGATGGATCCATTATATATACATGTAACCCCTTTAACTGGCGTACCAAATAATAGAAAAGAATGTGTACATCTGTTGTATTTTCCCATGCAATTTACCCAATTATGTGGACCATTACCTAAATATGGCTGATGGAGCTCAACTTTACTGCTGACCCAGAAATGGAAATGAAGGAGATGAATAAATTCACCTAGTCTATTACATGGAGAATCGAATATGCTTCACTAAATATATTATACAACTAAATTTAAGCTATTAAAAAAGATATAAAGAAAACAATCTTTATTCTATTAAAACACTATTTAAAAATCTTTGGCCGTCAATAACACAAAAATACTTACCCTACACTTTGGCGATGCGATCGTGGGATGTCTCGAGATAAAGGACAACAGAAACAACAACAACCACAACAAGGGGACTTACAAAAATTAAATAGTATCTACATTAGAGAAACTCTTAAAACGATCTTTCAACTAATTTTTAACCTCTTTAAATTTCCTACTCGAAACAAAATACTTTTAAACAAATACAAACACTCTTGAACACCTTTTTTCCCCCCTCCTCGTACAATAAATCTGTGTATAAAAATGTAGTTATTACGTAATATCTGTCAGGGATTTGGCATGCAAAACAAATGTTATGAATGATTATCGGCTAAATATTGAATTTCCCGTCTAATTCTATTTTTTTGTTCTTTTTTTAATCTCAGTTTAGGTTTTCATTTTGATAGCTTCTAGTGAAAAGTGCAGTGCATAACGGTTCGTTTCTCTTATATAATTCCTAAAAGCAACTGCAGCTGCTAAAGCAAGAGACTATAATTAAATCGAGAATGAATAATTAGACATTTCGTTCGCTGCTGCTGAACGATGCTGTGTAGCATTAGAGATAACACTTGGAGCCTACAATAGAACCTCACACTTCATTTTGGAGTCAGGCGATATTGGGTTTTGGGTTTTGACTAATTCCGGATAGATTATTATCGGCATTTGAACCATTGTGTGTGCCGTTTTGAATTTTAGTGCATGAAATTGATTTGTTTATATTGTTTATAAAAAAAAGTTTGGAGAATACAAATTATTTTAACAATATTGGCGATACAATTACAAATGTAAATTACAATTACATACATATATACAAGGTAGGCCCAGACCTTCACTAGGATTGCACCTTCAGCAAGTTAACATATGAGACTCGACTCACGGAAGGTCAGGTTTAGGTTAAAGTGTGTGTCTTAATGTCCGTAAGTTGACCAAATAAATGGATCTGATATTGAGGGGCCGTGCTGTGTTGCCTGCGACACATGGAAGTAGTGCCTGGGGCCTATTCCGTGGCGAGCAGAGAAAAGTTCTCAAAATTCAGCTTACCTTGCACAGACTCGTCATCCAGATCATCAGTACTGCTTGTAATGCGCGCTAATTCACATAAAAGGAACACAAAAATAAAGTGCATATAAATAAAAGATATGGCAAAGATATTTACTATTGCTAAATATTCTCTCAATATCAGGCAATTGCTTCGACTTGATGACTTACCTCTAGAGCCTTTTGAGGAGCCGGTTCCACTAGAACTTTGCACACTGCCGCCGTTACGCCCATATAGTACACTTTCCAAATATGACAATCCATTGTTATTAACAATATTTAAGCCAAGGCACGTTTCGATTTGCTTCCAGCGATGCAATCGCTCTTGCAATTCATTGGTCACCTCTCCAAGAGCATTGCGCGCTTCGACAATTGAGCGGTCCACGTCGTCGATACTTTTGCCATGCGTGGAGACAAAAGCCCCCACCAAGCTAGAACGCTTTTTGCGCAATTTTTCACATGCCTCTCTTGCTGACTGAAGTTGCTTCTCGGCGGATATTCGTTTCTTCTGATGATTCTTGCTTTCCAGTTCATAGGTGTATTGCAGCCAGGATTGCAACTGTGGTGGGGGTGCCCAGCAATTGTCAACCAATTCAAACTCGGCACGAGACAATTCATTGCGTAGCATTTCGATTTCTTTCTTTAGCTGTTGCACTTCAAGATCTGAACTTGAAGAGCTAAGGGACGGAGCTTCTTTTAGGCGTCGCTCTAGATCCATTTTTTCCGTAGCCACATTTTCTTGTTCCATCCTGGCTCGCTCCAACTCCTGTAATTGGCGAACAAACAACATTATTAGGTAGAAGATAAAACACAGGTAAATGGCGCACAACATACTTTCTGCATCTCTTGTAAACTTTGCTCTGCGCGTTGAAGTCCTTCCATATCCTGGGCCATTCTTCTTAAATGACGCTTGGCGTTCTTGTTCTGCTGATATGCATACCAACAGCCAATAATTGCGCTCAGCAGTAGAGTAACTAATATATAATCTTTCCAGCGTGTTCCCGATTCTTTTTGGAAAAGAGATTATTTAAAAATTTCAATCCGAAACACATTTGTAACCCGAAAATGTCTCTAAATACCTCTCGGCGGTCCAAAAAGCACCACATCCATAGCTTTCAATGAGATTTTTTGCTTATGTATGGGATCCTTAATACCAAGAACATTGCTAACATAATGCAGGTTATTGACAGCCAATCTAAAATAGAGTTTACGCAATTGTCATTTAACGAGTCGAGTCTAATCACTTCTGTTGGCAGCAGAGAGAGAATCACTTACCTTGGCAGAGCAGCACCTGTGACTTTGTGTGCTTTAAAGAGTTCAACATATTGTGGAAGCTGTACGGACTGAGCCAACCAGTCGGTGGTCTGCTCAATGGTCCAATTGTGCACCTCTGATCGCAGCCAAGCTTCCCACAGCTCTTTCACCGAAATATGCATATCATCATTGAAATGGAAAGCTTTCTGGCGCTTCTCGTATCCCGAATCATACTTAAGCTCTTCTCGCAGGAACTAGATGTGAAATAGATGATAATGACAATTAATGGAATGCAATGTGAAATAATTGAAACAATTCTACATACATCATCGGATTCGCTCAAGTCAATGTTTCCATTATCATCATCATCGAGTTGCCGATGTAAAGTAGCAATGGCTTCCATGCCGAAGCGATCTTGCACATTAAAGCAGTCGAAATCGTCAGCATTGCATGCGCCATCCGCTGAAGCTGAACCACTTCCCATAGAATCTGCATTAAAAAGAATAAGGTACCATTACACATTACCCTAAAGAAGTTATGTGTTAAACTGTTGCACACCAGAGCAAAATAAATACCTCCTCCATCTAATCTGAGCCTAATCATCTATGAGAGTGCGCTGCTCTCTTTCTCTCTTATTCAAACAACTAGTTGATATTGATGTAATATGATATATGTACCCATAGATAGTATATATAAGTGTAACTACTATCATACCTTGAAACAACTAACTGCGAACCTTCTGAATAAATAAACCTGATCAATGTGATTTGTTGTTTTGATTTTCTCACGTTGTGGCTCATTGTTTATAGCCAATTCACACGACGGCCTGCCTAGCAGAAAACACTTTGCTTTTAAGACGTTGTGGAAGTCAAACCTGATGAAAGAAATGTCGATTTGACAAATTAACTGATCTGAACTTATTTCGCAGAGACATATGCAGTAGGTTTGTCTGCCATTTTGGCCCGGTGCTCCTTTTAAAGTTTTTACATAAAGCAATATACAAAAAATAATGTTTTAAATTCTCAATTAAAGATTAAAGTTAGTTTTAAGAAAAATGTTTACTTACTAAATTCATTGCTGACCGCTTGGGACATTGCCTCACTTAATAGATTAAAGGAGCTTCTGTGTATATGTTGTTCAAGATGAACCGATTGACCACCGCTTCCAGTATGGGGAGGAACGGGCTGAGATAAAGACGACACCCCATGGGTTGCCACTGGCGGCGGCGATGGCGGTGATGCATCATGTAGACTGGCGCCAACATGCGATGATATTTGCGATTGCTGCGCTTTATGAACTGCATTTTTAGAGTCCTCAATGGAGTTTGGTGGCTTTGGGTTATGAGAAGCCTGCTGATATGTATTGTAGCGAATTGGATCAATTGCCGGTGGGGGCGTATCATCAGCCAACGTAACGATGACGGTTTGCATCACGCAGCATAAAATAAAGAAAGGATTGTACCACATCGTCTTCAGCATTTTGTTTATTAGAAATGTTCGTAAACGAAGTGAAAATACACAAACTACTTCAACCCAAGTAGCTTGGTTTGGCCAGTTTGGCTTGCTGTTTCTGGTATTATATTTGATTTATATGTATTTTGTGTTTACATTTGCAGATTTCTTGGATTCTAATGTCGTTTCATTAATCTGAAAACAACACCGAAAAGTTGAAAAAAAAAACAAACAAAAAAATGTATAAAAAATAAAAGATCAATATTGAACGCATCTTAAAAATATTTTATTTTAGCGTATACAAAATGTAAATGTAATTGTTTTGTTACAATTATTATTATTCAACATTTTCAATCACAATGCATTCCCCCTCGAATTGGGTACATTTTTTGTGACATAAAATTTTCTATGTTGTTTTTTCTTTTTGAATATTTTGTATGCAAGTTATATGTAGTGATATTTAATTTTAAATCTAAAGTATGGCTAATGTGCGAATAGCTAAAATTATAATGGTCGTTGGGGGGAGGTCTGAGGTAAACCAGTGGCTTCAAAGCAAAGGGGTTATATATAATAAATATAATCTGAATGATATCATGGAAAGTTATTCATCAAGTGCCTCCGAAACTGATAAAAAGTTGATCAAAAATAAGAATGTGTGACCCTATTAATTTACAAATCCTGGAAAGAATTATTAGAAAGCGAAAACCGATTGCCACGAATGTGAACGAACATATTGACAGATGTTTCAGGCTTAGAGTATTACGTAGTCGTCTCCGCCAATCTACATCATGTATAGAATCCAATGGCTAATTGAGCCAATAACATTCCAATTAATAAACTCAACAACAATCAATCAAAATAGAGATATAAAATCCAAGTGCGTTTATAAAACACATTGGATTAGATTAAATCAACTACCTAGTAAAAAATCCATATCAGGCAAACGATTAAGGGAGAAATGTTATTTTTTCGTTTCCTGATTCAGGATGTTGCAACTTGAATTGACTTCTTGGTCAAATAAGATCAACTGTCTTAGTGGAATAAGCTTCGCTCCAATCAGATCGCTACTTATCATATTTGAATGCCATAGAAATGACTAGAAATGTACACATCAACACTGTTGGCGAGAGTAAAAAAAAACACGAAAAACCAAGAGCGAGGTACGTCTGCTGACTAACTGCCTGCTGCCTGCCTATAGGCCCCTTGAAGTTTTAATTAAAATTCAATTTTATTCTTGTGTGTACACAGAGATTTACAGTCATGTGGATAAATACATACATACATATGTAGGTAGTTGGATATACATACATACATATGCATTGTATTCCAACAAAGATTACGCCAGTAATAAAATGATTAAAAATTTGATTTTATAATTGGTATTGTTGAAAAATTTTAAACTAAAGGTAAACACAAACATTTGTACATTCAAACACAATATGAAAGTATGTATGTATGTATTTATTAGAAAAATACTTCAAATGGTCATATTCGACTAAACTTGCCTATAACAGACATGCATTAAAATGATTATGTTGATCTTGATTCTGTATGTATGTGTGCGAATACATACATACATTGATCATGGTTTGTATGTATGAATACATTAATGTAATTAAATGTATGTATATCAAATACATTTGCATGCACATGCATAATTTGCAGTTATCTGTATATATGTACATACATACATGCTTTTGTTTTTAACTATGTAAACTTCTTCAAAATGTGCGTACATATGTACATCTGCTGATTTTTTTTTGACAATGTTGTATTTTTGCACATAGATGATGTAGATGTACGTACATACGCACTTGCAAATACACTTTTGTTTACACTTCTTTAATTTCTCTATTCTCGTCGACTTTTTGGCCACCGAGCGACCATTAATTCTCTGATAATATGTATGCACCACAGATATGTACGTCGGAATGTAGATGTAGGTACGTATTGTATGTATGTGCTGTGTTTTTAATATTAAATTGAACTGGGATCAGCAGACAGGTTATTCGTTCTCTATTATTAATATACCCATTTGCACACATTTTGCGTAGTTAATGTCCGTTTTTGGTTTTGTTGTTTTTTTTTTTTTGTCGTTGAATATAACTACCTAAAATTTCACGGCAATTGTATTTATAATAAAAAATTGTATTAAGTACATATACAAAGACATAATATTCAATTCGAGTGTGTGAACAGAGTTGGATTTCGATTACTTGTAACAATAAATAGTGTGACCGTTAACAAAAAATCTAAATATACTAGTATCATTGTCAAAAAAAAAATACATATATATTCTTTTTGACCGTTTTAAAACTTTGGAGTTTTGGTTTAATAGCCAATTATGAAATCAAATATTTTGTTGACCTTAATTTATTAATATAATTTAACTTAACCCCCCAAAACCTCTTGAGTTAGCGGAATGTTCGCCTCGCTCGAGAATATGAAATTTGCTCCATTTTTGAAATTGCTTCACAAGAGAGGAACGTTAGGAAAGGAACGAGTATTTTTTCGAAATTTTCGACAGGTTTACTCTTTGGGTAATTTCTTTGTTAAACATTAGTTTCTGTCCTTGATTATAACTAGTTACAATGGTTTTGCAGTAATTGAAACATGTACATTATGCAGAAAGCTACATATAAAAAGCTATCAAAAAAGTAATTTTTAAACAGCTTCTAAGTGTATATGCATATATCAATTATTGTCAATATATTAAACATTATATAGCCCTATGCCATTTTCATATTTATATTTATATTTCTTGAACATTTTTTTATGTACGCAGCCCAACTGTTAAAATCTCCTTGTCACTATAACATATATATAGAAGTTGACACATAACCCAATAACCTTAGATTTAACGTATGCAAAATAAATTGGATAATAAGAAAGAAAGATTTATATAGTTATAAAAACTATATACCTGAAAGCTATACAATTGTTGTCACCTATAAATTTTCCTTGTAAATACCTATATATATTTAAATAACTCAGTTAAAAAGCAAATTGCTGCAACAATTAATACCTTTAAGAACATTGTAATTTTTATAGGGTAGTAAAGCAAAAAATAATAATAGTAAATACTAGGTATAAAAGAATCGCTTTGACTATTAAAAAGAAATTGATGAATATTTTTTTTTTTCTCAATTGGATTGTCTTGGCAAAGCAGCTCAGTGGCTTTGTAGATAATTTGAATTGCGCTTAATTCAATTTTCGAGGGTCATTTATGTGTTAATCGTTTACGTATTGAAACACAGATAGAGAATTTTAAAGATAATTAGATTTGATAGTCAATAACTGTTGGGGAACAAACACTTTGGTTAGCGTTTTTTTATATTTTCACGCAAAAATGAGAAATCAGTTTTTTGTTTAAATTATTCCGTCTTGAGTGATAGTAGGCGTCGGCCCAGAGTTTTTGCTAATCTTTTTGGTGCTTTTGACAACTGCTTTGAACGGTTCTTCTACAGTTAAAAAAAATGTACGCACTTGACATTTATTGCACTTACATACATCTCCTTGCCACCAATTGGTAATTATGTTTATTACTATTTTTACTACATTGTCCCAGAAGTTGTTACTTATTTGAAAGGTGTAGCTTTCAGGCAATTCATATACGAGCACAGAATGTACATACATACATATGTTCATATGTATATGTAGTAATATGCAAAGTATGGGGCATGTGCATAAACATCTCGACGTTAATATTTTTTATTTTTTTAAACGTTCATTATATTTTGTTCTTTTATATTTTTCTTATGGGAGTTTATGTGAAGAAATAGTAATAATAGTTATTATTTAACCTAATTCGCTAGTTGGCCATAACCAACCAAAGAGTTCAATAAATATCGCTAAATCTCTTGCTCTTTCTTGACTTGCAGTTTAAAGGACATTCGCGTGACTTCTGCAATGGCAGCAGTATACCAAACCCTAGGGCAAAATTTATTACAAAAATACAGCTTATTGTCTTCCAAATCGTTTATCAAAGAATGCGAATTATATAAGAAATTCATTTTATATATATATGTATGTATGTATGTGTATGAAGATGTCTAGATGCATATATGGGTAAGTCTGTATGTAGATTCGTTTGCCATGACCTTTCCATAAAATAGCATTAATTTGAATGTTCTACTTTCTTGTACACTAAGCTCATATTTTGATTTAACGGAAATCAAAAAAACTTTATCATTATCAAGTGACAAAGAATTTTTGATTGAAAGCGACTTAGTTGATTAACATTCAAAATTGGGTCAATTTATAAATATTGGATATTATGTGGGAGACTCCATTGGAGTGCGATTTTAATGTGCTTGTTTTAGAAGATTTTGCTTACTCTGTCAAATTTTTGACTATTGTTTGTAAGGTTGCTGCTGCTAACGACAGGTGGGAATCCACTACTTGTAGAAATGTAGACGAAAAAAAAAAAAAACAAAAACAAAAGTACATACACTCGTACAAATGTATGTATGTATGTAGGTATGCCAATGTATGTACGTTTATATGTACATATTCATGAAAAACCTTTGACCTATGATGCAGCAGTGGCGCTGCACGCGAGCTGCAAGCTGTTATTGTCTCCACTTTAGTATAAAAGACATACACGATTTTCAACGACATCAGTATGAAAATAATAAGCGACTCGTAACGTCTAACAGTCTAACACAACCGCGACTCTTCTTCTTTTTGAAGCAGAATATACACAAATACATCGTTAGTATCTACTACTAGCATATACATACATACGTATATACCTAAAGACAAAAAAAGACATTCCGACATACCTTCGAAATGTCATCGTTAATTTGTGAAATCGTATCCGTCGCATTGCTGTGTACATGCGTTTTGTTTTCTGTAAATGGACATCCACAAGCACCAGAAACGCCCGAACCGGTAAATTTTTTTAATGATCTATAGACTTACACAATAATTCCTACAAACATTCATATTCATATATACATACATAATATACATACATACATACATACATAAGGGAATATACATCATTAGATAAATCTATGTATGTATAGTATATGCATGCACACAATGCAAATCTTTCTAATTGAAAACTAATGATTGTTTCCACTATTAGTGTGAATCGTACGATTAAATAAGAACTACTGAAAACCTGTTTGCTGAAAGTCAAATACTTCAAATGCCAATTTTTTTTGTTTTTTGTTTCATTAATTAGCTTGCAACTTACAGAGGCATCAACTAATATACTAACGATCATATACATAAAAGTGTACACAAAATTGTTAGACCTGAAAAAATCTTAAAATCTAATTGAATCCAACTTTTTTTTTATAATTTCCATAAGTAGTATTAGGAACATCTTCTACTGTGTTTTTTTAATGGGACAATTGCCTTGACTGTTGATCGAAAATGCTCATAACGAAAAATTGTCTTTGAATTATTTTAAACTTTGCCGAGTGCTTGGAAGATAGAAAACTAAAATAAAGTATGGTAGATCTTTTTTATTTGAAAGTTAGACCTATTTTACTTAATGAACTCTTGTTTTAAAGATGCCTATGACAAAAATAAGATCTGTCGAACCCGTTGTCTTTTGGTCCTTACTTTTTATAGATTCTTAACTAGATGATTCAAACTCTATAATGCTAACCAGACTAATTGGAACTTTGATCACTTTTTATGAGGTTTTAAAGAAGAAGGTCATATTTAATAAAAGATTTTGATAATTTTAGGATACTAAATGTCGAGTTGTATAGAAAATTGCCCCTGTCATTGGCATTCTCATAGTTCACATTGTTTAGTTTTGAGCAATCTTCAGTTTCTTGCGCAAATAGTTACGGGCAAAAAGAGAGGAGGAGGGGGATGGGGTATGAGCACAGTCTCAGTCTCAGCAGCTTCCCACACCTTCTGCTTAAAATTGGCCACATAGCTCACTACCATGCTACACCTAGCCTTAAGCTGTAGCTGGGCACCCAAAGGTTGCAAGTGTCATACAAGACGTTATCTGACATATGTATGCTGCAGTTAAATGTATACCTACCGCAAAATGGCAAACGGGTAGGCAAGAAATAAAAAAAACACAAAAATAAAGGAAAATGAAGCCAACTCTTTAAACATTGTGTCTTTGTACAATTTGAAATATGCATACAAAAGAATTTGACATTTGATGCCCTTCAAAAATGGAAATGTCTCTCCTCGTGCACGACTCAAACAAGTTTTCTCAGGCGTCAAAGCTTTGTTAAAAATGTTAGAATTGAAATTATTCAAAACTTTCAGTTTTTCGTTTAAATAAATGATGATGAATTAGAATTCGGAAAGCCACTTATGGTCACTTGTTGGTCCAATGACCTTCAACAGATTTAAAATTAAAAAATAGTTTGTGATG
The DNA here is from genome assembly GCA_024703675.1 of Drosophila nebulosa. Lineage (NCBI taxonomy): Eukaryota > Metazoa > Arthropoda > Insecta > Diptera > Drosophilidae > Drosophila > Drosophila nebulosa. Next base: position 16,457,681 of record JANFPS010000003.1, read on the forward strand.
CGCCCAAAAGCAGGCAACGCTTAAGTCAGATTAACTTAAAGAATTTTAGTAATTTCGCCGGGCAATGTCAGTCAGTCAGTGTGTGTCTTAATCATACACGAATTATATATATTCGTGATATTTGTCGCAATCTGAGTTTTGTGAATAAAAAAGTTCCCAAAACGTAACAGTCAAAACATAAAAAGGCATCAAGATTAGTCAAGTTTTATCCCCTCCTGGTGAGAACCAGAAGGGCGGCTCGCCTGCTTGTATTGGTCTTTTAAATAATTGTTTAACTTGGTGCATGGTATATTGAAGTTGACGTGACGACCTACTTTCTTCAGTTTTTGTTTGTTTTTGCATTTACAGTATGAATACCAGTATGAGGTAAAGGACGCTGAAAAGGAATTGTTTTTTAATAAAAACGAAGGTGGCGATGCGGCCGGAAAAGTAAGTAAAGCTACGACAATTAATTTGAAAGAGAAAATAAATGTAATTTTTTTATTTTTATTTAGGTATCCGGACAGTATTCAGTATGGTTACCCGACGGTCGTCTTATGACCGTGGCGTATACAGTCGACGGTGAGACCGGTTTTGTGCCAAAAATCTCTTTCGATACGACCAATCCTTTAGGATAGGATGCATATCCAAATACTGCTAACGAAACGCCAATACGATAATTAGGGACAATTCTTAAACCACGAGCAACTCAAGTGACATTACTAAAAACTTTAACATGGCAATATGTGTGAGCTTTTAACTTAGTTAGTACTAGCAGCCAAAGCAGCTACAACAAAACAGCAGTTAGACACAACAGTCGGTGATTTCAAAAGCAATCTACCGCTATCCCAATGGTCTGTTAACTCGATCAACAGTGTTTGGGAAGAGCGGTTTCAAATTCAAACAAACATACAATACATCCATACTTACGTACCCGAAACAAAACACAACTTCTGCTATTTGTAAACACAAAGATGTGAATAAATTGTAAATTTAAATATGTCTATATATATAAACTTTAAATATAATCTCATGTGTTGATGTTTTCTTTATCCTTCAGGCCTTTTCAGAGGGCATTAACAAAACAAGTGTAAAAATTGAAGTAAAAGTGTCTTCTTTTAAACTATATTAAAAAGGCAACGAATTTTCAATATGTAAAAATGGTTGAAAGTTGAACGAAAGAAACTGGTTATGCATACTGGAGTCGGACACGCTTCCTTCTATGGGTTGCACATAAGTAAGATAAACTTTCTGCAAGGGCATACAAATTACATCCAATTGGTGACATCTTTCATCTAAGACATTGCCCCTTGCTAAGCAAAAGAATCGTTAATTTTTTCATTGTTTTTTGGTTTTTATAGCTTCTCTTTTATAAACATTAGTCCTCTGATTTAATAATTTCGTTAAGACCAAGGACGAGGAGTACAACAATTTTAAATTTATTTATACACATTTTTTTTATTGACATCATAAAGAGTACAATGAACGGTTTTTTTTTTTTTTGGGGGGGGGGGGGGGGTAAACCGATAAACTAAATCAATCCATTTGCATTTTTCAAAGTGGCTTAAAATGTATCGTATATTCGTATATCATGAATAATTTGACGAATGAGTGAACCAAAAATAAAAAAAGGAAAGGAAAAGGATTGGATTCATTATTGAGTAGAAGAGAGCAGTTTTGAACTAATGCTGGAATGGTTGTGGCCAAATATAATATCCAAATTACGCCTGTAAACTGCAAAATGTAGGCTCCAATATGGTATAATATTATCTCTTAAATCTGGTTATTATCTGTATGTACAGAGCTAACTGGGGATGGGTCAAATAATATATTTATATATGTGTGTGTGTGTGTGTATATATGTATATACAGTAGACGTAAAAATGTATATATAATTAATTTAATTGAAATTAACCAATTAGCCAAAAGAGTTGTTTTTTTTTGTGTTGTAATGCACTGAACTAAACATATTCCGACCCCATTAAATGATTTCTAGCCTAGCATCCACAGCAGCGCAAATTTTTGATGCTATTTGAATTTGTTTTATTTCCCGTGAAACTGGACCAGCCACTTTAGAATCAATCGATGCCATAATGGATCCAAAATTGTTTACTATATTTAAAGAATGCGAGTTTATAAAAAAAAAAAATTATGGGTATTGGCTTATATTTACAGTAAGAATTAATGGAAAAGTGTAAATAAATAAATATGTAGGTAATCCTGTAATTAAAGACAATTTCTTTTCTTCAGGCATATATTATACATATGCATATACATATATATGTATGTATGTACATGATTGTGCTATAAAATCGAACTCGGGTGAACTCATGCTATGGCTGGGCTGTGTGGTACTCAAAAAGATCCTAATACTTAATAGGGTCGATAATAACGGTTTACACATGTTAAAAAAAAAACAAAAAAAAAACCTCACACTGGCAAATTAATTTCAATATTCACTCGAATTGTGTTAGTACAAAAATATATATATATATATATATATATATAATATGTATAAAAAAACATGTTTTTGCCCAATTCTTTAATCTTAATATAAATTCCATGAAAAGTAATTGGTTTTGGATGTTCGTTTATATAAATATATGTATGCATGTGTATGCATTAGTGCATACCATTGCACCTATGTAAGTATATATTCCTAACAATAACAATATATACGTAACTCTAGAACTCTGATAAAAATGCGCGATAAGAGCGAAGCTGAAGCCCACATAGCGGTATCTTAAATTTCGATCCGATTCATAAAATAAACCATTTCTATTCACTTTGTAATTAAAAACAAACAGAGTTAAAGCAAATTTTAAGCACTGTTTGCTTAGTTATTTGATTAAAATGTCGTATGAATCAGATCGCAATTTGAGATAGCACTGAAAGTTGTCTAACTTGCGCTCATCTCTAAATGGTAACATTTTATTCAATTGTCGACTTCTCGAGAATCGACTCACTTTTGCTTCTCAAAGTTAAGGGATCTGGGCATTAAGGAGAGATTCTTTAAACAGGCGTATGCTTGCTTCTCCATGAACAACTGGTCTTTGGTTTTACCACAGGCAACACGAGCCCATTTTGGATCAATGACATGGTCGTATGCCCCACGACCAAATGCCGATGACGAATATCTGCCGTTAGCACCGCGACAATACGGAACACTGTTCTCCTTCCTGCCCTCGTCGAACAAGAGATCCTGTTCACTGCACAATGTGTCATCCTTCATCATTATATTGCCAGACGAGGCGAGGAACTTGCTTGGCGTCTCCGTTTCAAAAGGTTGCACTTTTTTACCACATTCGTAATTGGTATAATTGGTGCTCCAGCTGGTGAGCAGAGATTTGCGGGCCCGTTTTGGTGGCGGAGAGGGGGCAACTGCTGTTGCTGCTCTCGTCACCCCGAGGCCGATACCTTTGGAGCCATTGCGTTCAACGTTTTGGCTAGTGGCGCTGGTGTGCGCTGCTTCTGAATCATTCAACTGCTCTTCGTTAATAATCTCGTTCAAATCCTCAACCAGGCTCGATGGGCTAGAAGGTTCGTATCGGCGACCATCACGTTTCTTTCCTATGTCAGCCAGAGCCTTCTTGAAAGGAGTTGGCGTCCGTGGGCCTATCATACCTAAAACAAAAATTTCGAGATGTTGATTAAATGAAAAACTGCTTCGAAAGTATGTTTTGATTCGTCATACTCACTTTTGTGTGGTGTCTCAATTGATGAAGTTTCCATCTCCTTCTTGATTTCCATTCCAATACGATTGTAGGTCTTAGCCACTGGCGTACTTGCAAGCAAGTTCATGTCCTCGAATGTCGTTAAACAAGGCGACTTTAGGAATTGACTTGGCGAAAATGGCAACGCCTTAATCGGCGTGATGACAGGTGACTTTGGGGCCTTAGCTGGTGCATCGGGTTGTGGTGGCGGAATGTGTTGTGCCTTTTGACGTGATCGCTTTAATATATTTGGTTTCTGTCGCGTCGTGAGCATAATGGGACCACCTACAACAGGCTCGATGATATCCTTTCTGTCTGTCGCCATCTCAGAATTAGTAGGTATAGTGCCTCCAGAATCGCCAAGTGGCTGTGATAAAAATGATGATGAATGATTGGATAGCGCCGATAGAGATGCTTTATTGGATGCTGATCCATCGCCTAAATCACTCAGTTTCCCAGCAGCTTTCGACTGTGCCTTGCTTATGCCACCGGACTTGATCAAGGTGATAAGGTGAGTTCGAGAACTTTTAAGATCCCCACCAGTGGCTCCTCCGCCACCGCTGGCATGGGATTTCCGTTCTGCATCATATTTGCGTCTCATTGTAGAGTTCCAATGGTTTTTAATTGCATTATCCGTACGTCCGGGAAGCAGTTTCGCAATTTTTGCCCACTGATTGCCCAGTTGAATGTGGGCGTGATAAATGGTTTTATCTTCTTCTTCCGTCCAGGCGGTCTTCTTGATGTTGGGATTGAGATGATTGTGCCATCGTTCTCTGCACTGTTTCCCAATCCGACCATTGAGATAACGAGCAATCAGAGTCCACTTTTTGGGGCCAAATCGCCGCACAAGCTCGATTACCTTTTCATCTTCGTCGCGCGTCCATGGTCCCTTAATGAGTTCTGGATTGAGGACCTTGGCCCAACGCTGATGCACTTGCTGTTCGAGTCGATCCTTGAAATGAGGCCCAATGATGTCCCATCGCTCACCATGTCTCTCCACTAGGGTTTTGAGTAGAACATCTTCCGATTTGGACCACCGTTTGCCAAAACCATAATTCGGATGGCCATTCTTTTGGGATAAGGACTGGGATTGGCCCGATGACGACAACAGCTGCTGATCTTTCTGTTCTTCGGAGCATTCCTCCTTAAATTGTTTAATTGTCGCTTCTGGCATTCCAGTGACATCACTGACACTAATGTTCATGGTGATCACGCCTTCGGAATCAAGTTCCCCACCATCTTCGCCACTAATTGCAGCTGCAGCCTCATTGTCCGAGTATTCAGACTCCTCCGATTCTGAATGTTGATTGTAGTCATGGAAACCTTCTTCTTTAATTTCTGCGACGTCCATTTTGTTGCTGCTTCCTAGGCGAACAATAATGATAGGGTTCGGGTTGGCCCTTCTCGCGCCGCAAAAAGAAATGCACACTACCCTGACAGTACAAACAACTCGTCGCGTCCTCTGCTCGATGCTGGTAGTATGTAAAATGGGCACAAATATCGCTAAATGAGTGACACTGAAAATGCAGGCGGCAGCTCAAGCACTGCACTAACTCAACTTGACGCCGACGATCTGTGCGAAGTGCAGGATGCGTTGCATCACTTTCCGTACGGTCATACAAATCCGAATCCGAATGCTTCACTTCATTGGAGCTGGTGCCATGCTCTTCCATTTAGACGTATGCACACATACAAATAAACATGCTATTTGCTATACATATCTCCTGCTTATGTTGCGTGTGTATGTGAATCTATTGTTTTTTAGCACGGAAATGAAAAATAATAACTGCGTAGCACTGAACTAAAACTGGACAGCAAAGTTTATTAATTATGCAGCACAGACCGAAAAATTGTCTAGCACAGATTTTCCTATATTATAGCAAAAACCAAAAATCAGCTAACAGTTTTTTATGTCTTTTTATCACGGCGTCGATTGGTATTTTTGTTTATCGATAACAGATGCTTTAAGTTTATCGCAGTCGTGCCAAACTAATTTGATGCAGTTTTGGAATGTGGAATGAAACACTGTTTATCTAGGTATAAAATTAATTTAATACTAAATTGAACTGGACTTTTTTGCATAATTTAACTGTTCTCAAAAAATTTTTATTAATGTAAGCGTTTTAACTTTTTTTTATGTCTACATAGCTATGTCTATACATAATGCACAAAAAATCCTTTTGAGATCACGCTTAATTTTTCATCACAATGATTCTTTCCAGTTTATAAATTTCCTTGTAATTTAAAGTTGAAAAGAAGAACTCAGCAACACTCTGTAGGACATTATGAAGGAACCACAGATATTTAAAGGAATTCTTAGTCAGTTGTAAATAAAAATGTTGTAGTACACTTCTGGAGCGCAATTAAACTCAATAAAATGAGCCATATCCTAGGTATCGCAGCTTCCTATGGTATTTTACTATCCTGTGCGTTGGCTTTTGAACCCAAAATTGTAATGTACATACCCAGAACTCTACATGCAATTATTACTTCCATTTCCAGCCTGTGTCTACGATCCCAAAAAAGTTAGAAAAAGCTCTATTAAAAAACTCTAAGAACCTCTTTTCATTTGTAAGTTTTTGGAGCATCTAAAATGTCGGAGATGTATTGAAACATGATTTAAGTGTATTCAAATAATAGATAAAAGATTTTCATACAGATATTGGAATTATTTAGACACACAAGAAAACAATTTGTCAATTATTATGTTTTTATACATTTGCCCTTATCGGGACAGAAAAAACGCGTTTGATCGTGTATTTTGTAAGCCTTGAAATGTTCATACGCTAGTTACATTTTGTATTTTATTTTATTTATCTAATGTTTTTTGTTTTGTATTTTTAATTTTAATTGGATTTTTTTGTTTAGAAAGGCGTGCCGAAGTACAGCCCCTTGTCGGGGGCTACTCGTAGCCTCTATAAAAACCTGGGTGGTCCGGAGTTGTAAGCCCCAGGATGTGGGGGGTGTGGTGCGGGAGAGTGCTGTCCTTGGCGCACGTCAAACGGTGAGTTAGAACGCTGCATAAAGTGGTGATAGTTGCTTTGTGGTAGTTGATGCTGCAGCATAGTAGCAAATAGAATACAAAACAAAAAAAAGGAAAAATTATTATGCATCTCTCTCTTTCTTTTTTGAGTGACGTACGCTTACCTGTAAACTGCGAAGGGCCATAGCACTGGCAGCATTGCCCATTATATGTGGACTGGGTCCATCACCCAAATCTAACTGCAAGCTTTCGGGCATGTCATTGTTGCCCACAGGGCCGCGGCTATTATTGCTATTACTGGCACATCCTCCAGGACCGCCGCCATTTGTTAGATGCAGCTGTCCTAAAGATGCCGTTGCCATGGCCACGTCGGGCATCATATCGGACAGATGGCCATTACCTGAGTCCATACCGCAAGCGCCACCCTCGGTTCGCATATCCAGTCCCATTGCATTGCCATGGGGAAAACGGAAATCACCTTCTGTAATTAACGCTGGCAAATCATTGCGATGGTGAACCGATGCTGAGAGGCGAGCATAGCTGCATTGCAGACCAGGCCCTGAGCTGGCCGCTAGAAGGCCGGCAACGCCAAGCAACCCACTCGAGTGCTGGCGAGGAAATGTGAGATTCCGACTGTAGAACGGATGGCCAACATCCGTGCCACATGTAGAAGACGTAGCCGATGAGGCCATCGACGAGGACGATTGAAATGAAGAAGCAACTGTTGTGTGGCGCGGGGCTAGGCTTGTTGCCGCTGGCGATGGCGGCGGACTTTGGTCTTCATCTTCAAGCAAACAAGTCTCAGTTTGAGTGGTCGTTGGCACTCCACTACTGCATTCATCAGTAGCGCTGACGTCGCCACTTCCTTGATTTGACTGTAGCGCATTCTCTAACAGATCGGAAACCTCATCGGGCAGATTGAATTCCCTAACAACGCGAAGACGAATTTGCCGATCTATCTCGTGCTTGGATGACAGGGGCAGCAAAAGTGCACGTTGACACATTGGCGATTGACGTAGCTTGTGCTCCCGTTTTCTCATTGCGGCAAGTGTTTGGCTATCGGGGGGCGGAATTGCAGCAGCTCCAAGCTGCGCCTCAGCATTGTCGCTGCCCATGTTGCCTCCACAGGTGATGTTTCCAGTTCCCAAGCCGAGTCCATTATTTGCTGCCGCATTCATGCGTGAGACCATATATAGGGTATCCGGTATATCTGGTGGATGCCGCGATCGACGCATGCGCATTAGCTCCACCTGATGATGCGACGATGACATCCGATCCTCGAGCAGTGCCTTCACTTCCTCGAAGTAGGGCATAAAGAGGCGTGGACGCACAAATAATCCCTGGTTTTTGCCACTACGTATCCATGCATTAATCCGTAAATTTTCACGCTCGTCGCCAATCATATGCGATGGCGGCGTGCTGACAAGTCCTCGACGTATTGCCTGACAGAGCACCTCACTGTGTGGTGGCAGCACATGATCCATACGGACCAGCGGCAGCAGTTCAGATAGAATCTCCCTTAACTCGACATCGCTTAGGTCACGCTTCTTCACGCCCTTACGGGCCACCGAGTGCGCTGTGTGTGACAGCAAATTTGGCTCACGATCCTCCATCCGACGAATGAGTTCTTGCTCGCCCCATTTGAGCACTGCCTGTAAGACCTCCAGTTCGGATGCTTGCAGAAAATTACTTTGCAGCACATGCAAAAGTTGCGCCTTATCCAGTTGATGAAGCACAGGTGATGCACTCACTGCCGCAAACTCCTCGCGCAAATACTGGCAAGCTTGACGAAACACCCATGCCGAGCCATGTGGTTGGCAGCCCCACTTAAGCACTGTTGGCAACGTGTCCAATGATAGCCATTCGAGTATCAAATCCTCACAACCCTGCGCCAAAATATCCAGCTCAAGAAAACGCCCGATTTGATACAGTTCCATGGCCTCCTCCAGTGTGGTTGGGCGCACGCGTCCCGTATTGGTCAGTGCATGCACTTCCCCTAGCGAACCAGCCGAGGTGCCCGATCCAGCACCACGTAATATCAGTGTCAAGTCAACCGTATCAAGGTAAATGGCATGCAGCAGCACTCGGGCATATCTCTTCGGTATGACCGTCTCATCCAGGACAATGCGCGTGGGCACGTGTAATGAACGTTCCACATATTCGTCAATATTGCGCGTTCGACGCGCAATTAAATTGCGAAAAAATGGTGAACGTGCACTCAATATGGCTTTATGGCATGGAAGTTCGAGTTTCGGTCGAAAACCATATTCTGAGGTCCCCGAATCTTGACGCAAATAGTCATCGTTACTGCATTCGGCGGTGAAGACAAGTGCTGCATCAGCATAATCACCAGTTTCTAGCAAATAACGGAGATCGTGGTCCAGGGGATTGGGTGTGCCAAAATCATCGCCCAATTGTCGCAGCAGATTAATGTCAATACTGGGATCATGCGTACACAAATCGCCCGTATATAAATAACGCAGAAGCGATGAGAAAAGCTGAACATCGATTGGGGATGTGGGTAATTCGAGACAAATTCGTGCTCCAAATCCAGGACAACCCGAAAGCAAATCCCGAAAATATGTACAACGTGATGACAATACGGAACGATGCACCGGAAATATGGATCCACGAAATACAAGATCACAGTCAGTGCACAAATTTAAATCGTAAAGTGCGGCAAGGTCTTGTTTGTATGTAGTCGCTGGAGGTCGTGCTAGCTCTGCTTGCACCTAATTCAACAAACAAAAAACAAACAAAAAACAACGAAAAATAATATATAAATAATAAGAATATTGATCGATCGATGCGTTACTTACAGACAAATCCCTTAAAGCAGCCAGGGCTTCAAACTCCTCACAGAGTGCAGCCAGTTCAAGGGGTGCCCAGTCCGAAACAAAGTCGCGTAACACGCGTGCATGATCACAGGCCTTTGATGAACGTCGGCGACGTATAAATTTGCGTTTGAGCGTTGCAAAACCAGTAACGCGTTTCCGTCTTTGATCACGATTATAATGAGATCCGGTGAAAGCAAAACTGGCACTGGCACTTGCACCGCCACTGCCGCCTGGTCCACCCCCACTGCCCGTGGCACCCGATGATGACAAGGCCGCTGTACTTAGTGGCATCATTACCGACAAGCTGCCATTGGAGTTGCTGCCACTATTACCAGCAGCACCCCCCGATCCTGTGGCCATGGGATAGCTGTCGCTGGAAGAGTTTGCTCCCATTTCAAAAACACTCTTCAATACACACGATAGACACACAGACACTCTCTCTTTCCCACTGTCTCGGCTTTGTTATTGAAACTGATGTTTGAGGCCCTGAGAATTATTCAAGGCATCTTCCTTCGTATCTGGCGTATCCCATCAAAATTTTTGTATTCATTTCGTCATTTTCCACTGGTTAATTGTCATTTGTAGTAGCATTAGCATTAGCTTGATTCATTCTCAATCGATTACATGTTTGCCAAAAGATCGATGGCGTTTATTTTCTAAAAAATAAAGGACATAATAAATACATATTTAATATACATATAAAAAGACTTAGAATATTAATTCGTTTATGGGTAGGTCGAATCGGTCCTCCTGCACTAAGATTATATTCAATATGCTTATAATATTTAAGAATCTATTCAAATCTCGAGATCAAGGAGGAAAAAAAGATTGTTTGAAATAAATAGGCAGTTTGAACCCTTCACTTACTAATCCACATTCCATAAATTTTTAATTTTCATGTTATTGTGTTCAAATTTCCCTTTAACCATTTTTAATACAACCAAAAAAAAAGGAATTTGCGTTTTAATTTACATAGATTCTACTGTGGTTGGGGACTCGTGGGGGAGTTGGTAGTTTCACAAAATACTATTTAGTCATTTTTAATTTTTGGAATTGAGTCGAGTCTGGTTTAGAATTTAACTATATATGGTAATTTAACTCTATTTTAGGTAGATAATGTTTAGTTGCAAAATGACAAAGAACTGCACCAACAAATTTCACTTTTAAATAACAAGTTTGTAGTTATTTGGCATACTAAGCCCAAGGACCAATATTTCGAATTACTTAAACTTTAAATCATGAACTACTGAATATATTTACTATACAATACTCTAGGATATTATTGATTGGTGAAAAATTTACAATTGGCAATTCGATTTATTTTAATTATTTTCAATGATTTCAGTCTATTCCATAAGTAGTCTTTTGTGTTTGGTGCACATTTTGTTTGTTTGGCGCCTTTTAAGCTCTTCAATCAAATGTAATATTGCTTTTTTTTATTTAAATAATTCATGCAGTTTTTTTCTTTTTTTTTTTTAATTCCCGTTTAGTCCTCATACTGTTATAGCCCCTTTAATATTGCAAAATTATTAAACTATACTTCGATGACTATGTATATGTAAATACAGCTGTTGTAGGCCAAGAGAGAGAGTCAAGAATCATTTATATAGTATATATATGTATATATGGAATGTATATGAAAAATGGTAAAGAAAAAAACACCTGCACAACGAAAGCATCTGTTTTATCAAGGTCCTTTGCTTTAACTCTGATTACAGAATCAGAATATGGAAAAGGTATTAAATACAAGGGGTACTATTTTTTTTACCATCATTTAAAAACACTAATATACACCTATACAACACACATGTACTTGGACATTTGACATCCTTTAGAAAAAGTAGGTTATTGCAAAAGCAACATATTGTTTGTTATAACAAAAATAAATGTATGTACATCAATATGTGGACACGAGTAGAAATTTATTGATGTACCTACATACATATGTAAAATTTTAGTTTAGAATGAAGATGAAAATTATTATATGTTCATACATGCATATGCAAATATCTGTTATATATTTCACATGTGTATAGACAACTGTTTTCACATATGTATATATATACATATGTACATTTCCATACATTTTCTTATTGACATATGAATGTATGTACCTATGCAGTTACATATGTTCACAAAAATGAATTTATACATACAGACAAATGTATGTATGCACATAGGAACTGATTACATACATACACTTGTATGTACATACCTGAACATGCATTATGTACATATGCATATGTAAATATGTCAGGAAAATTTTCGGAGCTACATCACACACACTTAAATACATATGTAAGAACATTTTTATATGCACAATATGCATGTGTATTTATTTGGAAAAATTTATCTATGTCACTGTCACTGATGTCCATACTTACATGCATACTGACAAGTGCATAATATAAATTTATGTATGATGAAAATGACTTGTATATTCGTACACTTTTGCGTTTATTTATGCATTTATGAAAACTTTTCTTCGTGAATATGCCAAAAATATTAAAGAAAAAAAAACCAACAACTCAATAAACTATTTACCCACGTACACATACACGCACACACATATAGGGAAGTAGGTAGGTGTACAACAAACATATGTATACACGTTCATAAACAGTCGCATACACATTCAATAGTATTAACAGTTAAACTTTAAGATTTTTGATTGCATGATTTTTGTGCTACTTACAACACATTGTTTCATATTTCTTTGATTTTTTTTACCAACATTTGTTATACATAAGTATACACTGCAACACTGACACTGGCAAAGGTTTGCCTTGGCACATACAAACTAATTTATGAATGTATGTATACATACTTATACGTGAACATATGTATGTACATGCGCGCGGGCACACATCTATTATATACAAGTAAATTGGTTTGTGTCACTTTTAATATTGAGCGCTACCACACAACGAATATAATGTCAAATAGTTATAGTTTAAATCGTATGTATTTTTATTCAATTTATTGAATTTGATTGCTAATTTGAATCTCACTATTTACACGAATTCTGAATACATTTCAAAGTGCTCGAAGAAATCAAAGGAACTGACCAAGGTTAAACAACACTGGCGGGACTAGTGTTAGCTAAGGCGCTCAAACAGTGCTGCAAAATGATTCTGCTACATAGAGTAAAAAAAACTAGAAAATACTAAAAAAAAATCTGGTCCTTTAAAGAAGCAGTCATTCAAATTTAACAAAACTAGTGTGACCGCCCGACGTTCGGTTTCTTGACCACAACTTGGGTTGCTAAGCAACATTTAAAAAAATGCCAAATTTGTTTAAGTCTGGTCACACTCAAAATTTAAAATTCCTCGCAATGTGTCCGTTATTTTTACAATTTCCAATCATTTAATATGAATACAAATTTGTTGATTTGTACATTTAAATGTTTGGTCTTTTTGGTTAAATCTCACATTCTGCTTCTCAAATTTTTATTTTTAAGGGATAACTCAAGTTCTGTCTTACCCAACTGTTTTCAGTTGTTTTCAGTCACCATAGAAAAATATATTTTGTAATATAATTTTAAATTTATTATTTATTAGAATTATCAACAATTTACATACCCGCATTTGGTATACTACCAAGCTTATAGTCTCTTGATTTACAATTTGTTTTAAAGTTAACTGCATATAAAATTTACCACTTACAATAACAAAATGTTCGACTATGTCATCTAAGAGGTATAATTTGCAATCCAGAGCCGTATAAATACGCCAATTGATTTTTATCTATTAGTATTCCCTTAACATCGTCAATACACGTAAATCCAGCTCTAATGTATTCACTTGTTTGTAAATTGATTCTGTATATCTGTTTATCTATACTACAAGTATAGCCAAACAGATGGATCCCTTTGTCTGGTCTTACGTGACAATGTATGGCGAGAGCATTCACTTGTGCGTTGTGTAAGGAGGCAAATTCCTTTTGCCTAATTTTCATGGTATTTAAGTTGATAGCTGTATGCTTTACATTTTCATCATCTCCTCCCGACAATATGTGAAGAATATTGTCGCAATCGACGTATGCATCTAATGTATTCACACCTGTCTCATGCAGTTGGAACTGTAACATTTTTTTAGTAAATTTATGATCGTCGTACACATGAATCTCTCCATTTGTAGTTGCAATCAGAAGAATGCATGGATCCTGTAGCCACCGCAACTGAAGTGGACATCGCTTAAGGTCAATTAGATGTAGAAAATCCAGTGAAGAAGGATTCTCTATGTGCCAACGATGGATGGTAATTTTACCATCGGCATTAGCTATATATAACATAAAGTTTCCAGTCGAAGCTTCGCGAGACACATCTATCGCCATGAGTCGGGCTTCTACGACAACATTGTCCGAGTCGGGAGTAGTCGAGTTCCGAAGCGTATGCGTAGATAGCTCGGTTATCCGGCAGTTATCGGACATGGTAATATCAATTTGATTGATACAAAGTTGAGCCCGCCCACCGACTGAGAATATAAGCCACGAGGCTAGATCGTTTTTGGTCTTAAGGGCATAAGTTGCCAACTGTCTTACACTTGAGATATGGGTTTGCACCTCAGCACAGTGGGTCGCGTTGCCATCCAAATATTTTGTAACTTTTATAATATTATCATCACCAGCCGATACAAGAAATAGCGCCGAGTTAGTCTGATCAAGGAGACGCAGAGTGTTGCAACTGCGAGTATGCCATTTATTACGCGGAATGTCTATGCTCTGGGAAAAATAGTCTTTATCGCAAAGCTGGTAATGATGGAACAGGACCTGTTTCTGCTTAACAAATATTATACAAAGCTCCTTATCGCTAAGATGATAGTCCCAACAACGATGACCACCGCCACACTGCAACTGGACGAGCACATCCTGCTCTTGGGACCATGCCACGAAATGATTGTCGTTAAAACCAAGCACAATATCATCGGATAACGATGCTTCAATCCAGGCGAGTGGAACAGATTTACGCAAACAAATGGTTAGCGTATAGTCGGTTAAATTTAGGCGAAGATATTTCAAGACAGACTCATGGCCGCCACTCAATATGCTCGCTTCCTTGCTAGTAAGCGTTAACAACTTTAAAAAAGTGGAGCCCATGTTACCATGAATATGCTTTACTTTGCTTATCAGTGTAAATTCGTTCTGGTCAAGTTCTGTCTGCTTACGGACAAAAAGCATTATGCAACCATTACGATTGCTAACCAAAAGAACATTTGGCAACAAAAGCAATGCGGCTGTTATCCAGGGTTCACGACAGTTGACAAGCGTTATTTGTGCTTCCACATGCAAGTCGTTTCCCCTTAATAATTCACAGTTTCCCAAATCATCTGAGACAAGATAAAGATCTGTGGACATAAAATGAAAGCTTCTTATGGTACCTTTGAGTCGTGTACCATCAAAAAGCAGTTCCAATTGCTTTTTTTGCGCAGAGAATCTGTGCAGTGTGATTCTTTGATAGCCACAAGTGGCAATTATCTCATCTTTAGTTGCTAGCACAGTGCATTTGTATGAAGGGAAATTATCAAGCAGTTGCCAGTTTTGAGATTTCAGACATTCAAACGATTTCGAATTAATGAAAAATAAACGATTCTTATTGCTCAGACCAATAATTGTCGTGTGATTTAGAAATTGGACATTGCCAATAAATTCATTCGTGTGCGTGGATTTATCAAGGGAACTTAATTGAGTCAACTCACTATTTGATTTTCCTTGCAAGAGTGCACTTACGTTAAAAGGTACAACATTTCCCGTCGATCCGCTAATGTAAATAGTCGATGTTGATGGATGAAAACCTAGTTGCCATATGGGCGCCCCAAACTGTTGTCGACGCTTCAATATCAAGTTCCCAGAGCTATTCCAAATGCACATATAAGAATCCTCACCGCCACTCACAACATAGATATCGTCACCTGCGTCCAAAAAAAAAATATATATAAGTATGCGATTATTTAAGCTTCTGAGCGACCAAAGGGTTGACATGTTCTTACCGTATTCAATTATAATGGCACACATAACACGTGCAGTATGTCCAAAGCAACTAAACATGGGGCTGACACTGTTTGCCGACTTCCATTTCGCAGATTCTCCAGTTTCAGTGTTTCCTACTTGCCAAAATTTGACGGAACGATCGTCGGATGTAGTGATTAGCAAGTGTTTGGACGCGTTGTAAGCAATGGATAGTATTACTCCATTGTGTGCTTGTAGGCGTAAGAGTAGTGGATATGTTTTTGACCTCGGAGCTCCTTTGCTTTCGCCATTGATAATGGCGAATTGGGGCTGCCAAATAAGCAATTCACCAAATCCATTACCACTCATTATCACAAGCTGATTGTAGGTGGAACCATGAAGGCACGTATAATATAACATAGAATAGTCTGTGCAACAGGCCAATTCCAATAAACTGCAGTCCCCTCCTTCTCCATTTTCTTTTTCGGACTCCAAATCAGATGAGTACGAGTTGCTGTTCCACTGGAGATAGAGAACCGCACTATGAGCCATGTGCAATACAAATCGAGTCTTTTCCTCATTCTTAAGGAAAGCAGCAGCATTGATCCAGTCTTTGGTTTCTCCCTCGTAAACTAATTGAAATTGCGCTTTTTTAGAAATATATCGAAATATATAGAATTCATTCTCCGAGTATAGTAATACTAATTCATCGGAGCCATGTACGAAACCATGAACTTTTTTGTGTCTCGTTCGCTGGGGAAGTTCGATTCGGGTATTTTTTGTGTACAGAAATGCTTGGTTGCCAACACCTGTAAGAAAGATTAAAGGATTAACTATATATATAGATTTCCTTTAGGTAATTGCACATGTTTTGCCGCCAAATTCAGATCAGCAAAGGATTTAGAGAAATCGGGGGAAAAGTCCAATTCTATGGTTATAGAATTTTCGCATACCTATCAGCAGTTCGTCGTCCTTAACATGCACACCAAAAGCATCGGAAAACAAATTCGTCTTCATTTCCATATTTTAGTAATTACAACCAACAGCATGGCAGGCATTAGTGAGGAGTCATTTATTTTAGTTTACGATTAGAAATTTAATCGATTAATGTTTAATTTTAAAAAATCAAAATTTCTGGCAACGGTATTGCCTTAATAAATTACTTCGTCTGCTAACACTGGTTTCCAAATTTGGCTATTTCACATATTTTGCCCTACCCAACACTAATTTTGGAGCAGCACTAGCCAGAATCTCGTCAATCGGTTTCGAAAATCGTACGTTGCATTCGAGGCAGATATTCATAAAAGGTGAAAGTTGGGAAGACTAGTTGGAACATCATGTATACAGTGACTTGTATAGCACCAGTAAATATTGCCCTTATTAAATATTGTAAGTACTCTGGTAAATAAACTATAAGTAAAAGCTTATACTAATAAGAATGTCTATGATATTTTAGGGGGCAAACGAAATGAGGAACTTATACTTCCAATTAATGATTCCATTAGCATGACGCTCAATGCAAATGAGGTAATAAGATAAATCTACATAATTGCATAAGTATGAAGGGTAAACCTTTGACCCCCTAATTGTTTGTTGAACCTTAGATGTGCGCGAAGACGACGATCTCATCTTCGGAAAGTTTTAAAACTAATCGAATGTGGCTAAATGGCGAAGAAGTTACATTTGAAGAGAACGTACGACTGATGCGTTGTTTAGACGGTGGTAAGTGCCAATCCCATCTATTTGCTCTGACCAGTTTTGATTATTCAATGTGTGCTTGTATCTGGACTAGTACGTCGCCTGGCCGTAGCAAATGGTGCACTTAAAGTTCCATTGAATTGGAAAGTGCATATTGCTTCGCGGAATAACTTTCCAACTGCTGCTGGACTGGCATCGAGCGCAGCTGGCTACGCCTGCCTTGTGTACACATTGGCCCGTTTGTATGGCATTCCTATAAATGAAGAATTAACTGCGGTGGCACGACAAGGCAGTGGATCGGCCTGCCGTAGTCTGTACGGTGGCTTTGTTCGCTGGCACAGCGGTGTTCTAGATGATGGTAGCGACTCAGTTGCTAAGCCAGTAGCATCACCTGACCATTGGCCTAACATGCATGTGCTTATTCTAGTTGTGAATGACGCTCGCAAAAAAACTCCATCCACCAAGGGCATGCAACGCGCCGTCACAACCTCAGCGCTAATACAACATCGTGCCAAAGTTGTGGTGCCTCGAAGGACGGAGGAACTCAAAGAGGCAATCCAATTGCGGGACTTCAATTCATTTGCTGAAATCACCATGAAAGATTCCAATCAGTTCCATGCTATTGCTCTAGATACCTATCCACCGTGCGTCTACATGAACGATGTTTCGCATTCCATTGTCAATTTTGTGCATGCCTACAATGAGGCTGCTGGCAGTGTACAAGCCGCATACACTTTTGATGCCGGACCAAATGCGTGCCTTTATGTTTTAAAAGAAAACGTACCGAAACTTTTAGCTGCAATTCAATTGGCTTTCCCGAATGATTTGGTGCCAAGTGTGGAATATTTACGTGGCATCCAAGTGCCAAACTTTGATTCACAGAAAGAGAAACTTGCTGTATCAAAGAAAAGTGATGGCGACTTCGTTGAGAAGCGCTCTAAAAATGTCCTTAAATACATTATTCACACTAAAATTGGCAGTGGCCCATGTCAGCTAAGTGATGATAATAGTCTTCTGGTTGATGGTCTACCAGTTTCATCCCTCTAGCAATTATCCTCTCTATAGATTTGAGAGCAAGATGACTCGAGCAGAATTGACCTTTTATATTATTATTATTTATTATTCGTTCATCACATTTTATAGAGGGTAAAATAAAAGCAAAGAATCGCCTTGTTTCGATTGGGGAGAAGGGCGATGGGTTAGCCATTTGCGTGACGGGAACAGGATGTATCATACCGGAATCGAAATCGAAATATTTAAGTAGTACCTTGAGTAGACAATAAATCAAGTGTTATGGTGGTATTATTGTATTTATGAATATCGTACAAATAAAAATAATTTTATAAGCGATTTTGCTGGGAATATGTAAACGTATGTAGTACTAAATGTTAGTAAACAAATTTAATTTTGATATGGTTTTTTTACAATAAATTGTGGTTGGCACTTCATTTTATAAAATTGTTTGTTTTTATTTATGAAAGCGCGCTGGACGACAAATTATCTACTACTTGGGTCCAAGCATTTGTTTGGGATTGACCCATTCCTTGAACTGTTCTTCGGTGACACCTGCCTTGATGGCCTCTTCCTTAAGTGTGGTGCCATTTTGATGAGCCTTTTTGGCTATGGCAGCGGCCTTATCATAGCCTATATGAGGATTTAGGGCAGTCACCAACATCAAGGATTCGTTCATTATTTGATTTATGCGTTCCTTATTGGGTTCGATTCCTTCCACACAGCTCTTACTAAAGGACATGCAGCCATCAGCTGGAAGATGGTAATTGAATTAAATTATTTAGGTCAAACAACAATTGGGAATCATTTACCCAATAAACGTATAGATCTAAGGACATTGGAAACGATTAGTGGCTTAAAAACATTTAACTCGAAATGCCCTGTCGCACCGCCAATGGAAACAGCCACCTGATTACCCATAACCTGGGCACATATCATGGTAAGTGATTCACACTGCGTTGGATTTACCTTTCCCGGCATTATAGAGCTACCCGGCTCATTTTCCGGCAACATAAGCTCACCCAAACCGCAACGCGGACCAGATCCAAGCAATCTAATGTCATTGGCTATCTTCATTAGGCTAACAGCTAAGGTATTAAGTACCCCATGAACCTCCACCATGGCATCACGAGCACCCAGAGCTTCAAAAAAGTTCGGAGCCGTAACGAATGGCAAGCTGGTCAATTCGGCAACTCGCTTGGATACCTTCTCGGCAAATCCTTTGTGTGTATTAAGCCCTGTGCCCACTGCTGTGCCGCCCAACGCTAACTCATAGACTCGCGGCAGGCAGGTGTTAATTCTGTCCAGGCCATAAGTCAACTGTTGGGCATAGCCGCTGAACTCTTGCCCCAAAGTCAGAGGTACTGCGTCCATTAAATGAGTACGCCCGATCTTAATGACATCCTTGAAGTCCTCCGATTTACATTTAATGGCATCCCTTAAATGGGTCACTGACGGTATTAGACGATTATTTAGTTCCATGCCTACACTAATATGTATTGCCGTTGGAAAGGTATCATTCGAGCTCTGCGATTTATTAACATGGTCATTGGGATGGACGGGCTTCTTGGAGCCCAGATCCCCGCCCATGCTCCTGATGGCTGAATTACTTATGACCTGGAAAGATCATAGATTAATAAATAGCACTAAATTTCAATGTATGTACATCTTAGATATTTTCCCACCTCGTTGGTATTCATATTAGTTTGAGTGCCCGAACCCGTTTGCCATATGACCAAAGGGAAGTGGCCTTTTTTATAATACTTGCCAGAGATTACATCATCACAGGCACACGAAATGGCTTCAGAAATTTTTGGATCTAAGCCAAAGTCTTTATTAACTTCGGCACAGGCTTTCTTTAAAATTCCCATAGCTTGAATTATAGGCAACTGAAAATGACAGAGAAAGAGAGACAAATAGGGCACCGACACGATCAAAAAAGGCGCAAGAAATAGCAGAGAGAGATAGACATATAAGATCATACGATTCTAAACTAATACGATACACAGAGATAGATACATAATATCTCTGAAACCAATCGGAAACTTTGAACCAAGTCCAATATTTACCGGCATACGCTCAGCTATACCGCCAATGGGAAAATTAAGCTTAGATCTCATAGTCTGGGCACCATAAAGCTTGTCGACTGGCACCTTGAGCTCGCCCATAGTATCTTTCTCGGTTCGAAATTTACCCGTTTCCTTGGCTTTGTTTTTCTCAATGGGCTGATTCAAAGAAACAATTGTTGCTGCATAAAATAAATTCTTTTTTCTCCAATTTTAATTTACTTACATTTTTGCCACAGACCAGTTTGGTTAAGCCGAAATGACGTTGACATTGGTTCAGACTCCGCTTAAAAATACCACCGCGTGCTCTAATTCCTAACATATTGTGGGCTATCCTTTTTTTTGCTTTTCATTTAATTTCAATACAATTTTTAAATCAATTCGTTTCGAATGTAGACAAATTTTATTCTGACAAATTAAACAATGAAGTTTGACTTTCTTCACTAAACAACTATGCTGGGAGATTAATTTGATAGACTTTTTACTTGGGTCCCAGCATCTGTTCGGGTCTGACCCACTCATTGAACTGTTGTTCGGTTAAATAGCCCAAATTGATGGCCTCCTCCTTGAGGGTGGTTCCATTTTTATGCGCTGTCTTAGCAATTTTGGCTGCTTTATCATAACCAATATGTGGATTCAGGGCAGTGACCAGCATCAAAGACTCATTCATGATTTTAGCAATATTGTCACGATTTGCTTGAATACCGTTGACACAATTGGCAGTGAAAGTACGGCTGCCATCGGCTAGAAATTTAGAATAGAGTTCATTTTACGAGCTTTAAGGAGCGCAGCTTAAAGATATTAACATCACTTACATAGCAATCGTATGGATCTCAGAACATTGGAAACAATCAGAGGTTTGAAGACATTTAATTCGAAATGACCGTTTGAACCACCAATAGTGACAGCGACCTGGTTACCCATTACTTGGGCAGACAACATGGTCAACGATTCGCATTGAGTCGGATTTACTTTGCCGGGCATAATGGAGCTACCTGGCTCATTTTCTGGCAGTGAGAGCTCACCGAGACCACAACGTGGTCCAGATCCCAAGAACCGTATATCATTGGCAATTTTCATCAGGCTAACAGCAATGGTATTAAGTACGCCGTGAACTTCCACCATAGCATCACGTGCGGCCAGAGCCTCGAACTTATTCGGTGCTGTCACAAAAGGTAGCTTGGTCAGCTCAGCTATCTTGGCGGCACACTTTTCGGCGAAACCTTTGCGTGTATTTAGACCGGTTCCAACGGCGGTTCCGCCCAAAGCCAATTCATAAACACGAGGCAAGCAGGCATCGATACGTTCCAAGGCATAGGCCAATTGTTGTGCATAACCACTAAACTCCTGACCCAATGTCAATGGGACAGCATCCATGGTATGAGTACGACCGATCTTAATGATGTCCTTGAACTCCTGCGATTTGGCGGCCAACGCATCATGCAAAGTCTTAATGGCGGGTTTCAAATTATTATTTAGTTCAAGGGCCACGGAAATGTGTATGGCCGTTGGGAAAGTATCATTAGAGCTTTGCGACTTGTTCACATGATCATTGGGATGGACAGGAGTCTTGGAGCCCAATTTACCACCCAACAACTCAATAGCACGATTGCTAATGACCTGAAAACAAACCAGAAAATAATAAAAAGAGTGCATTTTGCAAATTGCAAGACATTTATACCTCATTCACATTCATGTTACTCTGAGTACCTGAGCCAGTTTGCCAAATGACCAAAGGAAAATGATCATCATAAAGTTTGCCCGATATGACATCATCAGCTGCCTTTGAAATGGCCTCACTGACTTTAGTATCAAGACCAAATTCCTTATTGACCTCGGCAGCGGCTTTTTTCAATATGCCCATAGCCTGGACGACAGGTTTCTAAAAACGGAAAAAAGAAAGTTAGACATACTGATTTCTCTCACAATTCTCCGGATTAAAACTTACTGGCATGCGTTCGGTGGGTCCGCCAATTGGGAAATTGATCTGAGAACGCATAGTCTGGGCGCCATAATATTTCTCAGCTGGCACTTTCAACTCACCAAACGTATCGCTCTCCACGCGGAACTCCTGGGATGAAGAAGCCTGAAGGAAGCAAAAAGAAATGTTATTTCAATATTTAGATGATACTTATTTCCCCCGCTTGACCACCATTCTAACCATTGTGTGTGTTTAGTAAAACTTTGAAAAATCAAATGACTACAATCTGACGTTGAAATTGCTGAGATTGAGATTATTGCCGAGAGCGAAGATAAGCCTGTTCCACATCAACACCTACTGGTGGCAGTGGTTTTGGGTTTTAAAATATAAGAGAGACAGGCGACAACAGCTACGTCGACGTCGACGTAATCACAGCCAATTTTAATAAAGAGCAAATACAACAAAATATACATATGTATATCAAAAAAAAGAGTGCTCAAAGTGCCCCCTAGACAGATTCTGCTTGGGTAATCAGACAAGGGTGTAGGCAGGATTTTATTTGAGAGGATTGTGATTGTGCTCGTTCATTCCCTTTCCCATTTTGGTAACGTCCATGTAACAGTTCAACCTCTCAATGAAAGACTTCATGTACATATGTACATATATGTATATGGCTGAGTGTCTTATGCTCAAAAGCTCTCTTTATGTTTTATTTCATGAGTGAAATACGGATTAGAAGATTGTGAGAGACAGTAAAATCTGTTTAAAGGGGTGGGTCGAATCTGTTAAAAAAAAACGGAACACTTTTTATAAAATCAGAATACAAAAGGTGTAATGATAAATAATGGTAGCCATTGGACTGCACATGCCTAGTTCTCACTGTACTTATTGGCAGTAGCACCAGAGTGAGAATATTTACTAACAAGCCGTGAAAAAAAAAAACAATTAACCGGTTTAGTCTGCATTATTGTCGAAAAACCTGAAATTTTAGAACTAGCTCAACTTACAAGAGAGAGAGAGCAGAGTAAATCAAAGTGAGAACAAGCAATTTAAGTCGCAAGTGTTCTTACTCCTAACAATTAGGCTGACACTTGTTACAGCTTAAATTTTTCAAAATAAACAGTTATGGATTGGCTGTGGGAGGGTATTGGTTAACTACATACATTTGAATGTACATATGTGAATGTGTATGCATATTGATTGTATAATTGTTTCTGAGGTTACGAAACAAAATGCCGGTGACTCCCTTAAACAATTTCCCTTTTACAATTTTAAAGCAGCAAAATACAAAAATAATCATAAATGACATTACATAAGCACTATATGATGGTGTCGGACGAAGATAGAAAAGAGAAACATCAAAAATCTAAAATATTTACCAAACTCTTCTTACCTGACGTAGGCCAATTGCATTGGCGGTTGCGGCCCATGGCTTCGCCAATTGTGGCAATCCGCGTAAGCTGGAGCGCTGCAGCAGTTGGAAAACCATTTTTTCTAATTCAAATTATATTTATTTATATTTTTACTAAAGAATTTGTCAAATAATTTGCTTCTTCGTATGCTAACAGCTGCTCCGACGAGCCCACCACTACAAAAACAATAAAAACAACACAATTGTGTAGGAGGCGATAGGCAGACGGTTGCAAACTTAAAAACCCCTCTAGAATTGGCCAAATGTTTGAGGAATTGCCAAAGAAGTCTGCAATGTTTTTTTTTGAGTAACGACGGTAGTATTAAAATTTCACATCCATAGCTTTTTTATGTCTTACTCTACCACAAAGAAAAGAATGGAACTATAGGATAAATAGAACTTGCAAAAGAGCCCGCCAAATCACAAAACACACAATAGCTATATTTTATGTCGGCATAGCTAGTAATCGAATTTCGATAACAAGGTATCGTTTGCTTTGCCAGCCTTACAACAGCTGTCTTGTTGTGGGGAGAAAAGGAAGGCGAATAGATTGATTTAATTTTCGAAATTTTGTAAAAATTTCTGAAGCAAACCGATATCATGTCTGCTCTGATGAAATCGGCTTGCCTAGCCCAAAAGGTGTGGGTGGCGAACTCATCATTGACCCGCTTGGCTATAAGAAATTGTAAGTTTACCAACTGCTTCTTAATTGTGTGCTTTTTTGTTAGTTTACGTAACTTGTTTTGCCTTCTGATTTAGTGGCTGGCTGGAACAAGGACTATAAGCCGGCTCCTTATCCAAAGACAGAAAAAGAACGTCTGGCAGCGGCGAAGAAATATTACCTCCTTCCCGAGGAGTACAAACCATATGCCGATGACGGTTTGGGCTATGGAGATTATCCCAAGGTGGGCGGTGGTTGGGGCGCCGAAGCCAAGGATAACTACTATCCATGGGATTTTCCCGAGCATAAGCGTAATTTCCATGAACCTGTAAGTAAATTGATATTCGAAATTTTTGGAAAATTGACAAAATTTCTCTTCTTTGTTTAGGTCTCAGTGGATCATGATTTATATGGTGAGGATCGTTACTCACAGGCAGAGCCCCCACGCTTTAGCAATTCATACTACTTTCTGAGTTTTCTGGGTGTCATGTCCGGCTGTCTTGCCCTCTATTATTGGCTAGAGGATAAGAAAATGTATCGCCCCGTGGCCGAAAAGCAATATCCTGGAAATGGCGTTAAACACTATACTTTCGAGCAGTAAATTTGAGGTTTTCCTGATGATTTGCCAATCACCTTCTTTTTTGTTTAATAGGAAATTAAATCGGTAAAAACAAATGTAAAATGTAATGAATTTTATTAATTCCAATATTGTAGTCTTATATACGATTTTGGAGCGCTTATTTGAATAGACTTGAAATACTTTCAGCCACTTGACTCCTTTTTGGTGTCCGTGAAGACAGACAGGTAAATTTTTAATTTTCGGTGTTTATTTTAGGATTTATTAAAATGTTTCCAAAATGAAATTGAGCAGTTTATTCAGGATATAAAACAAATAGGTGAATAAAATTATACAAAAATTCATTCAAAAGTTAACTTAAATGATACGTAGAAAAAAACATAAATTTAAGCACAGATTAGACAGAATTTTAACTAGTTTCATTAAGTTTAACAACAAATTTGACAGATTTCTTGAAAGATTAAAAAGTTTAATTCTAGTTTCAAAGAGTTCTGAGAGAGATGAAGATGAAGAGATGAAATCGCAACAATAAATATATATTAGGTCTGTGTATTCCTTATGACTTTCCGCAAGTCGCATATTCCAAAGAGAAAAAAAATCATTGAAATTTTTATCTTAACTTAAAAATACTTATATTCCATGATAATTTAAATTATTCTACGATGTAGTTGGGATGCACCACCAGCAGAGGATCATCCTCTTCATCCTCTTGCTGTTCATGAGTTCCTGATTTAGCAGATCTATGTGGCTTAAGATTCGACGTCTTCAGTGGGATAATGACTTGATCATGGTAGATCAGTCGATCGATCAGTTTCTCAATTAGATTTTTGCGTGAGATCAACTCATCCTCAGACTCAATTTGGTCGGCCACTTGCTCCAGATACCAGGTGACAACATCGCTTCGTTTCATGCCTGTATCGGAACCTTCTACCTCACAACGCGACTCCTCGGAGCGCATATGCAGAACCAACATTGTGGATAAGTTCTTATAATCCTCAAACGATAAAGTGAATTTCTTTTTCTGCACATTCGTCGATCCTGAGGTGTCTATTTCCTCATTTATCATATTGGCAGCAGCACCATTGTTCTCCATATCAATATCCTCGGGTATGCCCTCATCAATGTTAACATCTTCATCGTCATCGTCCAAATGAATGTCTGGCTGTTCCACCCTAATGATAGACTTATTCAAGAGACGAAAAGCCTCTTTCACGTGCTTTTCGAGGACACGATTCGAGCACTCCAATTTAGCCATTGCTTCGCTGAGTCGTATCATCGATTCCAACTGTCGGACCGTGATACGCCAAGTGCTGCGTCCCGCTGACCCAGTGTCCCTTTGACGCAAATGTCCGTAATTCTCCACTAGCATTTTGCCAGCCTCTTGCCCAATAATCGGCTTAAATTGGCGGGCAAAGGTCACATAGCGTAAAACCTCTTCCCGGCTATAGGCACGCTCCACAGACTCCTCAATGTTGGAATGCAGGTCGACAATTTTTCGAGCAATGGCATAGTCGACCACCTCATTGCACTCATCGACCAGGATGAAGAACAAATCGAATCTGGACATGATTGGGGCGGACAACTGAATATTTTGTTGCAAGCTCTTGGAGCGATCATAGCGTCCATTAATTGGATTTGCTGCTGCCAGAATTGATGTTCTAGCATTAAGAGTGGCTCGTACTCCGGCTCTGGCAATTGATATGGTCTGTTGCTCCATAGCCTCGTGAATTGCCACCTGATCCCGCTGATCCATTTTATCGAACTCATCAATGCAGCAAATACCATTGTCCGCCAACATCAAAGCACCAGCCTCGATAACAAAATCAAAGCTTTCCTCGTCCCGGACCACAGCGGCGGTTAAACCAGCCGCCGACGAGGCTTTTCCCGACGTATAAATGGCTCGCGGCGAAAAATCGGACACTTGCTTAAGAAACTGTGATTTAGCTGTACTCGGATCACCCACAATGCAGACATTGACGTCGCCCCTTAATGATGTCTTCTCCGTTGTGGTTTTGGCAACACCACCAAATAGTTGCAGCAGAATGCCCCGTTTGACCTCATCGTTGCCATAAATGGATGGAAAGAGACTGGTGATTAAATTTTGATATAACTGACGATCCTTAGACATTTCATAGATCTTATGCCATTCTGCATCAGTCATTTGTTTCTTCATATCTTCGGCGGTGACCTCAGACATAGGCAGATCAGTGCCGCCAAAGCGGGCGGTGGTTGCCTGAACACTGCAAGCCAAAAAGGCCAAGCGATAATTGAGTTCCCTCACGCCCAAAGCCTTTAAGCCGGTCACACCTTCGCTGCCCTCGCCTGGCTTATGGCGGGAGCCCATTTCCGCCTTGGTTCCTGGTGAACTCAACACCGAGACATCAGGCACCACTATGAGAGTGCCTGTAAAATCATAACGATCTCCGGCCTGAACCGTTTCAACCAGCTCCGATCGTAAGATAATCTCGACTGCCCTGGGTATGCAGCCTCTGGGCAACTCTGCTTGAGTCTCTTGGATTCGAATCTTCTGGAAGTCCAGAAATAGCGATTTCTCCACATCCAACATGAATCGGCGGCGATTGGCGCACACCGGATTCCGGCAAATGGTAGGATTGGTAAATTTAAATTGCTGCTCAATGTTCCTGATTTCTGTTTGGCAATCTAGGCACATAAAAGTACCCGAAACCAACTCCGGATGCACTGGATGGGTTCGCACTACCTGTCCAGAGATGCGGATTAGGGTGCCAATTTTCGATGTAGTTAAATCTCGGACTTTATGTCGCGTCGGCACCTCAGTAAAGGCCACATAGCAATCCTTGTTAGTCTTTAGGCCAATGCGATCTTTGACATAGTTGGATACTGATTGACAAAGGAAGGGGTACACATGGTAATATTCCTCGATAATAGCTGTGGCCAGATTCTGATCATATTTCTCCACATCCTCAAAACTAACTTCTAAAGTGCAACGATCTGGCGATTCCAAATTGGCAGCTGGCCGCTGGTATTTGATTTCGCCCTCCTCTTTAAACTCTTCAAGAAAGTCCTGAAAAAGTTTTTGAGTGCGTATGCCGACCTCATCCTTTACGCGTAGCTGTCCTATTTGGGCATCGGCGACATCCATGCTTTAAATTATTTGATTATGTTGTCACTTCCACGAGCGTAAACAATGATATGTTTGTACAAATTTTTTTCTCTTTTTTTGCAACGCGTTTTGCCAACTTTTGGCGGGAAATGTATACTAATGTGACCGTGGCAGGTACAAAATGTTGAAAATCTTCGATCATTAAGTGACCAGCTCTATTTTATCAGCCGTGTAGATAATATCGATACAGTAATTCCGTTACTACAAAAATTTTAAATAGACAAAATTCGAATACTGAGTTTTCTTTTCTTATATGTTTATTTACAATTAGGAAGCAAAACATTTCCAGTTACTAAACTTGACCAGCGAGTATAGCAACAATCATATATTTTTTTTAATTGTACATATGTATATAAACAGCTTTCCGTCTTTTTATTTAAAATTATATGAAATCACTTTAATAAACTGATACTAGTTAGACTTAATTTAATGTTGGTTCTACCACAACAGCGCTACCAACTCTACGACGATCGCACACTGGATGCGGCTCGCTGCCCATTAAACCAATTGCTGTCTGTGCTGAATAGGCCTTATCAGCAGGCAGGTACGTCACATTATGGCCAATTCGACGTAAATAGGCAACCGTATGTCTAGGAACATCGGGTTCAACTTCCAAATCCTTGGGCATGAGTTGATGATGTAGTCGGCCTGCATTGACGGCTCTTTCAATAGGCTCGTGGAGGACAAAAAATCGCAAAATGGTTTGAGCCACCGAAGTGGTAATTTTCGAACCTCCAGCACCACCCACAATCAGTTTCACATTGTGATTGGAGTCCAGGACAATACTTGGGCAAGTTGAGGACATGGGACGTTTGCCGGGCTTAATATAATTAGCTGGACTTGCCGGTATGCCATAGGTATTGACTACGCCAGGTGTGGAAAAGTCATCCATTTCATCGTTTAGTATGATGCCAGTTTGGCGAGATCGCACTTTAGCTCCCAAATGACTATTAATGGTACTTGTTACGGAAATGGCATCACCATTGGGGGCCAAAACGGAAATATGGGCCGTTCCGTGGTCCTCCACATTTGTAAAATTGGCTCCATAATAGGAAGTATCTTCAAATGTTTTGTCATCCTCAATTAGTTTACGTATTTCGGCAGCAAATTCAGGATCAAGCAATTGCTGGTAAATCTCCTGCACTTCGGGCTCAAAATGAACATCCCCCAGATTTGTTCGATGTCCGTAGGCATGCTTGAAAGTTTCTATTAAACGGTGCCAATATTTGTCTGTATTGCTGGTAGTCAAAGGTTCCATCACATTTAACATAAATGTAAGCACAGCGCCGCTAGTGGGCAGGGGTGAGGTGTACAGCTGGTAACCTCCGGTAAAATGAGTATGCAGTGGTGGCTCCCAACGTACTCTGAAAGCAAGAGAAAAAGGTAAGTAAACATTGGCCTACGCATCAATTAAAAAAACTTGATATAACCAAAAGGATGTATGACAATCGATTAAGATTACACAAAAATAATTTATTTAATTATACTTACTCATAATTCTGTAGATCTTTTTCGGTGATAATGCCACCCATGGCTTGAATATCTTCCACCAGCTTTCGGCCTACTCGTCCCCCCCGATAGATGACCTCTGGACCTTCGTGGGCGACAATTTCTAGTGTTTCTGCTAGCATAGGACGATACATAATCTCACCCTCCCGATATATGGTATCAGTTTTCGGGTTAATGAAAATCTCTGCCATTGAGGGTTCATTTGTGATATGCTCCTCGTAAGTCTCCAAGACACCGGCCAGATAACGGGAGACCTCGATGCCAGTACGGCATAAGTCGATAGTGGGTTGGAAAAGTTGATCCCATGGCAGATTGCCGTACATAGAGTGCAAGCGCCAATAGCCAAAGATTTCGCTAGGCACTCCAGCGGATATGGCACCGGTGATTGTAGTGTTGACAAACATATCCTGTCGGGCTGCATCCGGTGCTGTCTCCCTGGCAATCAGAGTTTCAATGAAGCCAGTTCCTTTCGAATAAATTGTAGCCACGAAACCACCGCCCACGCCTAAGCTATGTGGTAGCATTACACCCTCACACAACATGGTGGCTATGGCGGCGTCGGCAGCCGATCCACCTATGTCCAGTATAGAGCCACCAATTTCGGCGCAGCCCTTCCCATTTGAGGCCACAGCGCCAATATGGCGAGGTTCTTCGGGTGCACTACGCAAACCAAATATCAATCCCAAGGTTACACCCACTACAGCTACAACCAAGATGATCCAACAGACGGCATATTTTTTGCAGCAGCTAAAACGAAAAATATTCAAACGGTTAGAACTGCGGTGGTTGTTTTCGGCAGCTTTGTCCGCACCCGACTGAAATATCACCTAGGATATTAAATAATTGTCGAAAAAACATAATATTCAAACGTAATCCAACAG